>CM056051.1:180589217-181189217 GCA_029574335.1 Rana kukunoris
TAATCAAATCAAAATCACTGAAATTTGCTCAGTTGCAGAATTTTTGCTGTCATTATTATTTTTTTTTTTATGACGAATTTCCCCACAAATCGCTATCGCTAAATTCTGCAAGTGATTCTGATTATCGCTGTTTTTTAGCTGCTCTAAAACAATTTTTGCCATAAAGGGACACTTTTGGTTGCTATGGGCAATCTACAGTTTGCAGGGAGAAAGAACAGTTTTTATTATATAAAATGACATGTAGTGTACAGGGCAGACCACTAGGGACATGGGGGGGTGTATTTTTTACATACAGTACTGTAATCTATAAGATTACAGTGTACTGTATGTATAGTGTTTGTTTACATTTTTGAATTTGGCGCCGTTCCCCCCCCCTACGTCGCGACGCTCGCAGGGAAGGGAATCGGCGGTACACACAGCATCAGGCGGACATCCGGCCGCCGTGTACTGCGGAGATTCATCGCTGGATCGCAGAGAAAAGGTAAGTAAACTTTTTTCTGCATCCAGCGAGGCAAGTCCGTGTGTGGCACGGGGTTACCGATCTTAGCTTAAAAATCTCACCCCGTGCCACACACGGGAAGACCGCCAGGGAGGTTAAAGGAGTGCCTGTATATACTATGTTTTATTATATTTATTATATGTGTATATATATCGCTTTTTATTCAGTCTTATACTCCTTTAAGAGGGATGTCTAGTAGCATCAGGAGATGGACTTGCGCCCGTCTCCCACTAGATATGCCTACTCTGGCACGGCTGCTATCATCCTGTTGTGGGGGGTATGTGTGCATATATGGTGCAGGGGCTTTTGGGCCACATTACATTAGTTTGGTGTGGGAGGTTAGTTCTTGCACCCTGCACCGTCATTTAGAGCTATGGGAGCTCGTTCACTGGCTGGCACCAAACCGGAAGTAGCGGGTGGAACGCAAACACCCGCACTTCCTGTGTCCGTGGAACGCAACCCACATGCTATGCGCGCGCATATCTGTGTGCGCGCGCATTTGCGAGTACGGCGAAACCGGAAGTGCGGGGTGGAACGCAGAAGGCCCCGCACTTCCTGATTGTGGATGGCGTGCGTTCCAGTCAAACCAGGGCGCCGACGGTGGAGCGGTGGTAGCCCGAGGTGGAAGTGGGTGTCTCCTCGGGCACAGGATTCACCAGGTGGGTACCTTCATGTTGTACCCCTAGGCCCTGCTGTGGCACTAAAGGCTCTGTTGTAGGTCCTGGCGAATGGGCCAGGCTGTAGTGGAGCTGCCAGTAGACTTATGGCAATTGGGAGTTTGGTGATCCCATTGCACTGCTGCACTGCCAGTCTTGTGTTACTTGCTGTGTACCCCATCGTATAGGATGGGCACCTAGATCAACTTGCCCCTCTACACAGATGGAGCCCATTTGGGCGACTAATGGGGTGGGCGGAGTCCCGTAAGAAAGGCGGGACCAGCTAGCTAGTGACGAATGGCTGCGCCTGTATGCACACATGCACCTATAAAGGGATGTTTTGCAGGAAGAGAGAGTTATCACAGACCACCTAGGCTTTGAGGAAGGGGGCACGCCCCAGAAACGCGTCAGCCACATTGGTGTTTAGGGTCTGACTGGCAGGTGCAGTGAGGTCCAGGTTCAGCTGTTTTAAATGCGCTTACTACTGAATGTTTGTAAGTAGGACCATTGCTTTTTATTTTGTGTATATTAAAATGTATAAGTGGTAATGCACAAGGTCAGGCGCCCTCCTTTCTTTTCTTTTTCATTTTACACCAAAAAAAGAACATGGATGTAGTGAGGAACCTGGAAAAGGAAAGCCCCTTGACATTCGATGCTCCCATAACAGATGAAAAACTCCTTGACCAACTGCAAGGGGCATGCAGACAAGTATACCATAGACCCTTCTACTGCTCCAGATTAGTAAAGATGGTATAAAAGGCAATGGACATGTTCCAGCTCCGATTCATGGCTATACCATTGCCAGCTGAATCTTGCAGGCATTTAGCCTAATCAGAAATTGTCATTAGGTCATGTGATGATTGTATTCACTACAGAAGGTTGTCTACGGGTCCCATAAAAGGGATTCCATTAAAAGACGCTTCTCTGCTAATGTGTGTGGTGACAAGGAGGGTGAGCAGTTGAAATGAAAAACGATGAGAGCACGCAGTGTCATTTTAAATCTTAATGTTTAAGGGTCAGTGATTCTAATTACTCCAGAAAGAGGATCAAGTTTTGGGATCTGTATCCCTTTAGAATTGATTTCTCTTTCAGAGTTTCACATCAAACACACAATTTTGATGCTCCAAATCCGATTCGTATAATTTTGCTGAAAATTACAGTGCTGCAGATTTAAAGGCAAAAGGTAATTTATTAACATTAAATTACAATATGACTTGTGTAGCAAATATATATGTGCCATGTCACATTTTTGTTTTTTTCCCCGTGAAAGTGGAGTTACCCTTTAGATGCCAGGGAACCAGCATTGTTAGGAGATCTCTGCAATGCCTCCTCCAATGTTTAGCCATGCAAGTTGTTTTTTTTTTTTTTTAACCAAAGGTTACCAGAGAGGTGAATATACTACCTCTTCTCCTACAGGGAACTTAAATCACTTTTTTTTTCTTCATTATTTTTAAAAGATGACAGGTTTGCTTTAACCACTTCAGGCCCGCGCTACCGTCGGATGACGGCACCAGCGTGGGCCTGAATATCCAACATGCCGTCATTTGACGGCATGTCCTTTCGGCGTTCCCAGCACGCGCTGTAGAGCGCGCTGCGGGGAAGCCCCGTGTTGTCCGTGTCCCTTGGACACGGCCAATCAGAGTGGCCGTTTGCGATGCAATCTGTGGGCGAATGAGAGATGATCTCTCATAGATCATCTCTCATTGCCGTTTTACACAGGGACAGTGTCCTGTCTCTGGAGAGGAGGAGCCCGATCTGTGTTCCTTCCTACATAGGGACGCAGATCGGTCACCCCCCCCCCCAGTCACCCCCCTCCCCCACAGTTAGATCACACCTAGGATACACAGTTAACCCCTTCCTCACCCCCTAGTGTTAACCCCTTCAATGCCAGTCACATTTATACTGTAATTAGTGCATATTTATAGCACTGATCGCAGTATAAATGTGAATGGCGCCAAAAGTGTCCGATGTGTCCGCCATAACGTTTTTGTAAGCGCTATAACTTTTGCGCAAACCAGTCGCTTATTGCGATTTTTTTTTTTTTTTTTTTACCAAAAATTCGAAGAAGAATACGTATCGCCCTAAACTGAGAAAAAAAAAATTGATTTTTTTTTTAATTGGGATATTTATTATAGCAACAAGTAAAAAATATTGTTTTTTTCTTCAAAATTTTCGCTCTTTTTTGTTTATAGCGCAAAAAATAAAAACCGCACAGGCGATCAAATACCACCAAAAGAAAGCTCTACTTGTGGGGAAAAAAGGACGTCAATTTTGTTTGGGAGCCACGTCGCACGGCCGCGCAATTGTCAGTTAAAGCGACGCAGTGCCGGAAGCTGAAATTTTACCTGGGCAGGAGGGGGGTGTAAGTGCCCAGTATGCAAGTGGTTAAAAAGATAACAGGTCACCTTTTTTTTTTTTTTTTTTTTTAAAGAAAACAAACACACACACACACGGATGTGTGAAGTATCAGTGGATAGGAGAGGCTTATCAAGATAACATGTCACTGTCTTGAATGGTGCCAAGGTCACACAACAATTGTCTTTGAGAGGAAACTTATTCAGCTATGCAGATAACATACCTGATCTTCATAGCCTTCAACTTTTACTGGAGTGAACTGATCCAAGTTATACTGTGCAAATGCACTAGATGTAACAAGAAAAAAAAAGAAATTACCCAACAATAAATAAAGGTTTAAAGGGTACTTTTGAAATTCACATCACAAACAGGCCACATCAATTACATCATTTCCTCCTTTAATGAATGAATTTTTTTATTTCTTCAAGCTCCCACAAGTGTCTATAAACTTAAATACCATGGTCTGGAGACTACAGAGATTTAAACTAGCAGAAAAAAAAGATTCGTAAAGAACATGTAGTAAGCATAAATGACTGCCACTCATATATGCACAACAAGGTATTTGATACCTTGAATTAAAACCCGAAACAAAATCAGCTAAATACATGGTTTTAGCTTTTAGTAGTGGTCATTGGCACACCACTGCTACACTACATAGCCACAAGATAACTAACTATACAGTGGAACCTTGCATTGCCAGCAACGCGGCTTTGAAAAATCCTGACTCAGAATGTGGTTTCGCAAAACGAGCAGGACTCAAGCCACAGCGGTGTGCAGTACCGCTTTTGTCCTGAGCTGCTCGAAATAACTCCGTTCCCAAGCCTTTTCAGAGGTCAGCCGAGCTTTCCTCGGGCCTATCCATGTGTTTCTGCGGCTATCTGGCGCCCCCACCTCTGGCCACATGCGGGCCTTTCCGTGCATTTCCGAGGCTCTCTGGTGCCCCCACCTCTGGCCACATGTGGTAGTGCATGCCATTGAAGTCAATGCGGAACAAATTATTTTCACTTCCACTTTCAATGGGGAAACTCGCTGTGATATGTGAGTACTTTGGATTAAGAGTATTTTCCTGGAATGGATTATGCTTGTAATCAGAGGTTCCACTGTACAGTCCCTGACAAAAGTCTTGTTGCTTCTCTATTTTGTAGAAACTCTTGCTATTAACCTGACTTAATTAATCAATTGGTGTTAGAAATGGCTCATATGAAAAGCTAAAGCCCTCCCAAATTATGTTTAATGCACTGAAATAAATTAGTTTCACTGAAAAAAAGATTTATCATTTACTCAAGGCAGAAAAGGTAAAATTTTGGCAAGACAAAAGTTTTGTCGCCTATACAGAAATTGAACAACTTTACTGAAAATCCAAAAATAGGTCAGCAAATTAAGTAGTGGTGCTGCGAGATCCAAATTGAATATGTTGTATGACTTCCATGAGCTTGAAGGACAGCATCCATGCGGTTTTGAAAGATTCATACAATTTATTGATGAAGTCATCAGGAATAGCAAAGAAAACAGTCTTGCATGCCTCCCAGAGTTCATCAATATTCTTTGGTTTCGTCTTCCATGCTTCCTCTTTCATCCTACACCACATATGCTCAATGATGTTCATGTCTGGTGACTGGGCTGGCCAATCCTGGAGCATCTTGATCTTCTTTGCCTTAAAGCGGAGTTTCACCCTAAATATAAGTCCTTCCCATGTGATCCAGCATACTGGCGTCAGCGCCAGTATGCTGTTTTTTTTTTTTAAATCCATGTACTTACTGTCTTATTCAGAATTTTATTTTTTTTACCCCGCGGTGGACGGCGCCAGTATAGCGCGTCACATCTTACGAAAGTACCCAAAAAGGACTCGGGTAATCGCGGTGAAAATGCGGCGCCTGCGCACAGACCTAGGAGCTGACTGCGCAGGCGCCGTATTTCTCCGAGTCCTATTTCGGCGTTTTTCGGAGGGCGTGACACGCCATAGCCGTAGGACTCGGAGAAATACGGCGCCTGCGCAGTCAGCTCCTAGGTCTGTGCGCAGGCGCCGCATTTTCACCGCGATTACCCGAGTCCTTTTCGGGTACTTTCGTAAGAGGTGACGCGCTATACTGGCGCCGTCCACCGCGGGGTAAAACAAATAAAATTCTGAATAAGACAGTAAGTACATGGATTTAAAAAAAAAAAACAGCATACTGGCGCTGACGCCAGTATGCTGGATCACATGGGAGGGCTTATATTTAGGGTGAAATTCCGCTTTAAGGAACTTTGATGTGGAGATGGAAGTATGCGATGGAGCACCATCCTGCTGCAAAATTTGGCCTTTTTTATGGTTGTGAATATAAGAGGTAGCTAAGATTTCTTGGTATTTTAGACTATTCATGTTGCCTTCCACCCTGCAGATTCCTCGCACACCCCCATACTGGATGTAACCCCAGACCATGATTTTGCCTCCACCAAACTTCACTGTTTCTTTTTTTTTAAATCAGAACAACATTTATTGAGCATAAACGAAACATACATTAACGCATATGAAGTGCAACATGCACTACATCTACGACTGTAGAGTGCCGATGTGCATATAGGCATAACAAAGGAAGACAATACATGTACATATTTATTACAGTTCAGGAGAACTGTTGGGCCTAGGGGGGGGGGGGATTACTGGGTCGTTACAGGGGAGATCGGCTAGACTCCCACATCACAGGTGGAGGCAGTTCCCAACCATCTGTCCCATACCTTGTAAAATTTGTCTGGGCATCCCCTATGGGCATAGAGCAGTTTTTTAAAGGGCAGGGTATTGTTAACGGATCTAATCCATTGCTGTAGCGTGGGTGGAGGTCCCCTCAGCCATGTCCTTGCTATCTGAAGCCTGGCGAGGAACAGTGTCTCTTGCAAAAATATATTTAAATACTTTTCGGCCTCAGACAAGGAGGAGGAGGCCGAGTATACACTGGCGGTGGCAGAGGGACAGAGGGGAGCCCATGCGGTCGTGGAGGAAGCGGACCACCTGAGACCAGAATCCCTGCATGCAGGGGCATGACCAGAGGAGGTGAAAAAAGGAGGCGTTGGGGTGGTTGCAGCCAGGACAGTTGGGGTTATGACCAGGTCTGTATCTAGAGATGCGGTAGGGCGTTAGGTAAGAGCAGTGGAGAATATACAAGTGGGTAAGGCGATCAGAAAGCTTGGGGGAAACGGCACTGCAGTTGGCAAGGGCCTCCTCCCAGTCCTCAGCCGACATCGTGCCCAGGTCTGGTTCCCATCGGGATTTCAGCTGACGAGCAGCCACGGCGGCCGGAGGGGCCAGGAGGTAGGTGTAGAATTGGGAAATCAGCTTCTTGGGATCCCTGCCAAGGACAAGGTCTACTGGCAGCGGGATCTCAAGAGCAGGGACACCAGCCCCAAACTGTGTGTTGAGTGCGTGTCGGAGTTGGAGCTAGCGGAAGAACATGTGGTTCCGCAGGTCAAACATGTCTTTGAGGGACTGGAAGGATCTAACCGCCCTGCGGGCCACAACCTGGGATAAGTATATGACACCTTTATCGATCCGCAGGCCGTGGTCGGGAACAGTGGCCAGCTCGGGCAGCTGTGGGTTGTCCCAGAGGGGTGTGTGCGACTGTGGTGAGGGTGCCTCGCCAAGGGACATAGTGAGCTGCCAAACCTTACAATGATGAAAGAGCATATGCTTCCTGTCACCCGTCAGGGAGGAGCCGCGGGGCCTGCAGAATAGGATCTGGAAGGGGTGCGACACCGGGCCTGGGACCAGACCAGCGCGATGTAACGTTCTTTGTCTAGGACAGGGGTGGGCAACTTCGGCCCTCCAGCTGTGATGAAACTACAAGTCCCATGAGACATTGCAGGACCCTGACAATTACAGACATGACTCCTAAAAGCAGAGGCATGATGGAATTTGTAGTTTCATCACAGCTGGAGGGCCGAGGTTGCCCACCCCTGGTCTAGGAGGTTAAAGTAAAATAAATGGGATAGCTGGGATGCTATGTAAGAGAGGAAGAGGTCAGGGACTGAGGCGCCACCCCGGTTAGTCGGACATTTCAGAGCCCTCCATGACAGCTTGTGCAGGGAGGGGCCCCAGATAAATGAATTAAGGATAGACTCCATGTCTCTGAATATACGTATGGGGGATGTACAATGGGGCCTGCCAGAAAACAAAGTAGCTTAGGGAGAAAAATCATCTTAACCAGATTGATTCGTCCCATAACCCCAAGGGGGAGACGGGACCAGATCTGTGTCTTACTTTTAAGGACATGAAATAGGGGTTCAACATTAGGGGCAATGTAGTCAAGGGGGATCTGGAGACCTGGACACCCAGGTACTTAATGGCGTTTGCTCTGACAAGGGGGAGAACAGCTTGATCACTAGTGGGAGCACCCAGGTCTAAGGGGAGAATGTGAGATTTGGCCCAGTTTATCTGCAACCCTGAAAATGCTCCGAAATCTGTTATGGTTTGGAGGGCTGCCTGGAGTGAGGGGCCAGCGTCTGCGAGGTAGAGAAGCATGTCATCCGCGTAAAGGCTGACTACCTCAGTCGTCTGACCGCATCGGAGACCCCTGACTCCTGCATGGTTTCTGAGGGCCATAGCAAGGGGCGTACAATAAGGGCAATATGGGGCAACCCTGGCGAGTGCCACGGAAAAGCAGAAAGGAGGGCGAGATCCCACCGTTGACCTGGATGCGCGCCGTGGGGGCCTGGTACAAGAGTTGGAGCCATTTAACGAAGTTTGGGCCAAAGCCAAATTTGCGGAGGCACTCCCAGAGTTAGCGCCACTCCACAGAGTCAAATGCCTTAGCGGCGTCAAGACTGACCACCACCCTGGAGCCCATGTCCGAGGGTCTGGCCTGTAGGTTCATGTGCAATCATCCAAGATTGAAAGCTGTATTTTTGTTGGGCATGAATCCAGTCTGGTCGGGGTGCACTAGTGTGAGGATTACTTTGTTGAGGCGCAGTGCTAGGATTTTGGCTAAGATCTTGATGTTGAGTAAGGAGATGGGACGATAGGACCCTGGAAGCATCGGGTCCTTGCCTGGTTTGGGTATTAAAACAATAAGGGCTTCACTCATAGATGTCGGGAGGGAGTTTGTGTCATAAATATGGTTGTAGAGCTGGCTAAGTTTGGGGATAAGAGTCTCGCCAAATTGTTTGTAAAACTCGAGGGGGAGCCCGGCGCTTTGGACGTGGGGAGCTGCGCCATGGCCTCCGCCACGCATTCTGCGGTAATGGGAGCTTCGAGCAGTGTAACCTGGTCAGGGGAGAGCGTGGGAAAGGTGAAATCCCGCAGGAAAGTGGAGAGTTTGTCGCATGAGTATCTAGCAATGGAGGAGTAGAGGCCCGAAAAGAAGGATCTAAACTCCTCGGCCACCAGGTCGGGGTCCGTGAGCACAACCCCGGACGCTGCCCGGAGGGATACCACCACCGGAGGTTTGTGGTCAAGGTGGGCCATGTAGGCAAGGAGCCTACCCGCTCTTTCACCATGTTCGTACGTGCGTTGTTTGCTAAAGAATATGCCCTGCTTGGCCTTCTCGAAGTGTAGCTGGTTTGTAAGTCTGGTCTGCAGTCGTAGTTGGGACGCATTGGCCGCAGTCGGGTTAGTCTGGAAGGTCTGCTCAAGTGTGTTTAAGCGATCCTCCGCCTGACGGATCAGTAGCTTGGAGGTGGCTTTGTGTCTGTTAATCCGCATGAATTTTAAAGGCCTCCTATACAGTACCCAGCGGAGCCGAGCCAACATTCGTGCGGAAATAGTGGTCCCACTCGGACTGGATAGTGTCCAAGTCCGAGAGGACGGATAGCCAGAACGGGTTCAGCCGCCAGAACCGGACCGCAGGTGGGGCCGGTAATCTCAGCGTGATCCAGCATGGGGAGTGGTCGGAAAGTATTCTGGTATCGAAACCTGCGTCTAGAAGTTGGGGGGAGAAGGGGGTGAGGAGATCAATTCTGGACATTGTTAAGCGGGAAGGGGTGAAGCAGGAGAAGCCTTGTTGTGTCGGGTGTTTGTATCTCCATGTATCTGTGAGGGCGAATTCTGTGAGGAACTTGCCGAACGATGCGATACCTGGTGGGGGGTTTAGTGAGGCGGCTGGGCCAGTCCTGGCTAGGCCAGGGGCGATGACCATATTAAAATCACCTGCCCAGACAGCGGGCACCAAGGGGTGCTGAGCCATAAAGGCCACACCCTGTTGAAGTGTAGCAGACTGGGGGGGGGGGGGGACGTAAAAGGCTAAGAGAAGGCTAAGAGAAGGATCTCCAGGCCCCTAACAGTGGCATGCAGGTACAGGAACTGGCCCTGGGGGGTCCGACTGTAATGTGTGTAGCTGGAACTGTACCGATCTAGCTATGAGGACTGCGACCCCTCGGGAGTTGGAGGTGTGCGGGGCTTGATATACCCCTCCCCTCCCACCCAGGGTTTTTTAAGGCACATCTGCTTCTGGCCTGCGAGATGAGTCTCAAGCAGGACAGAGATGTCTGCCTGCTGCGATTTAAGGTGAGAGAGGACAGCAGATCGCTTAGTCCGTTCGCCCAGTCCCCGGACATTCCAGGTCATAATTTTTAAGGAGGCCATAATGGGAAGGGTGGGGCAATTGTGCGCAGCCGTAACCCAGTGGGAGAGCACACCACGCAGGACAGTGGACGCATTGCCGCACATGCCCTAGGGAGGCAGACACCCCAGACAGGCACCTGAGGGGGGCTCGAATGAGGCGCACAGCGGGGGGGGGGGGGGGGGCTGGGCAGGGAGCACTCGGCCAGGCAGGCCAGACACATCGGTACACGTGATACAGCGATACATTCGACATGGTTCAAATAGCACATCAGCAAGAAATTGCAATCCAAGTGAAACATCATAAACAGTACACAATAAACAACAAAAAAGAAAAATGGTTATAGAACTTTCTGCAAAAACGCTGGACCGGCACAGCAGATTTAACACACTGCCACCCACCGCTAGCAGGGGGGCAGAGGCCGGCCAGGGAAACTTCGGTAAATAGGTGGCAGTTAGGAGGTGGCATGGAAGTTCAATATCCCACACAGTCACCAAAGTTAGGGGAGCGAAAAATGCTGAAAAGCACACAACAGTGTAGGGGGGAGTATCCAGTCTTGGGGGGATACGGGTGCAGATGAGCCGCTCGAGACTCACAGGGTAAACCAAGGGGCTATGGAGGAGCTGCAGGCAAATCAGGAGCAAAAGAGGGGGGGGGGCAGTAAGCGGGGAGAAGGAAAAAAAAAAGGAGGGACAGGGCCCTCAGCAGACATCAGCCAGGAGTTGGGGAGGGGGGGCACAGGTACAATAGTGCTGGGGTTCAACTCACGGTTCCAGGATAGCTATGAAGTAGGCGGATGCTGCTGGCAGGCAGAAGGTTCCCGGCTCCGGATGGTCAGCAGGTGCGGCAGGAGGGGGAACAGGGGACTAGGCATGCACCGGGGAGGCCCCGCCGTGGCGCTCCAGCCAGGAATAAACGGCCCGTGGATCTTCAAAGAATTGAGCCTTCCCATCGCACACCACCCGGAGCCGCGCCGGGAAAAGCATCGCGTATGACAGATGATGTGCACTGAGCTGCCGTTTGGCCTCCGTGAAGCGGGCCCTCTTCTTCTGAACCTCGGCCGAGAAGTCCGGGAACACAGCCACTGTCGTGTCACCGAATGGAATGTTGCCCTTCTCGCGAGTAAGTCTGAGGATAGCATCCCGGTCGCGGTAATTGAGAAATTTGGTGATGAAGGTCCTCGGCGGGCCTCCAACAGGCGTGAGTTTAGCCGCGAGGCGGTGGGCGCGCTCTACCACGAAAGTGGTGAAGGCCTCTCTGCCGAAGGTCTTGATCAGCAGGTTCTCCAGATATGTGCGGGGGTCTGCTCCCTCGGATCTCTCAGGAAGCCCCACGAAGCGAAGGATGCACCTTCGAAGGCGGTTCTCCATATCGTCCTGCTTGGAGAGAACAGTGTTTAGCTGGTGTTGGAGCTGCTCGGCAGTAATCTGTAATGGATGCAGGCCTTCCTCCACGTGGCCGACGCGGCGTTCGGTTTCGGACACCCGCTCTCGCAGCCTGTGCATGTCTTGACGGATGAGGGAGATGTCGACCTTCACCTCTTCAATCCTGGAGGCAAGTGTGGTCTGGCTTCCAACACCCGGGTAGTGTCGCCGGAAGGCCGTTCGGCCTCCTCAGGGAGTGGGGCCGCGCCATCTTCCTCCTCAGTGTCCCGTTCCTCATAGCGATATTTGTCGAGTTTGGCGATTGCCCCGGACCTCTTAGTGGGAGACATAGCAGTACAGAGAGTAGCAGAGTGCAGCGGCTGTCTTTGTAGTCGTTTGCGGGGGAAATAGCCCCAAGGAACAGGTAAAAGGATGGGTCTCGAGCGGAGCTCTCACTCTGCACGCCCTACAGCTCCAGACCATGCCCCCAAACTTCACTGTTTTCTGGGTAAATCTTGGCTCCATGCGGGTTCCAGTAGGTCTCCTGCAATATTTGCGGCGACTGTGCTGTAATTCAACAGAAGATTCATCCGAAAAATCCACCTACTGCCACATTTCCAGAGTCCATCCTTTTAGCAGGCTGTGGCCCTTGGCAAATGCCACACGTTTTTTCAAATGTCTTGTTTAGCGCTGGCTTATGGGCACTGATTCGACCATGGAGGCCATTTCGCGACAGAATCTGACAAACTGTTCTGGTTGACACAGGGACTTCAGGTGACCGAGTCTTGTGGAGCTCTGCTGCAGTGGAAAATGGGCTGGCCTTGGATTTTCTAGCCAACAAACGGTCCTCTCGAGCAGTTGACTTGCAGGGGTCGGCCTGACCTGGCCTTGTCCATAACGTCTCCAATCTCTTCAAATTTTTTTTTTTTTTTATCCTCTGAACTTGACGCTGAGACACATTGAAAGTGTCTGCCACATTAGCAGTGGATCTGGCCTTCAGCCTCTTGATAATCAACACTTTAGTCTCCGGGTGAATCTTAGGCATGTTTGCAGAGGTCTAGTTGCAGTTGAGAAGGTCTAGTGTACTGGGGTTCTTTTTATACACACCCGAGACCTAATTGATCCATTATTAGTCACAGGTGAAGCTCATATGACAAGGCGACAACACTTATGTCTTGGCAAAAATTGACTCAATGGGCTTTACCAAGCTGTGAATATTAGAATACTTTGTCAGTTTCGTTTTGCACTGAAACATTATTACAAAAGCTGTTGGGATTAAAATGACCCATTTCTTGTAACAAAATCTTGATTAGAAATATATTTTAGCGGCACTTCAGGTCAATTTGTACACAAGCGAGAAGACTTGTCAGGGACTGTATATCCACTTTCACCTTTACAGTATTCTGTGTTGTCTGCTTTGAATAGGGGCGAAGTTAAATATTTTTAATTTAACCACTTTCCCACAGCGCCATAGGCATTTTACTGCTACGGCGCGGTGGAGTCATCTTGGGACGTCGTCGTGCACTTCCGCGATTGCGCGTCCCCTGGGACGCGCTCGCGGAAGTGTCCGTGCTCGCCGGGACTAGGAGACCCGGCGCATCACGGTAAATTGCCGCTGATAGCGGCCGTTTACCACGTGATCACGCCGTCAAATGACGGCGCGATCACTTGTAAACAAACCGGCGTCATTTGATGAAGCCGGTTCCTCCCTCTCCTCTCTGTACCGTTCGGTACAGTGTGAGAGGAGGGGGGGGGGGCAGGTGGCAGCAGCAGCACTGCCGCCATTGTATTCTCTAGGGTCTTTGCTAAAAAAGCATATATAATGTTTTGGGGTTCTATGTAATTTTCTAGCAAATAAATGATGATTTTTCCATGAAGGAGAGAAATGTCAGAATTGGTCTGGGTGCTCCAGAACGCCTGATGGCGTTCCCTGCATGTTGGGCCTCTGTATGTGGCCACACTGTGTAAAAGTCTCACACATGGGGTATCGCCATACTCGGGAGGAATAGCAGAATGTGTTTTGGGGTGTAATTTGTGGTATGCATATGCGGTGTGTGAGAAATAACCCGCTAATATGACAGAAACAAGATTTTTTATTTTTACAGAATTTTCAGTTGTTTTTCTTTTATAGCGCAAAAAATAAAAAACCCAGGGGTGATCAAATACCACCAACAGAAAGCTCTATTTGTGTGAAAAAAAAGGACAAAAATTTCAAATGGGTACAATGTTGTATGACTGAGTAATTGTCATTCAAATTGTGAGAGCACCGAAAGCTGAAAATTGGTCTGGTCAGGAAGGGGGTTTAAGAGCCCAGTGGTCAAAGATTGCACTGGACAGCAAAAAGGTTAAAGCGGATCTTCACCCTAAAGTGAACTTCCGCGGAACCCTCCCCCCCATCCGGTGTCACATTTGACACCTTTCAGGGGGAGGGGGGGTGCAGATACCTGTCTAAAGCCAGGTATTTGCACCCACTTCCGGCCACACGTCTCGGGCAAAAGAAGTTTTTTTTTGCCACATCCCGTCCGTCCCCCGTTGTGTGCTGGGAACACTCGGCTCCCAGCACATAGCGGAAGCCAATCCGCGGGCACAGCGCGACTCACGCATGCGCCGTAGGGAACCGGGCAGTGAAGCCTGATGAGATTCACTTCCTGGTTCCCTCACCATGGAGAGGGGAGCAGCAGGGTGACGAGCGATCGCTCGTCCTCTGCTGCGGACGCCGCTGGACTCCAGGACAGGTAAGTGTCCTAATATTAAAAGTCAGCAGCTGCAGTATTTGTAGCTGCTGGCTTTTAATATTTTTTTTCAGGGGGACATCCACTTTAATGTTGTGCATTACAAGTTGTTTACTTGAGATTATATGCTGCCTGTATGAAGACCATTCTCACCAGACTGCACTGCTTTGAGAGGTCTCCTAGTTATAATGCTTAACATGATTGTGTACAAGGCAGGGCAAACTGATCAAAAGTTACACTGCTTCTCTATTAAGTTCTGATACTGTCAGTGCACTGGAAAATGTAAATATACTCTGGTTAAGACTATCAGTATCTGTTGCTATATTACTGTAATGTTCAATTACTTTAACAACCCTCATTGTACTCTTTTTACACTGGTGCACTTTTGGCTCAAAATACAAATGTGGGCTATTGCACCACTGTACTGCAAGTATGTTGTACCGTTAGAGATTCTGGAAGAACTGTAATGAAAGGAATACTTACTGAGCAGCACCTTCCCTGAGTAAATTGTCATTGTTGAGTAGGAACCGAACATCTGTACAGGAAACATACAAGATGGAAATATTAAAACTTCAGCTGGATGGGGCAAAAAAAAAAAAAAAATACAGAAATGACAACACTTTAAAAAAAT
This sequence comes from Rana kukunoris, assembly GCA_029574335.1. Classification (NCBI taxonomy): domain Eukaryota; kingdom Metazoa; phylum Chordata; class Amphibia; order Anura; family Ranidae; genus Rana; species Rana kukunoris. The sequence goes on from CM056051.1 coordinate 180,603,982, forward strand.
GCCATCATATTACAAAAAAAAATAAAGGACTTGTATAGCACCAACCGTAAACGCAGCGAATATAAAAAAAGGATTTTTAATAGCAGCTTACCTGTAAAATCCTTTTCTTGAAGTACATCACGGGACACAGAGCGCATAGCCATTACACTTGGGTTATATGGGTACCTTCAGGTGTGGACACTGGTTTAATCAATTTCACAGGAAGTTTCCTCCCTATATAACCCCCTCCCACTGGAAGTGCTTCAGGTTTGTAGCAAGCAATTCCTCTGAGGTTACACAATGTTCCCCAAAAGAGGGGTGGGAGCTCTGTGTCCCGTGATGTACTTCAAGAAAAGGATTTTACAGGTAAGCTGTTTATTAAAAATCCTTTTTTCTTTATCGTACATCACGGGACACAGAGCGCATAGCCATTACACTTGGGATGTCCTAAAGCAATGCTCTATGAAGGGAGGGAGACCGTAAGGCCAAGAATAGCCAAACAAAAAATTATCAGGAAGTAAAGTAACTCCACCAACAGAAAAAAGGGGGCGTGACCCGGACCAGAGGATTCTATACTGCTGCCCGTAGGACCGCCTGCCCAAATGCTGCGTCCGTACCCTTTGCAACGTCCAACTTATAAAATTTAGTAAACGTATGTACGGAAGACCAGGTTGCCGCCTTGCAAACCTGTGCCATAGAGATCTGATGGTGTGCCGCCCAGGAGGCACTCATGGCCCTCGTAGAATGGGCTTTAACTGATAAGGGAGGTGGAACGCGCTTCAGACCAAAGGCCTGAAAAATCAGCTGCTTAATCCACCTAGCCAAGGAAGACTTGGCAGCCGGCTGACCCTTCTTGGGGCCATCCGGAAGAACAAAAAGCACATCTGTTTTCCGAATCTTCTCTGTAGCCTTGAGATAGACCCTCATGGCTCGAACCACGTCCAAAGTATGAAGCAGTCTTTCCTCTCTGGACTGGGGAGTAGGAAAGAAGGATGGTAGGACTAGGTCCTGATTCAAGTGAAAACTGGATATGACCTTAGGAAGGAAAGAAGGTTGAGGCCGCAGAACCACTCTGTCTTTATGCAGAATAAGGTATGGCTCCCTGCATGACAAGGCTGCCAGCTCGGAAACCCTTCTGGCCAAAGCCATAGCCACCAAGAAAACCAACTTTCGGGTTAGTAGCACAAGAGGGATTTCTGTCAGAGGTTCAAACGGCTGCCTTTGTAAAGCTGACAAGACCAGATTTAAATTCCAGGGGCAGAGGGGAGCTCTAATAGGGGGATTCACATGCAAGACCCCCTGCAAGAAGGTTTTCATAAGCGAATGGGTGGCCAAGGGTCTTTGAAACCATATCGATAAAGCTGAAACCTGCCCCTTTAGAGTACTAAGAGCCAACCCTTTGTCAACGCCAACCTGGAGGAATCGCAAGATCCTGTCAATAAAAAACTTTCGAGGATGACATTTTTGAGACTCGCACCACTCCACATAGGTTCTCCAGACTCTGTAATAAATATTTCTGGAGACCGGTTTCCTAGCCTGAATCAACGTAGATATGACCTGAGCTGAGAGGCCTCTGCCCTTAAGAATTAGGGATTCAGCCACCAAGCTGTCAAATTTAGCTGCTGTGAAGCAGGGTGGCAGATTGGGCCCTGAGACAGCAGATCTGGGCGCAGGGGGAGCGGCCACGGCGCCCCGACTGACATCTTCACGATGAGTGCGTACCAAGCCCTCCTGGGCCAGGCTGGGGCCACCAGGATCACAGGCCTGCGCTCCACCCTGATCCTCCGTAGAAGGCGGGGAATCATCTGCAGTGGAGGGAACGCATACAGGAGAGAAAACTGGTGCCAAGGGCAAACCAACGCATCGGTCCCGTAGGCCGAGGGATCCCTGGCTCGGGATATGAATTTGTCCAACTTTTTGTTGGATCTCGTTGCCATAATGTCCACATCTGGGACTCTGAATCTTTGGCAAATCTCTTGGAATACCTGGGGGTGAAGAGATCACTCCCCCGGGAGCAACTGTTGACGACTCAAAAAATCTGCTTGAGAATTGTCTATCCCTGGGATGAACACCGCTGAGATGCAGGGTACATGGGCTTCGGCCCATGAGAAAATCAGGTTTACTTCCCTTTGGGCTGCTAGGCTCCTCATGCCCCCCTGATGGTTTATGTATGCGACTGCAGTGGCATTGTCGGACTGTATCCTTACTGGCAGACCCTGAAGGGGGAGAGTCCAGGCGATCAGGGCCAGCCGAGCAGCTCTGATCTCTAGGATATTGATGGGAAGCAGTTTTTCTGCCTCCGACCACTGCCCTTGCTGGGTCTGTCCTTCTAGAACTGCCCCCCAACCTGACAGGCTGGCATCCGTGGTTACTATCTTCCACGTGATGGGGCAAAAGGATTTCCCCTTTGACAAATTTTGAGGGACCAGACACCAAAACAGGCTGCACCGGACTCCTGGGGAGAGCACTAACGGACGAACTAACGCCTGAATGGACTTGTTCCAAGCAGAGATAATGGCTGCCTGAAGATATCTGGTATGGATCTGGGCGTAGGGCACTGCCTCGAAGGCGGCCACCATCTTCCCCAGCAGTCGCATACATAGGCGAATAGTCGGCCTCTTCTTGCCCAAGATCACTTGAACTGCTTGAGTTATTGATCTGACCTTTGCTTGAGGTAAAAATATCCTCTGGCAGTCTGTATCTAGCCGAAGGCCTAGATATTCCAACTGCTTTGTGGGTTTCAATATCGATTTTTCTTGGTTCACAATCCACCCGAATTCCTCTAGATGCTGAACTGTGCAAACTACTGCATGATTGAGGCTGGAAGCTGAGGTGTCGATAACCAGAAGATCGTCCAGGTATGCCAGGACCAAAATGCCTTCTGTCCTTAGGACGGCTAGCACCGGGGCTAACACCTTTGTGAATACCCGCGGAGCTGTTGCCAACCCGAAAGGGAGGGCTACGAACTGGTAATGACGGTGATCTATCATAAAACGAAGAAACTTGTGATGTGCAGGGTGGATCGGCACGTGCAGATACGCATCCTTTATGTCTATAGATGCTAGAAAGTCGTCTTGATGTAGGCTGGCTGCCACCGAACGTATGGACTCCATACGAAAGGTCTGAATCTTTAGAAAGCGATTTAGGCGTTTGAGGTCTAAGATAGGCCTGACGTCGCCATTGGGCTTTGGTATTATGAAAAGGTTGGAGTAGAATCCCAGACCCCATTCCTGGGTTGGTACTTCTACAATTACTCCTTGGAGCAAGAGACGATCCAATGCTTTTACTAGAGAGGCCCTCTTTAATGGGTCGCTTGGAAGACTTGACCCCTGAAAATGAGGAGTGGGGACTTCCCGAAACTCTAGCTTGTAGCCCGTGGCTACCACAGACAGTACCCAAGAGTCGGGAATTCTGGCCTCCCACACTTCGGAGAAAAACCGAAGCCTTCCCCCCACCCAAGAGAGTGGAGGCGCCCCTTTCATGAATCTGACTTGATGACTGGTTTAACCGGCTTGCGAGACCATGGCCTCTTGCCTGCCGTGGCTTGTCCTTGTGGGCGGCTATTAAATGCTGAACGCCCGGGAGGCCGTCGATACTGACGGGAAGTTGAAGGGGCCGAGCCTGCGAAGGCCTGTCGCTTAAACGCGGGCCCACGCGATCTTTTCTTGACAGGCAAGAAAGAACTTTTACCACTTGATATGGTCTGGATATATTTATCTAGGTCTTCACCAAATAGTCTCCCACCATGAAAGGGAAATCCTGCTAAAAGCCTTTTGCAGGGTGCCTCTGCTGACCAGTTTTTCAGCCACAAAAGGCGACGCATATGAACCAACAGCAGAGATAAGCGGGACGCCTGTTGAATGGAGTCCTTAATAGCATCTACTGCAAAGCAGAGAGCCCTTGGAAGGTCAGCCAATTCACGAGCTTGCTGAGCCGGTATGTCCCTTAATATCTGTTTAGTCTGATCCTTAAAAGCCTGACAAACGCCAATGGCTGCCACCGCTGGCTGAACCACGGCACCTACTGTGGTAAAAGAAGCCTTCAGTAGGGTCTCCAACTTTTTGTCGACTGGATCTTTAAACATCTGGACATTTTCAACCGGACAGGTCAGGGATTTATTTACGCAGGAAATGGCTGCGTCCACGGTAGGGAGTGCCCATTTCTTTGCAAATTCTTCTTCCATAGGATAGAGAATAGTGAACCTTTTAGGAGGGATAAAAATCCTATCAGGTCGAGCCCAATCCTGAAAAATCACGCTCTCCAGAAGGGGGTGAACCGGGAAAGACGCACCACTTAACGGTGCCTTCAAGGAACCTAAAGAGGATACCGCGGGGGCTAATTGTTCTGACACTGGAAGTTTAAAAGCAGTGCGAACCATATCTGTCAGAGACTGGATCCACAGGCTCTCTGCTTGAGAAGCCGAAAAAATTTCATCTATAGTGGAACCTTCAATGTCTGAACCGTCGGGACTCAGGTCCGCTTGATCCCCCTGTGGGTCCAATTCCTCCGAAGAGAGAACCTCTGCATCTGAAAACACCAATCTAGGTGACGGGGATCTAGCCCGTTTGCCACCTGGCAAAGAGCGGGCAATTAAAGCAGTTAACCTTTCCTCTAGCCCACCCAGGGTGGTCGCTAGCATTTCTTCCGTAACGTAAACGGGAATGGGTTGATTGGCCCGTTAGCTGGAGCCCAAGGTTGCACCGACTCAGATACTGCCAGATCTAAGGCTGAGTCCCTTTAAGAAAAACAACTTTTTTTTTTTCTCTGGTCAGTATGGAGCCAAGTCCAGACCTGAAGATCCACAAACCCCCACTGGGTGTCACTGTTAGCCAGAAATAGCTCAGCTGCGCGCTCTGTGTCCTCAGCCTCCTCTGCTTTCAGGAGGGAATGACCAGCCAGGAAATGCTTTGCTGCTTTAATTGAGACCCGACGCTGCTGGCCCGCCCCCCCCCCCCACGCACGCTGACGCTGTAAAAGGCGGCGCGCACGCGCCCCCCCCCCCACGCTGAAACCAACATGGAGGAAGCAGAAAGCAGAGGAGAAGCCTGGACCAGCGCTAGCAACCCAACAGACACCAGGCAAGACACTAATCTTTATTGTAGTGCACACATAGAGGAAGCTGTCCCCATAGGCTTCCTAAGAAACATGAGTTTTGTCAGCATTTCCTCCCTATAGCACGTGGGGCTGCAGTATCATGCTAACAGGCAGATCTGGGGGGAGTAGCAAATACATATCTTTAAAAGCATACATATACCTACATGTTATCTGGGTAAACATTAGTACATCCCATCCTGCCTCAAAAGACATAGTGGACATAGTGGCTGATGCACAAGCATACCATTAGCCAACCCAGAACCCCCAGGGGGATACCTACTGTCGAACCAAGTCCCGCAGGTTCCCTCTTACCTGCTCCACGCCGCAGGGTATTGCAAAATGCAAGAGGCCCAACCTTCCCCCATCTCCGTGGGTATTGTCTTGGACCTTCAGGGACCGGGGTCCTGTGTTAAGGAACCCACACACCTGGACCTATATAGCATCCTGGCATCAGTAGCGTTTAGTTCTTGGAAGAGACTAAGGCACTGGAGCCCAGAATCCAGCCCTCCAAGGAGAGGCATTATAGGCAAAACCCCACTCCAGCAGGGCCCGGGTACCGTACACCTTGGCTTTGAAGCACTTCGGACGGATCCGGCTAGCTATCCTGGGTCCCGAGACCTCCGAGGGACAGCTAGACGTGACCAACACCTAAGACACTGGCGAAAAAAACTGAAGCACTCCCAGTGGGAGGGGGTTATATAGGGAGGAAACTTCCTGTGAAATTGATTACACCAGTGTCCACACCTGAAGGTACCCATATAACCCAAGTGTAATAGCTATGCGCTCTGTGTCCCGTGATGTACGATAAAGAAGAGGGAGAGAATACAGTTATAATACAATAAAAAGAGATTTTATAATACAGCTTACCTGTAAAATCTTTTTCTTGGAGTACATCACGGGACACAGAGCAGCATATTCATTACTATATGGGTTATATGGAGTACCTTCAGGTGTGGACACTGGCAATCTCAAACAGGAAGTCCCCTCCCTATATAACCCCCTCCCATAGAGGAAGTACCTCAGTTTTGTAGCAAGCAGTATGCCTCCCAAAAATGTTCCCCAAAAGAGGGGTGGGAGCTCTGTGTCCCGTGATGTACTCCAAAAAAAAGATTTTACAGGTAAGCTGTATTAAAAAATCTCTTTCTTTCTCGTACATCACGGGACACAGAGCAGCATATTCATTACTATATGGGATGTCCGAAAGCAGTGCTTTAATGAGGGGAGGGAGACATCTTCCAAAAAAGGATTTAATTTAGAGGTATACTCAAATACTAGTAAATCCAACTTAGACAAGAAATGTAAATCTCAAATCTAAATCATGGGAGAACCCTCAGATCCTGAGGAGCTTGAATCGCGGCCTGTAGTACTGCCTGCCCAAAGGCTGTATCCCCATTCCTTCTTACGTCCAATTGATAAAAAAATTGTAAACATGTGGACTGACGACCACGTTGCTGCCTTGCATATTCGAGCCATAGAGATCTGATGATGTGCTGCCCAGGAGGTGCCCATGGCCCTGGTAGAATGGGCCTTTACCGACAAAGGAGGAGGCAACCTCTTCAAACCGCAGGCCTGAACGATTAATTGTTTAATCCATCTTGCGATGGTGGATCAAGCAGCTGCCTGACCCATCTTGGGCCCTTCCGGTAAAACGAACACCACATCTGTTTTCCGAACCTTCTCTGTAGCTTTAAGATAGGCCTTTATGGCCCTGACAATATCCAACGTATGCAGCAACACCTCCTTTCTAGAGGTGGGTTTTGGAAAGAAGGATGGAAGTACCACATCCTAGTTCAAGTGGAAACCTTTGGTAGAAAGGAAGGATGAGGACGGAAACCCGCCCTATCCTTATGTAAAATGAAATATGGTTCCTTACAAGATAAGGCTGCCAATTCCGATACTCTCCTGGCCGAAACTATGGCGATCAGAAATACCGACTTTCTAGTCAGTAAAACCAAAAGGTACCTCAGCCAACGGCTCAAAGGGTTGTTTCTGTAGAGTTGACAGAACAAGATTTAAGTCCCATGGACAAAGTGGTGATTTGACCGGAGGATTAACACGTAAGACTCCCTGTACGAAGATCTTAACCAGCGAGTGGGCGGCCAGCGGCCTCTGAAACCACACTGATAAGGCTGAAATCTGTCCCTAGATCGTGCTTAATGCCAGGCCTTTATCCACTCCTAGCTGGAGAAAACGTAATACTCTATCAATGGTATACTTGCGGGAAACCCATCTCTTAGCCTCACACCAGCCTACGTAGGCCCTCCAAACCCTGTAACAAAATTACCCTGGAGGCCGGCTTTCTAGCCTTAATGAGGGTAGGGATTACCTGCCTAGACAGACCTCTACCCCTGAGAATCAGGGATTCAGCCGCCAGGCCGTCAAATTTAGACGCCGTAATGCAGGGTGGAGGATCGGGCCTTGTGAGAGTAGGTCTGGCCATAGAGGAAGGGCCTCCCGCTGCCAATTTCAGGACTAGTGAGTACCATGCCCTCCGGTACCAAGCTGGGGCTACCAGGATAACCGGCCTGTGCTATGATCCTGCGCAACAGGCGGGGTAGTAACTGCAGCGGGGGAAATGCATATAGAAGTTATGATTGATGCCACGGGCAAACCAACACATCGGTTCCACAGGCCATAGGGTCCCTCGTTCGAGACCTGAACCTGTCTAGCTTCTTGTTGAATCCTGATACCATGACATCCACGTCTGGCACTCCCCACTTCTGGCAGATTGTCTGAAAAACTTGTGGATGCAGAGACCACTCCCCCGGCGACAGGGTTTGGCGACTTAGAAAGTACGCCTGCAGGTTGTCCACCCCGGGAATGAATGTCGCCGATATGCAGGGTACATAAACCTCTGCCCACCGAAAAACCAAGCTCATCTCACTCTGAGTGGCTTGACTCTTGGTTCCCCCTTGGTGGTTCATATATGCCACCGCTGTGGCATTGTCTGAATGACTTCTCACCGAGGACCCCTGTAATCTGGATGTCTATGCCAGGAGGGCTAGCCGAGCCGCTCTGATCTCCCAGACATTGATGGGCAGCTGCCTCTCCGCCTCTGCCCAAGTTCCTTGGCGAGTGAACCCGTTCAAGACCGCTCTCCAGCCTTCCAGACCACTGGGCAGAAAGACTCCCCTTCAGAAGGTTCTGAGGGTTTAACCACCAGCATAGACTCTGCCGGACCTTTAATGACGACATCAAAGGAAACTCCAAGGCCTTTGCTCCCTTGCTCCAAGCTGCTAGAATTGCTGTCTGTAGGACGCGAGTGTGGAAGCGTGCGGTATCGCCTCGAACATGGCCATTAGTTTGCCTAGTAATCGCATACATAGGCGAATAGTTGGTTCTCTTTTGCTTAGAACCAACTGAATCAATCTTTTGATAGCCTCGACCTTTACCAGGGGCAGGAACACCCATCTTCTGTTCTGTGTCTAATCTCATGCCGAGATATTCCAACTGCTTTGTAGGTTGAAATGCTGATTTTTTCCCCCGGTTTAGGACCCAGCCGAACCTCTCGAGGTACTGAACCATGAGGGCTACTGCGCATTCCACCAAGGAAGCGAGTGATCTATGATTAAGAGGTCGTCCAGGTATGCTAGGACCGAGACCCCTTGGAACCTTTAGACTGACTAGAATTGGAGCTAGGACCTTCGTGAATACCCGGGGGCCGTAGCCAGCCCGAAGGGGAGCGCCACGAATTGGAAGTGACGCTGTATCACTGCGAAGCGTAAAAAAAAATATTTGATGTGGCTGAAAGATTGGTACATGAAGGTAACCATCCTTTATGTCTATAGAAGCCAGATCCTTCTGGAGTGTGGCGGCTGCTGACCGAACGGATTCCATCCGGAAAGAGCGAACCCTTAGGTAAGCATTTAAACCTTTTAGGTCCAAAATTGGTCTGACATCGCCGATGGGCCTTGGTATGACAAACAGATTGGAATAGAAACCTAGCCCCTGTTCTTGGGCTGGTACCTCTACCATTATGCCCTGGTAAAGCAGATGATCCAATGCCGCCCGCATTGAGGCCTTCCTTGTGGAGGAAATTTTAGAAATTCTAATCTGTAGCCTGTGGCCACAGATGATCGGACCCCCTCTGTCGGGGATCGATACCATGGCCCCTTGCCCCCAGAGGCCTGTCCTTGCGATCCATTGTTAAAAGTTTGATCGCGCAGGAGGTCCGATACTGCCTGGAATTTGAGGGCCCCGGAACAGGGGGGAGCTGCCTTTTAAACGCAGGACCCCGGAACTTCTTTTGACTGGTAAAAGGGTACTTTTGCCACTTGAAACAGTCTGAATGTATTTATCCAGATCTTTCCATGGAAGGGAAAACCTGCCAGTAGTCTTTTGCATGGGGCTTGGCCGCCCAGTTCTTCAACCATAAGAGCCTTCTCATATGCACTAAAAATAGTGACAAACGAGACGCCTGCTGGATGGAGTCTTTTATAGCCTCTACCGCAAAGCACATAGCTCTGGGAATATCCAATAACTCCTCTGCCTATTGGGCAGGGATGTCTTTAAGCATCTGTTTTGTCTGGTTCTTTAACGCCTGACAAAACTCCAATTGCAGCCACTGCTGGCTGTACCACTGCTCCTGCCGTAGCAAAGGATGCTAGATAAAGTGTCTCTAAACGTTTATCGACCGGGACCTTAAACATTTGTATGTTTCCCCTCAGGCCAGTTAATGATTTATTCACCCATGAGATGGCTGCGTCCACAGTTGGGAGCGCCCCTTTCTTAGAAAAATGTATTTTCCATAGGGTAAATAACAGAAAACCTTCCAGGCGGTCTCCCATCCAGGCACTAACCAGGCCCGACCCTGCTTAGCCTCCGAGATCAGACGAGATCGGTCGCTTTCAGGGTGATGTGGCCTCAAGGACCTCACGGGTAGTTGAAACGTAGCGCCCGAACCGGGACTTGAACCCTGGACCCTCAGACCAAAAGTCCGATGCTCTACCGACTGAGCCATCCGGGCCCCTTTTAAAGAGCAATTGGTCAGGGGAAAGAGTGCCTGAAAGCACAAATATTTCCTGGCAGACGTGCATAAAGACTACCCTATCGTCAGCTTTAGGCGGCAGAAAAAGTTCTGTCCGGTCGTCCCAATCCTGGAAAAACCAATTCCTCTAACAGAGGATGGACCGGAAAAGCTGCGTTGCTTAAAGGCGCTTTTAAATGAACCCAAAGAGGATACTGCAGGAACCTGAGGCTCTGGAAATGGCAAATTAAATGCCGAGCGGACCATGTCTGTCAAAGACTGGACCCACAGACTCTCCGTCTGGGAGGCTGAAAACGATTCTTCAGTGGTAGATCCTTCCTCTAGGTTCTGGTCCAACCGATCCTCCTGAAATTCTAATTCCTCCGGAGAGAGAATCTCAGCATCCGAGGATACACCTTTTGGCGATGGGGATCTAGTCCGCTTCTTGCCAGAAAAAGAGCCAGCGATCATAGCTGTTAACCTCTTTTCTCTAGCCCCCCCTAGGGTGACGGCTAGCATCTCCTCTGTGATAACACAGGGTTGGGCCGACCTGGGCCAGCCTCAGCACCAGACCCCCTTAATGGCTTATCCAAGGTGACCCCTATAGGAATAACCTGTGGGGAAAGTATTGGCATATCATCAGAACCAGAGGAGGAACCCCTTTGTCTTTGCCTTTTTTTTTTTTTTGTGCGTTTTGATCCTGAACCCTTGGAAGCCATAATACAAAACCGAGGGACTCCGCCTACAACAACAGACTTTTATAGCCAGGAGTACAAAAAAAAAAATAAGGTTTAGGGGAAAATAGGATCACTAATGCCCAAAACCGGTGGGGCTCAGTATGTTTTCCTTTATAATATTATTGTTTTTCACAACATACAGCCCCACCCTCAACATGTTTGCCAGCATTCAACCTGTTGCCAAGGGGATTTTTGGCGTAACAAAAAGTATTGGAGCCGACTCCAGCATGTAGTACCCCTTCTCGCCACCGGGAGTCACTGTGCTGCCAGCTCTACGTCCTCCTCTTCCAGCTCAGCTTTGAACTGAGCTAAGAACGCGCCTGCTGTGTATAACAGCAATTGAAGGCACGCCCACTCTACACTGCAGTCACGCTCCCCGTCCCCCCCCCCCCCCGAACGGCGCAAACATTTTTCTATATGCATGCGCGCGTGCGCGACTGTCGGGGGAGGAGAGCCCAGGAGGAGACGCACTCTGGAGCCCAGGAATGCAGGCTGGAGGACGCATCAGGCGGCAGATTTGAATCCCGGCTAGGTAAGGCTAAAAACAGGCCCCTAAAGAGTCCCTTTAGCCTAGAGACAGATCTCTCTTTTTTTTTTTTAAAAAGACCTTCAACCAGCGAGCAGCAGGTAGCTAGCAAACATACATAGATAGGTAGGGGGATCAAGTGATGGGGGGGGGGACATTTCAGGCCATCCTGTCCATCAGACATAGTGACCATGGTGCCAATGCAGAGCATACTCAGGCTACCCCCCTTAAGATCTCCCCTGGAGAGCCTGCTGTCGAACCAAGTCCCGCAGGCTCCCCTCTTACCTGCTCCATGCCGCAGGACGTTTGCAAAACGGTCCAATCTTCTCCCATCTCCGTGGGTAGCGTAGTAGACCTTCAGGCACTGGGGTCCTGGAAGGAACCGCTGTCCTGGACCTATACAGCACCCTGGCAAACAGGATTTTTTGGTTTAGAAAAACTCCAAGTCCTGGGCCCAGGGTCCAGCCCTCTAGAGAGGAGCATTATAGGCAAAACCCCATGGTTTGGGGCCCGGGTACTGTCCACTTTGGCACTGAGGCTCCTTGGACAGATCCGGTTAGCCCGCCTTAATCCCAAGGATGTGGAGGCAAAGCTATTCCGTGACCAACACCTAAGACACTGGCGAAAAAACTGAGGTACTTCCTCTATGGGAGGGGGTTATATAGGGAGGGGACTTCCTGTTTGAGATTGCCAGTGTCCACACCTGAAGGTACTCCATATAACCCATATAGTAATGAATATGCTGCTCTGTGTCCCGTGATGTACGAGAAAGAAAATACAAGAGGTTTAAGAGGGCCCTGCTCTGAAGAGCTTACAATCTACCGTGTTTCCCCGAAAATAAGACGTACTCCGAAAATAAGCCGTAGCGGGATTTCGACGCAAGATAGAAATATAAGACACCCCTCCGAAAATAAGACGTAGCGATGTAGTGTCGAATCTCCGAAAATAAGATGTAGTGTCGAATCTCCGAAAATAAGATGTAGTGTTGAATCTCCGAAAATAAGATGTAGTGTCGAATCTCCGAAAATAAGATGTAGTGTCGAATCTCCGAAAATAAGATGTAGTGTCGAATCTTGTAGTATCTTGTAGTGGTACAACCAGACAAGATGAGTGCAAAAAGAAAGAGTTATTCTGTTGAGTACAAGAAAGGAATTGTGGAGGACTCCCGAGGCAAGAATCTTACGGCTTTTTGCAAAGAGAAGAAGTTGGATATCCGAATGGTCCAAAAATGGCGTGCAGAATACGATAATCTCAGTCTACAGGTGGACAGAGGAAATGCTAAGAAGCGCAAGTGTGGTTCAGGTAGGCAACCTTTATTTTCTGTAATAAAAATAAGACACCCCTCGAAAATAAGCCATAGTGTGATTTCTTGAGGAAAAAAAAATATAAGACGGTGTCTTATTTTCGGGGAAACACGGTAATTGGGTGGAGACAGGTGGCAGAAAAGGTTGTAAGTGTGGGGAAAAAGCTGGTGGAAGTGGTAAAAGATTAGTTGGAGGCGCGATATCTCTTCAGGGAAGCCTAAGTTTTCAGGGATCGCCTGAAGGTAGCAAGAGTAGGGGGGGGGGGGGAATAGCTGGACAGGTTGAGGTAGCGAGTTGTGATACAGTGCTAATCATTCATTCTAAATAGCACCCCGATGTCCCTTGCTGGTGGACACACACTAACATGCATTGCAGTGTGCTGGCAAAAACAAACATTACAGGTCTTCATGCATTGGGTAGCTTGTTTAAAATATATTGGCTTAGCACAAATCACATTAACCAACAGCATGAGTGTTAAGGTGCCTGCATCACTACAGTCTGAGGAAGAGACCCTTAGTAACCCCTGAAACCACACTGTTTTCTGTTAGTGACACTAGGCACCCGGCGGCCGACTGTTTACGGCCGCAAGGTTGCTCTTATCTGCCAGGAGGCCGCCTATATACGGCCTCTGGCCGCGTCACACAGGTGTCGATTCGCGTGCCTGCCGGCTGCGATGTCCGCCAAGCACCCGCGATCGGGAGTCACAGAGCCAGGAGACTTGGCCTCATCAGATTTTAAAACTGCCTGGGATCAGATTGGGTATCCAAGGTCCCGGCATCTGAGAAGCCAGCAGAGCTGCAGTTTAGAACGCCGCAACAAGATTGCCACACAAGCGGGACCCCTGTATAGGAATCTGTAACGCTTACAGCTCCAGTGCCGGGCAGGCACTTTCAAAGTAAGAGGCCACTTGGCTTAACTGGTTTTATTTTAAAATAAACTTAATATGCTATGAGTTCCCCTTTGTTTCTTGTTTTGACTGCATCTCAGGCCGCGTACACACGGCAGGGAATCTCGACGGGCAGAACACATCGTTCCGCCCGTCGAGGTTCCCTGCCGGCCGTCGAAATCGGCGACCCGCCCGTCGGGAATGGCAACCAGCCATTCTTCCGGGCGGGCCGTCGAGGAAATAGAGAGCGTGCTCTCTATTTCGGCTCGACGGGCTTCCCGACGGGAAGCTCGCCGAGACCGTACACACGGCCGAGGTCCTCGCTGGAATGTGCATTCCAGCGAGGTTCTCGCTGGTTTTCAGCGAGAACCTTGGCCGTGTGTACGGCGGCTCACTCATGAGGTTGATGCTCCAGATCCAGTCCATGCCATATAGTGTGCAGGCACTTATCCTGTCCAGCTGTACATGACTATCTTTTTCATTAAAGTAGTCCATGTGTTGTGGTAAGCGCAATTTATATTCTGAGCACTTCAGATGAAGCTGTCTATTTGGTGAAGGCAACTACTATCACGTTGGATTCAGATTGCATGACAAGTTCTGGAAGAATTTTTCCCTTTTTTGTTGGACTTGATTTCACTTCACTTCATATCGGGACTTTCATTTATTGACCGTCACAGCACATGCCGATTGTTGTTTATTAATTAGTATTTGTGGTCACTCCTATAGATGATATAATATATATGTTCTTTTGAATATTGTAACCACTTGATGTTCCTAGAGGAAGCTTCAGCGCCCTCCACCTCCCACTTTTTTTTTATCACAGTTCATCACTGTCTTAGAGGAGCAGCTTTATTTAGCTTTTTTTTTTTTTTTTACACAAACTTATTAAGAATAATGGCGCGGAATCACACCCCTCTTGTATCCAAGGGACTGCATTAACTAGTGGGAGGTCCGAGAAGTAAAGGGACCCATACCGGAAATAGCTGTTCTAAATGAGCAAATGTAGGATAACTCATGCCACATAGAACATATAACTTTATTAAGGAGACTGACTCAGATCCTGCTACTGACACAATACACACTTTACAATTTTCCAATGTAAAGCGGCAGAGCTTGGGCCGCAGTTCCCACATTAAGCCCAGGTTCACACTGGGTACGATTTAGTTCGATTTGAGATGAGATTTCACATGTTGGAGAATCCACCAATTGGGACATAAAGTTGTCCCGTAAGACTTTTACGTAGTGGCAGGCCTTTAATGAGTGAGCTGTTCCTTCTGTCCAGTCAATATCTGGATAGTTGAAGCCCCCCATTGTGATGACATTTTCCTGCCTCATCGCCATTTCTGTGAAAAAAGATCTAACTCCTCCTCTTGCTTCAGGTTATGGGGCCTGCCGCCACTTAATTTCGCACTTGCTTCTTCCCTTTGGAGTTCCACTCATAGGGATTCCACCACTCCCCTCTTGCCCCACATCAGCAACCCGAATTCTCCCATAGGCGTCAACCCTCCCTAATATACGTGGCGATCAACATATGGAAGAATTTTAGAGTGCACAGAAGACAATACAGGTGATTAAAGTAAAGATTGACGATTATGGCAAGTTACATGTTGGGTTTACAGTAACCATTCATATCTAATGAACAAGCCGATAAGAAAGGGAGGGTGGGTGTTTGTAATGCCCAACTGCAAAAGAAATGTAAAATTTGGTTTTAATTCCTTGAAACCTCGCATTCTTTTTCAAGTCATTTGTATAGTTTATGGTGGGCAAATCTACAGCAAGCTATATTGTCCAGGACACCTGCTCAGTCATATGCGAAGTATTGAAGGGTGTGGTCTTCAAGATAGATCACATGTTCTGGTAGGAGTGATGGATGCGAAAACACATACCCATAATTAAGCCCAGTAGCTAGTTGCAGCAGTTTTCATAATTATAAAAAAAAAAGTTCTCATTTGTATTTTCAGTGGCAGGTGCCCATTATCATTTCAGTTATACAGGTTACTTTGGAAGCTACTCTGACTACAGGGTTTTCTTTGGGACAGCTGCTGCAAAAAATTAATTGGGCCTGCCAGAGAACTGTCCAGTACTGGGAACAGGTTCTGCTCTACCTTATGTCTTTGTAGGGGGGGGGGGGTGAGGCTTTTGCCCTGGGCAAGTACCTGCTAAGGCCCTTTTGCAGTCATTCACTGAATGTAGAGAGAATATTTAATTATCAAGTCACCAGGGCATGGAGAGTTGTAGTGTGCTCTTGGCATACTTTCCAATAAATGGCCCTGCTTGCACGCTTCCATCCACCTAGACGTGCAGAATGCAACAAAAGCAGCATGTGCCCCGCACAACTTCATTCATAAATGTGTTGGCTGTCAGTTTGAGGAAACACTTAGCCAACACATTAGTTCAATTATATTAACTTCATCTGTAGGCACTATTTGAATCAATAGCCAATGCTTGCCTACTGAAATATGTTAAAGCGGAGTTCCACCCAAAAATGGAACTTCCACTTAATCCCCTCCCCTCCCCCTTACATGCCACATTTGGCAAGTAATTTTTTTTTGGGGGGGGGGGGGGGGGAGTGGGGGCTTCAGTAGGAGTGGGACTTCCTGTCCTGCTTCCGCCGAGGGGCTGGTAAGGCGATTAGGCCTAATCGTCTTACTGCAGCCCCTCCCTTTGGCGATCGTCTAGGACACAGACAGGTCCTAGACGATCCCCTGTCCAATCAGCGGCGAGCCGCGCGCGCATGCGCAGTGGGTGCCCGGCCGTGAAGCCGAAGGCTGTCACGGCTGGGTGCCCACAGTCGCAATGAGGATGCTGGCCGGGGAGGGGGGGGGGGGGAGGAGCGGAGCCCCGGTCGGCGCGTCGCTGGAACGTGGAGAAGGTAAGTGTCTGTTTATTAAAAGCCAGCAGCTACACTTTTTGTAGCTGCTGACTTTTAATAAACATTACATTTGGGTGGAACACCCCTTTAAGAATTGTCTCTCTCTCCCCCCATTACGCCCACTGGACAGCTCCTCAATTACTAGCGATAGGCTCAGAACTTTGCCTGCTCAGAACTGCCTGGCATTTGGATATGCAGGATGCAGCTAAAAGTGAAGCACTGCATTTCAAAAATATAAAAGTTGGGTTTTAACTGGACTACTCACCATTAAATACTTCGTTGAATTCCCCAGGAGGTGAATGGATGATGAATTTTGCTGCTACACGTACCTAATCCAAGAGGGGAAAAAAACTTTTAGTGAATGGCAAATATACATATATGCTTTTATATAGAGGTGCAAATAAACGTATGCAACACAAAATATGTCGATATTGCCTTCTGTGGTGTCATAAAAACAGTGTTAATAGCTAACCATTCTCGGCTTGTGGACACGTCCATTCTTGTTGCCGACAGCTCGGAATAGAGTCCTTAACACTATGAGACTAATGCCGCGTACACACGATCACTTTTTGTGATGAAAAAAAACGACGTTTTATGTGACGAAACAAAACGACGTTTTTCAAACATCATTTTCCAAAACGACGTTGCATACACACCATCGTTTTTCCAAAATGCTCTAGCAAAGCGTGGTGACGTACACCACGTTCGACGGCACTCTGTTCCATTGAAGCTCCGTCTCATAACTTGCTTCTGAGCATGGGCGGGTTTAAAAACGTTGTTTTCAACATCGTTTTGCCCACACACGATCACTTTTTATGACACAAGAAACGACACAAAAAAATCAAGCATGTTCGAATTTTTTTTTGGTCGTTTTTTTGAAGACATAAAACGACATTTTGCCCACACACGATCATTTTAAATGACGTTTTTGAAAACGTAGTTTTTTTCATCACAAAAAGTGATCGTGTGTACGCGGCATGAGAATATTTAAATACTGCATCTCACCTAAATCCTTATGCTTAAGTTAGAGATGGTTGAAAATAGTGTTTTCGCTATTTTGCCGATAAAGAAAACGATAACGGTCCGAAAACACAAGATTTTACTGTGCTTATAGTGTGTTTTTCATAGGTCATGTGACTAAAAACCACAAAAACGTAATAGGTACATTATTCAAGCATTTAAGAGAGATGGATTCCGGCCCCTTACCAAGGACAGCTGATCACGTGATGTAAACAGAAGATCGTTAATTGCCCTCCCCCCTCAGAAAAAGGCAGATCACCAGCTTCTGACAGAGAGACATCGGTCCCACACACAGAGAGCCGCAGCTGCCTCATCTGTGCCTGCCATTGCCACCCGTGAACATCAACATCTGTCAACGTACTAGTGTTGCAACAATGGTTAAAACATTCAAAGTGCCATCATCCCCCTGTGCAAAGGCAAAAGCACATGTTGGTCGGGTACGCATACATAAACAGCAATCACACCACATATGTAAGGTATCGCTGCGAACATCAGAGAGTGAGAGCAATAATTCTAGCATCAGACCTTCTGCGTAACTCTATAGCTAATAAAGGCTTATAAAGCATTGCCTATGAAGATTTTTTTAAAAACCAAAGTTTTCACAAGCATACGCAATTTTAGAGCATGATATGTTTGGTATCCATATATTATAAAGAGAAAAAAAAAAAAAAAAAAAAAAAGGTATTATATTGTCTGTAAAATTCATTAAAATGAATCTTTGCGTTAGTGTGTAAAATTGCATTAAAAAAACTGCTGCGAAATTACAGTGCGACATAAAAATTTGCAAAACCCACCATTTTATTCTCTAGGGCCTACAAAATATATATAAATGTTTGGGGTTCCAAGTCATTTTCTAGCAATGAATACAGAGTTTTACTTGTAAACAAAAAGTGTCGGAATAAGGTCTGGACAATGGCTGAAAGGGCACCTTGGATGTTGGGCCTCTATGTGGCTAGGGTATGAAAAAGTCTCACACGTGTGGTATCGCCATACTCAGAATGGGTAGCAGAATGTGTTTTGGGGTGTAGTTGCAAGTACGCCTATGCTGTGTGTAAGAAATAACTTAATATTTTTGTGAAAAATAAATAAATGTCTTCATTTTCCAAAGAATTGTGGGAAAAAATTACAACTTCAAAACACTCGTCATGTTTAGGTTGGACTGTACTTTCCAAAAAGGGGTCATTTGGGGGGTATTCGTACTGTCTCGACAGGTTAACATTACCTCCATAACAGGCAACTTTGCCAGTGGCCAATCACAGAATAATCAGCTCTGTGGGAGGGATTTGCCTGAGTAAACCATTTTCTTTTCCTGTAAAGTTGCTTCAGTTAAGATTGTGATCTGACTTTGGAGGCAACTTCCATTGAAATTTATGGGTACAAGTTGCCTAGAAGTCACCTTGAAGTACGGAGCAACTTCAGTAGTGTACATTAAGACGACTCATTGACTAACATGGGATTACTGATGTCAAGCGAATTGGGGGGACTTGAGGTTGAATCCCAAGTCGCTGTAGTGTGAACCGTCACTTAGAGCATTAAGAAATTAGTCAATACATCAGGTTTGATTCATTTTTAATGAGTGGTACCATAGCTTGTAGACTAACTCTTACACCCCAGTGGTGAGTAAATACCACCAAAAGGAAGCTCCATTTGTGTGAAGAAAAAAAAAAAGATCCAAATTTAATTTGGGTACAGTGTTGCACAAGTCATTCTCATTCAAAGTGTGAGCACTGAAAGCTGAAAATTGGTCTGGGTAGGAAGCAGGTGAAAGTGCCCTGCATTGAGGTGGTTAAGGCAGAGTTCCAGCCCTACATGCCACACTTGACAAGTAATTTTTTTTTGGGGGGGGGGGGGGGTACTGTTCTGTTTATAAAAAGCCAGCAGCTACACTTTTAGCAGCTACAGGCATCATTCAGATATCACCGTCTTCAGCTGGCGATTCTGTGCACAATAAGAACAATCAAAGCGACAGTTCTGCCGCTTGATCGTTCTTATAGGCAGTGGGGGGTGTTTCGGGCTCTCCTGTGCCATCGGGGGCCCGGAGAGCATAGAGATGTCTGGTGACCAGATGGTCACCAGTCATTTCTATGACCGTCGGAGGCCCCTATCCGTGGTAGCTCACACGCAGAAGCGAACACGCATGCAAGTCCCATCCACATATGTAAAAGCCGTTCAAACCCCACATGTGAGGTATCTCCACGTGCGTTAGAGCGTGTGCAACAATTCTAGCACTAGACCTCTAGCACTAGTAACCTGTAAAAAAAATAAAAGCGTAGCCAATAGGGAATTTTTAAGTACTGAAGTTTGTCGCCA
This sequence comes from Rana kukunoris, assembly GCA_029574335.1. Classification (NCBI taxonomy): domain Eukaryota; kingdom Metazoa; phylum Chordata; class Amphibia; order Anura; family Ranidae; genus Rana; species Rana kukunoris. The sequence continues at coordinate 180,623,676 of CM056051.1, forward strand.
TTCCATTAGTTTGCACAATTTTAAAGCGTGACATGTTAGGCAACTATTCACATTACACAAAAAAACTTTACCGTTTTGTTATTTTTTAATTCACGAAACCTTTTTTTTTTTCCCAAAAAAATTATTGCGCAAATACCGTGCGAGAAAAAAAAGTTGCAATGACCACCATTTTATTCCCTAGGGTGTCTGCCAAAAAAAATGTGTATATATATATATATATATATAAAAAATATGTTTGGGGGTTCTGATTATTTTTCTAGCAAAAAAATTTAGATTTTTACATGAAGGAGAGAAGTGCAAAATAGGCCTGGTGGCCAAGTGGTTAATAAACATTAAACATAAAAAGCCTGGAACTCCGCTTTAAAGAATGCGTGATATGCAATGCATAGTGTTGACAGCTGTAACTCCCAAATGCAACAGAAAATATGTTAGTACAAATGACAAAATACCAACTAAAAACTGCACTGGCATCTTATGTGCCCATTTTTGGCTAAACAATTCAGAAAATGAAAGGGAAAATAGAGGAAGAGGAAAGCAGATATGCTGGAATTTAAAGTGGATGTAAACCCCTCATCCTTTCTAAACTACTGCCATAGTGCTGATCTATAAGGATATCAGGGCCGAAACAACCAATTGATTAATCGACAACTAATCGATTATGGAATTAATCGATTACAATTTTCATAATCGATTAATCGGCCAGTAACTTAATGGGGTTAAAAATAAAAAAAAATATTAGCCCTTTATAGTACAAAAAAGCAAATCGCTACTGTAAATATTACTTTCACTGTCCCACACTAAAATAATTATTGTTTTTTTAACCCCATTATGTTACTAAACATCTCAGGCCTGGGTTCACACCTGTTTTTTGGTGCTTTTTGCAGAAACACTACAGTTCATTTACATGTTTTCCTATGGGACACGTTCACATTTCAGCTGCTGCGTATTTGGAAAGGTCAAGGACTTTTTAAAGCAAAACTGTGCTATTTTCTTTTTTTTTGGTTCAATATACTTCAATGGAGAAGCTGCAGAAAAGCCTGTAATGTGTTTTTGCGGCAATTTGTGTTTTGTAATCTGTCCAACAATTGGCCCAAAAATAAAATTAATTTTTTTTTTTAAGGCGATTAATCGAAACAATAATCGGCCAACTAATCGATTATGAAAATCGTTAGTTGCAGCCCTAAAGGATATACATGCCTCCTGCATGTATCCTTACCTGTCAAATGTCTCCCCTCTGTCTGTTATAAGAACAGAAAAAATGCAGATTCTGTGGGTGGGTCTGTTTGGAGCTCGGTGGGTGGAGTCGTGATGTCAGTAGACTCTCCGCCCACCTCTACACTCACCTTGTCAACATGCATTTTTTCCTGTGTATTCCTTACACTAAATTCTGCTATGATCACTAACATCCAGTCAAAACCAAGAAAGGTCACCACAAGACTTCAGCATGCCCAATCATGCTGAGGTGTGGAGCAGCCAATCCCGGGAGAGCTAGAGAAGAAAGGAAGAGGGGGGATCTGAAGTACACAATGTCTCTCTCAGACTCCTGCATAAGATCTGTAATATACCTGTCACTCGTCAGATATCACTGCACAAAAGTCAAGGACATCATAGGCCGGCTGGTGGGTGGGAAGTGGTTAAACCGGTTGTATACCCTGTTTTTTGGTTTGTTTTTTTACACCTGTAAAGTAAAAGCCATAATCAGCTAGTATGCACCGCATTATAGCTCATTATGAAATACTTACCTTAAAATGAGGTCAAGAGAACTTACCTGGTCCACGCCGAGTGAGATGTCATCTTGCTCCAGCGTGTCTTCCGGGTATCGCCGCTCCAGCGATGTGTTTGGCTGGAGCGGCGATGACGTCACTCCTGCGCATGCACGCGGGAGATTTCAATTCGGCAAGGTCCGGCGGCTGCCGGTCCTTTAGCCGAGGATTCCCGCTGCGCATGCGCCACTGCAATCAGCGGCGCATTGCGGGGGGAATATCTCCTAAACCGTACAGGTTTAGGAGATATTCTTTATACCTACAGGTAAGCCTTATTATAGGCTTACCTGTACGTAAAAGTGAGGTATACAACCACTTTAAAGAGGAAGTAAACACTGATGGGTTTTACTTCCTCTTTATTTCCCTGCAAAGGTAAAGCATAATGGGCTACTTATACATCGCATAGTAGCCCATTATGTGTCACTCACCTGAAACCGAAGCCTGCAAATGTCACTGCTGTCCTCACTGACTGGAAGCGTCCATCTTCACCCCTCTCCCTTCCGGGGATGCGAACTCCAGCTCTGCAACTGGCCGGAGCCACCACAGTATGATCCCTTTATAAACGGCACGATCGTGCCTTGTCTAAAGTGTGCATGCACCGAAGACATCAGCGCATGGCTTTATTGTAAATATCTCTTAAACCGTGGAGGTTTAGGAGAGCTTTCCAGCACCTACCGGTAAGCCTTAATATAGGCTTACCTGTGGGTAAAAGTGGTTGTACAGAGTTTACAACCACTTGAAATCAATCTTTCTTCTTACATATCACAGCACCCCAGTTTTTATTACAGTCCCCTCAACAGCACAGCCATCCCCCCACTTACACCACACACACACACACTTTTCAGTTCTACCTCACATAGCATGACAGAGAACAGGAGGTGAGACATGTTTGGATGAAGGGTGGTAGCTTCCCAACTTTCCTGGGCAATTGGTTGCTATAACCACCCCAGCAACCAATCACCCACAGTTAAAGTGGGGCAACTCCTGCCGTCCATCCAAACCTGTCGCACCCCCACACTGTGAAAATTACAGCAGCGAGGGGAGAGAGTCTACATAGGCAGCTGAATTACGTGGCTGTGGAGATCTGGACCACAGTCAACCATTTAGTGATACCTGGTTTACAGACAAAAAACAATTAAAAACAATTCATTGGGGGTAATTTTTTTGCTTATTTTAATCTGCATGGGTGTAGAATGAAGCCCCTGGGGCCACACATCTAGTGTTTTTGAAAAAGTCAGTAAGATGGTTCACAACACGAACATAAAACGCCACAACAATAGTTGCCCAGACAGGAAATTTTCACTAACAAAACAGATATGAAAAAATGCCAAGCCATCTGACTCTTTCTTAAAGGGGTTGTAAAGGTTTGTGTTTTTTCATCTTAATGCAGGGTTTGGCAAATTTGCTTGGAATCCAGGAGCCAGCTAAAAAAAGTTAGGAGCCAGGAAACACGCCCGTCCCGACGAGCTTGCGCGCAGAAGCGAACACATACGTGAGTAGTGCCTTGTAGGCCGCAAAGCTGCGGCCTCAATTTTCTTGTCGCAATTGCGACCTGGCGCCTGGAATTTGTCAACCCCTGCCTTAATGCATCCTTTGCATTAAGGTGAAAAAAACACCACCTGGCAAACACGGGCCCCCCAGCCCCCCCGTTTTACTTACCTGAGCCCGTTCATTTTCTGTGCGTGTCCTCTTCTCCACAGAGTCTCTGCGTTGATTGGATAGGTTTATTAGCAGAGCAGCTATTGGCTCCCACTGCTGTCAATCAAATCTAATGACACGGTCACCGGGGCCGAGTCATACACTCGGTGGCTATGTACGCTGAGTGTATAACATGGGAACGCACCTCTCGGGAGAGTTTCCCAGAGGGGGTTAGCTATTGCGGGGGAGGAACCGCCGTGGGACCCCAGAACAGCAAGATCGGGGCCACTCTGCAAAACGAACATCACAGTGGGAGGCAAGTATGACGTTTGTTTTTTATATTAAGCTTTACAACCCCTTTAAGCAGTTACCGTATGTTGCTCTTGTCAGGATCCTTCAGGTTACACCATTCAGCTGCATAAGCCGACTCCGTGGCCTCACAATATGGGATCTCCTGGTACCCCAGGCTCTCTCCCTCTACCAAAAATCACAGAGTCCCTTGGATTTGCCTAGATGTCTAAGCTCTCCCATTTCCAACTTTCTCAGTCCTATGGGTAAGGAATCTCTCAAACATGGAATGCAGTCTCTGAAATAGATCACGTCTCCTGATGGAAGTACGTGTATCCCCTGGATGGAGCACAAAATTCGAATATTTTCAGTCTCCAAGCGATTACCAAACCCGGAGACAATGACAAGCTAGTCATCTCCAATCAGAAACAATCTGAAGCCCCTCAAACTGTAAATTTGAGACCACTGTGGGCCATTTGCCTATAATCACACATTGACAGGGTCTAGCATTGTCACACTACATAAGGAAAAAAAAAATGTGTAAACAGATGACAGAAATCACTTCTCTGCACAACAAAACAGTTTTCATATTTCATGCATAGATAGAGCCAAGTTTGTTGAGTTGGGTGGTGTCAGTAGTTTCCTGTTTCACACAAACTATAACATTTGGTCTCTTGCAGTGTATTGACAGCTCTTCTGCTTCCTGTCCTCGATTTAGGCATACTTCATGTTAGGGCCTCACTCCCCCCCCCCGATAACTTGAAATAACATATCCTATCCAGGTCCCATTTTTGTTATTTTTGGGTGGGGGACTGCTAATCCAACAACTGTACTGCTCTTCTGAGCCCGCAGTCACCTCCAATGTTATCTGCCTTTTCCTCAATCCTGAGAGGACCCTGACACAGACCATCCAATAGTAAGTGTCCATGTGGGGTAGGCACTGACATGGGCACCTAAAGAAGGACCCAACCAGGAAGTAAACATGAGAGAAGGCTCAGAGCTCGAAGCATCAAATGAACACAAGTACAGGCATGTAAAAAAAAGCGCTGGTGGGCACAGCGTTGGACGATATTATCAGAGTGGGGCTTTAAGATCAATGACTGCAAGCCATTACAAAGAAAATTAGTGTGGGGGGGGCCCCCTTTATCTGTAGATACGGCCCTGCTGACAGTCAGGTACTATAGCCTCCTCCCTGTGTCACCCAAGTTATTTTGTGGCAGATGCAGGATTGTTTCCTTGTTTGGGACACATAGGTGGCCCTGCCCCCAGTGATCCTGTTACTGATAATTTGTAGAGATCGCCAGTCGATCTGTCACTAAAGCAGCCTATAGGCAATTTTTGATATCCTTTACGCCCCTTTCCCACTGCTGGACCGCTCAGGTCCGCCTGTCAGTTTTTTCCGCGGACCTAAATGGCCGCTCCATGTTCGTCTATGGAGCGTCGGATGTCAGCGATGACATGTCCGCTGACATCGGATCTGCTAAAATTAAACGGATGGCGATACGTCGCCATCTGTCCTGGCAGATTGGATGAGATCTGATGAGTCAGGTGAGATCTGATGTCCGTTTTCAGACAATCTCTCCATAGCAAGCAGCGGCTCTCGACAAGCCCCTCCCTGCTCAGTAAACAGAGAGGGACCTGTCATCTGGCGGCTCAGCGGAGATCAATGGAGAGATCTCCCGCTGAGCCAGCGGACCGGTGCAAGCAGATCCGCCCCGTTTGGAAGGCTTACAGAAAAAGAAGCTGCTTCCATTTGATCTGCCACTGCTGCACATGCGATCAGTTATGACATCAGCCATTGGGTGGTTTGACACTTTGGTGGAGAGCACAAGCAAATGTGACAGCAATCATTGAACGTAACTGCTTTTGCAACCCATTAAAGTGAACTTCCGCTGATCGGAACCCTCCCCCCCTCCGGTGTCACATTTGACACCTTTCAGGGGGGAGGGGGGGGTGCAGAATGCGGGCATGTCGTCACCTGCTGGGAACACTCGGCTCCCAGCACATAGCAGGAGCCAATCGGCGGGCGCAGCGCGACTCGCGCCGTAGGAAACCTGGCAGTGAAGCCGGAGCGCTTCACTTCCTGGTTCCCTCACCGTGGGTGGCTGGGGAAGCAGCAGAGTGACAAGCGATCGCTCGTCCTCTGCTCCGGACGGCACTGGAATCCTGGACAGGTAAGTGTCCCAATATTAAAAGTCAGCAGCTGCAGTATTTGTAGCTGCTGGCTTTTAATATTTTTTTTTGAGCGGACATCCGCTTTAAATTTATGGGTTTAGTTACACTTTGTGATTTACTGCTGCTCGGGGGCTCTGGGCTTCAGCAAAACAGCCGCTTTCAGCAAGAAGAAACAAAAGCAATGCTGGAGGCAACTTACAGCTCACTCTCATTTTGGTAGCATAATGATTAATGTGGAATGTGTGCTCCTTGCTAAAGATCAGTATTTGTATCCAATTGTTCCAGGTAAAGTTTTGCTTTAATAAAGTGTGTGGTGAAAACTCCAGTGAACAAGGACTGTCTTGTGTCTGGAGCCTCAGCAGCTCCTCAGGTAGCCCAGTGCAGCCCAAGACACACCTGAGGTGTAGAGCCGCCCAGAGAGCGCAGCAACTACCTCCGACATTCAACTTCTAGGAGGAAGTCAGCTGAGGGGAGAGACATACCATAGAGTTCTAGTGTGACCTGACCCCATTTAGGACCGAGTGTGGGGTCCGCCCTTCTGCCTCCTATTTTCGGCTGAGGCCGTACAAGGAGCGGACCGGCTGGGAGGAAGAAGAGGCGGAAGTCAGACAACCCCACCCTGACCGGAGGAGCCCACTTACCTGAGACACCTCAGCCGGGCCCCTCCCCGCCCCCTACATACCGGGGACTCCCCCGCACCCCTCCCTCTACAAGGAGAGGAGCTCATCCTTCACACACATCACACAACACCGACCTTCTCCTCATCAGACAGCTGCTCCTCCACATCCGCCATCTTCTTCACCCCCTTTTCCTGACTGACTGCGCGCGACACATGTGGGCGGAGTCTGACGTCCCCTCCGCGGCCCGCCCACAGGAGAAGGGACGGGGAGCGCGCTCGGGCTGGGGTGACGGGAGCGTGCTGTGCTGTGACAGAGGCGGAAGGAGAGGATAAGACGTCATGTCTCAGAACAGCGCCCTCACCGGCCACACTGAGCCAGTTCAGTGTAATATCATCTGGACTTGTATCCTCCTATATCCCACCTTGTACCTGCTGTACACATTCACTGTGCTAATGATGGGCTACATATGGCTGGGGAGGGGCTTATTGTGGAGAGACCAATGAGAAGAGGAATAGGAAGGTGCCCAATGTCACACTCATCCATGCCTCACTATTCCAGAGTCCCCCCCATCACATAAGGGTCCCTCCTTCATGCCAGAGTCCCCCGTCACATAAGGGTCCGTCCTTCATGTCAGAGTCCCCCCATAACATAAGGGTCCCTTCTTCACGCTAAAGTTCTCAAATCATGTCAGAATCCCTTCTTCATGTCAGAGATTCCCCTTCACATCAGAGTCTCTCCATCACCTCAGAGTCCCTTCTTCATGTCAGAGTCCCCCATCACATAAGGGTCCCTCCTTCATGTCAGAGTCCCCCATCACATAATGGTCCCTCCTTCATGTCAGAGTCCCCCATCACATAAGGGTCCCTCCTTCATGTCAGAGTCCCCCCATAACATAAGGGTCCCTTCTTCATGTCAGAGTCCCCATCACATAAGGGTCCCTCCTTCATATCAGAGTCCCCCATCACATAAGGGTCCCTCCTTCATGTCAGAGTCCCCATCACATAAGGGTCCCTCCTTCATGTCAGAGTCCCCCCATCACATAAGGGTCCCTCCTTCATGTCAGAGTCCCCCATCACATAAGGGTCCCTCCTTCATATCAGAGTCCCCCATCACATAAGGGTCCCTCCTTCATGTCAGAGTCCCCCATCACATAATGGTCCCTCCTTCATGTCAGAGTCCCCATCACATAAGGGTCCCTCCTTCATGTCAGAGTCCCCCCATAACATAAGGGTCCCTTCTTCATGTCAGAGTCCCCATCACATAAGGGTCCCTCCTTCATATCAGAGTCCCCCATCACATAAGGGTCCCTCCTTCATGTCAGAGTCCCCATCACATAAGGGTCCCTCCTTCATGTCAGAGTCCCCCCATCACATAAGGGTCCCTCCTTCATGTCAGAGTCCCCCCATCACATAAGGGTCCCACCTTCATGTCAGAGTCCGCCCATCACATAAGGGTTCGTCCTTCATGTCTGAGTCCCCCCATAACATAAGGGTCCCTTCTTCATGTCAGAGTCCCCCCATCACATAAGGGTCCCTCCTTCATGTCAGAGTCCCCATCACATAAGGGTCCCTCGTTCATGTCAGTGTCCCCCATCACATAAGAAACATAAGGATCCCCCTTCATGCCAGAGTCCCCCATCACATAAGGGTCCGTCCTCCATGTCAGAGTCCCCCATAACATAAGGGTCCCTTCTTCACGCTAAAGTTCTCAAATCATGTCAGAATCCCTTCTTCATGTCAGAGATTCCACTTCACATCAGAGTCTCTCCATCACCTCAGAGTCTCAACTTTATGTCAGAGTCTTTCCTTCACGGTAGAGTTTTCCATTATGTCAGGGTTCCCCTATCACGTTAGAGTCCCTCCCTCATGTCAAAGTTCCCCCTCATGTCAGAGTCCCTCTATCATATCAGATGCCCTCTACATGTCATAATTTCCCACCATCACATCAGAGTTTCTCCTTCACATATGAGTCTTCCCATTACTTTAGTTTTCCTCATCATGTCATAGTCCTCAATCATATCAGAGTCCCTTCCTCGCATAACATTCCCCCCTTCATATCAGAGTCCTCCATTCATGCCAAAGTCCATCCCCCCCATCACATCAGATTCCCCCGTTCAGATCAGAGTCCCCCGTTCATGCCAAAGTCCCCCATCACAGAGTCCTCAATTTCCATCAGATGCCTATGTAGCACTACCCCCGCAGGAGCTGCTGGTTTAGATTTTGGTTGCACGTTACCTCTATTCTCGCTGTCCAGGGTGAAAGGAGAGTCCAAAGAATTTCAATGTCCACACACAATGTACCTCTTTCTCTTGGGGTTTATTTTGGAGAACTTTAGTAGAAAAGAGTAATAAGGGGTGGAAAGGTAGATAGGTTCAGGTGTAAGTAAGACACACTCCTGTTTCCAGCAAACAGTTCTTGTCGCCACTCTAGCCAGAGTGGGTATTGCTCACCGGATAGGTCCCTCTCACTGGCCTAGCAGCCGGGATGGGGCACTAAATAAAGTACAGTCTTTGCACAGACCTTCCTTTCTTGTGAGATATTTCGGTCCGGAATCCTCTGCCACAGGATTCAGCAACCAGATCTCTTTAGCTTTTCTCACTAGGACTTTTAGACCCGACAGGCAACACCGTCAAGCCTCTCGGTGTACGGTGCATCCTTAGATGAAGCTTCCAGGCCTTCTCCTAAGGTACCGGCCTCTTGCATGGTCCCTATCAGGATAGGTCCTCCCCTGGTCTCCTTCATCAAGTGGCTTCCTCCCGCAGGACAGACAGCACGGGATCACCACTGCGGTATGGGCCCCAGTCGGACAACTGGGCCCACCAGACGAAGCCGCAGCCCAGGGCCAACGTGGTCCCGGAGCTAGGATTCACAACACGCACCTCAGATCAGGCGGGCCACTAGGCTCGAACAGACCCCACACCAATGGCGTCTGTCCCTCAAGTACCCCTCCCCAGCATCCACAGTTGGGTAACCACTCCCACTGATTCACTGCCGAGGGGGGACACTCAATGTACCATGACCTGACAGCTGCCACCCTTGGCCTGGGGGGGTAATAACACCCTCAAGCGATCAATGGTGGATCACTTCCAGCAAAGCCATGGCTGGAACAGAGGCTAAATTGCCTTTAATCACTCTGGTCTGATCCAAATACCAGCTCAGACCCCCATTAAATTTGAGGGAGCACCTGTTCATCAGGAGCAGGGTACTACACCTACAATATGGCACCAACAGCCAGCAACCAGCTCCATAGCAATGAGTGACACTGTGCTTTCTGGCCAATGTACTCCAATGGTTGTTACGGTGCTGGTGACGGGCCTGCCTGCACCATGGAAACAGATGCCACTGACCCAGAGCAAACCACATTCTGTGCTCCTGGGACCTCAGTGGAACCCAAATGGCTGCATATTTGTTACAATAGATTGTTTTTGTGATTCACAGAAACTGAACAAGGCACTTCATCACACATCACATTTCCTTCAATGATGAAGATAACACATAGGAACACAGAATATAACGTGTATATTCCACACATGACAGAAAATGCATGTACACAAGGGTTTAGTAAGAGGACATGGCATGATGAACCTTCAGGTAATAGGCTTGGTTGGCTTAGTACAGGGGTGTCCAAACTTTTTTGGTGAAGTGAACATGCGTGAGGGCCGACCATTTTGCCTGACATTCTTTGAACCATTAAAATTAAATGCAAATTAACTAATACACTGCCCAACACGAATTCTCTTGCCTTTGTGGCTGTGTGTGTTGAAGAGTCTAAGGATGAGCTTGGGCATTTTATTTGGATATACCATATTTATTGGCTTATAACACCCACCTTCAATTTAAGAGGGAAGTTTCAGGAAAACATTTTTTTTAAATAAAGAACTGTGAAACAAAATAAGGGTCAGTGCCCATGAATGCAGCCTAATCAGTGCCCATCTGCAGCCTCAGCATTGCCATGAATGCAGCCTCACCATTGACATGAATGTAGCCTCTGAATGCAACCTCACCAGTGTCATGAATGCAGCCTCACCATTGCCATGAATACAACCACACCTTTGCCATGAATGCAGCCTCACCAGTGTCATGAATGCAGTCTCATCATTCCCATGAATACAACCTCACCTTTGCCATGAATGCAGCCTCACCAGTGCCATAAATGCAGCCTCACCAGTGCCATGGATGCAGCCTCACCAGTGCCATGAATGCAGCCTTACTATTGCCATGAATGATTTACACAGTATTCACACAGGTAATGTTATGGCATTCTGGAAGCAGATCACAGGTAACTATCTGAAAACGTGTACATTCAGTATATCCTGTGTAAATCTGTGTATTTATAGTAGCTCTATCCAGACATGTTGGTCTAGAAAAAGGTCATAGAGTAAAACCTTGGTCTGCGAGCATAATTTGTTCCAGAAAGATGCTTGTAATCCAAAGCACTTGTATATCAAAGCATTTTTTTTACAGCGTATAAAAGAGAAGGGAGGCGCCTCTAATGCCACGTACACACGATCACTTTTTGTGATGAAAAAAAACGACGTTTTAAAAAACATCATTTAAAATGATCGTGTGTGGGCAAAACGTTGTTTTATGTCTTCAAAAAAAACGACCAAAAAAAAATTCGAACATGCTTGAATTTTTTGTGTCGTTTTTCAAAATGTAATTTTTTGTGTCATAAAAAGTGATCGTATGTGGAGCAAAACAACGTTTTTAAACCCGCGCATGGTCAGAAGCAAGTTATGAGACGGAGCTTCAATGGAGCAGAGTGCCGTAGAACGTGGTGTACGTCACCACGCTTTGCTAGAGCATTTTGGAAAAACGATGGTGTGTACGCAACGTCGTTTTGTAAAATGATGTTTGAAAAACGTCGTTTTGTTTCGTCACATAAAACGTCGTTTTTTTTCATCGCAAAAAGTGATCGTGTGTACGCGGCATAAGTGTAGCAATAAGTTGCTAAATGTTGTACCTTCATTAAATGTAACGATATTGTTACACTTAGAGGATCTTCTCTTTTATACTTGGTTGTGACATGACGCTACTCTTATATCAAGACATCGCTTGTATATCAAGGCAAAATTTATTAAAACATTTTGCTTGTCTTGCAAAACACTCTCAAACCAAGTTACTCTCAAACCAAGGTTTTACTGTAGTTATATCTGTACAAAGAAAATTGTATTTATTTTTTATGTAGTGCCAACAATATACACAACACTTTCTACATATATTATAAATTCACATCAGTCCCTGTCGTCAAGGAGGATACAATGTACCTATACTGTACAGATACTAGAAAGTGTAATAGATAATTAGGAATACCCACACACACACATTGTGGTACAATGGGGCTCGGGCTGAAGGCTGACAGATTTATCACCAGGCAGCACACCGAGCACAATGGGAGCTGCCGGTGCCTGTAGTCCTGCCCACTGCTCTCTACACCCTGTATTTCCATTGGCTTGCAGTGCCACTCCCACCTTGGGCTTGGGAGAGGAGCTTTGCCTGGGCCCTGGAGTGCAGTTTCTCTTCCGGCCTAGTACCAGAGAGTGTCCTCAGGCTTCTCACTGCTCAGACTGTTGTGCTGCACCTGCAAAGGCAATTTTTTTTAAATTGTGACAGCAAGTGGGGGGAGAAGATCTCCCACTTCCTGTCACTAGATGCAGCGGATCGGTGAGATTCTGCAGGAGTGGGAACATGTTACATAATCCCAAAAGTAAACTTTTCAGGGTGCAGGACAGAAAATTCTTGTTTGAACAGAGCCTGCATCCAATCAGATGCAGGCACTGTTCAGGTATTCTAATGCTACGTACACACGATCGGTTTGTCTGATGAAAACGGTCTGATGGACCGTTTTCATCAGACGAACCGATCGTGTGTGGGCCCCATCGGTTTTGTATCCATCGGTTAAAAAACTAGGAACTTGTTTTAAAATTATCTGATGGTTAACTAACCGATAAGAAAAAACGTCCATCGGTTAAAAATCCACGCATGCTCAGACTAAATTAGGGAACGGGAGCGCTCATTCTGGTAAAACTAGCGTTCGTTATGGAGATAGCACATTCATCACGCTGTAACAGACAGAAAAGCGCAAATCGTCTTTTATTAACACAAAATCAGCTAAAGCAGCCCCAAGTGTGGCGCCATTGGATTTGAACTTCCCCTTTATAGTGCCGTCGTACGTGGTTTACGTGACCGCGTTTTGACACGATCGGTTTTAAAACCGATGGTGTGTAGGCACGACTGATCATCAGTCAGCTTCATCGGATAACTGATGAAAAAATCCATCAGTCCGTTTTCATCGGATGGACCGATCGTGTGTACAGGGCATGACAGTGCAGGTGCTGGCTGTCAGAATACAATAGCTGTCATTGTATATTTAGTGTTGTAGCTGGCTAGTTAGCTAATATAACCTGCATGTATATACAGCTAAGCCTGCTGAGAACCTAATGTAGAGCACATGTTTATATGTGAGAGACAAAAGCAGAGTCATTTGTTTGTATGGCAGCAGGAGGTAAGGAATAACACAGTTGAATTCATGCCAGCAAGCATAGAGTTAAGCTTTTGTGACTCATCAGAAGCCTTGGCCCAATCACAGCTAATCTCACATTGAGCAGAGTCTTGACCAGTCACAGCCAGCTTTACAAACACTCTGTCTGGGAGGTTCCTAATACTCCATGGGCTGCTAGATTATTCCACACAGAGACAGAGAGCCACATGAAGACAGAGACACAGAGCAGACACACAAGGCCAGAGTCTTGTTTTATGGAAGCCAGGGGATAAAAATAGGTATGTGACACAGTTATATATATATATATATATATATATATATATATATATATATATATATGTTCTTATTGTAAATAGTGTGGTTAGAACTGTATACTGATCTAGTTGTGTGTCCACTTGTAGTTCCACCATACCATACCTTCAAACCATACCTCCTAACCGAACCATACCATACCTTCAAACCATACCTTCATACCATACCTTCAAACAAACTCATACCTTTAAACCAAACCAAACTAAACTAACCCTACAAAAGCAACCCAGCAAACCAAGTTGAGAGAGAGAGAGAGAGAGAGAGAGAGAACCACCATTTTGTTATACTTCCATAGAACGCCACTAGAGGAATTTCAGAGTAATAGACAGTCTTGTTGGACTGAAAAGTCAGAGATATCACAATTCTTCTAATGCCACAGCACATGAGGCACTTCATAGTGCTGCGCCTGCCACAAGTGTGGATGGGGAAATCAAATGTTTTTTCTTAATGAGTCCCATGTATGGCCAGCTTACCAAAATGCCAGGCACATTAAATACATTTCAGAATTGTAAGAGTTGCTAATGGTTTTTATATATTTTTTTGATGTAATGCTTGTAACGGAATGCACCGTGACAGACTGAGATATTCCTATGTCTAGGGTCACCTTATGTCCACTAGGGCCATAGGGTGACAAAGAATCATAATTCATATATTACAGATGGGACATTATTAATACTTCATTTTAGGACTGAGATATCACAAGGAGTTCATGATGACATGACCAGGTCAACCAGACAGTGAGTCATACTTTTGTATAATAGGCTATTGAAATATCTTAAGGTGTTGGCTATTCACTGTAAAGACATTCCGTTGAAGGTGTTGATTGCACCCACTCTCACAAGTCTCTGCCATTGTGTGATAAAGCTGTCTAGATAACTTATTCAACTAGATGTCTGTGTATTATTCAAGGTTAATTGAACACTATTGACGATGCGGTGCCGACAAGTCTACATGGTTAGCTTACCTGAATGCCTTTTAGAGTGTGATTGAAGCCCCCCATGGTGTGAAGGGGGGGTGGAGACTACATTGTCCTGTGACTAACTGCATTATGCTTGAGACTGTATAAGAATCTGAGAAAGTACCAATAAATTGTCATATCTTTGAAGCAAGTGCAGAGCTTGAGTCTCGTCTTGTTTATGGGAATGGATATGGATCGTGTATGCAGTATTGTGGAGTGTCGGATAAGCTTGTCGTGGATGGATGGAAGGTCATAAGTGGTGGTGACCGTTACATGCTATTATTATTATTCTGTAGTAAATGTGAGATCAGCAGAAGTACATTACTACACAAATAAGTTTCCAGGATACTTGTACCAACTCTCAGATGTCACTGGGTGGCAACTCTAGAACTGCTATTTCAATTCTGCACCTGTGCAGGAAAATCATATATTGCTGACTTGTACATTTCAAGAGACATTTGAACACCTACTTTGCTAAAATAGTAACATATGCATTTTATTTTATGAATAGGCTGTATGCAAAACCTTGCAATATTGTTATACTATAAAGCATGTCATATTTAAAAAAAAATAAAAAAGTTTCACAGGCCTTTATCCTGTTTACATGCCTTGTAATTGATTTACTGCCTAAAGTGTCTCAAAATCCAAGAACAAAATGTTATACATTGCAGCTTACAAGTCATTAGATGTGGTGGCTGCATTCGTTTTCTTTTCAGGCTTTTTTCCTTGTTTTCACCTGGTGATCCTGCCTGTAACAGCATACCTCCCAACTGTCCTGAATCTCGTGGGACTACTTAAGGCCTCTTTCACACAGAGCGGTCCGTTTTTCGGTCCGCTCCGCGTGTGTCCGTCGGCTCAGCGGGGGGTCGGCGGACAGGGCGGTCCCCACAAACTGTGCAGAGACCGCCCTGTCTCTCCTCCGCTATCCCCTTTGGGGAATCGGATGAAAACACACCGTCTGTCCGTTTTCATCTGATCGGATCCACCAGACGGAAGAAAAATAGGGTTTTCTTCCGTCCAAAAAACCGGACCTTAACGGACGCGGATCATTGCGGACGTTAGTGGATGCATCATCCGCTAACGGACGCGATCCCATAGGGGCCCATTACAAGTCCGTAAACGTGAACGGTCCACTCATGTGAAAGGGGCCTAAGAATTTGACCAAAATCCTGGAGTCCTGCAGATCCAAGTAACACCTTACTGCAGATCAGTAATAATTTCATAGACAAAAATATTTTCATCATACAGTGAGGGGAGAAAAATATTTGATCCCCCTGCTGATTTTTGTATGTTTATATATTTTTTGGGGATATTAATTATAGCAAAAAGTAAAAAATATAGCTTTTTTTCAAAATTGACAGTCTTTTTTTGTTTATTACGCAAAAAATAAAAACCGCAGAGGTGATCAAGTACCACCAAAAAAAGCTCTAGGTGTGGGGAAAAAAGGACACCAATTTATTGTGTACAGCTTCGCCGTCCACGCAATTGACAGTTAAAGCGACACAGTGCTGTTTTGCAAAAAATGCTCTGGTCATTAGGGGGTAAAATCGGCCAGGGCTGAAGTGGTTAAAATGCTAAATAATTTTATTTTTTATTTTTATATTTACTTTTTTGAAATGCGTTGTCTGGATATTTTTGTTATTCTGTCTCTCACTGTTATAATTAACCCACCACTATAATTATAGACTGAATATGTCTTTGTCAGTGGGCAAACGTACAAAATCAGCAGAGGATCAAATACTTTTTTTCCCTAAAAAGCTGCATGTTTTCAGCGACAAACACAAAACGAAAATAAAATTCGAATTAGGTCACTTGACGAAAACTATGAGGAAAATCAATTTCTACTTTTGTCAATAAAGGAAAACAGAACAGAAATTTGAGGGGGGAACGTTTACCCACCTGAACTTCCACTTTCCTCTGAGCTCCACCTGTCTGTTAAAGCCCCAGCCCCCTGACTATTGGCAAGCTGTATGCAATCTCCCATCAATCCTTTCCGTTTCCTATGCAGTTCCACACATTACTCATTTACACTATTTCTTTGGCGCCCTCTGCTGTCCTTTTCTAAATCAGCAACACAATTCTATCCCAGCCTATAAAAATAGCACATTTGTATTGCACTATTGCACAACCACATAAGAAGGGGCTCCTGAAAGGAAAAAAACAAACGCTTTCCTTATTTTTTTTTCTTAATATTTAGTATTGGTAATGTATTCACATAAAATGTGCAATTGCATTACAGCCAATATAGTTTACAGTTATTTATTTATTTTAAAGTTGCACTTCTGTTTGTCAAAAAGCAATATTTTTGTTTGTTTATGAAACTTGGTTTTATTTATAAAGACATTATGTATCACAACTGCTAAACCTGTAAATTCAGGGAGGCTTCTCCTCTCTCTGTGTGCGCTCCCATTCCTCCTGTGTGCACTCCTATAACTGGTCACGTAAAATCCCGTACACACGATATGACAATCAGAAATAAAATTTTGTCTGACAAACGATCTGCCGGTTTTCATCTGACAAATGCTGCATGTGCAGACTATAACATTTTTGTCGAATGTGAACTCTATGTCTGATTTTTCTATAATTAGTACGGTTTTCGTATGAAAAAAATCATAAGAGCAAAACTATGCATGCTGAGAAACGAAAGAATACAGAACACATTATGTCACTTCTGAAGTTGTATTCTGTCGTACGAGAATTTTCGTATGGTGAGTAACCTCTTAGACTAGCATGCAACAAAAAACAGATCAACGGTCGTGTGTACGAGGCTTTAGTCTGCAGGTCACTTTACTACTGTACTCCACCCAATGACTTATACTCATCACCTTGTATGCCAACAGTTTTAAAGGGCCCCAACATAGATTGCAGAAGATTCATCACAAAGACTTTCCCAAGTAACCCTATTCTGAGGGCAGAACTTTGTTTAACCACTTACAGACCGCTGGCCGTCACCTCAGCTTTGTGGTGATATATCTGAATGATGCCTATAGCTACAGGCATCATTCAAATATCGTCATTTTCAGCCGGCAATTCCTTACACCATAAGAATGATCATAGCAGCTGTTCCACTGCTTGATCGTTCTTAAAGGGTCACTAAAGGAAAAAAAATTTTTGCTGAAATGACTGTTTACAGGGTATAGAGACATAAAAGTTAACTGATTTCTTTTCAAAATTATTAAAAACAGATAAAAAACAATCATATAATGTGCCTGCAGATTAGTTTCACTTTTGAACTGGCTTCATGTTTCTGCAAAGTAGAAATAGACACACAGAACAAAAACAAACAAATCCAGGGCAGTGTTTTGTTTTTAAAATGAATCTGATTGGTTCTGGGAAGTTTTAGACACACAGTAATGACAGCTTAAACCATCGTGAGAAAGCACCCAGCACTGTGGTTATAAGGAAACAGACAAGCAGGAAGTGTGGAGAACAGAGCAGGGTTACAGCAACTTCAAAGCAAAAATGAACAATAAGGACATGAAACCAGTACTGCAGTAAGGTAAATGAAGCTATTTAGCAAAAAAATAAAATTCCTTTAGTGATCCTTTAAGGGCGGCGAGAGGGGACGACCCCCCTCCTGTCGATGCTTCTACCGACTCACCTCGATCGTTGAGTCGGTGGGAGGATCTGCCAGCCCCGGATGTTGATCATAGAGATTTCCAGTGGACCAGATGGTTGCCAAAGTCTTTGTAATTGTCGGAGGCCGGGCGCGATGTTATGACGTCACACCCGGCCTCTGCATTCAAAAAAGCGGCGGTGATCTGTATATTTTTTTTTTTTTTTAGGCTTCCCAGCCTAGAGGTGAGATGTGGGGTCTTATTGACCCTATATCTCACTGTAAAGAGGTCCTGTCATGCCATATTCCTATTAGAAGGGATGTTTACATTCCTTGTAATAGGAATAAAAGTGATCAAAACTTTTTATTTTATTTTAAATTGTCAAAATATTTTTTTTAAGTAAAATTAACAATAATTTTTTTTTTTTTCTTATTACCACGTCAGCCTTAAACTAGAAACTGGAGAGCAGCTCATAAATCCTTGCTTCCTTTGTCTCCATAATGGTTTTGCATCATCTGTGGTATCGAAAAAAAAGCTTTTTGCCCCCTTTTTTTTTTGTATTTCAATATTTTTTATAATATATGGCAATGGATAGTTTGTTCGGCTATCCAGTCTTTTAAACATTTCACCCATCTCCCCCCTTTCCCCCCCCCCCCTCCCACGTGACCCCCACCAGGAAACAAGAAAGAGGAGACCTTCTTTATACTAATTGTATTTCTGTTTTCTAATTTGTGTTTTCTAGTTCCAATAACTGTCTACCCTCAGGTTTTCCACATAGCTCCACGACTTTTTGTACACTTGCCATTTTTTCAATTTTTCCTTAAAAACCTGATTTTCCTGGTTTTCCCCCTCCGCCATCTCCCTCAGTTCTTCCATTCTATAGGTCTCCTCCACCGCATTGATCCATTCCCACATCAACTTTCTGCCAGTTCTTAGGAATAATGCCTCGTACACACGATCACTTTTTGTGATGAAAAAAAATGTAATTTTCCTTCATGAAAAAAAACAACATTTTTCAAACGACATTTTCAAAAATGACGTTGCGTACACACCATCATTTTTGGAAAATGATGAACAAAACCACGGCACTCTAAAGGGGAAGTTCTATTTGCCTTGAGGCTGCTTTTAGCTGGTTACTTGTTAGTAAAAGACGATTCCGGCTTTTTTGTCTGTTACAGCGTGATGAATGTGCTTATTCCATTATGAATGGTAGTTTTACCTCCCGTCTCCTAACTTGCTTCTGGGCATGTGCGGGTTTAAAACGTCATTTTTTACATAGTTTTGCCCACACACGATCATTTTTTATGACACAAAAAATGACATTTTTAAAAATGACATAAAAATTTGAGCATGTTCGAAAAAAAATTTGGTAGTATTTCAGAAGACATAAAATGACATTTTGCCCACACACCATCATTTTAAATGACATTTTTAAAAATGTCATTTTTTTTTCATCACAAAAAGTGATCGTGTGTACGGGGCATAAGCCTTTTTGCTGCGTTGAGGAGGTGGGGTGTGAGAGATTTTTTATACATTATTATCCCCGCTTGCCCACCATGGAATAAAACTGCCCCCGGGTTGTTTTTTATTTCTTTCCCCGTAATCTCTCACAAATGTGCCATAGTTCCTTTTTCAGGGCATCCCCGCCAACAATTGCCAGGTTCTCCTACGCTGAATCTACTCACTTTATCTGGCGTGGCATACCAGCCCGAGATACATTTGTAGTTTGACTCCGCGGTTCTCGTATCGATGGCAGAAGAATGGGTCAATTTCATTAACTTTTCAAAAGTGTTATCCCCTCTTAATGACCCCAGTTCTCTTTCCCATTTCTGGACGAAGGGCGGCTCCACCAGCGCATCCACCTTTACCAAGATCTTGTATAGTTTCGACACTGTGCCTTTTGAATTTTCTTTTTTGCACAGTTTTTCCAAAGGGGTAAGCTCTAAACTCGTCCGCAGAGGGTGCGGAAGGTGTTGCACAAAGTGGCATAGCTGGGTATACCGCCATTTATCCAGAATCCAGATTTCTGGCCTGTGTTTCAACTCCTCAAACCCCATAATTCTACCCTCATTTATTATTTCACCTAAGTGTACTTTATCTATTTTAATCCAATTCCCCCCAATTTTTTCCTCCCCCGGTGCAAAGTATGGGTTTTCCTTCAAATTTATGAGGGGTGAGTTGTAGCCCTCATCTATTTTTTTGTGAACTCTATCCCATAATCTCAGTGTGTCTCGTGTTATGTCGAAAGTTTTTTTATTTAGTGCTCTATATTGTGCAGGGATCCATATTATAGTGCTCAATTGTGCTTTAAATTGTGCGTTTTCTATTTGTACCCATCTTTTTTCTCGTCGATCTCTGGCCCACGCTACTACCCGAGACAAAACTGCCGCTTTATAGTAATCTCTTATATCCGGCACGGCAAGTCCCCCTTTGACCTTTTCTTGTTTTAAGATTGCTAGTGAGATTCTATGTTTTTTGTTTTTCCACACATAGTTCATCAAGATTGAGTTTAATGTCCTCAAAAATTGTTGGGGAAGGGCTATGGGCATCATTTGGAATTTATAGAGGATCTTAGGAACCAAGAACATCTTTAAGGTATTAATACGTCCTATCCAAGAGATTGGTTTATTTATTATTTTTTTTATATCTGATTTGATCTTGTTTAACAGAGGGATAAAATTTATTTTATACATTTCCTTCTCTGATCTTGGTAATTTTATACCTAGAAATTTCCATTGTCATGGTTATTGGGGCATGATCCGAAAGGGTCGTTATTTCGATTTTAGCCTCTACCACCTTATCCAGTAGCCTATGGTCTACTAGAATATAGTCTATCCTAGAGTAGGTCCCATGTACAGGGGAGAAGAAGGTGTAGTCCTGTATCCTTGGATGTAACATCCTCCATACGTCCACCAACTGGCTTTAATGCATTTTCCGTTAAAATTTTTGTAACCACACACAATTTTTCCCCTGTACACGGGACGTACTATCGACTCCCGGGTTTATGCCGAAATTAAAATCGCCCATCACTATCGTGTAGCCCTCGGAAAACAATTTTAGTTTGCTCAGGATCCTATTCAGGTATTTTACAGGCCCTGCATTAGGAGCGTATATATTCGCAAGCGTGTAGGTAGTACTTCCGAATTTACCCTTTAAAAATAAAAATCTTCCTTCGGGATCTGTTATTCTATCCTCCACAAAAAATCTCATGTCCCTTGCAAACCCTATTGCCACGCCCCTGGCCCGTTTTGAGATGGAATCCCCGTAAAACCATACTGGATAGGAAAAGGAACCTAATTTTACATTTGAGTCTAAGGAAAGATGTGTCTCTTGAAGAAAAACTACGTCGGCGCTGTATTGCCTAATTTCTTTAGTCACCCTATGTCTGTTGGTCGCGGAATTTAAACCCTTAACATTATAAGACAGAAATTTGATTACTGCCATCTCTTTCTTATTCTACAGTGATACATCCCCTTCCACCTCCTGTTGGGAGTCACATTCCCTTCCCCCCTCCCTCTCCCCCCCACACCCCCTCACCCTGGGCCCACAAGACAAAAGGGCCTCTGAACCATAGATCCCTCATTCTCCCTTTCCCACGGTTCTCTTGTTTGAGGTGGGTCTTGCCCCGCTACCACCCCCCCTCTCCGGTGAGTTCCGAAGGGGGGGGGGTGACCGGGAGCTAGAAAAGAGAAGCCTCCGTTCCCCGCCCCATGCCACCCCCTCTCCCCCCAGACCCACCGGAATCTTTTACTTTTGGTCATGGGTGTTATGTTATTACTTAGTCTACCCATCCTGGTATTTCAGGTGCGGGGAGGCCTAGCTTATTACAAAAGGCTTCTAATTCCTCTGGGAATGTTAGCTTTGCTGAGATGCCCTCTTTCTGCCCAATGAGACATGCTGGGAAGCCCCATTGATATTTAATGTTCTGTAAACGCAGCTGCTCCAGCAGTGGTTTGAGCAGCCTCCTCCTTGCCAAAGTTTCCCAGGCGAGGTCTGTGAAGATCTGGATCTCCGCTCCCTTAAAACTCAAGGGTGGCCTCCTTCTTAGTAGTGACAAAATTTCCGCTTTTTCTTCGTAATTTCTGAACCTTACGATAATGTCTCTTGGCCACTCCCTCTCTCTGTTCTTTAATTGTCCTATCCGGTGGACTCTCTCTATTTTGAGGGTTTTTTCAGGATTTTTCTCCAAGATGGGCAAAAAGAGATCATTCAGGATTTTTCTTAAATCCTCCCCTTTTTCTTCCTTGATTGAGCGGATCCTTAAATTTTGTCTCCTGTTTCTATTCTCCTGGTCTTCAAGACGGTACTGTAATAATCTCTGATTTTGTTTCATTATGCGATGTTGGTCTTTTAATTGGTTGATTTCCAGGGCTTGATGTTCGTTTGTAGTCTCCATCTCTTCCACCCGTGTTAAGAGGTGGCTTAGGTCCTGCCTCAGTGTGCTGATTTCCTGCCTAATTTCTTGCCTTATTACATCTTCTAATCTCTTTAGCATGATATTCATGTCGCTCTTTGCGGGCATTTGGGCATCTGCTCTTACTTCCTCGATGTGGCTTACATCCTGCTCCCCTTCTATTGATATGTCAGTATTTGTGCTGTTCGATCCTCCTGCTCCTTTTTTGGTCTCCCCTTTTTTTTCGTTTTTTTTTGTAGTGTTAGGGCTTTTGATGTTTCCATCTTGAGTCATATATTGTCTGATCGTGCTGGTAGCCGCATTTTCCTTAGGTATCTTCGGGGTGGTACCCCTAGTTGTTTTACTCATGTTATGTTTCTTTGCAGTCCTAATTCTTTTCCCCAGCTTTAGGAGGGATAGGGGATATAGGGGCTATCCTTGTTTACTGGGTTTATTGATCAGTTTACTTGCATGTGTTGCACCTTCTCTTCTGAGGTTTTACCTTGTCCTTCCAATTGCTTGCCCGGGGGGGGGGTCCAGAGGATGAATGAATGAATGAATGAAAACTTATATAGCGCGGCACATGCGAACTGAATCGCCTCTGGGCGCTTGTTGTTCCTGTCTCCTTTGTTATCAAAAGAGAAAAGTCTTGACCTTTTTCCTAAATGCTAGGTGGTTCTCCTCCAACCGAATGCTGGTTGGTAAAGCGTTCCATAGTCTTGGACCCTGGATCGCAAATCTTCTTTCTCCTTTGGACTTGAAGTTGGCTTTCGGAACCTGGAGCAGGTTCTGATTCGTGGATCGCAAAACGCGATTTGGATTATGCGCTTTTATTAATTCGCATAAGTAAAGGGGGGCATTCTCATGGACACATCTATGTGTAAGACAGAGAGCTTTAAAAGCAATTCTGTCTTTAACTGGCAGCCAATGCAGGGCTCTCAGTGAAGGTGAGATGGATTCCCAGGGTTTTTTCCCAGTCACAAGTCTGGCGGCCGTATTTTGAACGACTTGCAGACGAGCGATTTGGTACTTGGGGAGGCCGAGGTAGAGGGCATTTGCATAATCCAGCCTGGAGTTTACAATAGCTCCCACCACGACCGCTAGATCTTCTTTAGGGATGAACGGAGTGAGTCTGCGTAGTAGGCGCAGTAGATGGTGAGATCCGCTGACCACTGATCCTATTTGTGCGTCCATTGTCATAAAGGAGTCAAAAATGACCCCTAGGCTTTTGACTTTGGCGCTTGGAGTGATGAGCTTACCCAAAATAGGCGGGGGAGTCCATGGTGTTGAGAGTTGATTCCTACGCTTGGCGTGAAACAGAAGAAGTTCTGTTTTCGCTCCATTGAGTTTAAGATAACTCTTAGTCATCCAGTCCTCTATCAAAGAGAGAGATGTCTCTAGATTGAGGTGGTGATCCTGTCTGTTGCAGATGCGGAAATATAGTTGCGTATCATCTGCATAAGAGTGATAAAGCAGTTTTTGGCTGCTAATGATCTCAAAGAGAGGACGCAGATAGATGTTAAATAGCACTGGTGACAGAGGCGATCCTTGAGGGACTCCGCATGTTACTGTGCGTTTTTCAGACGTAAAAGGTCCTAACTTCACTGTTTGTGATCGGTTTTCCAAAAAAGAGGAGAACCAAGATAAATCACCTTCTGCGACCCTGGCTACTTCAGTAAGCCGCTTCAGTAACAGCTTGTGGTCTACAGTGTCGAAAGCTGCACTTAGGTCCAACAGAACCAGGAGACAAGATTCTCCTTTGTCTGCGGCCTTGAGAACATCATCCCATACTTTCAGCAATGCTGTTTCTGTCCCATGTCCGGGACGGAAGCCTGATTGCAATGGGTCAAGTAGCTTGTAGGTATCTAGATGCTGTTGCAGCTGTTGTACCACTACTTTTTCCATTATCTTAGAGAATACGTTGAGGCTTGTTATGGGACGGCGGTGGAGTGGGTCCTTGGGGTCCAGGGAGGGTTTCTTCATGATGGGTTGGATTATACCCTCTTTCAGCTGCGCGGGCACTATGCCCTCCAAGAAGGACTGGTTGATAAGCTGCGCGATGGGAGGAGCCAGGATGTCGGCGCATTCCTTCAGCAGTTTTGTGGGGATAATGTCATTTGGCGCTGCGCCATTGCGCAGAGTACAAATGACCTTCTTAGTGGACTCGATGGAGATGGGTTCTAGGGTGAACTTACCTGATCTCGGAGAAGTACTAAGGGTGCTGTGTGATGGGCTACAGGGGGGGCTGAGGGGAGAATAGTTTTGCTGAATGCTTTCACGGATTGCCTCGATTTTATTAACGAAGCAATCCGATAGTTCATTGCAAAATTCTTGTGTGTCCGAACTGGGTGCTTCAATGCATCCTGGTTTCATGGTCTGGGTGACCATCTTGAAGAGTTCGCGGGGGCGGTTTAGGGCACCGTTGATAGCCTCCGAAAAATAATTTTTCTTGGCTTGGAAAATTCCTTTGTGGTATTTTCTTGTGGTCGCCTTGTAGATGGATAGGTTTAGCTCTGAAGAGCATCTTTTCCATGCAGATTCTGCCCTTCTGCGTTCTTGCTTCAGTAACGACAGCTGGTTGTTAAACCAGCTGCGGTTGTTTTTCCGAATGCGGGTTATTCGTCTCGGCGCTACCAAGTCGGCTGACTGTAGCATGGCCGAGTTTATGGCTTCCAATGTTCCAACGGCCGTTTGCTGCGGCTGAGTTGTTTCTATTTTTTTCCTTAGAGTCACTTTGAAGAGTTCCGAGTGGAGCTTCTTCTGACATCTAGTCCAGTGTGTTGTCACCGGATTTGATGTTTTTGTTGCGGGGGGGATGGTGGAAATACTGAATATAATTGCATGGTGGTCTGTCCATGGCAATTTTTCAATTTCCCCAATTTTTATTTCCAGAGCTTGTCTGAAAATAAGATCAAGTGTGTGACCTGAAGCATGTGTGGGCCCACATACTAGTTGCTGTAATCCTAATCCTTCCAGGTGGTCAACACAGGCATCGGCAATGGGGTCTTGTGAGGAGTTTGCCCAGAGATTGAAATCCCCTAACAGCAAAAGTTGTTTACTGTTAAGGGTATAAGTGGAGAAGAAATCCGTCCATGGTGATAGCAGCTGCGATTTTGGGCCGGGCGGCCTATAGCAGAGCAGAATGTGGACAGTCTCCTTTGAACTTGCTTGCAGTTGCAGAGTAAGGGTTTCCATGAATGGCAGAGGGTTTTGGCGGACTGGTTTGGTGATCGTAAGATGGGTCTTGTGGATCACCGCCAGGCCGCCTCCTCTTTGTCCTATTCTGTTTTCCGTTATAATACGGTAATTTTCTGGCACCAGTTCTTCTAGAATGGTGTTACAGTCGGCTGTGAGCCAGCTTTCTGTAATAAAAAGACAATCTAGATCCTTTTGCTGAATGAAGTCGCGAATTTCTAGTCGGTGTTTTACCGCCGATCTAGTATTGATCAGAGCACATGATATGTGCTTAAGCTGGGGTAAATGACTGAAATGACTAACCGTCGATCTATGATTGATTCTCCATAGTCGCTCAGTTCTTAGGGCCTTTTTGGTGATGGCTGGCAGTATTGCGGCGTACTGCCTCAAACTCCAAATGGTATCGGCAGAATATTGCCTACATGCCATGATCGCCAATACACCAGTGGGGAGGTGGATTTTAGGGCAGTGGGGAGAGGAGTCAACCTAGTCTCCTCTCTCCTAGCTTGGTCCAGAGGAAGGCAAAAAACCCTGGCGGCGCTCGGCCAATGTGCTCCGGCAGGGAAAAAATTCCTTCCTGACCCCTGTAAGAGGCGATCGGGTAACCCCTGGATCGAGCTTCTGTATGCTAGGATGGACAGGGGGGGGGGGGAGACTGGGGCTAGGAAGGTGACCCTGTTGCTGGCCTGGTGGGATAGCTGACTATACCAGCAGTGGGATGAGGGCTGACAGGGTGTTTCTTTGGATAACACTAGGGGCTGAGAGGGTGTTCAATATGGCCGGGTAACAGTCACTTCTGGGGTAAGAGGGGATTTGCTGGGGCTGGGTGAGGATCATTGAGGCATGGGGAGCGGCGCGCCGTTAGGCCGCAAGTGAAGCCGCGGTCTTTCCTAGACCGCGGCCCCGCGATTCAAGGCGGCCTGGCGCGGTGCTCTCACAAAGAGCCCCGAATCTATGAAAAAAACTTTCCGTGTGGAGGATAGAGAGGGGGACCCTCGAGGGTGATGGAGGTGGAAGGTGGCAGATCAGGGGGACACCACGATGGCTGAATGGCGATCCGTATTGCTGCTGCGGCTTTATCCTGAAAAGGACGGCCGTCAGCAGCTTGGGTGAAAAGGCTCTTACCTGTAGAGAGCCAGGGAGCCAGGGAGCGGTGCTGGAGGAGGGGAGAGATCCGGGACACAAGAATTCTGGAGGAATTCTGGAGGAGAAGACTGGACTAGCAGGGCTGGGAACAGAGCTGGAACAGAGCTGGAACGGAACTGACAGAGCTGGGAGGGACGCTGACCTGTCTACCTCCTAAGCCTGCCTGGAGCTATAGCACACACGCTCCTACTCTAGGAGACGTGCGCCGTGTGGAGCTCCTGTGGCTAGTCCTCTGCCTTACTGACTCAACTTGTTTCCCCGAGTGCTGCCCGATGCTGAGGAGAGCTCTTACTCCCAAGGACCATCACTCTCCAGCCCGCGTCCAGCGGAAGGGAGGGGGGCGCGGGGGGAGGGACAGGTCTCAGTGCTTGTACCCTGTCTTCTACCCTTAAAGCCTACTATTGAGCGCCACAGTAGATATTATGCCTCTTTATGTCGTTTACATTTACACGTCATACTAGCCGCCTATAACCCCAATGCAAGGAGGGGGGTCTGCCCCAAATGCACAAAATGACCGAGGACCCTTTGCCACTGCTGCTACCTCCTTCTATTTACTGGGTTAGGCAGTGAGAGTTTATCTCCAGCACCATCCGCCTTTGTCAAACACCAAGTGGGGCTATAATACCATGCCTGTGAGCCTGTTCACATAAACCATGTATGAGCTGTGGGGGGGCCTTATTACTTCTATGCAGATGATAAAGCAGTTTAACCAGCAACGCACTGTTTTTCGGCCCCAGACAACAAACAGTTCTTACAAGCATAGTCCATATATATTTAAGCCTGGCAACTTCCCCCCCTTTTTTTTTGGCTCCAAAGAGCCCTTACCAGATAAGGTCTGTCCGCCTCACCCGATCATAGTATGGTAGGTACAGGCAAGGAGGGGATCGCAAGTTCGTTTTACCTGATTCCGCCGGGGGTCTGGGATGGGGAGATTGTGGTCTTACCCGCCCGTCAGCTTTTACCCAATCGATGTGTCATCCGCACCACACAGCTGCGCTCGGTGGGTGCTCTCCTTCGACAGCTGCTGTGGGATGTAGGGGGTGAGGGGCTTTACCGCGCTGTCTCGGCAGAGGGGGCAGACGGTCAGGCATCAACGGGGACGGCAGTTTTGCAGTCTCTCGCGGGAACCATCCTCTGTCCCGTAGTTCTTCTGGGTCGCGCCGTCTCCTTCCTCTTCCTCCAGCTCCGGGCTTAGGCGAGGCTCCTCCCTTCCCTCAGCGTGAGCGTGCTACGTGCACCTCATCACGTTACAATAAAAAATTTTTTAAAGTGCCTCTGTCCCCGTGTGCTCGCATGCAGAATCAAACACATACGTAAGTCCCACCCACATATGAAAACGGTGTTCAAACCACACATGTGAGGTGTTGCTGTGAACGTTAGAGCGGAAGAAATAATTCTAGCCCTAGACCTCCTTTGTAACTCAAAACAAGAATTCAGTTACAGTATGACAAAAGGATGGGTCTACATCATGTTAACATGCAACAAAAAAACACAGTGTCAGCAACAAGCCACAATTGATTTTATTAGGCCCAACTGTGGGCTGATTAATGGAAGATTACGAGCCAATTAGTAGGGGAAGGGGAGGTAGAAAAATGAACTAAGATGTCCGTTGCTCAGGGAGTCCAACCTGTCCCGGGCACCCCTAATGGGATCATTCTGTGCCCCAACCTGCCCCCTCCTATAAGATTACTAGCAAGAAAATTAGTGTATCCCGAATAACCTTCAATGCACCCCTAGCTCGTAATTACAGACTCAATCAGGCCTATAGTGTTGGCGAAATGACTTCATAAAAATATATATTATTATTACCCTTAAGTCATACTACTATCTAGAGAGAATACGAGGAGGGAAAGAGAAATAGAGATAGGGAAAAGAGAAAAATAAAGAAAAGGGAGCATGTGCCTAATTGGAGTTTGAGGATGCAGGGGGCACAGGGTGAACCCCAGTCACCAGAGATATACCACAGTGGGCCGCTCATGGTTCCCACTGTCAGTACTGGATCCCTCTAGGACCCAGCACTCTCATCTGACACAGCCTTGGCTGGGAAACACTGATTGGCCAGCTCTCCTTTAAAACACCTGTGGCTTCACCCAATCAGTGCTCGTGATAGAGTTACTCTGCTTACCTTGTGTGATCCAGCCTGACCTGTTTATCTGTAAACTTTGTGTATGACCCGGCTTGTTTGACCCTGCTTGTTGCTTCCGATTTGGTACCTTTCGAACTCTGACCCATCCGTGTATGACCTGGCTTGCCTAGACCACACTTTGCCTGACTCCTGTAAGCAACATCCATTGCAGCGGTGCACTACTAGCACCAGCAACACCACCAACATCCACACCTGCGGTGAACTACAAGTTCCAGCCTTCCTGCTCATCACAACACCTACTTCAGCAGTGAACTACAAGTGCCAGCTGTCCCGCTCGTCTCAACTCTGCATCCGTGGTGAACTACAAGTCCCAGCGCTGACCTGCTTCTCAAAACCTGCTCATGGTATGTGCTTTTGTTATTGAACTATAGGCATATTAGCACACCTGAACTGTTGTCTGCTGCTAGCCTGATATGAAACCTGACACCCACACAGCTTCAAACTTTGAGGTCATGTTTGATAAGATACTGGCCAACTTTTCCTGCGCCATAATCCAAAAGATCTTGCGTTTTACCTCTTCAACGTTTCCAAGCCCTAGCAATGGTGATTTTTCCCCCGAGGAGCATAAAGCGGATCAGCTTCTGATTGGGCTTGAATATACAAGGGATCCTGGCATTAAGGAGAGCAGCTGATGCAGACCTGGGGACCACGCATTTAGTGACTATAGAAATAAGGTTAAATATCTTCTTCCAGACTGGTCTAATTCTGAGGGTTTTTCCACCAGACATGCACCATCGAACCCAGGAGTTGGCAGCCTCTAAAGCAACTGGGATCTAATAATGGGTATATGGCCGCAAGCCTGGCAGGAGTCATGTACCACCTCATGAGTACGTTTAAATTTGCTTTCATCAAGGAAGTATTCAAGATACCACAAGCCAACCGTTTGCCAGGTCTCCAGGTCCTATTCATGTTGAAGGCCGGCCTCCAATGCTAACATGTAGGGAGACTTCTCGGTCAAGTGAGTGAGTGAAGAGTAGATGACAGAGATCCCTCCCCTTTGTCCCATGGCTTGCCATCTCTTTCATGAGCCGTTCTTCAAGGAATCCAAGTTTCATGGACTTTTTGTTGTTATGGACATTATACAGTTCAGATATGGGCTGCACTTAGTTCTCTATGCACCTCTCCTATACAAACTGACAAGAACTGTGTACCAGTTCAGCAATACAGCCATTCTCAGCCAAATCATACAACCAATTTTAATGCAAGTGTCTATACATGTATGTGGAGAATGTTGTTAGATGTACATGTAAACCTCAAATATTCAGTAAAAGTGATCAGTTTAATTTACTGTGAGCCCAGACCAATTTTCAGCTTTCAGCGCTGACGCATTTTCAATGACAATTGCGTGGTCATACAACACTGTACCCAAATTATATTTTTATAATTTTTTTTCCACAAATAGAGCTTTCTTTTGGTGGTATTTGATCATCTCTGCAATTTTTATTTTTTGCGCTATAAACAAAAAAGACAGAAAATTTAAAAAAAAAAACAACACAATATTTTTAACTTTTTGTTATAATATAATCCCAATTTTTTTCCCTCGGTTTAGGCCGATACGTATTCTTCTACATATTTTTGTTAAAAAAAATCGCAATAAGCATATATTGATTGGTTTGCGCAAAAGTTATAGTGCCTACAAAATAGGGGATAGATTTATGAATTATTTTTTACTAGTAATGGCGGCGATCGGCGTTTTTTTTTGTCAGGCCTGCGATATTGCGACGGACATATCGGACACTTTTGACACAGTGGGTCAATTTCTGCATGCCCATCCTAAAACACTGAAGGACACTGAGACAGGAGATAATAGTGTATGTTGGTTCCTGGCATGAAGAGGTTATTGCCATAGGAACTGAAGTGTGGAAAATTACTTTAACGGTTTTAAACTTGGGGCAAACTCCCATCTTTACTCACACAACCAACAGGGTTCTTTACTGTTGGAGCTGTAAGAATGTGGAACTAACTTGTAGAGTGTAGATAAATAAAAAACGTTTAGACATTGTACAGGGATACTGAAAATGGTAGTGTCATAAACTCACACGCACATGTAGAATTGGATGGACCAGTATCTTTATTCAACCTTACCAAGTATGTAATTATGTAATGTTTGCAAACACTCATCTGAAGTGTAAGGAAACTCTTGGGAAAGACTGTCCATTAAGAAATGTTTTCTGGGTGAAAGAGAAGGTAAGGGAGAACTCCCATCCTAGCCAGAAAACAGCATAAGAAAATGAATCTGTAACTCTGGTTTAGAAACAAACTTAGGAACGGTACAAGGAAAAGTATGTTAATGGAGTTCCCATAAATCTCACAATCCCTTGGGGAGAATGAGATGACCTACTATGGCATAACAGGAACTTCCATAAACTTGGACATGGAAACATCTCAGTGAAAATCTAACATTCTATGATGCAAAAGATAGTGCCGACATAATAATCAGTGCTGTGAGAGTGTACGGAACTTTTTGGAAGCTCAAGTCAGTCAATGTCTATTGATTGACCATGTAAGTTGAGGAATTCCTCCTCGGAGAGGCATGTTTTAAGATATATAATCATCTTTAGAGTGCAGTAATCCCAAGATTAAATAGACTGTAGTAATAAAAAAGCAAGTATAACCCAAACCATAATATAGGAAAAATGACTGAAACAATATAAAAAGTGGGGGGAACACAACTGCCCAAGTGTAAATTTCAATTTATTAGAAGCAAAGTTAAAAACCTTCTAAGAATGCACTCACATGGTTCCAGATAAAAAAAATAAAAAAAAATGTCTCCATCAACCACAACTCTCCTCAATCACCATAGAGCCTGCTGAGAGCTATAAGCCACAGAAGAGGTCCAGCCGGCACCATGCTCTGAAGACAGTAACACAGAGAGGGGCGAGAGACCAATGTCACATTTGCCACAACGCATTTTGGAAGCATGGCCTCCTTTGTCAAGTCGTGCCCACCAAGAAAACACCACGTATTATATATAGAACAAACCAACTCCTCCCCCCGCCTGAATCTTAAGGCGTTTGTTAACCCCCCAAAAAAAGACCCTGTTTCTTTAAAGCATGTTATACAGTGCTTGTGTTGTGTCATTTGCCCCACTGTAAACTGACCATGGTTCATCATGGCTGCTGAGCCCTGACACTGTGGTCAGTTTACGTGCCTCCATCACCCGCAGCCCTGCTCTGTCTCCTCTGTCCTCCTCCACCTCCCTTGCCTGTCTGTGAGCTCCCTGTCTGTGCACACCCCTTCCCTTCTGCTGCTCAAATTAGAGTATAATTTACATTATCCTCTTGGTTGATGAATCTAATGTCCCCCTGTGACTGTGCTTTATAAAAAAAATGCAGCGATATACCTCATTTACAGAGCGCAGATTGGCAATCACATGACCCGCCTTCAATCTCTTCTCTCGCATGACAGCTGCAGCGGACGGGGACGCCTCTCCCCTCCGGGCTTGTCGCCCACTGCAGCTGTGGAGAGGATCCAGTGACGCTTCCTCCAGCTCCACAGAATATCCTGGAGTCTGCTTCAGTTTGCGGCTACAATGGTCCTTCCCTGGATTTACTCAGTCTGCCTCAGTAATCCATCAAAGCCCGAGCCAGCCTTACAGCAAATATGGTAATTTTGCAATCTCACAATCCATGATTCATGTACTGTTTTTAACTGTCTCTTCATTTATTTGAATAAATTGCAAGCAAGCCTATTTGTGGGTTTATTTCAGTCATTAGTGATTGGTTTTCAGTCCAGCCTCTGAGCGTCGTTAGTTACTTCTATTTCCAGTTCTTACACATGTACACATAGTCCAGTTCCCAACTCTCCGTTGGGCACACAGATCCTCCCTCTAAGGCCTTGTACACACAAGGGAATAAATCCGCTGAACATGGTCCGACGGACCATTTCAGACGAAAAATCCCCTGTAGGGGCAAACGGACGCTTTTTTGCCGGATTCATCGGCGGAAAAATTTCAAAGCATGCTTTGAAATATTTCCACCGGATAGCTGGCCGTCAGATATGTCCGCTGGTTAGTACGGCAAACCAGCGGACATATCTGCCCGCACATGCGTCGTATCCTGTGAATGGATCCGACGCATGCGTGCGGAAGTGTTTACTTCCTGGTGCGGTGACGTGGCGGCGTCAACGTCACCGCCACGTCACCGCGCTGTCCGCCGGCAGGGAATTTGATCCGATGGTGTGTACAGCCATCGGATCAAAACATCCCGGCGTAAATATGCGCTGTAAACGGTCCGGGGACCGTTTACAGCGCATATTTTTACTCGTGTGTACAAGGCCTAAGTGTATCATCAACATCTTATAAATACTAGAGATTCCATGCCCATCTATCCCTCCTTGATCGGCTAGTTTTTCCCATGGATTCAGCCTACTCAACCCCTGAAGGGGTTTTGGGAGGGACTCTACAAAAGTGTTGAAGTTGTTTATATCTCCAAATATCCCATGGAGTTGTCCCATATCTTTCAGGCAATTCCGGTGAACAAAGAACATTCCCCTTCATAACATCTTTTAATCTCAGGTAGGTCGATGTGGTCCTATTATTGCAATTTTTTATATAATTTATTGCGTTTCCCCAGTGGGAAATAGTTATTTCCTGTCAAGGGCATTAACCTCCCTGGCGGTATGATTATTTCAGATTTTAGGTGCTGAAACCTGTACAATTATTTTGCATGGAAATTTGGCATTTTATATTGTAGGCCTGTAATTCTTAGGAATAACTCTCTTAAATCTGTCCAAACAAGAGTCTAGTAGACATCTCGGGTATAATAAAGTTTGAAAAACAAAGCCATAAATTATAATATAATAAATAACTATACATTATAACAAATAAAAATGTAATTGTAATAAAAATTATTCAATAATGTAATCAAATCAAAAACACTGAAATGTGCTCAGTTGCAGAATTGTCGCTTGTCATTACTTTTGTTTGTTGACGAATTTCCCCAAAAATCGCTGTCGCTCAATTCTGCAAGTGATTAGAATTTATTATCGCTGTTTTCTAGCTGCTCTAAAACCACTTTTGATGTAAAGGGACACTTTTTGGTTGCTATGGACAATCTCCAGTTTGCAGGCAAAAAGAACAGTTTTTATTATATAAAAGTGCATGTAGGACACTGGGCAGACCACTGGGGACAACGGGGGTGTGTATTTTTTTTCATACAGTACTGTAATCTATAAGATTACAATATACTGTATGTATTGTGTGCATTTACTTTTTTGAATTTGGCGGGGAATGGAGCTCGGCGGCACACAGGCACTGTGAATCGAGCGAGGAGACGGCTCGATCACACAGCGGGGAGGCATCGCAGGATCCAGGGACAAGGTAAGTATGTCCCTGCCTGTGGACACTGCAAGGCAATCCTGAGTCTGACTCAGGGTTACCGCTTTTGGTTCTGAAATTCCACCCCGAGCCTGACTCGGGAATACTGCCAGGGGGGTTAAGGGGCTATTATATTTTCCCTGAATACCTTGAATTAATTTATCCCATG
Source organism: Rana kukunoris (assembly GCA_029574335.1). NCBI lineage: Eukaryota > Metazoa > Chordata > Amphibia > Anura > Ranidae > Rana > Rana kukunoris. Next base: position 180,657,854 of record CM056051.1, read on the forward strand.
TTCTTAATGCTTCTAGAGTAATTGGTGCCGCTTCAACCAATAGACCTCTAAACTGCCTTGGGATCCAGAAAGGACAGAAATTACACAAACAGCACCTGTCCTCTAACCTATGAGGACAGCCGAAGGTGTGTGTGTGTGTGCACCAGGAAAACGAAAAATTGTATCATACTCACCAGTAATTTTCTTTCCTGGTGCCTATCCATGGCAGCATACCTGTGATAGAGCTCCGTCTCGACTCCTCCTTCAGGGCTAGTGAATAGCATTAATTAAAGGCATAGCCCCTCCCCCAACATTCTTCGTAATATAGAATACCGAGGGTGGGAGCGTATGCTGCCATGGATAGGCACCAGGAAAGGAAAATTACTGGTAAGTATGATACAATTTTCCGTTTTCCTGGTGCCTCCACGGCAGCATACCTGTGATAAATAACTAGCTGACATGGGTGGGATAATGCTTAACAATAAATGTTTAATTAGAAGAGGACATAGCAGCCTGAACTGCCCTTCTTCCAAACTCAACAGTCGTGAGAGCTCCTGGACCAATATGGTAGTGTTTGAGGAACGTATGGTGAGAAGACCAGGTGGTGGCCCTGCGCACCGTCTCCAACAAACCATTAGTCCTTGCTGCCCAGGAAGCTGAGACTACCCTTGTAGAATGAGCATTCACTCAGGATGGAGGATATTCTTCACCCTGTAGGCCTTCTGGATTAACTTCCCAACCCAAGCTGCCAGGGTTCTGATGGAAGCTTCTTTGCCCCTGTATTTACTGAACGGTACAATAAAAAGTCTCTCTGGGTTGCTGAAGGGGTCAATGGCTTCTAGGTAGGCCCTGAGCACTCTGGATACATCCAGCTCACGACGAGACTGTAAACCTGTGTCTGTAAATACTGGTAGTGCTCAGGGTTCCAACAGGTGGCTTGAAGTAGCGACCCTAGGTGTGAACCCCGAAGAGCAGTGGCGTAACCAGAGTTATGGGCGCCCGGGGCAGATTTTTTTTTTTCGCCCCCCCCCCCCCTATATAAACACCTGTTACCTGCTCTGCTCATATCCTGGGCTACCCGATAGCAGCTGATCTCACTTTTACTGTGGAAAATAATATGGAGGCCCCCCCCCCCCCCCGCAAAGCCTACAGCGATACAGTTTAAGTTCAGTGCAAATACTATATATATATATATATATTCACACATATATACTCACACATTGCAAAGGATGCGGACATGGTACTGGGGTCAGAGGCTGTGCGGACATGGTACTGGGTGATCATAACATACAGAGTTATCGTTACTTTAGGGTACAGTATGTGACAAGGCTGGGGTTTTAGTGGAGGGAGAGAGCATGAAAACAGGTAGGTGAAAGAGGCTTCCCCCCCCCCCCCCCACACACCCACACACACTGCAAGAATGGACTTTATTCTAATTTCCTGGAGAGGGGCTGTATTACTGCACCACATCCTTTGCTGTTTTTGTGCAAATTCATGAATATGTTAGAGATATACTGGGACTTTCTAGGTGCTACAGAGATATTCCACATACACATATATTAAAAATATTTTTTTTGGAAAAATGCATCTAACATATTCAAGAATTTTACTTTTACTTTCACTTTCACCATGCCTGCCATGCTGAGGTACAGGACAAGTTTAAAGTACATATCTACACAGTGTGGAAGGCAGAACAAGTGTGACTCATCACTCACATGAGAAGAATTCAGTCTGACATCCGTCCTGTTATCTTGCTTTGGGGAGCTCCGGTGTCCACTTTATAGATGGCAATGATCACCCCTGTGCTGTCCTGCTTGCTCTGTCTTCCCCCTAGGAGGGGAGGGGGGGACTCGGGTGCTGCCTGACACACACACACAGGCATGGAAGAGATCTCCTTTCTCCACAGCTCGCTGCCTGCTCAGGGTCCAGGCTCCTGGGTCTCCTCCTCCCTCGCTCGCTCAGCTCAGTGTCCATGCAATGTGCGCTAGTTGTCAGCGCTGACATTTCTCATCTTTCTTCCACCTAGCTCCTCTCCTGCTCAGGACTCAGATTTGGCGCCACAAATTCAGTGGGGGACATGACAGGCCAGCTCAGACGGACCTGTGGCCACATGACCCGCCGTGACCAATCACAGGCCAGCTCAGGCCTGTGGCCACATGACCCGCCGTGACCCAATCACAGCACGCCGGCTGGCCATGTCGAGACTGAACATGGCGGCCGGTGTTACGGACGGTAAATACAAATTAATAATAGAAGACAGAGTGACACACAGTCCACACTGGCGCGGTGCCCCCCTAAATGAATTCGCCCGGTGCAACAGCCCCCCCTGCCCCCCCCCCGCTACGCCAGTGCCGAAGAGGGCGAAGTTCCACCCTGTCGGGGAAGAAAGATGTGGCCGACACCTATCCCTAAGGAGTGAAGTTTCGAGATTCTTCTGCCAGATGTAATAGCTAGCAGGAAAGCAGTCTTTAGTGTCAGGTTCCATATTGCTACTTGTTCCACTGGAGCAAAGGGATGGTCAGATAGAACTCAAAGGACCAGGGACAGATCCCACTTAGGAAATGATTGTCTGACACGAGGACGAATCTTCAATACTCCTCTGAGGAAAGTGACTACCTAAGGATCCCCTGCCCATCTCTTATTTGTTGCGGCCAAGATTGCTGCTACCTGCAATTTGAGGGAGCTCAGACCAAGCTCCAGATCAAGTCCTGTCAGAAGGAAACCTAGAATATTGGACGTAGAGGGAAGGATTGGATCAAATCCATCTCTGGTAGCAAATGACAAGAACTTGTCCCAGATTTTGAATATATGGCATAAGTTGCAGGCTCTGGCTTTTAGAAGGGTTGTTAAGACTCCTGGGGAACACCCTAGGGACTCGAACCTTCGCCTCTCAACCTCCAGATTCGAAGATTCAACTTCTGAGGGTTTGGATGAACTAGACTGCCCTGCGACAGAAGTTGAGGGAAAGGAGGGATCCTGATTGGAGAGCTCACACTGAGGCGCATGGCTAGAGGGAACCAGGGTCTCTTCGGCCAATACGGAAGTACTGCCACCACCTGGACTAACTCCCTGAGGAGCCTCAGGAGGAATCTGAATATTAATGGCCTGGGAGGAAAGGCATGTGCCGTGGTGAACCTCCAGGAGCATGACAGGGCATCCACTGCCTCGGCTTGTGGATGCGGCATCCAAGAGTAGAATCTGTCTAGCTTGGCATTCTTCGGGAGACAAACAAGTCTACCTGCTGGCAATCTGTTTGAAGACGAGGGGGTGGAGAGCCCACTCATTGTCCAGGAAGTTTCTGGACAATGTGTCTGCTTCCATGTTCAACCTGCCTGGTAGATACATTGCTCTGGGGTCCAGGAGGTTCTTCTCTGCCCAGAGCGTTATCAGCACCACCTCCTTGAGGAACGACCTGCTGTGAGTGCCTCCTTGCTTCCGCAGATAAGCGACAGCTGCCATGTCGTCTAGGCATACAGTGACTGCCGCCGAGAATGTGTTTTTAACACGCCAGCATCGCGCTGAATCTCGGCGACAGGCTGCCGATATCTCGCACTCGCTGGAATAGTAAAAGCACATTCCAGCGAGTGCGTCATAGAAGCGACGGGGATCCGACGCGGATTCCCGCCAATTCTACACGTGGGCGGAGTTTGTTATGAATCCTGAAGGAGAAATCCCTGCCGGATTTTTAAAGAAAAATCCGGCATGGGTTCCCCCCTCAGGAGCATAACGGGCCCTTAGGTCTGTTATGGGTTGTAAGGAGACCCCCTACGCCGAAAAAACGGCGTGGGGGTCCCCCCACAATCCATAACAGACCCGTATCCAAAGCACGCCGGCCGGCCGGTCAGGAAGGGAGTGGGGGCGAGCGAGCGCCCCCCCCCTCCTGAGCCGTACCGGGCAGCATGCCCTCAACATGGGGGGGTTAGGTGCCCTGGGGCAGGGGGCGCACTGCGGCCCCCCACCCCAGAGCACCCTGTCCCCATGTTGATGAGGACAGGGCCCCTTCCCGACAACCCTGGCCGTTGGTTGTCGGGGTATGCGGGCGGGAGGCTTATCGGAATCTGGAAGCCCCCTTTAATAAGGGGGCCCCCAGATACCGGCCCCCCACCCTAAGTGAATGAGTATGGGGTACATTGTACCCCTAACCATTCACCTGCAAATAAAAAGTGTAAACACAAATAAACCACACAGGGTATTGAAATATTTTATTAGTTGGCCGCCGGGGGGGGGGGGTGTATGATCGCTTTTATAAAAGCGCCCCCCTCCGGCGGACTTCTGTGGGGGGTGGGTGCCGCCGTCTGGTTCTCTTCCGCCGCCGGGGGGGGCGCTTTGATAAAAGCGCCCACCACCCGGCGGGCTTCTTTCGACGTCTTCGGCGGCTGGGGGGTCTTCTCCCACTCTCCGGGGTCTTCTCCCGCTCTCCGGGGGTCTTCTCCGCTCTCCGGGGGTCTTCTCCGCTCTCCGGGGGTCTTCTTCTTCTTCAGGACTCGCCGCCGCTAACTTTGTGTGTTAGCTCAATTACTAGCGGCGGCGAGCCCCCTCCTCTGTGACGTCTTCTTCTCTTCTTCTGTTCTCCAGATGTTGACGCGACGCTTCCTTCCGCTGTTATGCCGGGCGCGCGGCTCGCAGCGAGTTATATAGGCCTGTCTTGTGACGTCGCAGTCCCATCATGCTCCGGTAGGTACCACGTGCTACCTACCGGAGCATGATGGGACTGCGACGTCACAAGACAGGCCTATATAACTCGCTGCGAGCCGCGCGCCCGGCATAACAGCGGAAGGAAGCGTCGCGTCAACATCTGGAGAAGAGAAGAAGACGTCACAGAGGAGGGGGTTCGCCGCCGCTAGTAATTGAGCTAACACACAAAGTTAGCGGCGGCGAGTCCTGAAGAAGAAGACCCCCGGAGAGCGGAGAAGACCCCCGGAGAGCGGAGAAGACCCCCGGAGAGCGGGAGAAGACCCCCGGAGAGCGGGAGAAGACCCCGGAGAGTGGGAGAAGACCCCCCAGCCGCCGAAGACGTCGAAAGAAGCCCGCCGGGTGGTGGGCGCTTTTATCAAAGCGCCCCCCCCGGCGGCGGAAGAGAACCAGACGGCGGCACCCACCCCCCACAGAAGTCCGCCGCGATCATACACACCCCCCCCCGGCGGCCAACTAATAAAATATTTCAATACCCTGTGTGGTTTATTTGTGTTTACACTTTTTATTTGCAGGTGAATGGGTAGGGGTACAATGTACCCCATACTCATTCACTTAGGGTGGGGGGCCGGTATCTGGGGGCCCCCTTGTTAAAGGGGGCTTCCAGATTCCGATAAGCCTCCCGCCCGCATACCCCGACAACCAACGGCCAGGGTTGTCGGGAAGGGGCCCTGTCCTCATCAACATGGGGACAGGGTGCTCTGGGGTGGGGGGCCGCAGTGCGCCCCCTGCCCCAGGGCACCTAACCCCCCCATGTTGAGGGCATGCTGCCTGGTACGGCTCAGGAGGGGGGGGGGCGCTCGCTCGCCCCCACTCCCTTCCTGACCGGCCGGCGTGCTTTGGATACGGGTCCGTTATGGATTGTGGGGGGACCCCCACGCCGTTTTTTCGGCGTAGGGGGTCTCCTTACAACCCATAACAGACCTAAGGGCCCGTTATGCTCCTGTGGGGGGAACCCATGCCGGATTTTTCTTTAAAAATCCGGCGGGGATTTCTCCTTCAGGATTCATAACAAACTCCGCCCACGTGTAGAATTGGCGGGAATCCGCGTCGGATCCCCGTCGCTTCTATGACGGCTTTGTCTCCATCGCGGCAAGCCAGCTCAGCGCTGGCTCCCGCGATGGGGCTCGTAGGTGGTCAATCTCGCCGAGAAAGGGAGCGAGATTGACACAATATCCCAGTCACCTACTGTAGAAGTATTCTCTGTCCTTTGATTTGGGATGCCAAAGAAGTTAGTGCCAAGAAGGCTGCCCTAAACTCCAAGATGTTGGATATCACTCCCTGGGTAGAACATGACCATCTACCCTGTATTCTGGTTTCCCCGCAATGGGCTTCCCAGCCCTGTCCGCTTGCATCGGACATAAATGTGATCCAAGGATGTGGACCCAGGTGACGCGTTTTGGAGAGGTTTTCTGGAACTGTCCACCAGTGAAGTCTCATGTGCATTACTCCCGTTAGCAGTATCGTCTGAGATAGTCGTTTCTTCCACTGCGCCAAGAAACCTGTTTCTTCCACTGCGCCAAGAAACCTGTCAAGAAGTACCTCAAGTGCCAATGGGACCAAGGAACCATGGGTATACAAGAAGACATGTGCAAATGAGGCTCAGGCATTCTAAAGCCGTCAGATATGGGCTCCGGATGACCTTGATCATTCTCTGGGTGACAATCCTTGCCTTTGGCGGTGGTAATGACACTTTCCCCACCTGAGTGTTGAACATTGCATTGTATATCACCTGCTGTGTGGGTGCTAGTTGACTCCTTTCGGAATTTATTAGCCACCTGTAACAGAATGGCCCGTGACACCCAGAGACGTTGGAAGGATGAGAGATACTCTTGTGCCAGCAGCACCAAAAACTCTTGGGTCGAAATCCACCCTGTGCCCTTTTGGGTATAGGGTGGCTAATAGTGAATCATAATTCATATTACATGAGATGGGACATTAATAATACTTCATATTGCAGGACTGAGATATCACAAGGAGTCATGATGACATGACCAGGTCAGCCAGTGAGTCATACCTTTTGTATAATAGGCTATTGAAATATCCTAAGGTGTTGGCTAGTCAATGTAAAGCCACCCACTCTCACTGCCATTGTGTGACAAAGCTGTATAGAGAACTTATTCAACAAGATGTCTGTGTTACTATTCAAGGTTAATTGAACCCTATTGATAATACGGTGCCGTCATGTCTATCTACCAATTAAAGAATTATCCTCAGTGAGTGAATAGGGGGGTGGAGATTGCATTGTCCTGTGATTAACTGTATTATGCTGTACTGGATATAAGAAGCTGAGAAAATACTAATAAATTGTCATATCTTTGGAAGCAAGAACGGAGCGCTGTCTCGTTTATTCTGGGAAAGGATATGGATCGTGTATGCAATATTGTCGGAGTGTGTCAGATAAGCTTGTCGTGGATGGATGGAAGGTTGTAAGCGGTGGTAACCGTTACATTGGTGGCAGCAGTGGGATGATTCCATCTTCAGAAGGACGGCTACAAGGACACATGACAATGGAGACGCTGTATGAACGGATGAAGCTCTCTTCCCTCATGGACTTACTGGAGAGCCGGGGCAGACCGGCCAGCAACCATAAGAAAAGGGACATTATCGCAGAACTTGTCGAAATGAATAGAGCTAAGAGGCCCAGCGTAACAGACAGGACACCCGAGAAAATAATTTTTTGATCGGGCTGTTAAACATGGACTGGCACAATATGGTCCTAATCCTCCGCCGGAGATCATAGACCGGGTTATAGCGGCTGTGGATGCCACCTTGCGACAGCGAAGAAGTGCTGCAGCAGCTGAAGAGAGAGGAGAGGTGCAGATACCAGTCTCCATGGAAGAGGAATTCCAAAGGAGGTTACAAGAGATGCGGATACAGCATAGAGGACCAGTATCAGAGGAGGTCCTGTTGGGATGGTCGGATGTGATTCGGTGCCAACTCTGGAAGGAAGCGTTAGCTCTGGAGCAGCAACACCAAGGAAAGATCCTGCCCTCCATCTATGCAAGGTACTGGCCGCAGTATGACGTACGAATGCCGTTGTTGGGGGAACAACCGAAGCAGGAGTGGATAGCAGAGTTAAGCAGGCTGATCCGGGCAGAGATGCAGCTGGATGAGAGCTACAGAGCCCTCCGGTGGTATGTAGCCCAAGAGTGCCCGTGGTCAGCGGATGACAGCCCCACAGAAGGCTATGACTACGATGGCCTGGGATTGTTGTATTGGAGGATGTCCAGTGATCCTGACTTTGGGGAGGATCGGGAGTGGCGCTTGGAGGATATAATGGAGCACAGAGAGGAAAAATTAAATATCTCGGGAGGCCACTGGTCACAGGAAGATTTAGAATTTCTGGCCATTCGGGAATGGGAGCTGGAGGTCGCCTACAGACAGCTGCTAGACTCGGCTCAGCAGCAGGGTGGGGCTCCCATTGCCTGGGACTATGAGGAAAGTTCAGATGACAACTGTGAACTCCTGGCTGATGAATCGGCAGTGGAAAATATGGAGATTTTCATCTCTAAAGACGAAGCGGATGGTGTGGAGTTCCAGGGAGCCGGGGCGGTTGGCCCCCCCCTCCAGCAACAAGCTGAGGTGGTAAAGCTTTTACCCCCAGCTGAATCACTGGCAACAGAGCAGGGTACCCCAAGCCTCTGCTCCCAACTAGCAGAAGAGGGGGACCCTGTGGTAGTGGATGGGACTGTGGTCTCCACTCACAGCAACCCAGCGGAAGAGCTGGCAACAGAGCAGTGTCATAGGCCTCTGCTCCTCACTAACAGAAGAGGGGGTTCCTGGGGTAGTGGATGGGACTTCAGTCTCCACTGGCACAACCCCAGAAAATGGTACAGGACTGGGACAGGAGGATGTCTGCTTTGCTTTGCAAGCACCGGGGGGTTTTCACCAAGCACCAGTGGATGGGACTTCAGTCTCCACTGGTATACCCCAGGAAGGGGGGGCAGTTGGCCCAGACCCCCAGCAGCATGATGGACTGAGCCCAGCTACCCTGCCTTCTCCCCAGCGGCAGGCGTGTTCTCTGAAAGAGGCAGAGGTTGGCGGGGTGAGTAATGCTCAGTTTGGAGCCATTTATTTGGGGTACAGTATGGATACCAGCATTGGAGGACGGGAACTACTGACGGACTTCAGAGTCAACCCGTTTGGGGTTCCCTCCTGTGTCTGTCTCCCACCGAAAGGGGAGAGATGTAACAGAATGGCCCGTGACACCCAGAGACGTTGGAAGGATGAGAGATACTCTTGTGCCAGCAGCACCAAAAACTCTTGGGTCGAAATCCACCCTGTGCCCTTTTGGGTATAGGGTGGCTAATAGTGAATCATAATTCATATTACATGAGATGGGACATTAATAATACTTCATATTGCAGGACTGAGATATCACAAGGAGTCATGATGACATGACCAGGTCAGCCAGTGAGTCATACCTTTTGTATAATAGGCTATTGAAATATCCTAAGGTGTTGGCTAGTCAATGTAAAGACACCCACTCTCACTGCCATTGTGTGACAAAGCTGTATAGAGAACTTATTCAACAAGATGTCTGTGTTACTATTCAAGGTTAATTGAACCCTATTGATAATACGGTGCCGTCATGTCTAGCTACCAATTAAAGAATTATCCTCAGTGAGTGAATAGGGGGGTGGAGATTGCATTGTCCTGTGATTAACTGTATTATGCTGTACTGGATATAAGAAGCTGAGAAAATACTAATAAATTGTCATATCTTTGGAAGCAAGAACGGAGCGCTGTCTCGTTTATTCTGGGAAAGGATATGGATCGTGTATGCAATATTGTCGGAGTGTGTCAGATAAGATTGTCGTGGATGGATGGAAGGTTGTAAGCGGTGGTAACCGTTACACCACCCTAGCTCTTTTAGGGACTGTAGAAGAATTTCCAGTGACGTACCAACTGATCCGGATTGCTTGCTAGGAGAAAGATGTCGTCCAAGTAGTGGTATATCCACAAGGACCTCTACCGCAGGGGAACCAGAGCGCATATTAGTATCTTGGTGAACACCCTGGGAGAGGTGTACAGACCGAAAGGTAGGGCTTGAAACTGTATGTGGGTCCATCCCACAGCAAATCTAAGATATTTTTGAATTGCAGGTAGAATTAGAGCGTGTAGGTACGCATCCTGCCGATCGACTGAAATCATCCAATCTGATGGCTGGACTGCCTGAATAATCGTCTGCAGGGACTCCATTCCAAAGCTTTTGGGGGCGGATATACGGGCTGAGCCTCTGAAGGTCTGTCATCTGACCTCTTTGGGACCAGAAATAGGGTGGAGTAGAATCCTGCGAAGTGCCCTGCCAAGGGAACCAGAACAGCCACCCCCTGAAGCTGGAGTAACGTTAGGAAGTTTTACAGAGCTTGAGCTTTCGGCAGAGAGGATGAAACCTCTGTTCCTTTGAAAGAATACCGAGGTGGGGGTTGGGGATGAGAGAAATTCCAAAGGTGCCCCCATTGAATTGTTGACAGAACCCAGGGGTCCTGACAGCATGTGGCCCAGACTGGGACGAGGAAGTTTAGCCTGGCTCCCACCGGGCGTGCCTGGGCTACTCTGGCGTCAAAAAGACTGCTTCTGCTCCTCTGCAGCGGGAAAGGTCCTTCATCTGCCTGTTCAAAAAAGAATGTCTGAGTACCTTTCCAAAGTCTTTGTTGTCTCTGGGCTGTCTTGACTGCCCAAAAATCCCTTGAATTTGCCTGGCGGAACCTAGAGGAACCGCCTTCTGTCCTTGGGAAGCATACCGGACGTCCCTCCTGACAGCCTGGAGATAGCTTTATCCGTTTTGTCTCTGAATAGTGCTTTCCCATTCAATGGGATTTTGCACCAATTTTGTTTGGAGGAGAAGTCAGCCGTCCAATCTTTCAGCCAGAAGGCCCTCTTTGCCATTACTGAATGCAGCATGGATCTTGCAGAGCACCTGATCATGTCAATGGCCGCTACCCTGACAAAGTCTGCCAACAATCTAAGCACTTCCAAGGCTTTAATTATATCCTCCTTGGGGACATCCTGACGCAAAGCCGTCTCAATATTATCTGTCCAAGATCTTATGGCATTTGAGAACGATGTGAGGGCGATAGCTGGCTTACACGCTGCTTCCGCGGCTAAGTAGCTCCTCTTCAGCTCCAGGTCGGTTCGCCTGTCTCAAGGGTCTTTGAAGGAAGCGGAATCCTCCATTGGTAACGTTTTTTATTTTTGCGAGACGCACCACCGACGCATCTACCATTTGCATGGAGTTTAGTGACTGCCTTGCCGACTTTGTTAAGGGGTATAGTTTATTGAACAGGCCCCATGAAAGTTTTTTTGATCATTCATTCTGAATGACCTGACAAATGTGGTCACCCTAATCTCACCCATCAACGAGAAGAGAACCTGCTTCCTTTTGAGGAATGGGAAGCAACTCGCAGACTCTTGGGGAGGCTCTTCTGCGTCTTTTCTGGTGATTGCAGTTTGACTGCCTGGATAAACGGCTTTACCAAGGAGAGACTGAAGCCAGAAGGTTCTGACTCCTCTGAAGAGTCCTCTGAACAATCTTCAGGTAATGAATCTCTAGCTGGTCAGCCTGACAGTGGCAGAGGTGTACCGACTGAAGGACCAGGGAGATTAGGTTCTGCATTCTGAACCTGTGATATCTGCTGAACTGGTTGAGCGGGGACCAAAGTCACAAGCTCAGAGAAGGAGACCTTTATTGTTCACTTGAGCAGATCTACAGCGTGCTAATTTACTAGCTCGCAGCTGGACGCATAGTCCATAAAACAATCCTTACAGACCACTCTGTCTGGTAGTGGTGTGGCCCCGCCTGTCCAGCATTTCTTCTTTGTATAGGTCTTAGGAGAGGGGGAAGGATCTTGAACTCTCTGATATATGACGTGAAGAATGAGACTTGCAGTCTGAGCTGTCATCACAGTGTCTTGAAGATTTTCTGGACCTCTTGGAGTGGGCAGGGCCACGATGTAAGGAACTCACATTAGACCAGTGAGCGCACTTTTTTTTTCTTTTCAATACTCATAGTTGGTCACATACCTAATAGGAGTGTGAAGATCTTTGTTGCAAGATAAATGACTAATTGTGGAGTTAGGCAGAAGGGTCAGCTGCGGAAATTTAGTAAGAAAGGAACTATGGAGCTATTTTCACATTTTTTTTTTAAAACATACTTTCCTTTTTTTTTTTTAATCACCATTTTTTTGAGAATAAAAACAAAAAAAGGTACCTACCACAGAGCAGTGTCAGTGAAACCTAGCAGGGCACAGCTGAGGAGACTCTGGCAGCTAACCCTGCATCTGAACTTAATTAGGCTCAGGTGGATGGGCTGATCCCGTAACCACCATTGCAAATTGATTGTGGAAAAAAAAGGGCAAATCTGGTCCTTTTTCCAGAATCCAAGATGGCCGCAGTGATGTCAAGTGATATACAAAACAAAACTGTAGCCCACCGCTAATTTCGGGGGAAACAACTGCAAGCCTGTCAGGATAAAAGGCAACTGCCCCATCAAACTGACCGGACTTCAAGGGAGCATTACAAAAAAGACAAGCACACACATTTTTTTTTTTTTTTTTTAAAGGAGACAGGCAAGTTAAATGAAGGAAGGAAGGGATGGGAGAGGGGAGAGAGACAAAAAAACAATATATGCCTAAAAATAAAATGGAAACCACCAGTCTGGAAAGATGTGAGCTGATCCTTTTACGACTCCACTGCATTCATCATGGATGTGATAGCAGACTTCGTTCCCGTGAGGAAACTCTACGGAAAGACCCCACCAGATCCACAGAGGGGTTCCCAGTCTTATCAGCGCTGTGAGCGGCCTAAGAACAGGGACTGCGCACGGGAAAGGCTAAACCCGGCGGATGCTGCCGACTGCAGAGGTATGGACATACATCTACTCTTCACCAGCACAAGAAGGTATGAGGGGAAAAAAGGAGAATGTTGGGGAGGGGCTATGCCTTTAATTTATGCTATTCACTAGCCCTGAAGAAGGAGTCGAGACGGAGCTCTATCACAGGTATGCTGCCATGGAGGCACCAGGAAACGTTTTTTTGAGCGTCTCCAGCTGGACCCTATTAAGGGTTGCTGTCTGTCTGAACTTAGCTGTTCTCAGATGTTTGTTGGATCTTCGTGATTTCTCTACCTACTCCTTGGTTGAGACACCGTCAGCTGAGGCCTTGACCTTAACCTCGGTTGACGTCTTCTGGACACTAAGGAGGTGTATTCCACTTTTTTAGATAGTCACTGACTGTCCTGTTAAAATTTTTACATGGACTGTTTTTTTTCATGTGGATTGAACATTATTACTTTATGGTTATACCCTGTTGAGTATATATTATGTGGCGTTTTTATATTTTTGGAGATTGACATTTTTGCATACGTTCGATTTTCACCATTTTGCAAAAAGGCACAATTTAAAATGACAAATATTTGTTATCAACTCCATACAGGTTAAGCTTTTATATTGAGTAGGAATTTTGTAAAAATATATGGTTTGAGGGGCCTTTCACAAATTCTGAAAGCTGTAAGCCAAAAATAAAAAAAGCTCAAAAATGGTCTGGCCACCTGATTGTACAAAATGAAGCACAGGGCCTGGCAGCAAAATCACTGCTCCTGTTAAAAAAAAAAAATACACCCACCCCAGGGTAGTATTGGGGCCCACCTTACCCTTAAATAACTTTTACACAAGCCTTAAAAATGGGGACTTTTGATTTTTCACGTTCAGGTCCCATAGACTTTAATAGGGTTTGGGTCTGAACTTTTGGCATGAACCGAACCAGGGGGTGTTCGGCCCAACTCTAGTAGCCATATGCTGGACTACAGAAACATGGAGACATTGCTCTTATTACAGGAAGCTTTGCTTTCACTTTTAAGGTTGTGCTGGACATTGTGTTGCACTACCCCCTCCAGTCAGTAGGGGGAAAGCTATAGCAAGGAAAGCCCGTGGACTTCTGGACCACAGTGGTGCATGAGAAGGGGGATGGGACTCAGAACTACTATTGCCAGAGAACCCTGAGGCCGAAGGGTAGTGACCACTCTAAGAACTTCCTTCTGGTGCAACAAGTGAGCCCATCTGCCTGCATACCTACCCACACACACTGACAGGAGACCAAGCCAGTGGGGGCCAGAGCCTGAGGGCAGTATCACCAGAAAAAGCGCAGTGGGGACCACAGTGATCACATCAATACTGCTTTTGCTACAGGGAGATCAGAGCCTCTTCTCACCTCCTGCGCTCCTGGCTGCGGGAACTTTACATCTGCATCACAAGAGCTGGTGAAAGGGAGGACTGCTCATTTTCACACACCGACTAGCAGGAACAGCCGCTAGAAGTAGGACACATTAGACTGCACTTATACAGCGTGCCAATTTATCAAGACTACGATTAAATGCGTCAACACAGATGATCATAAAGCAATGCTTTAATGAAAAGTAGTTGCAAGATGGCATTGAACAGTGCACACTACATCCATACAGTGGAATGAAATCTTCCTTGGATGTTACAGGACAAGATAATGGGCTCCATTCACAAAAGTATCTTGCATGCACTCCATAAATATGGAATGAGATCCTGGAACTGTCAATTCTTTATACCGTTATGCGGTATTTACTGCAAAGCGCTGAAATCAGTAAATATGCATGTTCAGGTGTGCGTGCATTTAGTCGATTTATTTCCTTCTGTGAATTGAGTTGTAACACACGCCTGTTAGGCCGGCTTCTGTCGAAGAAACATGACCAAAATAGTTCTGCCGATCAACTCCCAATCGGCGTGCTCAGCCAATAGCAGAGAGAACTGGCCGGGAGTGTTCTGGCGTTGTGGCCGTCCCCATCAGAACACAATAGCACAGCAAGGGAGATCACTGTATTAACATCTGATTGTTAGTACAGCGGCTCTGACCCACTGGGTCGAACGAAAAAATAAATAACTAGTAGTGTGTTAAGAGGCTTTAAGTAACAAAGCAGGTTTTTGTTGCATATATTTGCAAATACACATTAAAGCCACAAGGCTGGCTGTTGCTGGCTAGCTGGAAACCATTTGAATCGTTTTATATATTGCCCTGTCCATGTGCACTTTTCTCCTATTTTTAAAGGCATATTGTCTACAGCCTTAAGGAATGTCAATGGACAGATTGTAGATGCATATTTTGCATCAAACTATTTCAATACTTTTCTTATACATAATTTTCAAGGACCAAAGCATATTAAAAAGGTTTGTTGCAAGCAAGTTCTACTCTTACAAATAGAAAAATCTCCATTTTAATGTCACATTGAGTTGGAATACAATTCAAGGGCAGAGAATAGAAAAAAAAATAACTGACAGACATACAAGTACTGGATTAAATATATTACAATTTGTTTTGTTATAATACATTGGATGCTATACAGTAGACAGTAGGAAGTTTTAGCCTGGTAGATTAATTTCAAACCAATTTAAAGCACCATCACAAAAACAAAATAATTTTATATACTTAAACACTGCCGAAAAATTCTGAAATAACAAAACATAAGAACTTGGCCTTGCGTGTTTTTTTTTTAAAGTAAGGTATTAGTTTAACAGAACAATAGAATAAGTCTATGAATCTTTGTTTCCCACTTAGTGAGGAGATGGAAGCCAATAAGCTTCTAGCACATTACATATGGCCACACTATCTATATCAATGAATACTGAAGCCATAATGAGCAATTTCGTTCCACACTGGCACAAGAATTTGTTTCTTTTGGAACTGCAGTAACAACCAAATTTTACAAATGCAAGTTCATTTTAGAAAAGCCATTACAAAAAAAATAAAAAAAAAAATAAGCATTTGTCCGCCTAAAAGGTTGAACATAGTGGAAATGCCTCAAAATGTAGTACATGTACCAACCCTTGAAATAAAAAAAAAAAAAAAAATGTGAATCTTGTGCTGAAGCTGAATTAAATTACAGTATTTTTTTAAAGCAAAGAGCCATCCTAACCAAGCTTGCTGGCAGCTTGAAAAACTTCACAACCATGTTCATTTGTATGTATACAGACACTAAAATCCATTCCTGTTAGGCATTTTGCATTTCTTTCCCAATTTTGTAACTAAGAATCTTGTTCCAGTCAATTTTTGTGCGTGTCACTGGCAGCTGACGACGTAAGGCTTTGAAAGTAGTGTCAGACATAGTCTGGTAGTTCTCACTGATTGCAGTCTAAGACAGAAAGAAATAAGAGTTAAAATCATGATGATCAATGTACAGAAGAGCACCATGTTTGCAAAGGGGCAGTATACATTTATTTATGGTAGTGTATAGCAGTCAAGACAAAATGAATAAGCTTTACCCCCCCCCCCCCCAAAGAATACTCAATTTTATTTACGCACCAAGCCTATTCTGTTTAGTTATCTTGTCTCACAATTACTTCTAATCTACAGAGTGGATAAGCTAGATAATTATTAATCTAAGAGCCAATAAACTGAAATCTTTGCACGTAATGTATACAGTATCTCAGAATGATTACACCCTTCACATTTTTGTAAATATTCGATTACATCTTTTCATGTGACAACACTAAAGAACTGACACTTTGCTACAATGTAAAGTAGTGAGTTTACAGCTTGAACAACCATGTAAATGTGCTGTCCCCTCAATATAACTCAAACACACAGCAGTTGATGTCTAAACCGCTGGCAACAAATTGGGCCCAAAGTGTCAATATTTTGTGTGGCCACCATTATTTTCCAGCACTGCCCTAACCTTCTTGGGCATGGAGTTCCCCAGAGATTCACAGGTTGCCACTGGAGTCCTCTTCCACTCCTCAGTGACGACATCACAGAGATGGTGGATGTTGGAGACCTTGCACTCCTCCGCCTTCCATTTGAGGATGCCCCACAGATGCTCAATAGGGTTTAGATCTGGAGACATGCTTGGTCAGTTCATCACCTTTACCCTCAGCTCCTTTAGCAAGGCAGTGGTGGTCTTGGAGGTCTCTGAAGGGAGGGGATCATGCTCTGCTTCAGTATGTAACAGTACATGTTGGCATTCATGGTTCCATCAATGAACTGTAGATCCCCAGTGCTGGCAGCACTCATGCAACCCCAGACCATGGCACTCCCCACCACGATGCTTGACAATAGGCAAGCCACTTGTATTTGCCATCCGGTTGCCACCACACACGCTCGACACCATCTGAACCAAATAAGTTTATCTTGGTCTCAGACCACAGTTCCAGTAATCCTTGTCCTTAGTTTGCTTGTCTTCAGCAGACTGTTTGCAGGCTTTGTGCATCTTTAGAAGATGCAGACCAATTTATGCAGTGTTAAGCGTATGTCTGAACACCAACAGGCTGACCCCCCCCCAACCTCTGGAGCAATGCTGGCAACGCTTCTACGTCCACTTCCCAAAGACAACCTCTGGATATGATGCTGAGCACGTTCCCTCAACTTTGGTTGACCATGGCGAAGCCTGTTCTCAGTGGAACCTGTCCTGTTAAACTGCTGTAGTATGGTCTTGGCCACTGCATTGCAGCTCAGTTTCAGGGTCCTGGCAATCTACTTATAGCCTAGGCCATCTTTATGTAGAGCAATAATTCGTTTTTTTTTAGATCCTTTAGAAAGTTCTCTACCATAATTTGCCATGTTGAATTTTCAGTGACCAGCGATAACACCAAATTTAGCACACCTGCTTCCCAGTCACACCTGAGACCTTGTAACACATTAACGAGTCATATGACACCAAGCCCAATTTGGACATTTTCACTTAGGGGTGTACTCACTTTTGTTGCCAGCGGTTTAGACATTAAATGGCTGTGCGCTATTTTGAAGGGACAGCAAATTGATACCGTTATACAAAGCTATATACTCTACATTTCAGTGTTATGTGAAAAGGTATAATAAAAGATCTACAAAAATGCGAGGGATTTACTCACTTTTGTGTGTATGTTTCCTAATGGACTCCAAGAAAAAAGGATTTTATAAGTAAAAAAAAAAAAAAAAATATATATATTTTTTGTTCATAAGTCAATAGGCTTAAAATGATGTACAGCCTAATTCAAATATCAATTGTGAACCTAGAAGCAGGTTGTCCCTTAGAAGTCAATCACTTAGAAGGAAAGCTGAACAAGACACAAACCTCTCGCACCACGCACAATGTCCTGATTAAGGTAAAAGAGAAAACACCTAAGGGAGAAGATAAGCCTTAGGAATAAGGGATATCCTCGTCTACGTGTAGCATCAGAAAGAATGCCTTAAAAAGACAAGGCTGCCAATTCAAACTCGACTTAGAGGCGAGGGCAACAAGCAAAGCTACCTTGTCAGAGTAGACCAGAATCTCTGATGGGTTCAAAAGGGAGTTTTTGAAGAAGTAAAACCAGGTTGAGAATCAAGTATTCAATGTGGATGAAGACAAAGAAAAATGGATAGCCGCACTCCAAAACCTGATGGGTGGTCTTTTATTCAATAGACAGCATGTACAAAAATAGGGTCACAGCAGTAGAAACAAGGAACAGCCGACGCGTTTCGCACAGGATCAGTGCTTATTCATGAGCCATGAATAAGCACTGATCCAGTGCGAAACGCGTCGGCTGTTCCTTGTTTCTACTGCTGTGACCCTATTTTTGTACATGCTGTCTATTGAATAAAAGACCACCCATCAGGTTTTGGAGTGCGGCTATCCATTTTTCTTTGTCTTCATTTTGCTTAGTGCACCGCCAGCACCCTTGGTATCCTGCACCACCTGTAACCATTTAGTGATCCCACCTGGAGCGGTGACTCCTTTCTCTCTATCGTTTCTATTCAATGTGGATGTACAGTTCATGAGCTCATCTCTCTCCCAACATCCAGTCAGTCAATCCCCCGCGGTGAAGCAGGACGCTCTCAAACGAGTCTGCTATCACCTCTCAGGGCTAGGACGGACAGACAGGCAGGGTTTTCCCAGCCCCCTGCTGCAGCACCCAGGACTTGCATCTTTCCTTTCCCCCTTGGCCTCCCTATTTCCTCCACCACCGCCCACAGGCATGCTCTCACAGATAAGCCTAGTTTTCTCTGGGCTCTGGTTTCCGCCCTCCTCCCCTGGGACAGTGTGCGGCTGTCCTAAGGATAAGTCGTGGCTGTGGCCCAACGGAGTTACGGCCTGTGTAATGGCCGACCTGCTCTCCCCCACACCCCCATCCACGTTCCATAATACCCCCCCAGCCATCTCCCCGCCACCGCCATCCCCAATATCGAGCCTGTTACAACTCCTCACAAAGCCGCGGCGGCCGCAGCTAGGAAAGTCTGCAGCTTCAGCCACGGCCTAGAGGCGCGCCGCATTCACAACAGTATAAACCCCCCGTAAACCTCACCAAACCCACCATCCCCCAGGAGGATCCCCACCATCACCCCTCAGCACACCAGCTGGATCTCCTCCATCTCCCCTCAATACCCCAGAACTTCAGCCGCCGGCTTGGGCCTAGCCCTGGTTTCGGCGGCCATCTTGCTACACCTCAGCAAGTGAGTCACCCCTACCACTCACCCCCACTTTCCCTTCCACAGACCTATAGCTGAAAATTGTCTCCCTACCTAGGGACTCAGGGGTACGCATACCCTCCCCCTCCATTAGCTCTAACAGCTATAAATCGAGGGACTTCAACTATTTAGCTTTTGAGCCAAGGCTCGCCCGATCGCCCTTGTGGGATCAGGAAGGAATTTTTTTTTCCCCCAACCACCGCAGATTGGTACAGCACGGCTGTTTTTTTTCGCCTTCCTCTGGATCAAAACGGAGAGGGCCAGTGCCATCAAATACCTCCCCGATCAATGTCACTTTTCCCTGTATTTTCTGCGACTATGGCTAATTTGAGATACTCTTTTGCCTCAATATTACCAGCCGTCACCAAAAAAGCCCTAAGGAATGAGCAACTGTTAAGAATCAATCGACAGTTAAAGCGGAGTTCCACCCAAAAATGGAACTTCCGCTTAATCCATCCCCCTTCCCCTGTGGGGGCTTCAGTAGGAGTGGGACTTCTTGTCCCACTTCCTGCTTCCGCCGAGGGGCTGGCAAGGAAATTAGGCTTAATCGCCTTACTGCAGCCCCTCCTGTAGGCGATCGACACTGACAGGTCCTAGACGATCGCCTGTCCAATCAGCGGCTGGCCGCGCGCGCATGCACAGTGCGGCTCGCGCATGCGCAGTGGGAGCCCGGCCGTGAAGCCGAAGGCTGTCACGGCTGGGTGCCCACAGTCGAAATGAAGACGCCGGCCTGGGAGGGGGGGGGGGGGGGAGAGGAGCGGAGCCCCGGTCAGGCGCGTCGCTGGAACGTGGAGAAGGTAAGTGTGTTTATTAAAAGCCAGCAGCTACATTTTTTGTAGCTGCTGACTTTTAATAAACATTACATTTGGGTGGAATACCCCTTTAAAAATGACACGCATGTACCCCAACCTAAGCACATATCATGCGTTTTGGTCAATACAAGATCAGCAGTAAAACACAGACAAGAAATCCATGATTTCATTCTACAAAACGAGTTAGACTGCCTCTATCACAGAAAGCTGGCTCACAGCCGACTAACACCATTCTAGGAGAACTGGTGCCAGAGAATTATCGCATTCTAACAGAAAACAGAGTGGAGCAAAGAAGAGGAGGCCTGGCAGTGATCCACAAGACTCACCTATCGATCACTAAACCAGTCCTTCAGTACTCATTCATGGAAACCCTCACTCTGCAACTGCAAACAAATCCCAAGGACACCGTCCACATACTCCAAAAACGCACCTGCTCATGTCATTGACAATGTTTCTCCACACCTATACCCTAAACACTAACACCTCCTGCTGCTCGGGGATTTTAACCTCTGGGCCAACTCTTCACTGGACCCTGTCGCCGATGACTGCATTGACCATTTGGAAGGATTAGGTCTGCAGCAACTAGTATGTGGGCCCACACAAACTTCAGGCCACACGCTCAATCTCATTTTCAGACAAGATCTGGAAATCAATATTTCGGGAAAATGAGCCATGGACAGATCACCATACCATTAAATTCACATTCACCATAAATGCCCCCTTAACAAAAAAATAAATAAAACGGTGACAACACACCAGACTAGATCTCAGAAGAAGCTCCATTCAAAGCTCTTCAAAACTACATTAGAGAACAAAAAATAATCCAACCACATCAAACAGCCACAGAAACTCTTGATGCCATAAACCAGGCTCTACTACAGTCAGCCGACTTAGTAGCGCCAAAACGCACAATGTTTATCCGGTAAAACAACTCCAGATGGTTTAACGACAAGCTGTCATTGCTAAAGCAAGAGCGCAGAAGAGGTGAAGCAGCTTGGAAAATAAGCTCTGAGGGAAAAAAATCACACTATCTACAAGATAATAAAAAAAAAAAAATACCATAAAGAAATCTTTATTGCCAAAAAATAATTTTTCCAATATCACCACCAATGCCCTAAACCGCCCCCGCGAACTCTTCAATCTAGTCACCAAGACCATGAACCCAGTCTGTCTAGAAGCCCCTATTTCTGATTCACAAGATTTTTGCAACAAACTATCGGATTATTTCATCAATAAAATTGAAAGAATCCGCGAAAGTATTCAGCACAATAGAACCATCTACCCCCCCCCCCCCTAAATCTCAAACCTAATACCCACATAAGTCCGCCACAATCATCTAACGTCACTCTAAAACCCATTTCCATCGGTGCCACTAAAAATATCATCGGGACTTTGCGAAATAGCACAGCGCCCAATGATATCATTCCCACTAAACTGCTGAAAGAATGTGCCGATATTTTGGCACCAGCTATCATGCAGCTTATAAATCAGTCATTCAAGGAAGGCATAATCAAACCAATTCGACTTGTGACTGGGAAAAAAACCTTCACTGAGATCCCTTCATTGGTTGCCAGTAAAAGACAGAATCACTTTCAAGGCACTCGGTCTAACGCACAAGTGTATTCTGGGGAATACCCAATATCTATGCGAAAATCTAAAACCTCACAACACCAATCGCGTTCTGCGATCCACCAACTAAAATCTACTCCAGATATACGCAAAACCAAATACAAGTCCCAAGGAGAACCAAGATTTGTGGTCCAAGAACCCAGACTATGGAACGCTCTACCAACCAACATCAGGTTGGAGGTAAACCACCTGGCCTTCTGGAGAAAGATCAAGACCCATCTTATCTGAGGGCCTAGGGAAATGGTTACCAAGCGCCCAGAGGCGATTCAGCTTGCATGTGTTGCGCTATAGAAGTTTCTCACTCACTGTACAGGTGGAACTATGTGACACCCTGTATTAAATAATTTATAAGGGAATGAGAGGCATGCAGCCCTTGTAAAAAAACAAAAAAATAAAATAAAAAATAAAAACTGCAAGAGTCAAGCTCTGAATTTTGATGGTACGCAAAACCAAATGCTGCTCCAGACCAGACTAAAGAAAGGCAAGAATGCTTTTCCAATCTAAGACAAAGAAAAACCTCCAGGTGAAGAGACCACTCCCTCTCTGTCCTCCATTTTTTTGCGCCTGCAATGTGCTTGGTGGACAGGGGTGGCATGAAGTTCCACCCAAACTCCCCAATGATTGTTGTACAACACTGCAGTCTTGTTGTTCATCTGAATCTGGGTTGGATGACTTTGCAGTTGCAGGTTCCGGCAATGAAGAGATAAGCAATATCACTCCAAGCTCCAATATGTCAACTGGGAGGGGACTTTCTTCCATCAACCAAGCCCCCACATGAAAAAGGGTGTCCGGGACTCCCACTCCTGCATGGACTTGAAGAAAGAAGTTTGTCTAGGTATCCACCATGCGGATGCCCTGTAAACAAAGCAAGGAAAGTACAAGAGCAAACACCTTGGTGAAGCCCCAAGGTGCAGTGGACAGACCGAATGAAAGGGCAACATACATGTAGGATTTACACACAGGATATAGGGGATATACAAGCAGGCATCCTTAATCTCTACAGAGGCCAGAAGGTCCCCTCGATAGAGGGAAGCAATGACTAACCCAACAGTACGTGTACATTTTGTGCTCAGATTAAGACATTGGGAGTCTTTAGGTCTAGCATGGGGTAAACGGCAATGGCTTTCTTAGAGAGGAGTTTTGTCAAAACAACATGGGAGATCTGCTAGTCTTTAAAGGGATGTTTGCAAACTTAACATGACACACCAAAATAAGGCACAAAGGGCTTCCAGTTTTCTGCACTTGATCATAAAAACACTGGAATGTCCTCAAAAGGTCTTGTTACAATAGGAAATGGCAAGGTCCACATTTGAAATGGCTTGCTCCTTAAGAAACCCCTCCTAAACAGTGCAACTGCTGAGAAAAAAGCCTAGCAGGACTTGTCTGGATTAGGCCAGTCACCATACAAAACGGATGATACAAAAAAAAAAAGAAAAGGGAGGCTTTGACAGGTTAAGGAATTTCGAGAGATTCCAGTCTTGTAATTTGTGTCAAAAAGGACCAAAATGGCATCCTTAAAGTGGATGTAAACCCTCCATTCACCCATTAAAGTGAACAGCTGATGATACACAGGGGTGAACCACATTTCCCTACATAGTTTTTACATGTATATCTGCTGTTGTCACATTTATATGCTGTTTAGAAAGTTCAGATTGCGTTCAGAGCTTTTCTCTTCCTGTTTAACACTTGTGTTGTCTGGGCATACAGCCAAAATAGCTAAAAGTGCTAATTGGAGGAAAGGCACACAACCACTCTCCACATAGGCAGAGACTCTCAGGATGTGTTTTGTAACAGGGCCAGCTCCCTGCTAATCTATTTATAGCAACCTCCCCTGACAGAAATGTCAGGCTGCTTTTACCTGATGTGTCCGAGAATGTCAGGAGTTATCAGGCTAGTAACAGAGGAACAGTTCAGGAGAGAGCTATGGGACTTAGCTCTTTGAAGAGAGATAACAAAAAAAGGGATTTTTAATAACAGCTTACCTGTAAAATCCTTTTCTTGGAGTACATCACGGGACACAGAGCGCATAGTCATTACATATGGGTTATATGGAGTACCTTCAGGTGTGGACACTGGTGTAATCAACTTCACAGGAAGTTCCTCCCTATATAACCCCCTCCCACTGAGAGTGCTTTAGTTTTGTAGCAAGCAATTTCTCTGAGGTTACACAATGTTCCCACAAAGAGGGGTGGGAGCTCTGTGTCCCGTGATGTACTCCAAGAAAAGGATTTTACAGGTAAGCTGTTATTAAAAATCCCTTTTTCTTGATCGTACATCACGGGACACAGAGCGCATAGTCATTACATAT
The DNA here is from genome assembly GCA_029574335.1 of Rana kukunoris. NCBI lineage: Eukaryota > Metazoa > Chordata > Amphibia > Anura > Ranidae > Rana > Rana kukunoris. The sequence continues at coordinate 180,681,721 of CM056051.1, forward strand.
GGGATGTCCCAAAGCAATGCTCCATGAAGGGAGGGAGACCGTAAGGCCAAAAATAGCCAAACAGAAACTATATCAGGAGGTAAAATAGCTCCACCAACAGAAAAAAGGGGGCGTGAACCGGGCCAGAGGATTCTATACTGCTGCCCGTAGGACCGCCTGCCCAAATGCTGCGTCCGCAGCCTTTGTGACGTCCAACTTATAGAATTTAGTAAACGTATGTACGGAAGACCAGGTTGCTGCTTTGCAAACCTGTGCCATAGAGATCTGATGGTGTGCCGCCCAAGAGGCACTCATGGCCCTCGTAGAATGGGCTTTAATTGATAAGGGCGGTGGAACGCGCTTCAGACCATAGGCCTGAAAAATCAGCTGCTTAATCCACCTAGCCAAGGAAGACTTGGCAGCCGGCTGACCCTTCTTGGGGCCCTCCGGAAGAATGAAAAGCACATCTGTTTTCCTAATCTTTTCTGTAGCCTTGAGATAAACTCTCATGGCTCGGACCACATCCAAAGTATGAAGCAATCTTTCCTCTCTGGACTGGGGAGTAGGAAAGAAGGATGGTAGGACTAGGTCCTGATTCAAGTGAAAACTGGATATGACCTTAGGAAGGAAAGAAGGCTGTGGCCGCAGAACCACTCTGTCCTTATGCAGAATCAGGTACGGTTCCCTGCAAGACAAGGCTGCCAGCTCGGAGACCCTTCTGGCCGAAGCCATAGCCACCAAGAAAACCAATTTTCGGGTTAGCAGCACAAGAGGGATTTCTGTCAGAGGTTCAAACGGCTGCCTTTGTAAAGCTGACAAGACCAGATTTAAATTCCAGGGGCAGAGGGGAGCTCTAATAGGGGGATTTACATGCAAGACCCCCTGCAAAAAAGTTTTCACAAGCGAATGTGTGGCCAAAGGCCTTTGAAACCATATCGCTAAGGCAGACACCTGCCCCTTTAGAGTACTAAGAGCCAACCCCTTGTCAACGCCAACCTGGAGGAATCGCAAGATCCTGTCAATAAAAAACTTGCGAGGATGCCCTCCTTGAGACTCGCACCACTCCACATAGTTCTTCCAGACTCTGTAATAGATATTTCTAGAAACTGGTTTCCTAGCTTGAATTAGCGTAGATATGACCTGGGCTGAGAGGCCTCTGCCCTTAAGAATTAGGGATTCAGCCGCCAAGCCATCAAATTTAGCTGCTGTGAAGCAGGGTGGTAGATCGGGCCCTGAGACAGCAGATCTGGGCGCAGGGGGAGTGGCCACGGTGCCCTTACTGACATCCTCACGATGAGTGCGTACCAAGCCCTTCTGGGCCAGGCTGGGGCCACCAGGATCACCGGCCTGCGCTCCACCCTGATCCTTCGTAGAAGGCGGGGAATCATCTGTAGTGGAGGGAACGCATACAGGAGAGAAAACTGGTGCCAGGGGCAAACCAACGCATCGGTCCCGTAGGCCGAGGGGTCCCTGGCTCGGGATACGAATTTGTCCAATTTCTTGTTGCCATGATGTCCACATCGGGAACTCCGAATCTTTGGCAAATCTCTTGGAATACCTGGGGGTGAAGAGACCACTCTCCCGGGAGTAACTGTTGACGACTCAAAAAATCTGCTTGAGAATTGTCTATCCCTGGGATGAACCCTGCTGAGATGCAGGGTACATGGGCTTCGGCCCACGAAAAAATCAGGTTTACTTCCCTTTGAGCCGCTAGGCTCCTTGTGCCCCCCTGGTGGTTTATGTATGCCACCGCCGTGGCATTGTCGGACTGTATCCTTACTGGCAGACCCTGCAGGGGAAGAGTCCAGGCGACCAGGGCCAACCGAGCAGCTCTGATCTCTAGGACATTGATGGGAAGCAGACTTTCTGCCTCTGACCACTGTCCCTGCTGGGTCCGTTTTCCTAAGATTGCCCCCCAACCTGTTAGGCTGGCATCTGTGGTTACTATTTTCCACGAGATGGGGCAAAAGGTTTTCCCTTTTGATAATTTTTGAGGGATCAGCCACCAGTACAGGCTGTGCCTGACTCCTGGGGAAAGAACTAACGGACGGTCTAATGCCTGTATGGACTTGTTCCAAGCAGAGAGAATAGCTGCTTGCAGAATTCTGGTATGGATCTGGGCAAAGGGCGCTGCTTCGAAGGCGGCCACCATCTTTCCCAGCAGTCGCATGCATAGGCGAATAGTCGGCTTCTTTTTGCCTAAGACTATTTGAATCGTTTGAATTAATGACCTGATCTTCTTTTGAGGTAAAAATACCCTCTGGCATTCTGTATCTAACCGAAAGCCTAGATATTCCAACTGTCTTGTGGGTTGTAACCTTGATTTTTCTTGGTTCACAATCCACCCGAACTCTTCCAGATGCCGCACTGTGCGGACTACTGCATGATTGAGGTTGGAGGCTGAACTGTCGATAACCAGGAGATCGTCCAGGTATGCTAGGACCAAGATGCCTTCTGTCCTTAGGACGGCTAGTACCGGGGCTAACACCTTTGTGAATACCCGTGGAGCTGTTGCCAACCCGAAAGGGAGGGCTACGAACTGGTAATGACTTTGGTTTATCGTAAAACGAAGAAACTTGTGATGTGCTGGGTAAATCGGCACATGCAGATATGCATCCTTTATGTCTATAGATGCTAGGAAGTCGCCCTGATGCAGGCTGGTTGTCACTGAACGTATGGAGTCCATACGGAAGGTCTGAATCCTTAGAAAGCGATTTAGGCGTTTGAGGTCTAATATAGGCCTGACGTCGCCATTGGGTTTTGGTATAACAAAAAGGTTGGAGTAGAATCACAGACCCCTTTCTTGGGTTGGTACTTCTACAATTACTCCTTGGAGCAAGAGGCGATCCAACGCCTTTACGAGAGAGGCCCTCTTTAATGGGTCGCTTGGAAGACTTGACCCCTGAAAATGAGGAGGGGGGATTTCTCGAAACTCTAGTTTGTAGCCTGAGGCTACTACGGACCGAACCCAAGAGTCGGGAATTCTGGCCTTCCAGACTTCGGAGAAAAACTGAAGTCTTCCCCCCACCCAAGAGAGTGGGGGCGCCCCTTCATGAATCTGATTTGATGACTGATTTAGCCGGCTTGCGAGACCAGGGCCTCTTGTTTGCCGCAGCTTGTCCCTGTGGGCGGCTATTAGCTGTTGACCGCCCGGGAGGCCGTCGATACTGACGGGAAGTCGAAGGGGCCGAGCCTACCATGGCCTGTCGTTTAAACGTGGGCCCACGCGGTCTTTTCTTGATCGGTAAGGAAGTACTTTTTCCACTTGATATGGTGTGGATATATTTATCTAGGTCTTCCCCGAATAGTCTTCCCCCATGAAAGGGAAACCCTGCTAGAAGCTTTTTGCAGGGTGCCTCTGCTGACCAGTTCTTTAGCCACAAAAGACGACGCATGTGAACCACCAGTAGAGATGAACGGGATGCCTGTTGGATGGAGTCCTTAATAGCATCTACTGCAAAGCAGAGAGCCCTAGGGAATTCTGCTAATTCATGAGTATGCTGAGCCGGCATGTCCTTCAATATATGTTTTGCCTGATCCTTCAAGGCCTGACAAACACCAATGGCTGCTACTGCTGGCTGAACCATGGCACCTACTGAGGTGAAAGTTGCTTTCAGTAGGGTCTCGAATTTCTTGTCGACCGGATCCTTGAACATATGGACATTTTCAACCGGACAAGTCAGGGATTTATTCACGCAGGAAATGGCTGCGTCCACTGTAGGAAGAGCCCATTTCTTTACATATTCCTCTTCCATAGGGTAGAGAATAGAGAATCTTTTAGGAGGGACAAAGATTCTATCAGGTCGAGCCCAATCTTGGTAAATCACGTTCCGCAGAAGGGGGTGCATTGGAAAAGATGCACCAGTTAATGGGGCCTTTAAAGAACCCAATGAGGATACCTCCGGGGCTACTAGTTCTGGCACTGGAAGTTTAAAGGCAGTGCGAACCATATCTGTCAAAGACTGGATCCACAGGCCCTCCGCTTGAGAGGCCGAAAAGTATTCATCTATAGTGGAATTTTCCCTGTCTGAACCGTCGGGACTTGGGTCTGCGTGATCCCTTTGTGGGTCCCGTTCCTCTGAAGAGGAGACCTCCGCATCTGAAAACCCCACACTGGGTGAGGGGGATCTAGCCCGCTTGCTACTTGGGCAAGGACGGGAAAATAACGCAGTTAACCTTTTCTCTAGCCCACTCATGGTGGCTGCTAGCATTTCTTCCGTCACGTAAACGGGAATGGGTGGATCGGGGGCCGCCTCTGCCCCCAGCACCCCCAATGGCTCTTGTACTATGCCACTCGGTGTCCTGACTGGCGAGGGTGGGGCCGTAGAAGCCTGGCCCAAATCCTCTGACCCCGATGGAGACCCCTTTTGCTTTTTGGCACCTTTAGCAGCCTTGGCTGGTCCAGATCCCTTTGGAGCCATTGTACAACCTTGGGTCACCCCTATAGCCAACACCTGACTGTTGCAGCTAGGAATAACCAATGTGAGGGCAGGTATGAGAAAAATGAAAAAGAACTAATTTCTCTCTTTTTCTTTTTTTTTTTTTTTTTTTTTTTTTTTCAAAAAAATCTTTTTTTTTTTTTTTTTACCCGCCTGGGAGGTGGCAATACCGAGGAAGCCTGTGAGTATTGACACACCAATGCCCGTTAGCCGGAGTCCAAGGTAGACTCAGATACTGCTGGATCTAAGGCTGAGTCCCTTTAAGCAAAAAAACTTTTTTTTTTTTTTTTTTTTTCTGGTCAATAGTGGACCTAAGTCCTAGACCTGAAGATCCACAAAACCGCCACTAGGTGTCCCTGTGTGGCCCAAAAGACCCAGCTGCACGCTCTGTATCCTTTCTTCCTCTGCCTCCAGGAGGTAAAGACCAGCCAGAGAAAAGTTTTTTCCTTTATACAGACCCTGACGCTGCTGGCCCGCCCCCCCCGACGCTATAAAAGGCGGCGTGCACGCGCGCGCGTACACACACGCGCGTACACACGCGCGCACGATCGCGCGCACCACGCTGAACCCACATGGAGGAAGCAGAGCAGAGGAACAACATGGACCAGCGTTATGCAGCACCAACAGACACCAGGTAAGCACTAATCTTATTGTAGTGCACACACAGCGAGGAAGCTGTCCCCTTGGGCTTCCTAAGAAACAGGAGTTTTAACCAGCAATTTCCTCTTTAAAACATGTGGGGTTGCAGTATCAGTGTTAACAGGCAGACCTGGGGTGAGTAGCAAATATATAACTTACACAAGTATACATATATCTACATGTTATCTGGGTAAACATTAGAATCCCATCCTGCCTCAACAGACATAGTGGAGATAGTGGCTGATGCACCAGCATACTGTTAGCCAACCCAGAACCCCCAGGGGGATACCTACTGTCGAACCAAGTCCCGCAGGTTCCCTCTTACCTGCTCCACGCCGCAGGGTATTGCAAAATGCAAGAGGCCCAACCTTCCCCCATCTCCGTGGGTATTGTCTTGGACCTTCAGGGACCGGGGTCCTGTGTTAAGGAACCCACACCCCTGGACCTATATAGCATCCTGGCATCAGTAGCTTTTAGTTCTTGGAAGAGACTAAGGCACTGGAGCCCAGAATCCAGCCCTCCAAGGAGAGGCATTATAGGCAAAACCCCACTCCAGCAGGGCCCGGGTACCGTACATCTTGGCTCTGAAGCACTTCGGACGGATCCGGCTAGCTATCCTGGGTCCCGAGACCTCCGAGGGACAGCTAGACGTGACCAACACCTAAGACACTGGCGGAAAAACTAAAGCACTCTCAGTGGGAGGGGGTTATATAGGGAGGAACTTCCTGTGAAGTTGATTACACCAGTGTCCACACCTGAAGGTACTCCATATAACCCATATGTAATGACTATGCGCTCTGTGTCCCGTGATGTACGATCAAGAAACACTGCAGATATATGTGCTCAGCTCAAATTTCATTAATTGGGTTTACATCTACTTTAAGCCTATTATTGTCAGCAGACAGACTCCTTATGCCGCGTACACACGGTCGTTTTTTGCGATGAAAAAAAACTTAGTTTTTTAAAACGTCATTTAAATTGATCGTGTGTGGGCAAAACGTCGTTTTTTGTCTTCAAAAAACCGACCAAAAAAAAATTCCAACATGCTTGAATTTTTTGTGTCGTTTTTCAAAACGTCGTTTTTTGTTTCACAAAAAGTCACCGTGTGTAGCAAAAACGTCGTTTAAAACGACGTTTTTGAACCCGCGCATGCCCAGAAGCTAGTTATGAAGCAAGCTTCAATGGAAAAGAGTGGTGAACGTAACCTCGCTTTTTGTGAAAAAAACGATGGTGTGTAGGCAACATCGTCTTTGAAAAGTGACGTTTCAAAAACGTCGTTTTTTTTCCTCACAAAAAATGATCGTGTGTACGCAGCATTAGACAAACTTTTCTAAAATGGACAGGTTTATTCCTCTGTGTTCTCAGCTGAAGGCAAATCAGAAACTCCAAAAAGTAGAATGTGAGAAAGCACGATTGCAGTGTTCGGAGTTACCAATAATGGAATTTTCTTGCCATGAAATCTTCCTTGGATTGTGAAGATGGGGTCATGCTTGGGGGAGTTAGGCAAGACTGCAAATAAGCCAGAGTAAATTGGAAGGGAACAATTATCCAGGTTATCAGTGTAAAGCCCTTGCGCAGGGACGCTGCAATCCAACCCAGAGAGGATAGTGGATTGGGAGCTGGAGAGGGCCTACAGGATTGCTCCTGCTGTGCCTACAATCCACTATACTGGCAAGTGGAAATGTGCCCGCCTCGCAAGGGGTACTTACAGACCAACGTCAGAAACAGGAGAGACTATCCGGTTGCTTGTGCCCTCGTCATAGTAAGGCAGCAAAGAACTTGTTGATGACCATCCTGTGAGGATTGTTGATGGTGCAACTTAGAGGATAGAAAGCCAAGAAGGTGTGCGTGCGTAGCAAGTGCCGCATTTACGCGCAGTGCAGTGACACAAGGGAGACACTCACAGACTCAGTGTGTACTGTCACCAAATGTAAAAATGGTACCAGTCCCCCTGCCGCTAGCTTGCGTTTATAAATGGAGTTCTGGTGTTAACCCCTTGAGGGCACACAAATCTAAGCAATAGTACCAAAAATGCAGTAATCTATCCTAAAAAAAAAAAAAAAAAAACAACATGATAGGTTTCCACTCTAATGACCTGCCAAGGTATGAATTTGGGTTGGGGGTGATGTACGGTCAGGCATAAAAACATTACTTTAGTCCATAATGAAATTGTAGAGGTCTTCGGTGAAAAAGCAGCTCAAAATAAGTCAAGGGGTGTTGCCAAGTTTTCAGTTTCCATCTGAACCCTGGGATGGGATGTGAATGGGGGGATAACGTGCTGCTGACTCTGGGGCAGCCTTTAGGGTTTGCAAGCCCCTCTGAAAGGCTACTATGGGCTCTACAGGCCTACAAGTGTTAGCCATCTCCCCAACTTGTACTGCACTGCTGATGTTCCCTACTTCACCATGGAATACTGCAGTGCTTGGGTCTAAAAGGCTAGGATGTACTATGCCACTGGTGCGTGCCAGATCACCATAAAGTAGTGTAGCATTAGTACTTGCGTGCCCTGCTGCATAGGTGAATAATTATGCGTTTCTAGCACTTCTGCAACATGGGGTCAAGTATGCTTGATTTTTGCAGGGGCCTCCTCTTCTTCATCATCTGAGATAGCTGTCAGGGTGCCACTACTTTCTACAGGTTCATGTTCTGAGCCCTAAATTTACAGGTACCTAATGAAAAAAGAACTCCTGGATGCGGGATAAAACGCAAGTGCTGGTAGTAAAGGGAGCTGATCCTGCTCATGCTGAGCTCCTAGGGACACTAGTATAATTCTGTTTATGATCCCTATCTGTACACTATACAAGCAATGGTGGGGGATCAGAGAATTCTAGTGTGACTGCAATTGTGTGGTGGCAATCTATCGCTGACACTGGCTGACTCTGACGCTATCTGATGTTGCTTGTGACACTAATACACTGATCAGCGATAAATACTGTACACGACAATGTACCAATGATACTAGCTAAGTGACATGGCAATCAAAAGTAAAAAAAAAAAAAAAAAAGTGCCTAACAAGATTATATAGGGCCATGCTGTGATTGGCTACAGCCGATCAGCAGGTTCATGGCCAAAATCATTGACCAAAACCGGCAGACGAATATGTGCTGTAGCCAATCACAGCATGGGTCACTAGAGGGCGCACACATGCGCACCCCGAACCCAGAAGAAAGGCTTTGACGTACAGGTATGTTGCCGAGTCTGCACCTGCCGCAGGCACGCAGTATATTTACAGGTGGGTAATATGGCCCCCCCCGTACCAAAATCTTGAAGCCATAATTGAGACATACCTGGTATTCATTTTCAGCATCTTCTATAATTTTTATGAACTCCTTTACAGTCTGAGTTTCATTCTGAAAGATCAAAATATCGCAATCATCATCCCATGGTAAAATTTTCTTGAAGCAACTCTTTATTACAACAGCACCCATGAAATACAAAAGGGAAGTGTTGACATGCAGATTGAAATTACCAAGCACTATAGGATGTGATCACAATCCATTTCAATATAGAATACAGGCATACTCTGCTTTACGTACCCTTACCTTATGTACACTCACTAGACAGGTGGCTCAGGGAATCTACAACCTGTAATTGATCAAGCCTGGTCATACTGTGGCCCCAGGGCCTTCTTGGTTCTCCTGTGACCTACCTGCATCAAAGGGGGGTTTGTGCGTCGCAGCGCAGCTTTTGTACTATACAGCCATGATCGATTGTTCACGGTACCAATGACTTAGTCTTAAATACATACAATTGTGAAAGATGTTGTTTTATGCCTTTATTGTGAGACTCCGATTTGCACAATGTCTGTCAAGACAGCCGTTTTGTATGTATTTTTTCTTTTGTCAATATAAAAAAAAAAAAAAAAAACTTAACCAGGGTTACCAAATCATCTGGAAAGTGTAGATATAGTACCCTGCATGTTATTGATCTTTTCAATGACATTTTATATGGTTACTCAATTCAGAAAAGGGCTCATTTCATTAGGTTGTAGCCAACTACAGTCCAAGACACTACTGAGCGGCCTGTAAATATGAATACATTGTTTATCAATAATTTTTTTTACATATTAAAGATTTTCATTTTAACCCAACTTTGTATGTTGTACAATCAATTTGTGTAACCACATGGCTATATTTAGACTCGGAAAAATGGTGAATGGCATTTTAGTCAGCCTGCTACTATACAAGGATCCAAGTTGGAGGGATATTCTCACTATATTAGTAAAAAAATGTATGCCATGTGCTCTGTATGGGTTAACCACTTAAGACCCGGACCATTATGCAGGTTAAGGACCTTTCCCCTTTTCGCAATTTGGCACTGCGTCACTTTAACTGACAATTGCGCGGTCATGCAACGCGGCTCCCAAATAAAATTGGCATCCTTTTTTTCCCCACAAATGGAATAAAATAAACACATACTTACAGACACGGTTAGTGATTCTTCAACATCTTTATGGCTCACCAACTGTACATTTCCGTCTTCATAATAATGGACCTATGTAAAACATACAAGATTGTTACACTGCAGAAACTACCTTGTCAAATGATTTAACCACTTAAGAACCAAGCCTAATTCTGACACTTATTTAACCACTTAAGCCCTGAGATTTGGAGTTTACGAGTGAAAAACTTTTTTCGCTAGGAAATTACCTAGAACCCCATACATACATACATACACACACACACACACACACACACACACACAATATTATTTATATATATATATATATATATATATATATATGATTTTTATCTATTTTTAATCATTTTGAAAGAGAATCAGTTAACTTATGTCTCTATACCCTGTAAACAGTAATTTCAGCAAAAAAAAAAATGTTTAATATTGTGAAAGATAATGTTACGCCGAGTAAATGGATACCGCTCGTGGAATGGTGACAAACTTTCACCCTTAAAAATCTCCATAGGCAACGTTTAATAAAATTCTACAGGTTGCATATTTTGAGTTACAGAGCTCTAGGGCTTGAATTATTGCTCTCGCTCCAGCGATCGTGGCTATACCTCACGTGTGGTTTAAACACCGTTTTCATATGCGGGCGCTGCTCACGTATGAGTTTGCTTCTGCATGCGAGCTCGTCGGGATGGGGCGTGTTTAAAGTCGTTTCTTATTTATTTTGCCTTTTATTTATTTTTTACACTGTTCTTGTGGTATGGAGACGGGTGCTGGCCATCTTCCCCTCACTCGTCTGTCTCTATACCACACAAGACAACAGACGTGATTGGACGGGAGGGGGCCCTGTCCCGCCACCAAAGTGATCTAGCAGCAAATCCGCTGCAGAGACCACTCGCTCTTGAAGAGGATACCAGGGTTATGGCAGCTTTGGCACACACCACACACACACACACAAACCAAAATCATCATTCTTTAATACTTTTGACTTTTTTTTCAATCGGCGCCGGTGGCTGAAGAGTAAACTGGAAGCAACATCACGTCCGGGTTAATACATCAGAGACCCAATCAAAGCAAATTTCGGCTTTGTTTAGGACTCTGGTCAGCCACTGGACATGGCGGCTGGTCGCTCAGATCTTCCAGTGGGACGCAAGACTCGGGTGGAGCGGCGGGACGACATACCCTCCTGCCGTTTGTGGTAACGACCAAACAGCTCATTGGCCGGAGCCAGGGCGAGGTCTCTGCAGCAGGCATCACCCTGGTACAACCACTTCAACAAAATGACATACAGGTACGTGGTTTGCGTGAGGTGGTTAATTAATGATATTACAGAAAGCAACTAATGCTATTCAAGAAACACTAACACTGTTAAAGTTAGGATGTTCACTTAATGTACTATAATCCAAGTAATGTACTGCTATACTGCAGCAGGAAAGTCTTTGATATGCACTTTGGGAGTGTACATTCTGAAGCCTTGTGTATGACTGACTCTTTACTTTGTGTATCACCAATCATATTCAACATTTTTGGTTAAACTCCAGTGTAATAATAATAAAAAAAAAAAAACACACAAGAATGGTTTGTTCACAAACATGTATAGAACCTTTTTATATTCAGATCAGGTTTCTACAACCGTTTCAAAATGAGAACACTATCCAAGCCCACTGGTTAAACAACATCCCAACCTTCTTACTCGCATACAAAAAAAAAAAAAAAAACCCACACAACACAATGGATAAAATGGACTTCAAGATGGTTTACCACCACAGAAGGTAGAATTAGTGAAATACCTGAATTTTTAAAAGTCCCACCACCTTTGTAGTAGATTGTGTTATGGTAAATTTCCATTCTGACCTCCAGCGTCCATTCCTGGAAAACAAAATTTGTCAACAAATTGAACAGTAGTGCAGTATGAAAAAACAGGACAATACATTAGTAGATTATTGCCTTACTGCATGCAGGAATTAAACCGCGACACAGCAATCGAACAAAAAGACCAAGTGGTCTATCGAGTACACCCATTTTTTTTTTGTAAAGATCCACGTTTGCTCCAAGTACTTAAAATGTTTCATTTATTGGCGGCAGACACACTGCTTCTTCTAGAGGTTTGTCCAAAGCATTTCAGTTTGGAGGTCATGGCCCTGTGTTGTTGATCTTGTCATACTCAAAATCGTGCATTCCTAAAGTGGAGTGTACCTGAGTATAAATGAGTATTATTACAACACTGGCAATGAAGAATTTACTTGTCTATACACTTATGCACCACATGCATAGGCGTGCGCACAGGGTGTGCCAGGGCACACTCTAATCTAGCATTATTGCTCTGTGTGCCAGTGGGGAGGTGGGAAAGATCTCCCTCTTACCCACTCTGCCATAAGAAAAGTGCTTATTTGCTTCTCTTTCACTGTGCCAGCAGGGAGATTAATGTACCGGGACAATATACATGTAGACACACACGTGTGTGTGTGAGCTTTGGGGTGCACACACCTGTGACCACATGCCTATACTCCACACTACGCAAGGTCTTTACACACATTTTACTCAGACTTTCTGTCAACAAGTTCCTGAGTAAACATCAGTAAAATGATGATTACGCCCATGCACAAGAGGCTCAAATGTAATCTTCCTCTCTTGTAGGCCTTTCCCCATCAAAAGGTCCTAGGCCGTCTTTGTTAATCTGAGCATGAAAAGAATATAGTTCCCATTTCCTGGTCTCCTCAGCAAAGAGTGACCTAAAGTACTGTAGTCTCAGCACTTTTAGCTCACAGCTGGCAAAATCTATCTTGGAATAGTTGAGGTGTAAGTTTAAAATTCTTTACCTATTTAGTTACAGCCACTGTGCTACACATTGTGTACAAAAATACTAGTATACAAATTGTCTGCAACCATCTGCAATTGTTAACACATGTACATATCAAAGTTTATTTTCTTTGTATCGCACTGAACTATAAAAGCAAAATTCACACATTTCCTAGGATTGAGTCTGCGTTGTACTGCATGGGTCAAACTGATGTAGCATTAACCCCTTAGGATTTCAAAAGCTTTTCCCAGTACCCATGAGATCTGTTTTCAGTGCACTAAATTCGGACCTTCTATAAACACTGAAGCATGCATACAACAAAAACGACTGTAAAAAATTTAAAACATATCTAAAATCCACAAGTAAATACTGTCGCAGTGCATATTAAGAATGAGCAACATGAAATTAAAAAGGATAAAAGCCTTGCATTATACACTTGATTTGAAGAAATCAGTAAACCCATCTCATTTGTTGCACCTGCTTTGTTTCTATGTATCTTACTGTACTGCAAAAGGTTGTTTCCCCAGCCCATTCAAACTAATGCAGAGTCCCCTCTAGTGGTGAATAAGAGGTTTCTCTAGCAGTACAGAAGAATGTAAAATGCGAAGGTTGCAGTTTATCGTGTAAGAAACCAAACAATTTTTTTTGCTAAATCGCATAGAAAATGCATGCAAACGTGTGTGTGTGTACATTGGAATGTGTTTACATGGTTTCTAACAGTGCATGTATGTATGTATGTATGTATGTATGTATGTATGTATGTATGTATACATAACTCAAAAAAAAAAAAAAAAAAAGAGGAAGGGGGACATGCAAAGTTTGCAAAGCTGCATCTGCATACTATTGGGGCATTCAAAACCTATATGGCCGTATCTTCAAATACAGCGGGTAATATAAGTTAAACATCACAATTTTTCTAGGTAAATAGATTTCTAAAAAGGCACCATGATCGTTTTACCACATGTCGGTAACAACCCATGCAAAGAAACCAAAACAACCAAGTGCAGAAATGAAGTTATGTGTAATAAAATGGAATGACACAGGGTAGTAGTATTGAACATGCAAATTGAAATATATTTAATACTTGGAACAAAATCCTTTGTTGGTAATGACAGCCTCCCATATGGAGAAACTAGTCGCATGCATTACTCAGGTGTGATTTTGGCCCATTCTTCCACAGTCTTCAAAACTTGAAGGTTTTGTGGGTCTCTTCTATGACCTCTGATCTTTAGTTTTTTCCATAGATATTCTATTCTAAGTCAGGTGATTGGCTGGGCCATTCTATTTTCCTTTCTTTGAAACCAATTAAGAGTTTTATTTGCTTTGTGTTTGGGATCATTGTCTTGCTGAAATGTCCAATCTTGTTTCTTCTCCATCATCCTGGTAGATGGCAGCAGATTTTTATCAAGAATGTCTATTTCCATTCATCTTTCCTTCAATTACCTGAAGTTTGCCAGTACAGTATGCTGAAAAACAGTCCCACGCCATGATGTTCCCACCTCTAAACTTCACTGTTCGTATTGGGGTGATGTGCAGTGCCATTCGACCTCCAAACATGGTATTATGGCATTCAAAAGAGTTCAATTTTGGTCTCAGACTATATTCTTCCAGTATTTCACAGGCTTGTCTAAATGTTGTGTAGCAAGTTTGAAAGGAGCTTCAACATGCCTTTTCCTCAGTCTTGCGTGATGAGCGTGCATACAGACCACGGCAGTTGAGTGTATTACTTATGGTTTTCTTTGAAACAATTGTACCTTCTAAATCCTGGTCTTTCTGAAACTCTCCACAAGTGGTCCTTGGACAACTCTTCTGATAATTCCTTTCACTCCTATGTCAAAAATGTTGTGAGGAGCACCTGGTCGTGGCCGGTTTATGGTGAAATTATGTTCTTTCCACTTCTGGATTACAACCCCAACACTGCTCACTGAAACATTCAGAAGTTTATTAATTCTTCTGCAACCAATGTCATCAGCATGTTTTGCAACAGTAAGGCCCCTTTCACACTAGGGCAGTGGGTGCGTCGGCGGTAAAGCGGCGCTTTTACCCACGCTAGCAGACGAGAAAGGGTTAAAACGGCAAATCACCCCTGTAGAGGCGATTTGCCGGTGATATAGCCGCAGTGCCCCACTGATTTCAATGGGCAAGAGTGGTAGAGGAGTGGTATACACACCGCTCCATCGTTCCAAAGATGCTGCTAGCAGGACTTTTATTTACCGTCCTGCTAGCACACCGCTCCAGTGTGAAAGCCCTCAGGGTTTTCACACTGGAGACACAGCAGCGGCTGTTTGCAGGTGCTATAACACTAAAAATAGTGCCTGCAAAGAGCCCTGAAATGCCCCAGGTGTGAAAGGGGTCTAAGGTTGCAAAGGTCTTTAAGGAGATCTTTGCTTTTATCCATTATGAGAGGTTTCTTGTGCGACACCATGGTAACGAGAAACTTTTTTTATAGCCCATTAGTTGAGATTGAACCAGCTGGTATTAATTAGCACTGACAAGGGGGGAGATTGTGTCCTAATTACTGATAGATTTCAGCTGTGTCTTGGTATTCCATGCTTTTATGCACCCCCCCTCTTCATGTGTTTAATACTTTCCCTGTGGTAGCTTTACATTTTATTACACACACACACACCTTACATTTCTGAACTTGTTTTGGTTTCTTTGTATGTATGGATTGCATGGGTTGTTACCAGCATGTGGTGAAGATGTAATGTCAATAGTACGTTTAGAAATACATTTACCTAGGAAAATGGTGACGTGTTCAATAGTTATTTTATCTGCTGTAAAAAAAAAAAAAAAAAAAGACTTACCAGAAGTTTTTAGCTTGAAACTGATGACTCTCAATACATACAATTATTGTTTGCTGTCCATCAATTGTTTTACCGTATACCTAAGGTAACAAATGCAATATGACAAACACAATTTTTATGAAAATATTCACCGTTAAGAGAAACATTCTGTAAATGCAAAAATGTTTTTCTACTTACAGTACTAACTCCATTAGGATAATGATCTTTCACATAGGATCTCACTGCAGTGTCCACAACATTCCTCCAGGATTCTATGGCATTTTCTCCCTCATGGGGCCTGGGATCGCTGGCTTCCTTTCTTAAGTGATCAAATCTGAATGCAATCTTGTTCTTTGGATCCAAAAACCTCCCGTTACCCAGGTCTCCATGTTCAGTTATTAATACCTAGAGGGAAACAAATAAAGGGATTTTTAAATACAGCTTACCTGTAAAATCCTTTTCTTGGAGTACATCACGGGACACAGAGCGGCATATTCATTACTATATGGGTTATATGGAGTACCTTCAGGTGTGGACACTGGCAATCTCAAACAGGAAGTCCCTCCCTATATAACCCCCTCCCCTAGAGGGAGTCCCTCAGTTTTGTAGCAAGCAGTATGCCTCCCAAAATGTTCACCCAAAAGAGGGGTGGGAGCTCTGTGTCCCGTGATGTACTCCAAGAAAAGGATTTTACAGGTAAGCTGTATTTAAAAATCCCTTTTTCTTTCTCGTACATCACGGGACACAGAGCGGCATATTCATTACTATATGGGATGTCCGAAAGCAATGCTTTAATGAGGGGAGGGAGACATCTTCCAAAGAAGGATTCAATTTAGAGGTATACTCAAATAATAATAATAATTCCAACTTAGTCAAGAAAAAACTTTTTTTTTTTTTTTTCTTTTTTACAACCAAGGGTGCCCCTGATCCCGAGGATCTTAAACTGCAGCCTGTAGTACTGCCTGTCCAAAGGCAGAATCCGCATTCCTTCTCACGTCTAGTTGATAAAACTTTGTAAACGTGTGGACTGATGACCACGTCGCCGCCTTGCATATCTGAGCCATAGAGATCTGATGGTGTGCTGCCCAGGAGGCGCCCATGGCCCTGGTAGAATGGGCCTTTACCGACAAAGGAGGAGGCAACCTCTTCAAACCGTAGGCTTGAATGATTAATTGTCTAATCCATCTCGAGATGGTGGATTTTGCAGCTGCCTGCCCCTTCTTGGGGCCATCTGGTAGAACGAACACATCTGTTTTCCGGATCTTTTCTGTAGCTTTAAGATAGGCCTTCATGGCCCGGACAATATCCAAGGTATGCAGCAACCCCTCCTTTCTAGATGTGGGTTTCGGAAAGAAGGATGGAAGTACCAAATCCTGGTTCAAGTGAAAATTGGATATCACCTTTGGTAGAAAGGAAGGATGGGGCCGGAGAACTGCCCTGTCCTTATGTAGAACGAGATATGGTTCCTTACACGATAAGGCTGCTAATTCTGACACTCTCCTGGCCGAAACTATGGCGACCAAGAAAACCAACTTTCTTGTCAGTAAAACTAAAGGAATCTCAGCCAACGGCTCAAAGGGTTGTTTCTGTAGAGTGGACAGGACAAGATTTAAGTCCCATGGACAAATTGGTGACTTGACAGGAGGATTAATACGCAAGACCCCCTGTATGAAGGTCTTTACCAGCGAGTGGGTGGCCAGCGGCCTCTGAAACCACACTGACAGAGCTGAAATCTGTCCCTTGATTGTGCTTAATGCCAGGCCTTTATCCACTCCTAGCTGGAGAAAACTTAACACCCTATCAATGGTATATTTGCGGGAATTCCATCTTTTGGATTCACACCAGCCTACGTAGTTCCTCCACAGCCTGTAATAAATCACCCTGGAGGCCGGCTTTCTAGCCCTAATCAGGGTAGGAATTACCTGCCTAGACAGACCTCTACCCCTGAGAATCAGGGATTCAGCCTCCAGGCCGTCAAATTTAGACGTTGTAATGTAGGGTGGAGGATCGGGCCTTGTGAGAGTAGGTCTGGTCGTAGAGGAAGAGTCCAAGGGTCTCCCACTGCCATCTTCAGGACTAGTGAGTACCATGTCCTCCGGGGCCAAGCTGGCGCTATTAGAATGACTGGCTTGTGCTCCACTCTGATCCTGCGCAACAGGCGAGGAAGTAACTGTAGCGGAGGGAATGCATATAGAAGTTTGAATTGATGCCAAGGGCAAACCAACGCATCGGTTCCGCAGGCCATAGGGTCCCTCGCTCGAGACACGAACCTGTCTAGTTTCTTGTTGAACCTGGATGCCATTATATCTACGTCTGGCATTCCCCACCTCTGGCAGATTGTCTGAAAGACCTGGGGATGCAGAGACCACTCCCCTGGCAACAGACTCTGGCGACTTAAGAAGTCTGCCTGCAGGTTGTCCACTCCGGGAATGAATATCGCCGAAATGCAGGGTACATGAACCTCTGCCCACTGAAAAATCAAGCTCACCTCCCTCTGAGCGGCCTGACTCCTGGTTCCCCCTTGGTGGTTTATGTATGCCACCGCTGTGGCATTGTCTGACTGGATTCTCACCGGGAACCCCTGTAATCTGGAGGTCCATGCCAGAAGGGCTAGGCGAGCAGCTCTGATCTCCAAGATATTGATGGGGAGCTGCCTCTCTGCTTTCACCCAAGTTCCCTGGCGAGAGAACCCCTCGAAGACCGCCCCCCAGCCTACCAGGCTGGCGTCTGTGGTAACTACCTTCCAGACAACAGGGCTGAAGGATCTTCCCTTTAGAAGATTCTGAGGGTTCAACCACCAGGCCAGGCTTTGTCGGACCCTTGATGATAGCGTCAAAGGGGACTCTAAGGCATGTGCTCTCTTGCCCCAGGCTGCTAGAATGGCTGCCTGTAGGACGCGAGTGTGGATCTGAGCGTATGGAACTGCCTCGAACGTGGCCACTAGCTTGCCTAGTAATCGCATACACAGGCGAATAGTTGGTTTTTTCTTGCTTAGAACCAACTGAACCAACCCCTTGATAGCCTCGATCTTTACAAGGGGCAGGAACACCCTTTGCTGTTCTGTGTCTAACCTCATGCCGAGGTATTCCAACTGCTTTGTAGGCTGGAACGCTGACTTTTCCCGGTTTAGGACCCAGCCGAATCCTTCGAGGTACTGAACCGTGAGGTTTACTGCCTGTTGCAGACACGGCCGTGAGTGATCTATGATTAAAAGGTCGTCCAAGTACGCTAGGACTGTGACCCCTTGGATCCTTAAATTGGCCAGAACTGGGGCTAGGATCTTCGTGAATACCCGGGGGGCCGTGGCCAGCCCGAAGGGGAGCGCCCTGAATTGGAAGTGTCGCTGCCCCACCGCGAAGCGTAAAAATCTTTGATGCGACTGAAAGATTGGTACATGAAGGTAAGCATCCTTTATGTCTATGGAAGCCAGAAAATCGTCCCTCTGAAGCGCGGCGGCTGCTGACCGGATGGATTCCATCCGGAAGGAACGAACCCTTAGGTAACCGTTTAACCTCTTTAGGTCCAAGATTGGCCTGACATCGCCGTTGGGCTTTGGTATGACAAAGAGATTGGAATAGAAACCTAGCCCTTGCTCTTGGGCTGGCACCTCTATTATTACGTCCTGGCAAAGCAGGTGATCCAAAGCTGCCAGCATTGAGGCCTTCCTTGCTGGATCCTTTGGTAGCCTTGACTCTTGAAAATGAGGCGGAGGAAAGTTTAGAAACTCCAGTCTGTAGCCTGTGGTTACAGACGCCCGGACCCATTTGTCGGGGATCTTGGCTTCCCAAACTTGAGAAGAAACGAAGCCTTCCCCCCACCCGCGAGAGTGGGGGCGCCCCTTCATAAGGCAGACTTAGGGGCTGTCTTTGTCGGCTTGCGATACCATGGCCTCTTACCCCCAGGGGCCTGTCCCTGCGATCTACTGTTAACGTTGGATCGTGCAGGCGGCCGTCGATACTGCCTGGAATTTGAGGGCCCTGAGCCAGGAAAGAGCTGCCTTTTAAATGTAGGACCCCGGAATGTCTTTTTGACCGGTAAAAGGGTACTTTTGCCACTTGAAATAGTCTGAATGTATTTATCCAGATCCTCCCCGAAGAGTCGTCCTCCATGGAAGGGAAACCCTGCCAGAAGCTTTTTGCATGGGGGCTCCGCCGCCCAGTTCTTCAACCATAAGAGCCTTCTCATGTGCACCAAAAATAGTGATAAACGAGAGGCCTGCTGGATGGAATCCTTTATAGCATCTACAGCAAAACACAGAGCTCTGGGAATGTCAGAAAACTCTTCTGCTTGTTGGGTAGGCATGTCCTTTAACATTTCTTTTGTCTGGTCCTTTAACGCCTGACAAACTCCAATTGCAGCCACAGCTGGCTGTACCACTGCTCCTGCCGTAGCAAAGGATGCTTTTAAAAGTGTCTCTAACCGTTTATCAACCGGATCTTTAAACATATGTATGTTTTCCACCGGGCAAGTTAGTGATTTATTCACACATGAGATGGCTGCATCCACCACTGGGAGCCTCCACCTCTTGGAGAATTTTTCCTCCATGGGGTAAATGACCGCAAATCTCTTCGGTGGCAGAAAAATCCTGTCCGGCCGTACCCAATCCCGAAAGATCAATTCCTCCAAGAGAGTATGGACCGGAAAAACTGCGTTGCTTAACGGAGCTTTCAAAGAGCCCAGAGAGGATACCGGAGGAACCTGAGCCTCTGGCAATGGTAAACTAAATGCCGAGCGGACCATGTCCGTCAA
Source organism: Rana kukunoris (assembly GCA_029574335.1). Lineage (NCBI taxonomy): Eukaryota > Metazoa > Chordata > Amphibia > Anura > Ranidae > Rana > Rana kukunoris. The sequence continues at coordinate 180,701,520 of CM056051.1, forward strand.
AGACTGCACCCACAGTTTCTCTGTCTGGGAGTCTGAAAATGGTTCCTCAGAGGTAGATCCCTCAATCCCTGAACCCTCTTGGTTCAGGTCTAGTTGATCCTCCTGCGATTCCAATCCCTCCGGAGAGAGAATCTCAGCATCTGAGGATACACCTCTTGGTGATGGGGATCTAACCCGTTTCTTGCCAGGAATAGCTCTAGCGATCAATGCTGCTATTCTCTCTTCTAGCCCCCCTAGGGATACAGCTAGCATCTCCTCTGTGATAAACACAGGGCTGGGCTGATCTGGGCCAGCCTCCGCACCAGACCCCCCTAATGGCTCATCCAAGGCGACCTTTATGGAATAAGTTGCGGGGAAAGTATCGGCATATCATCAGAATCAGAGGGGGAACCCCTTTGTTTTTTGTTTTTTTTTGGTCTTTTTGGTACCCTTTGACCCCGAACCTTTGGAAGCCATAATACAAAATCGAGGGACTCCGCCAACAACAACAGACTGTAGTGGCCAGGAGTACAAAACTAGAGTTTAGGGGACAATAGATCACTAATGCCCAAAAACTGATGGGGCCCCGTATGTTTTTTTTTTTTTTTTTTTTTAAATATATATAAGTCTTTCTTTTTTTTTTTTTTCAAACATAGTGACCCCAAACTTAGTTTGCCAGCCTCCCACCTGCTGCAAAAAGGGGAATTTCTTGGCTTAACAAAAAGGCATTGGAACAAAGTCCAGCATGTACTACCCCTCTTCCGCCACCGGGAGTCACTGTTCTGCCGCTCTGCGTCCTCTCCCTTTGAGATCAGCCTCAGACTGAGCACTGACAATGCCTGCTGATCTATAACAGCACAAGGCGCGCCCCTGTACGACGCTGCAGGCACGCCCCCCCCCGCCCTCCTCTCCGAACGGCGCGAAAAACGTCTATAAGACGTGCGCGCGCGTATGCCGGAGCAGGAGGAACATGGAGGAGCCGCGCTGCTGGAGACCCAGGACTGCAGTATCAGGCGGCAGATTCAAACCCCCGGCCAGGTAGGACTCCAAAAGGCCCCATAGGGATCCTTACCAGTCCTAGGAAGAAAGCAGCAGGTAGCTAGCAACACCATCTTAGACAGGGAAACCTAGTGATGGGGGAAAAGGGATCATCCTGTCTTTCTCAGACATAGTGAGCAAGGTTGCCAATGCAGAGCATACTTAGGCTACCCCCCTTTTAGGTTACCCCGGAGAGCCTGCTGTCGAACCAAGTCCCGCAGGCTCCCCTCTTACCTGCTCCATGCTGCAGGATGTTTGTCCAGCAAAACGATCCAATCTTCTCCCATCTCCGTGGGTAGCGTAGTAGACCTTCAGGCCCTGGGGTCCTATGAAGGTACCCACTGTCCTGGACCTATATAGCACCCTGGCAAACAGGAACTTATGGTCTTTATGAACTCCAAGTCCTGGGCCCAGGGTCCAGCCCTCCAAAGAGGAGCATTATAGGCAAAACCCCACGGTTTGGGGCCCGGGTACTGTCCACTTTGGCACTGAGGCTCCTTGGACAGATCCGGTTAGCCCGCCCTTAATCCCAAGGATGTGGAGCAAAGCTATTCCGTGACCAACACCTAAGACACTGGCGAAAAAACTGAGGGACTCCCTCTAGGGGAGGGGGTTATATAGGGAGGGACTTCCTGTTTGAGATTGCCAGTGTCCACACCTGAAGGTACTCCATATAACCCATATAGTAATGAATATGCCGCTCTGTGTCCCGTGATGTACGAGAAAGAAATTTCTCAATTCTATTATTATCCTGAGATGAAGACAGTAAAATTGTTTGCTTAGTTTTAGCTGGTAAGCCACTGCTATTCCCTCAGGAGATTCTGTACGGACACTTGTGAATCCTGTAAAATAAGGACCAAGAGTAATGCCTGATAACAAATTATTTGCTAATCAGTGTTTTCTGAAGACGGGATGTCTCCCTGTTGTCCATCCACTGCTGAACGAAAAAGGGCCAATTTTAAACACTGTATACATCCTGGAAAAGCTTTTCATATTTATTGACAATCGAAAGGAGTTTACATATACATACACACTATATATTAAATCATATGTACATACACTAGTCAATGTAGTAAGTTGCTGTACAATTAAAAGGCAAATTTACATTTCTATTGCAATCTTAATATCAATGGGGGGGGTTCCCCTTCACCTTTCTCTGTTCTATAGCCATAGCAGAAGGTAAGAGCAAATCCCTGGGAACAACTCCGTTTTTTATATTATACTTTCACTGATAACATGACAATATTGAGGGCGATTCTAAGGTATAGTCTGATATTGTGGTGGTGGGAAGAAAGGTGTCACGAGGATAAGATCAGGATTTATATATGAAATAAAATATAGGACATTTAATTTACATACATAGGAAGAAATTTCTTATTTACCAACTAATTCAACTCTGTAAAATCTGAAAAGAATAAGATAGCCAATTGCTTCCAAATTTGAGCCTTCTTAGCAGGTTCTACTTCTGTTGACTGTACTGAACTGACGGCACTGGTGTGAACTAGGGCCACAGCAATACTTGGAAAACACCGGCGGCTGCCATTGGACGGCTGTTCTGTCCATCAAAGGAGGCAGGACTTTCTAGTAAAAGAGGCCGCCGTGTAAACAGGAGATTCTCCTGTAGGCATCTTTGACACTCGTGAGTTCATTCCTGGCAATGGTGGGTCTGCAGATGGGCATTTGTGAGGCTGCAGATGGGCACTGACCCTTATTTTGCTTCACAGTTCTTTACGTAAATGTTTTTTTTCCCTGAAACTTCGGTCTTAATGTGAAGGTGCGTGTTATACGCCAATAAATCTGGTATATACAAATAATACACCTGAGCTCATCTCTTTACTCACACACAGCCACAAAAGGCAAGAGAATTCTTGTTGGGCAGTGTATTAGTGCTCGAACTAACACACTTATGCCTTGTACACACGATAGGAATTTCCGATGAAAAAAGTCTGATGGAATTTTTTCATCAGAAATTCACATCGTGTGTGGGCCCCATAGGATGTTTTTCTGTGGGAGTTTGGAAATAAAACATGTGGAACTCCAATGGAGAAAATCAGAATCAAGTTAATGCTTTCTCGGAAGCATTGAACTTAATTTTTCTCGGCTCATCGTAGTGTTTTACGTGACCGTGTTTTGGACGGTTGGAATTTAGTCTGACAGTGTGTATGCAAGACTGATGGAAAACAGCTTGAACGGAATTCTGACAGAAAATTCCATCAGACTTAAGCCAATAGGAAATTCCTATTGTGTGTACAGGGCATTAGACCGAATTTTAATGGTTCAAAGGATGTCAGACAAAATGGTCGGTCCTGACGCATGTTCACTTCATCAAATCTGGCCCTCTTTGAAAAAAGTTTGGACACCCCTGATCTACACCGTTGGCCAATCTTGCTATATCTGAACATGGCCCATAGGCTTTTTTTCCTTTTTTTTTATTCAATAAACCTTACAACACATTTAGAAAAATGAAGAATAGAAAAATAAACACTAAAAACCAAGACAAAAGACATACCTGATCTTCATAGCCTTCAACTTTTACTGGCGTGAACTGATCCAAGTTGTACTGTGCAAAAGCACTAGGAGGAAAAAAATAACCGTAAATATTGAGCACCAAATATTCTAAAACAAACTTTACATCACACAAATCAATGGACCATGATAAATTACATTATATTAGCCTTCCCATTAATGAAGAAAATTGTATTTCTTGGATCAAAAAAGTAATGCGTTCTCTGTTGGCAGGACTGTAAATATTAGATGTCAGACTAAAAAGTCTTGTTTTAAACAAGACAGACCTGGCAGACCTGGGACGGGTAATGAAATTTAGTAAAACAAGAATAAAGGGTCACTGTCAAATGTTTACTGGTATCTGTGCCCCTGTTGGAAAGATTTAAATTTATTTTGTGATCATAAAGAAATAAAGCCTAATCATCATAGTACGGACACACATAGTAATGAAAAACTTAGAGGTTCTAACCTTACCCCAGTCTCTCTCTACCTTTTAGTATGTAGCTGAACGCATGGATGGAAAGTACATAATGAAATATTGCACATATGCGTCATGAACATGAATTGTTGTATACTGCCATTGATGTGATAAACTGTCACTCATTCATTTTACCAACCTTTGCCCCTCTATTTTTGAAGATATTACTACCAGGTACATAAGAATACTATAGTCTGCAGAATGACAATAGATAGCTGGTACTTAATAGGGAAATAAAATTGCTCTGCCAGGATTTTGCCAGCTTCAGGTCTTTTTTTGGGGGGAAATTGTCTTTGCAAAGTTTACCATGTCTCATATTGAACGAAGGAAGGAAAAACCTAACAGATAACATAATTAGAAAAATCTAACATAACACCATTTGACAATAACACCATTATTTATTTTAGCCAAGTCCCCTTTCACACTTATACGACTTTGGACTGCAAAATCGTATGACAAGTCATTCTCCACTATTTTCAAATGACTACCATTCATACTGGCACGACTTTAAGTTGTGCCTACTTCAAAGTAGTCCTTGCACTACTTTGGTCCGATTTTGATGCCACTTACACAGGCATTCATTGAAATTGCGGTAAAATCGCGCGACTTTGAAGTCGTACAAGTGTGAAAGGTGTCTAAAGCATGTCTATTTAAACTTTATTAAACCATAGTCCTTTACACAGCAGTACTCTTGACTACAGAATCAAGGGAGGACCAGGTGCTGCTCCTTCATTATCCACTCGCAGTCTGGGGAGGGTCATTTGTAGAGCTGTGCTGCCCGACTGCAGTGGAAGTTAAAGAGCCTTCCTGTACTAAGGATTTCAAGGCTGCCTGAACAGAATTACAAATCGTTTGTTAGGCAAGGTCCTCTGCATATACACTATATCAAAAGTATTGGGACGCCTGCCTTTACACAAACATGAATTTTAATGGCATCCCAGTCTTAGTCTGTAGGGTTCAATATTGAGCAGACCCATAAATTCACCCTGTGCAAAAAGTCCAAAAACGTGCAGATAACATTCAAGTTCCATGTGCTGCACACCATCCTTGATATATTAAAGTGGAGTTCCACCCATTTTTTTATGTTTGTCTGTGCTGCATGCCCTAATCTCATAGTGTTCAGAATAGGCAATTTTTATTTATTTTGTTGCTTGTAAATACCTTTATTTTGTAGTCCTTCATTACTTCCTCCTCCTTATTAGCCTAGGCTATTATATCACATGGCTATTTGCAAGGGTTTCTGGGATAGGCATGTTTCCCAGTAGTCCTTGCAAACCAGACTGAAACCGATTACATTGCTTGTGCAGCACTGAGCATGTGTGAGATATGCAAAGCTGAAATCCAGGAAGTCATACAGTCTGGCTTCATGATGCCCACACGGTCTATTTCTAGATTATAAACTAATCTAAATACAACCTAACAAAACGGACCTTAGTTTACAGACTAACTTTACTAGAATACATTAAGCTTGTGTATTACAGGGGTATTTATATTTAAAAAGTGAAATTGTGGGTGGAACTCCCCTTTAAATACAATCTTGACAGTGATGCTGGTGCCTTCATGGTGTGTGCATACAAGCCTGGTGTACCCCTCCACTGGATGTACCCTCACCTTAAGGCAGGGGTGGCCAACCAGTGGCCCAGGGGCCACATGTGGCCCACGGAGCCCTCTGATGTGGCCCGTGACCTCCTGCTCTGGAATGGCGGGTTGGCAAGCCCAGACCACAGGTTGCCGACCCAGCATACCACAGCATCAGTGTTGTGAATGAAGCTGATGGTAGAGGAAGAAAGTGGCTGTGGAGCAGAGCCCCATAAGCCGATGCTTCCTCTACAGCGCTGGCTTTTTCCACGGGGGGGGGGGGGTCGATGACAAAGTTCAGCTAACCCGTAGGATTGACACAGGCGCACTATGCTGCATCAGCCGTGTGGGTAAACTGCAGCACATCAGTGTGAAAGCAGTCTTGGGGCCTTTTCACATGAGCAGCCTGACCAAATGGGACCCCCAATTCATCAATATAGAGCAACAGATATCCATTTACGCCCACCTACTTCCAATCCGAAAAACAGAAGGGAATCTGTCCCCTTCCATCTGGGCAGATCAGAGGGTCTATAAAGTAGCCGTGATCTGTCATCTGCCCGCTGCACTCATTGTGGCCCGCGACTGGTTACCAAGTTGCTTAAGTGGCTCTAGCTCTTCAAAAGGTTGGGCACCCCTGCCTTAAGGGCTTTAAAAAAGAAAAAAAAAGCCTGTAGTGAATATGTAACAGCTTGGGGATTCATCCTGTGGTTCTTCCTTCCTGTAGTAACTTATTTGACTCATATTTCAGATCAAACACAACTCCTTCCCCCTGTAACTTGATTCCTTTCATCCTTTGTGGGACCAATATGATCGGACCTCCCTTTCTTACCATTTATGTACTTAAAGAATTTCTTGGCACTTTTTTTACTCTCCGCCGCTATGTGCTTTTTGTGTTCAATCTTAGCCGTTCTGATTGCACCCTTACATTTCTGGTTTTATTCTTTGTAAAGTTGGAATGCTGATGATGATCCCCTCAGCCTTGTATTTTTTGAAGGCCTTCTCCTTTGCTTTTATGTGGATTCTTTACATGGAGGCAAGCCACCCAAGACTTAATAGCCCTTTTAAATTTAGCATACCCATTTTTGCCCTCCGTGTTCCTTGTTCCTAAGATTTTATCCCATTTAGTACCTTCTAGCAAAGACTGTAGTTTAGGGAAATTGGCTCTTTTGAAATACAGTGATTTATACTGAAACCAATTTACGTGCGATCGCCATTTCCTAAATTGCCCCGTATTTCCACATCCGTGATCAGGTCTGTATTGTTGGTAATCAGTAGGTCTAATAACGCTTTGTTTCTAGTCGGTGCATTTACCATCTGACCCATGAAATTGTCCTGCATGACATTTACCATATGGCAAGCCTTAGATGAATGCGTGGCTCCTTCCACCCAGTCTATGTCTGGATAATTAAATATTATAATGACACTTCCCATCCTTACTGCCAATCCAAATTGTGATAGGAGGTCTGCCTCCTCCCTCTGGTTAGGGGTCCTATAGCATACTCCTATGTTTCCATCAGCTGTCAGGTTCTGCTGCCGCCATTGCGGGTAAGGGAGCACGGCAGTGTAGCCTTAGGGCTTCAGGCCAGGAACCCTACTGCGTATGCACGAGGCTCCGGTCCCCTCTCCTACTGGCTCGGCGGCAGGGGAAGGAGGAGGGAGCCGAGATCCGTGACCAATGAGCAGAAGATCCACTTTTAGGTGGATCTCTGCTGTAGGGTCCTTTCACACGGAGCGGACCATTTTTCGATCCGCCCCGCGCGTGTCCGTCGGCTCAGCGGGGATCCCCGCTGAGCTGTCGGCGCACAGGGCGGTCCCCGCACACTGTGCAGGGACCGCCCTGTCTCTCCTCCGCTCTCCCCTATGGGGAATCAGATGAATACGGACCGTGTGTCCGTATTCATCCGATCCTTCAGACGGAAGAAAAATAGGGTTTTCTTCCGTCTGAAAAAAATGTCATTCTCATGGGGTATTGGTTGTAGAATTAAAAAAAAAAAATATATGGACTTAAATTTTTTTTTAAATAAAGCTGTAACATAACAGTGAAGTGCTGTGAATACTTTCCAGATGCACTTTAGTTGAAAGTATTGGCAAAACTTGCCTTTAGTTATACTTTAACTGCTGCAAAGAATAAACCTCAGGTCACCAACCACCAGGGTGGTTGTGCTGTCTATTAGGGGCCATGTAAATCTCCGGACCAGAGAGACAGAAATACAAATCCTTTAGCAGTTACGCAAGCCACCTCCCATATATGAATATTGAATGTGCATTTACCTGCTTGCCTAGAGATATAAAGTATGCATGGTTATAAAGCTGTAAAAGCAGAATCAATCAGGCCACTTTAGGAATAACATCCACTCACTTTATAACCTTCATAGTGTTCACACTGCTGCATTTATGGCTTAACTACACCTCTAGGCCATTAGGCAGTTGTACTTAAAGGCCTCATTCACAAATGCAAATAGGGCCATGTGTGTGCCATTACATGGGCGAACCCCAGCCAGGGATTCCCAGCGATTAGATGCAAGAGAAAGCTCCACTAAAAGCAATGGGAAATGGACAGCTCCCACAGCTAATCACAGTAGCTCACAGGTAATCGCTCAAGCACCAATTACCTGCGAGTTATCGGCCCTGGATGAAGACAGTCTATGCTCAGGGCCGAACACTCACAGATTACATGCAGCCGTTCTAACTGGGGCTTCCTCCTGGAGCTGATCTTCGGAAACGCCACTGGGGATCCTGTGTGTAATTGCACACAGCCCCATACACAAGTGTGAATTGCCATTAGGTGTGCTGTACAGGACTTCAGTGTGTTAGAGGTTCTGGAAGAACTGTAATGACATGAACACTTACTGAGCAGCACCTTCCCTGAGTAAGTTGTCATTGTTAAGTAGGAACCGAACATCTGTACAGGAAAACACATACAAAAAAAAGGGAATCATTAGCCATCTTCTCATATAAGAGAGCCTCAGCTGTATGAGTAAACATATGCTTGCGGTAAATGGAAATTATGCATCATTTAAGAACTGCACAATAGCATTCAATAATAAAAATAAATAAAAAAGTAAATTATATATTTTTACATACATACTAAATTAAAAACTTATAGCTAGATGTAGTTTCCAGCCATGTATCAATTTCTGAACATTTAGATGTATGTAACACCGGCCTCTAAATTCAGCCATACTTGGATTGAAAATTCAGCTGGTTCAGCAGGAATTGCAATCTGTGTATGGGCTAGCTGGTTGTGCTATAGATGGCAACACTGATCATTCTATTCTGTTGATGGAGAATGCTTTCCACCAGCAGTATACAATAGCATATTGGGAGGGATTCCCCTATCCACATCAAATTTGTGGCTTGGGGAATCCAACCTTTTATGTATGGTTTGCTTGAAGGGGTGTTCCAGCCAAATGTAATGTTTATTAAAAGCCAGCAGCTACAAAAAGTGTACCTGCTGGCTTTTAATAAACATTCACTTACCTTCTCCACGTTCCAGCGATGCGCCGACCGGGGCTCCGCTCCTCTCCCCCCCTCCCCGGCGTCTTCATTCCGACTCTGGGCACCCAGCCATGACAGCCTTCGGCTTCACGGCCGGGCACCCATTGCGCATGCACGATCCCCGCATGCGCGCACGGCCCGCCGCTGATTGGACAGGCGATTGTCTAGGACCCATCAGTGTCCTAGGCGATCGCCTACAGGGAGGGGCTGCTGTAGGCGATTAAGCTTAATCGCCTAACCAGCCCCTTGGCGGAAGGAGGAAGTGGGACAGGAAGTCCCACTCCTCCTGATGCCCCCACTCCCCCCCCCCCCCAAACATTACATGCCAAATGTGGCATGTAAGGGGGTGTGGAGTGGATTAAGCGAAAGTTCAATTTTTGGGTGGAACTCCGCTTTAAGCTTTCTAGTGAAGAAGGATTTTATATGAAATACACAGCCCTATAAAATAAGTCCCCTCTAATGTCACACTATGCTGCCTATAACTTCCTGTGATGTCTGCCACAACACGTAGACATTACAGTGACAAATATTTTATGAGAAGTTATACTGTATCCAGTGCTGAAAGTGTAAATGAACACTCCCTTACCCATTACACAAAAGAGGCAGACACAAAGGTGTGACCATACAGAATCTTTTCTACAGAATTGACATGTTAGGAAGCTCCCGAACCGTTAAAAAAAAAACATAAGTGAACACAGTAATAACGGTTCTCAGAGGCAGCCACATAACATACTGGATATAGGTTAAATATATTCCCAACAAGAGTATGGGAAAATATATATTTTTAGACAAAGCAGTGTTTGTCACAAACAGTTACATGCATAGAACAGTTAAAAACATCCATAGTAGATCCACATCTTGCATCAGGAAGCGCAGATCTACTATGACCAGGGTGGATCAAAAATCAATGATTTTAAAATAAATATCTGACGTTTTTTTGTTCATTAACCACTTGCCGACTGCCGCACAACAATGTACGTACGTCAACACACTGGCGCGGGCAGGCAAACGGGTGTACCTGTACGTCCCTTTAAATTTGCTACCCAGCATGAGTGCGCCCGCGGGTCTCGGGAACTCTGTTCCCGGGCAGCCTGCGCTTGCAGTAAATAAAATAAAAAGCCATGAACCTATCCTATTTTGTAGACGCTTTAACTTTTGCGCAAACCAATCAATATACGTTTATTGCGATTTTTTACCAAAAATATGAAGAATAAATATTGGCCAAAACTGACAACAAATTAGCTTTAAAAAATAAAATAAAAATTGGGGATATTATAGCAAAAAAGTAAAAAATATTGCTTTTTTTTTCTTCAAAATTGTCGCTCTATTTTTGTTTATAGCGCAAAAAATAAAAACCGCAGAGGTGATCAAATACCACCAAAAGAAAGCTCTATTTTTTCCCCCACAAAGGACATCAATTTTGTTAGAGAGCCACGTCGCACGACCATGCAATTGTCAGTTAAAATGACGCAGTGCCGAATCGCAAAAAGTGCTCTGGTCTTTGGCCAGCCAAATGGTCCAGGGATTAAGTAGTTAAAATGTGTTTTAATAAATGCCTTTGGAGTAAAAAGCTATCTAAAAGATAGTTTTCTATTTAAGGTACATTAATCATTTTGTTTAGTCAGCATGAAATGGAGCTTAGTTATGTAGCATGAGGCTGCGTATTCTGCAATACTTACATTTTTTGTAAACTCATTCAATGAATTCAAGCTTTGCAAGCCAAGAGAACATGCACTGCATGATAACTGATATAAAACAAATTTCAGGAATATTCTTTTATCCCATTGTTTTGCAAATCTATGTCACCAAAAAACTGTATGATCGAATTGGTTCTGATATTGCCATTTACTAACCTGGCAGCTTATTCTAAATGGTAAACCTTAATTTTGTTTGTAAATATTAAAGAATTTTAACTACCAGAAAGAATAAGAAGTGCTTATATTTAAAGAGCGTCTCATTTCACATCCATCATGGCAGCACCTATAAGCGGGCATCCACTCACCTGCTGCTGCCCCCGCCACCTCCCTCACCTTGTTGTGTCACTGCCACATCACCATTAAACTGAATGGAATTGTCGGCGAGTCAACAGCGGTTCAGAGGAGGAGCTGCTGCTACTACAGAGACAGCTACTCTTTAAAAATTATGATTTAAAAATGTAAACCAAGCCTTTTTTACTGGCGATTTAAAATACTTGATTTAAATAAATTCCACCCTGAGAAAGTAAACCCTGCGTTCGAAATAAAAAAAAAAAAAAAATACAAATGCTGCAAGACAAAAGGCATAAAATCGGCTAGTATGCATAGCATACTAGCTGATCAAGTTTAACTTACCTCAGCCATCCACGTCTCCTACTCCGGCCGCCGACATGTTGTCCCAGAGTGACTTCCAGGTCTCGCAGCTCCAGTACGGCGATTGGCCGGACCCGAGATGACGTCACTTCTGTGCATGCACACAATAACGGCACAGTACAACTGAAGCAACAGCACATAGTGCCATTGCTTCAGTGCGCATGTGCCACATGATGTCAGCACATGCAAATACAGGGATATCTCCTTGCAGGTTTAGGAGATGTCCTTGTTAGCTACAGGTAAGCCTTAACACAGGCTTACCTGTAACATTAAAGGGGTGTTCCAGCCCTAAGTTGTGTTTATTAAAAGTCAGCAGCTACAAAAAGTGTAGCTGCTGGCTTTTAATAAACACTCACTTACCTGCTCCTACGTTCCAGCGACGCGCCGACCGGGGCTCCGCTCCTCTCCCCCCCTGCCCGGCCGGCGTCTCCATCCTGACTGTGGGCACTCAGCCGTGACAGCCTTCGGCTTCACGGCCGGGCACCCACTGCGCATGCGCGAGCCGTACTGCGCATGCGTGCGCGGCGCGGCTCGCCGCTGATTGGAGAGGCGATCGCATGGGACCTGTCAGTGTCCCATGTGATCGCCTACAGGGAGGGGCTGGTGTAGGCGATTAAGGCTTAATCGCCTAACCAGCCCCTCGGCGGAAGCAGGAAGTGGGACAGGAAGTCCCACTCCTACTGAAGCCCCCACTCCCCCCCCAAAAAAATTACATGCCAAATGTGGCATGTATGGGGGTGAGGAGTGGAGTAAGCAAAGGTCGATTTTTTGGGTGGAACACCCCTTTAAGTTGTAAACAAAGGTTTACAACCACTTTAAATCTGCCGCAGACACCTTTGGGAAACTCACTTTTTCACATATAAAATTAATCTGTAGCATTAAAAATAAAATCTTTATTATTCTATATATGGTTTGCAGCAAGCACACAACACACAGTAGTTCGCCCAATTCTTTTGCATAATGTGAAAGATGAAATTTCGCCACGTAAATAGATACCAACATGTCACACTTCAAAAATTGCACACGTGTGTGGAATGGCGCCCAACTTCGCTACTTAAAAATCCCCATAGGCGACGCTTTAACTTTTTTTGCTGGTTACGTGTTTTGAGTTACAGAGGAGGTCTAGGACTAGAAGCTTCTGCTTGCGAGCACATTGGGACAGGGGCACTTTAAAAAAAAGTTTTTTTTTTTTTTTTTATCACTTTTATTCCTATTACAAGGAATGTAAACATCCCTTGTAATAGAAATGACATGATCTGACCTCTTTACAGTGAGATATGAGCTCAATAAGACCCCACATTTCACCACTAGGCTGGGAAGCCTAGAATAAAAAAAGATCGCCGCTTCCCAGCCGAGGCGGCACCGTGTTTTTTTAATACAGAGGCTGGGCATGACATCATAACACTGCGCCCAGCCTCCGGCTGTCATAGAGACTACGGCGACCATCTGGTCCGTCGGAAATCTCTAGGCTTAGAACCCAGGGCTGGCGGATCCCTTCTCCGATCGCATCGGTAAAACGGTAGAAGCACCAGAGGGTGGCGGGAGGGGGACATCCCCTTTCGTCGCCCGTAAGAACGATCAAGAACAGCTGCCATGATCATTCTTATGGTGTAGGGAATCGCCGGCTGAAAATGCAGATATCTGAATGATGCCTGTAGCCGCAGGTATTCAGATATACCCCTACAAAATCAAGGATGTCATATGATGGCCTGGGAGCACCAAGTGGTCAATCTGGTTGGAAAAAATTTAAAAAAGCTCCCTACACACTATGCTATATCCACAGTTTATCCAGAGTAAGGCAAAAAAACAAAGCATGATCCAATTTGCTCCAGGCAATCTGATGTTCCCTGGATCAACTTTACCTATAAATATTAGTATCCAGTAATATGTGCATTTAGGAAAGTATCCAAACTTTTTTAAACAATCTACTGAGCTGACGCTAGTGTTTAGCAACTTTCAACTTTTTGCAACCTTTGTTTCCTTTTTACGTATCCCGTTATATTGTTTGTAATATTTAAATGATAGTGTTCCTTCATTTTTATATTTTTCAAAAGAACTATTCTTACTATTTATAATAATTTTTTTTTTTACTTTGGCCACATAGGTTTTTATTTTAGCTAGGGTTGCCCCGATACCACTTTTTTAGGACCGAGTACAAGTACCGATACTTTTTTTCCAAGTACTTGCCAATACCGAATACCAATACTTTTTTTAAATGTGTCCCCAAATGCAGCCATGTTCCCCACATATGCAGCCATTTCCCCCCAGCCATGTCCCTCACATATGCAGCCATGTCCCCCACATATGCAGCCATGTCCCTCCAGCCATGTCCCCCACATATGCAGCCATGTCCCTCCAGCCATGTGCCCCACATATGCAGCCATGTCCCTCCAGCCATGTGCCCCACATATGCAGCCATGTCCCTCCAGCCATGTGCCCCACATATGCAGCCATGTCCCTCCAGCCATGTGCCCCACATATGCAGCCATGTCCCTCCAGCCATGTGCCCCACATATGCAGCCATGTCCCTCCAGCCATGTGCCCCACATATGCAGCCATGTCCTTCCAGCCATGTCCCCCACATATGCAGCCATGTCCCCCCAGCCATGTCCCCCACATATGCAGCCATGTCCCCCCAGCCATGTCCCCCACATATGCAGCCATGTCCCCCCAGCCATGTCCCCCACATATGCAGCCATGTCCCCCCAGCCATGTCCCCCACATATGCAGCCATGTCCCCCATACCTAGCCGCCGCCGCACGGGGAACATCACAGCTTTCATTTGAATAGCTGTTTTCCCCGCGCGTATAAACACTCCCCCTTGCTCGGGATTGGACAGATCACGATCACCCATCCAATCCCGGGCAAGGGGGAGTGTCTATACGCGGCGGGAACACTACAGCTATTCAAATGAAAGCTGTGATGTTCCCGCACGCCGTTTAACCCATGCGGTGGCGGCGGCTTTCATTGCGGCGGCGGGGGGGGGGCAGGTCAAGTATTCTATTCAGGCATCGGGGGTATTTGCGGGAGTACAAGTACTCCCGCAAATACTCAGTATCGGTCCTGATACCGATACTGGTATCGGGACAACCCTAATTTTAGCCTTTGAAATGTACTGCCCGGAGTGGGGCCCTCTCTAGTCCATACCATGCCATTTGAGTGTGGTATGAATTTAAAAGGGGGAACCCCACATCAAATTGAAAAAAAACGAAAAACGGTGTCCCATCCTATACAGACCTTTATTAATCCACCATCAAACTGAGGAGGAGATAGACCTGGAGGAAAGAGTGGGTTATTGAAAAGGGGAGCCACAGGCATGAGCAGAAACTTAGAGTATAGGTTTTACAAGCTCTGTTCCAAAGCTGGAGAGTGTGATAATGTGGGGCTTTAGAACTGCCCTACAGTCTAGACTAGAGGGAAGCCACAAAAGGAGACCAAACCGATGTGATGTGCCCACTTGAGCTTCAAGTGTTATGCAATCTGGTCTGGTTTCGGAAAAGATCAGAGTTACCTGAATCAACTGGACGGCCTTAGAATCTCTCTGAAGATAAGGGACTCCCAAGCTGCTTAGGAGTGTACAGGAGACTCGACAGCCTCCAGAGCTATATATAAATGTATACATTTGAAGGTTCTTGTATAGTGAAGGTACCTGTATAGGTAGTGAGCAAGAATTAGTACAATATTATGTGGGGTATTTTCATTTTGTTGCAGCTATCCTGCCCATCCAGGAAGGGGTATAAGTACTCCAAGTTTTCAATGCAGTTTCTACAGAGGAGTAAAGAGGAACATAGTTGGCCCAAAGTAGCGACGAAACATCTGAGGGTAAGGTTTTATGCCAAGATAGTTTGTGTACCCCATTAAAAAAGAGAAGGAGAACTTAATGGATGCCAGGATTAGAGTTGGAAGGCTGGCAACAAGTGCCTCCAATTTGCATTAGTTGCAGGCTCGAAATGGCACCAAAGCCGGACAAGGTTTTGACTAGATTGGATAGGGTCACGATAGGTTCTGTAATAAATATTAACAAATTGTTGGCAAGTAGAGGGCATGAGTGGATTTTACTATTACTGAAAATGCTACGAATGTTCGGGTAAGATCTGATCGCTATTGCCAACATGTCTATAGCAATAACAAAACGGCAAGGAAGGGCCATCCACAAACAAAATGGTATAATTCAGTTTACAATTAGCTTGGAATCATGCATTAAGAAAATTAAGCTGAATCACAAAAGCAAAAAAGCACACACCTTACATACTTTAACCACTTGAGGACCGCCCATCGTACATTTACTGCAGCAGGGCGGCTGCTCTACGTGATCTGACAATTCCAGGTCTGGGGCGCGTGCTAAACAGCGGGAGCCCAGCACCGGGTACCACTGCCACGACATCCGCCGATTACACAAGCGAAACAAAAAGCCCTTTTTTACAGGAGAAATTTACCTTTTGGAACATACAACATGTTTCAGCTCCTGCTATCCACCCCATTTTTTTTTTAACAGCGAGCAGGAGACACCCCCCCCCCCCACCACCACTTTTTGAAATTAACACATCATTCATTCACAGTTTCCTGTAAATGAATGAACTACAACTACCGTCAGCCATTGGGGCTGATGGCTTATAGTTCTCAATGAGTGCTTTCATAGTTCACTGATTGTTCCTGCTTTTTCAAGTAGCTGCCTGTGGGCAGACAGCTATCTGCAGGCTCCCTAGAAAAATAAATAAATGTACATTTTTAACCTGCAAAAAAAAAAAAAAGCATTACTTTTTAAGAAAAGGTGAACTTATCCTTTAGGATGTACCTACAGTATATGTTCAAAACATAAAACCATATTAATTCCCATGATAAATTTCAATTTATTTCTAGCCATCTCCTTATTGATCTGAACAATGTAGAAGTTTATAAACTTATTTTGTAAAAACCCCACACAGTTACCCATTGAATTCTGCGACATCTATTCTCTATGCCCTGTGGGTAGGCTGCGTCACTGATTTTACAGAGCCTGTGGGAAGGAGTTTCAGGAGGCAAAGTCAGTACAGGAATCAGTGCAGCAAGGTACCATAGGAGTCCTTTAGAAATCAAATGTAAACAGCAGAGATGAAGCTGCAAAGCATGCGGGACCTTGAGGAATTTTAGGAAAGATAGCCAGCAGGCAGGCAGCATTCACAACAAGAAAGGAGATTTTTTCAAGCAAACTTACATTGGAAAGTCAAAAATTACTATTGTTTGTATTGCTATTACAATGTCGATGTAATAAAATAGAGTATGCATGGGACCAAAGAACTTGTTTAACCACCCTATTTTTTATGTATCCAGATCCCAGTAGTTTTAGAAAGTAGGGAGGGGTTAAAGTTTTTGTAAACCCTCAACATGTACCCAGTGAAGGGACTGGCCTCAGGTGACATCCCGGCTGGCAGAGAATAATAAAAATGTTTTTTTGACATTTCCCTTTGCTTCATGTTCTGGGGATAGCTCTACAATCCTAGATTTTCCCTCATTTTCTCTCTCCGTGACAATGGTTACCAGTACAAATAAAGGGGTAAATCTCACCATGGGGACACTGACATCAATACAAAATTTGACAGAGGTTATAACCCACCTCACTTTATCAAAAATGTAGAAAAATAAAAAGTTTTGCCTGGAGATACTCTAACATTAATTTAATTCTTTAAAATCCATAAATAAATATTAATATAAATATTAACCCATGCTGAGCTCCAAACTGGTGAGCAAAAAACCCAGACTGCTCCAAAAACAAGCAGTGCCAATAGAGCTGATCCCAGATGTAACTGATTTGACAAAATTAAGAGCTTTATTTTGTTTTGAATGAAGTACAGCTTTTACAGCTGAGGCTCGGTTATAGATTCCTCAATTAATCTTCTCCTGACATCAATTTACTAGACAAGAGTGAAGGGAACACTCCAACTGCAGACACAAATAAAGTAATTTTCTTTAGTAGAGCAGGATTAAGTTAGAACTCCTGGAAGTTCCCGTTTGGACAGGAAGTGAGGGTAAACCTGTCTAGTTAGAGCAGAGGTTCTCAACCTGGGGGTCGTGACCCCCTTGGGGGTCAAATGATGATTTGCCAGGGGTCACCAAATCCTGGGCTGTTCCTGAAGCCCATGCTGCTCTCCCAGCCTTTTCGCGACTGCCCAGCTGGGCCGTTTCTGAAGCCTGTGGCCACCCACTCAGCCTCTTCGCAGCCGCCCATTCAGCTCACGGGATGGCTGGGGGGCAGAGACTAGTGGTCAGCTGACTGGTAAGGAATGTGAAGAGGGAGGGGGCTGGACGAGACCCTATCTCCTGATTTTTCCACTGCTACAAGACACCACAAAGTCAGAGGCGCAGTGAAGCCGGAGACACAATGAGTAACACTACCAGTGATTATAGTTGCCATTAAAAGTCCCCACTACAGTTCTCAGATCAGCAGGTTCTCAGAGGACCTTGATCAAAAGCAGCTAAGTTGGCTGATCAGAACTCCCCCCAGCACTCCCACCCATCCCAACTCCCCGCCAGCACTGCCACACATCCCATTCTCCACACCAAAGAGTAAGACAGGGAATAAAAATAGAGACTACATGGAAGGGAGAGGAAAAGGGTACAAAGAAAAAGGGAGAGAAAGGACATAAGAAAGAACAAGAAAGATTGCTAGAGAGAGGGATGGGGGGGGATGGGGGGAAATTAGCATAGAGAGAAATAAAAGTGAAAGAAGAACAAAGAGTGGTACATCTTAAAATAATAAGGGGTTTTAATAATGTACGAGTGGAAGGGAGTGCTAAATGTCCGAGGGTTAGGGGCGCAAATTACTGGTCTTGCCTTGGGTGCCGACAACCCACGCTGCTAAAATAATTTTACTGTTAGGGGTCCCACACCTTGTGGGTCACGGCACTAGCAGGGTTGAGAACCACTTGGCTAGAAGAGGCAGACAAACAGCAATACATTGATCTTTTCAATTAATAGCTGTGCAAGGGGCATGTCAGCACAATCTGATCACTGGAGTACAGGCAGGCTGTGCTCCCAAGTAGAAGGCAAAGAAGAAAGCTGACCATGCTGGGACAGATGTGCTTACATGCCTAGTGTGGTCAGGTTGAAATAGGAAAGCAGAGGGACCGGTGGGATTACAACATATTTCATACAAAGCAAGAAATGCACAGAAAACACAAGATACTGTACCATATAAGTACATGGTAACACAGACCTCTCAGAAATATGAATGGTTGAGGTAAACACTAATGCCTCAGACAGAAAATAAATAATTCCTCTGAGTCTACTTGTCAAGAGGACATAAATACAAGTAACTTTTGCAGATCTGCAACAATAAGACTGTAGTAACAGCCATACATCTTGTGCGCTTGCTGTGCTTTTCTATGCTATGGTTTATTCTTTGCCAAAAATTAAACAAAGATGCATTAAAAATATGTCCAATTCATCTCCTCTGCTAAAAGTCATTATTTACATTACCCTGGAAACCATTAAGGGGCTGTAGTGCATTTTAAATACGGCTCATTGTTTTTATCTGTAAATGTCAAACAAAGTAGAGTGCGGTGAGCAGATTGCCAAATAAACGGAGTTACTCACCATTAAATACTTCGTTGAACTCCCCTGGTGGAGAATGGATAATGAATTGTGCTGCTACACGTACCTGGTAAAAGAAAAGAAAAATATATATGGAATACATTTCCAATGACCAACACAACACTAAAGTGTACTTGCCATTGAATTTGTCTAAAATGTAAGTAACTGTTCATAGCAACCAATCATCTCCTATATTTAGCTTGTTAAGTTAAAAGGGGAGGTTCACCCTCCAAAAAAATTTCTAGCATGCCATGGAGAACACCCACCCGACCGGCAGTATGCTGGTGTTTTTTTTTCCCCGTACATACCTTTTTACAGATGTCCATGAACACCAGTGTTAATATTAAACCATACAAATAAATTTAAATCCAGTTGGTGCGTGCTATTGCACCTAAGAACAGTTCTTAATCCTTTTGTTTATCCAGTGAAAAAAAACGTGCTCTGTGCTGTTGAATCGGGTATACTCTCCGTGAATTAGCACCCTTAGTTTGTGTCACCACCACCTCTAGTAAAGATTGCGCTCACCAGATCACATAAGGGACACAGCATATAATATCCTTTGAACAGCAGTTTCTGCACGATCCTTTATCCTGTATATCAGACCCGAATGGCTCTCCACCTCTTGAGGCTCCCCCAGAAAGAAAAAAGCCTCTTATGGTGTAGTATGTTTAAACCAACGTTTTATTATGAAA
The DNA here is from genome assembly GCA_029574335.1 of Rana kukunoris. NCBI lineage: Eukaryota > Metazoa > Chordata > Amphibia > Anura > Ranidae > Rana > Rana kukunoris. Next base: position 180,721,205 of record CM056051.1, read on the forward strand.
GTATAAAAGTAAAAAACTCTCACATTTTGCAATGCCCAGCCGGCATTAGCTAGTCCAGCGTTACTGTTTGTGCTGCGTGCGTTCCAAGCCTCGTTTCGGATGCGGTTCAACGGGCGGAAGTTGCAATGTTGACAATGGAGGAGACTATTGGCGGATTCGATGTGTAAAAGGATAATGCCCATAGGCCTCTTCCTGATGACGCATGCGTGCATGCGAAACATGTAGAGGCCTATGGGCATTATCCTTTTACACATCCCTGTGTCCCTTATGTGATCTGGTGAGCGCAATCTTTACTAGAGGTGGTGGTGACACAAACTAAGGGTGTTAATTCACGGAGAGTATACCCGATTCAACAGCACAGAGCACGTTTTTTTCACTGGATAAACAAAAGGATTAAGAACGGTTCTTAGGTGCAATAGCACGCACCAACTGGATTTAAATTTATTTGTATGGTTTAATATTAACACTGGTGTTCATGGACATTTGTTTTATATATATATGTTTATGGTTTTGAGATAATCAGCGCAGGAGTATATGTCACATATACACAATCCACGTTTTAATTTTTTCACTTGCCACAGGTGTTCACATTAACTGCAGCAGATTAACATATTATACACTTAGTTGCGCCGGTGTTACAACACATTTTTATACCTTTTTACAGGCTCTCTTCCCCTCCGGCGTTCCCACGGTACTGGGAGTTTACAATCACAGGCTGTGATTGACATCCCTCAGCCCGGTGCATACAGCGCGTCACGAGATGCCGAAGGAACCCGTTCGGGTTCCTTCGGCATCTCGTGACGCGCTGTATGCGCCGGGCTGAGGGCACGTCAATCACAGCCGCCGGATTGGAAGAGAGCCCGTAAAAAAGGTATCTACAGGAAAAAAAAAAAAACACTGGCATACTGCCGGTCGGGTGGGTGGGCTCCATGCCCTGCTAGAAATTTTTTGGAGGGTGAACCACCACTTTAAGCTTTGAACATGAAATCTAGAAACTGGTTAGTTGCCAATTTACATAAAATCCCCTCCACCGGTCTCATTTCTGCTGTCTCAATAAGCAGTATCGTGCCAAAGAAAGCAAAACCAGGTAAACAATTAGCTACGTGGAAGTAGTTGTCACTCTGCAGTGATAAAGTATATGGACCTCCTCTAAGGTTCCATTCACACTAATGCTTTTTTTGATGCATTTTGCAGAAATGCAGGGAAATTTTTTAACATGGTTTCCTATGGATGTAATAGAATCCAATGGACCTGTATCAAAAACGCAAGTACTGCGTTTTTACCGTGATTTGCGTTTTTTTCTAACCTGTTTATAGCTGGTTGTTAACCACTTAAGACCCGGACCAATACGCTGGTAAATGACCCAAGGTGTTTTTGCGATTCGGCACTGCGTCGCTTTAACAGACAATTGCGCGGTCGTGCGACGTGGCTCCCAAACAAAATTTGCGTCCTTTTCTTCCCACAAATAGAGCTTTCTTTTGGTGGTATTTGATCGCCTCTGCGATTTTTATTTTTTGCGCTATAAACTAAAATAGAGCCACAATTTTGAAAAAAAAACACAATTTTTTTACTTTTTGTTATAAAAAAAATCAAATAAACTAAATTTTAGTAAAACATTTAGGCCAAAATTAATTCAGCCACATGTCTTTAGTAAAAAAAAAAAAAAAAAAAAATAGCTACCTAGCGGGAACAGCGACACTAATACAGCGATCAGAAAAATGATCGCTTAGTGACGCTGGCAATAGGGAGTGAAAGGGTTAACTAGGGCGGTGATCAGGGGGTTAAAACTTTATTAGGGGGGGGTGGGGGGGCTATCCTGAACCTAACACTAACTGTTTTTTACACTGCCTGTCACACTGACACTAAATGCAGTGATTAGATCACTGCATTCAGTGACACTGTGACAGGGGGGTGGGGGGGGGGGGGGGATCACAAGGGGTTAATATGCCTATGTGAGTGTGTGTCAGTGTTGTGTTGGTGCACACTTACTTGTGATGTCTTCTCTCATCAGCAGTAAACACAGGAGGAGGAACTGACACGATGGGAGCGCGCTCCCATTGGCTGGGAGCGATCGCGGGGGGGGGGGCGGAAATCACGGACATCCGCCCGCTCGTCGGCGATCGCTCCCAGAGGCAGGGGGACCCCCGAACCGCACGAAAGCGGGGACGTAAATTTACGCCCTTGTGCCTGTACGAGCCATTCTATGGCCGTATATGTGCGTGCGGGTGTCCTTAAGTGGTTAAAGGAAATGTAAAAAAAAAAAAAAATTGATGGCAAAAAAAAAAAAAAAAAAAAAGAACGCAAATCGAAATAAAAAACGCAGCAAGAACCACAAAAAGCACCGCAAAAATGCTCAAAAGCAACATGCATAGGTGCGAACCGAGCAGTGGCGGAATGATCAGAGTCGCGGCAGTCGCAGTTGCGACTGGGCCCTGTAATTCCAGCAAGAATGGGGGGCCCGCCACCCGCCCGTCTGAGGTGCTGTTCGTTCCGGGCAGGGCCGATCAACAGGCTCAGGCTGCTAATACTCGGGGCCCCACGCCGCCGCTAGAGGTCCGCGGCCAGCGGAGATAATGTCTCCGCCAGCGGCCATTTTCCTGAAGACCAGCGCTGCCTGCTGTGATAGAGCTGCGGCGCCTGGTCAGCCGATGGGAGATCAGGGAGAAAGTAAGTGCGGGCCCCCTGTAACCTGAATAGGAGGAGCGGTGGGGTGGCTGCATTATAGAAGACTCATTCTCTCCATCGTCCTCCCACGGTCTCTGAATGCCTGCTTCTGCTCCTCTCCCAGGCATTCAGGTACTGCAGGAAGAAGATGGAGAGAATGATTCTTCTATATGCAGCCACCCCACCGCTCCTCCTAATCTGCTTATCTCTGCTGCCCCCACAGTGCTTTCTAAACACAGTGCTATCTAGCCCCCCCCCCCCCCCAGTGCTCTCCACCTCCTCAATGCTCTCCGCTGCCCCCATGCTCTCCGCTGCCTCCTGTGCCCTCCACTTCTCCCCCAGTGCTATCCAGCCCACCCCCCGTGCTCTCCTCCTCCCTCCTGTGCTCTCCACCTCCCCCCATGCTCTAGGCTGCCCCCCCAGTGACCTCCACCTCTTCCCTTGTGCTTTTTACCTCCCCCTGTGCCCTCCGCCTCTCCCCCTGTGCTCTCCACCCCCCCCATGCTCCACACTGCCCCCCTGTGCTCTTTTCAATTCCCCCCAATTCTCGCCAGCCCCCCCAGTGCTCTCTATTTCCCCAGTGCTTTCTATTCGCCCCAGCGCTCTCCAGCCCCCCTCTTCACTCCACCTCCCTCCTGTGCTCTCCACCTCCCCCATGCTCTACGCTGCCCCCTGTGCCCTCTACCTCTCCCCCTGTGCTCTTTTCAATTCCCCCTAATTCTCGCCAGCCCCCCCAGTGCTCTCCAGCCCCCCTCTTTACTCCACCTCCCTCCTGTGCTCTCCACCTCCCCCATGCTCTACGCTGCCCCTTGTGCCCTCTGCCTCTCCCCCAGTGCTCTCTAGGCCCCCCAGTGCTCTCCACCTCCCCCTATGCTCTACGCTGCCCTACGCCTCTCCCCAGTACTCTCCAGCCCCCCATTGATCTTCACCTACCCCGTGCCCTCCACCTCCTTTCATGCTCTCTGCTGCTACCCCCGTGCCCTTCGCCATCCCCCAGTGATCTCCACCTCCCCCAGTGCTCTACAGCCCCCATGATCTCCGCCTCCCACCTGTGTTCTCTGCCCCCATGCTCTCTGTCCCACCCTGTGTTTTTGCTTCCCCCTGTGCTCTCCAGACCCCCATGCCCTCCAGTCCCCTTGTGCTCTCCTCTTCCTGCCTGTGTTCTCTGCCTCCCCCATGCTCTCACACCACCCCATGTTCTCAAGGTTCTTCCCTGTGCTCTCTGCTCCCCCTGCTCTTTCCCTGTCCCCTTGCCCCCTGCACCTTTGCAGGGTTTCCCCCTCCCCTCTCCCGGGGGATCAGTCAGGATGGAGAGTGGAGAAGGGGCTGGTTAAGAAGTCATGGGCTGCTCATTCCAAAATGGCCGGGCCTATTTTTTGTCCCAGTCCGGGCCTGCCTGAGATGTAAGGAAACACTCCGCTGGGGACACCTGAGATGTAAGGAGGCACTCCGCTGGGGACACCTGAGATGTAAGGAGGCACTCCGCTGGGGACACCTGAGATGTAAGGAGGCACTCCGCTGGGGACACCTGAGATGTAAGGAGGCACTCCGCTGGGGACACCTGAGATGTAAGGAGGCACTCCGCTGGGGACACCTGAGATGTAAGGAGGCACTCCGCTGGGGACACCTGAGATGTAAGGAGGCACTCCGCTGGGGACACCTGAGATGTAAGGAGGCACTCCGCTGGGGACACCTGAGATGTAAGGAGGCACTCCGCTGGGGACACCTGAGATGTAAGGAGGCACTCCGTTGGATGGGGACACCTGAGATGTAAGGAGGCACTCCGTTGGATGGGGACAGTGACATCAGGGCTCCCACCGATTCTGCATTATGGTGAGTTGAATCATTTCATTCTATATTACCATGTGATAAAAGAAATAATGCGCTTCAATAATCCTGACACCATAACAACCATGGTGCCGGGATGACTGAGGTGCCAACACTAGAATTTTGGAGTATCTTTATCTGCTGATTGTTAACACACCCCGGACTCTGTACGTAGCACACCCCGGACTCTACACGTAGCACACCTTTAACCAGTGGCGGAAATATCAGTGTCGCAGCAGTCATTTCGACTGGGCCCTGTAATTCTGGGGGGGGGGCCTTCACCCACTCGTGTGAGGTGCCCACCCGCCAGTGTGAGGGGTCCATCTGACTGTCATTTCACTGGGGAGGGCCTTCATGATTTCTTGCACCGGGGCCCTGAAGACTCAAGTTACGCTACTGGAATCGAGCCTTAGTCAGAGCTGCTGATTGGAGAGCTCTAGCTTCGATTCTGCAAGGTTAGGCGGTGTTGGCAGTAGGGCTGGTTAACATGCTGCAGAGAGTCTGCTGCTTCCACAGATAAACATTCCTCTGCAGCGTATGCCAGACTGAGGTTTTCTACTGTTGCTCAGAATCAAACAAACAAGCAAAAGAGATGTATGTTTTTACTGCACCCCAGTGTATCGGGACTGAGAATTCTCAGAAATGGTCTGAAATGTACAGGAAAACCCCCCACATCAGTGGAAAAGACTTACAGGGTCAATTGGTATGTCCAGAATTCATTGACAAGTGCCTTTGACATCCTCCTGACTTACATTAACCCGGTTTAAGCCGCTTTACTATTCCCAGAGACCAAGTGCTTGTGCCCATATACCAGTATGGTAAAACACATGCATGCTGATGTCCAGGGGTATGTAGGGGTAGCGAGAGGCTACATCTACAACTTTTATTTTAGTTTTGGATTAAGTGGGGAAGGTTTTGAACTCCTGTCTATTTTTATCTTCTGCTAAGAATAATCAATCTATAGTCAACAACCTACTTGATCGATAGGACACACATAGGGAAGTTGATTTTGACTGAGAAGTTGGAAGATATGATTCCAAGATATCAAAACGCATGTCTCTTTTCACTATGCAATCCCATAATGCGATCACATTCATACAAAGCACCTCAGCGCTGCTCCTTGTTGTATCATTATATTAGGGCTGCAACTAACGATTATTTTCACAATCAAACAGTTGGCCAATTATTGTTTCGATTAATCGGAAAATAGCCTTAAAAAAAATATATATATATATATATATATATATATATATATATATATATATATATATATATATATATATATGCTTTTCTGCATTGAAGTATATTGAACCAAAAAAATAAAAAATAGCACCGTTTTGCGTTAAAAAGTCCTCGCCCTTTCCAAATACGCAGTACTATAAAGGGCTAACTTTAACCCCATTATGTTACTGGCCGATTAATCGATTATGAAAATTGTAATCGATTAATTCCATAATCGATTAATCGATTAGTTGTTTCGGCCCTGCATTATATTACACCCTGGTCAATCGACTCAGTTTGATCAGATCCAATCTTAACTGTTTTAATTGAATTGCAGATCGATCAGATAATAAAATCAATGAGCGTATGGCAACCATTAAGGAAATTGTATAGTGTATGGTCAGCTTTAGACTTTGCATCAAGCAGCAGCTGACATGCCAGTCTTAGCAGAAATCTGCAAATACAAACCAGGTTTTAGTAACAACTGTAAATACTGGATTTTCTGTTACTTTGGGGAGAATCTTCTCTATTCCTGGGGCAGGAAGTGTGGAGAATGTTGCTCACTTCATTGGACAGATTGATAGCAGCAGAAGCCACTGGCGCTCGCTGCTGTCAATCAAAAGCTGTGATGTGGAGGGTGGGCTGTGTCCCAATGTCTGTGTCAATGGACACAGCAGGAGGACTCAGGAGTGAGCGGCTTTCCGTGGGGGTACCCAATGAAAAGGATAAGCATTTTGTTTTAAATCAAACATGGTTTGCTTTTACTTAAATTTACCATTTCTTCAACTTCCTAGATTAGTGAGGCACTGGTGATGTAGCCCTGGATTACAAGATGCACCCTGGGTAGGCTACGTCACCAGTGCCTTTCCTCTCACACAGTGTGCACTGTCATATGGTCAATGAGGCACAACCCGAGTTTCAGGAAGTAAAGAAAAATGGTTTCATCTTCCTTTATTGAAATGTGCCAGTGTAAGAAGAATGGGGAAGTTGAGAAATATAGGGTATACAAAGAATGAAAAGCCTGCATATATCTACATTTCTTATCTGTTTGTAGATTGCCATTTGTAAACATTTCTATTTGTGAAGATAAAGGTAAAAGTTCCATATTAACCACTTCAGCCCTGAGTCTTTTTTTTTGCTGGGAAATTACTTCCCCCTAACATTATATATATTTTTTTTTTAACACCCTAGAGAACAAAATGGTGGCCATTGCAATACTTTTTGTCACAACGTATTTGCGCAGTGATCTTACAAGTGCACTTTTGGAAATATTTTTTAATTAAAAAAAGTGAATTAAAATACCAGTAAAAGTTAGCCCATGTTTTGTTAGATTGTGAAAGATAATGTTACGCCAAGTAAATTGATACCCAACATGTCACACTTCAAAATTGTGCCCGCTTGTGGAATGGCGTCAAGCTTTAACCCTTAAGAATCTCCTTGGCGAGGTTTAAAAAAAAAAAGGCTACAGGATGCATGTTTTGCGTTACAGATGCGGTCTAGGGCTCAAATTATCGCTCCCACTAACAATCGCGGCGATACCTCACATGTGTGGTTTGAACACAGTTTTCATAAGCAGGCGCTGCTCACGTATGCGTTTGCTTCTGAGCGCAAGCACGTCGGGACGGATCGATTAAAAAAAAAAAAAAGTGGGTCCCTTTTATTCCTATTACAAGGAATGTAAACATCCCTTGTAATAGAAAAAAAAAAGCATGACAGGTGCTCTTAAATATGAGATCTGGGGGCAAAAAGACCTCAGATATCATATTTACACTAAAATGCAATAATAATAAAATAAGAAAAGTTGTCATTTGAAAAAGTGACAAAAATAAAATGGCCCTAGAGATTTTACAGTGCTTTCATGGGAGAGGGAGCTGAGCAAACGGGTGGGGGGTTAATTCTGGGTTCTCTTAATGGTTTTCTATTTTGTAATGTACATATTTTGTACTTGGGCCTTGTTGGCCGGTCACCTTGTTGGCCGGTCGCTTTAACTGACAATTGCGCGGTCATGCGACGTGGCTCCCAAACAAAATTGACGTCCTTTTTTCCCCACAAGTAGAGCTTTCTTTTGGTGGTATTTGATCGCCTGTGCGGTTTTTATTTTTTGCGCTATAAACAAAAAAGAGCGACAATTTTGTAGAAAAATACAATATTTTTTACTTGTTGCTATAATAAATATCCCAATTTAAAAAAAAAAAAAACACATTTTTTTTCCTCAGTTTAGGGCGAGACGTATTCTTCTACATATTTTTGGTTAAAAAAAATAAAAAAAATCACAATAAGCGACTGGTTTGCGCAAAAGTTATAGCGCTTACAAAATAGGGGAGAGAATTTTTTTTTTTTTACTAGAAATGGCGGCGATCTGCGATTTTTATTGGTACTGCGACGTTATGGCGGACACTTTTGACGCCATTCACATTTATACTGCGATCAGTGCTATAAATATGCACTAATTACAGTATAAATGTGACTGGCATTGAAGGGGTTAACACTAGGGGGTGAGGAAGGGGTTAAATGTGTATCCTAGGTGTGTTCTAACTGTGGGGGGAGGGGGGGTGACCGATCCGTGTCCCTATGTACAAGGAACATAGATCGGGCTCCTCCTCTCCAGAGACAGGACGCTGTCTCTGGGTAAAACGGCAATGAGAGATGATCTATGTATGAGATCATCTCTCATTCGCCCACAGATCGCATCGCAAACGGCCACTCTGACTGGCCGTTCGCCGTGATCTGTGATTGGCCGTGTCCAAGGGACACGGACAACACAGGGCTTCCCCGCAGCGCGCTCTACAGCGTGCGCTGGGAACGCCCAAAGGGGCGGCCGTCAAAAGACGGCATGTTGGATATTCAGACCCGCGCTGGTGCCGTCATTTGATGGTAGCGCGGGTCTGAAGTGGTTAAGAGCTATGGGCGGAAGTGACGTTTTGACGTTGCTTTTGCCGTGTCATGGTATGGAGACGGGTGGGGGCCCATCTTGCCCTCAATCTTACCTATACCCAGCCACGGATAGGACCCGATCACCTCCACTGCTACCGACAACTCCAGTAAGTGGCAGAGGGCACGGGAAAGTGGCGGGAGGGGCCCTCTTCCCCCACTGATAACAATGATCTTGCAGAGACCACCATTATTGTTTACCAAACCGCCATCCGAAGAGATGGATACCTCGGTTATGGCAGCAGAATGGGGAAAAAGGGGGATTTATAAATGACTTTGAACGAGGCATAGTTGTTGGTGCCAGACGGGCTTGTTGTGAGCATTTCAAAAACTGATGATCTACTGGGATTTTCACACAAGACATCTCTAGACCAAGGTTTGCCAAATTTGCTTGGAATCTAGGAGCCAGCTAAAAAAGTTAGGAGCCAGAAAACGCAACCCGTCCCGACGAGCTCGCGCGCAAAAGCGCCCGCATATGTAAACGGTATACAAACCACACGTGACGTATCGCCACGATTGGTAGAGCAATAATTCTAGATCTCCTCTGTAACTCAAAACATGCAACCTGTAGATTTTTTTTTTTTTTTTTAACGTCGCCTATGGAGATTTTAAAGGGTAAAAGTTTGTCGCCATTCCACGAGCGGACACAATTTTGAAGCTTGACATATTGGGTATCAATTTACTCGGTGTAACATTATCTTTCACAATATAAAAAAAACTGGGCTAACTTTACTGTTGTCTTAATTTTTTTATAAAAAAAAAAATAAAAATAAAAAAAGGGTATTTTCCCCTCAAAAAAGTGCGTTTCTAAGACCTCTGCGCAAAATCGGTGTGACAGAAAGTATTGCAACGACCACCATTGTATTCTTTAGGGTGTGTGTGTAATTTATATATATATATATATATATATATATATATATATATATATATATATATATATATATATAAAATATGTTTGGGGGGCTCTAATTAGAGGGAAGGAGATGGCAGTAAAAACACTGGAGAAGCTCCATTAGAATCGCTGGATTACTTGTCATGCCAACGGCGACCACAAGATGGCGCCAGATTACAGAAGGCCTGCAGAAAGCCACAAAGCCGTGGCCTCAATTATCGGCCGGCGTGGCGGGGGAGCACGGAGACACAGGGTGGGGTATCCTGCGTCTCCATGCACCCCACCTCCCCCGCCGCACAATCGCGTCGGGCTGCCCAGGCCGGTAATTGAGGCCGCGGCTTTGTGGCCTTCTGCAGGCCTATGCTTCCCCAGGCGTCAGGTCGCTAATTCTAGTCGAAATTGTGACCGGGCGCCCGGATTTGTCAAACCCTGCTCTAGAGTTTACAGAGAATGCCCTGAAAAAGAGAAAATATCCAGTGAATGGCAGTTGTGTTGAGGAAAATGCCTTGTTGATGTCAGAGGTGAATGGGCAGATTGGTTTGAAATTATAGGCAACAGAAACTCCAATAACCACTTGTTACAACCAAAAGGTATGTAGAATACATCTCTGAATGCACAACAAATCAAACCTTTAAGCAGATGGACTACAGCAGCAGAAGACCACACAGGGTACCACTCCTGTCAGCTAAGAACAGGAAACTGAAGCTACAATTTGCACAGGCTCACCAAAAATTGACCAACAGAAGATTGGAAAAATATTGCCTGGTCCGATGAGTCTCACATTCAGCTGCAACATTCAGATGGGAGGGTCAGAATTTGGCACAAATAACATGAAACATGGATCCATCCAGCCTTGTATTAACGGTTCTGGCTGGTGGTGTAATGGCGTGGGGGATATTTTCTTGGCACACTTTGGGCCTCTTGAGTATCGTTTGAATGCCACGGCCTACCTAAATATTGTTGCTGACAATGTCCATTACTTTATGACTAGTGTACCCATCTTCTAAAGGCTACTTCCAGCAGGAAAATGCACCAGGTCACAAAGCTCAAAATGCCTCAAACTGGTTTCTTGAACCTACAAATCTGCAGCAACTGCGTGATGCTCTCATGTCTCATATGGTCTGAAATCTCTGAGGATGTTTCCAACACAATGGGGGTTATTTGTGAAAGGCAAATCCACTTTGCACTACAAGTTCAGTCGCTGTAGATCCGAAGGGGGCATGCAAGGAAGATAAAAAAAACAGCATTTTTGCTTGCACAAGATTGGATGATAAAATCAGCAGAGCTTCCCCTCATTTTAGATCTCCCCCCCCCGCCCAGATCTACAGCAAAAAGTCGTAATAAGCGTATATATTGATTGGTTTGCACAAAAGTTATAGCGTTTACAAAATAGGGGATAGATTTTTGGCATGGTAATGGCGGCAATCTGCGTTTTTTATCGTGACTGCGACATGGCAGACACATCGGACACTTAACGCCATTTTGGGACCATTGTCATTTATACAGCGATCAGAGCTATAAAAATGCACCGATTACTATGTAAATGACATTGGCAAGGAAGGGGTTGAACACTAGGGGCCACTGAAGGGGTTAAGTGTATCCTAGGGATTGATTCTAACTATGGGGGGTGGGCTACCAGTGACACGACAGTGATCCCTGCTCCCGATGACAGGGAGCGGTAGATCACTGTCCTGTCACTAGGTAGAACAGGGAAATGCCTTTTTTACATAGGCATCTCCCTGTTCTGCCTCTCCGTGACAGGATCACAGGACACTGGCGGACATCAAGTCACTGGTGGGTCTCGCGGGCACAGTCACAGAGAATGCGGCGGGTGCACATGTTCCCTGCCAGCGGCACACACCCACAATGCTCCTACACAGTACCCCCAAACATTATATATGTTTTTATAGCAGACACCCTAGGGAATAAAACGACGGTCATTGCAACGTTTTATCTTGCACGGTATTTGCGCAATAATTTTTCAAACACCCTTTTTTTGGAAAAAAATTGTTTCATGAATTAAAAAACAACAAAACAGTAAAGTTAGCCCAATTTTTTTTGTATTATGTGAAAGATGATGCTACGCCGAGTAAATAGATACCCAACATGTCACGCTTTAATTATGTGCACACTCATGGAATGGCGCCAAACTTCGGTATTTAAAAATCTCCATAGGCAACGCTTCACATTTTTTTTTTTTTTTACAGGTTACCAGTTTAGATTTACATAGGAGATCTAGTGCTAGATTTGTTGCTGGCACTAGCGCACACGGCGATACCTCACATATGTGGTTTAAACGGCGTTTACATATGTTGGCGGGACTTACGTGTGCGTTCACTTCTGCACGTAAACTACCAGGGACAGGGGCCTTTTAATTTTATTTTTTTCACTTTTATTTATTTATTGTGTGTGTGTGTGTGTGTGTGTGTGACAGGTCCTCTTTAAGGAGAGATGCGGGGTCAATAAGACCTCACATCTCTCCTCCAGGCTGGAAACCATGAGATCGGTGAAAAAAAAATTCACTGTTCTCATGAATTGTTGCTTACAGCCGCAATCGCGGCTTTGTTTACTTACGGGGACCCGGGCGTGACGTCATCACATCGCGCCCGGGTCCTCCGACGGTCATAGAGATGACTGGTGACCATCTGGTCACCAGTCATCTCTATACTTCCTGCCGACGCCGGACGATTCGTTCTCCGGGCCCCCGAAGGCACAGGAGAGCCCAGAAAAGCACCGGATAGCGGCGGGAGGGGGGGGTGTCCCCTCCCGCAGCCTGTAAGAACGATCAAGTGGCGGAACCGCCGCCATGATTGTTCTTATGTCGTGCAGAATCGCCGGCTGAACAAGAGGATATCTGAATGATGCCTCCGGCTGCAGGCATCATTCAGATATTTACCCGCAAAGCCCAGGACGTCATTTGACGTCCACTCAGGATGGGAGATCCCATCTGTGGACGTCAAATGACAACAGGCTGGTATTGAAGTGGTTAAAGGTACTTTCACACTGAGGCAGTTTTCAGGCATTTTAGCACTAAAAACAGCACCTAAAAACAGCCCCTCCTAGCTCCCCAGTGTGAAAGTCGAGTGCTTTCACACTGGGGTGGGCGGGAAAAAAAAAAAAGTCCTGCAATCGGCATCTTTGGGGCAGTGTAGGAGCGATGTATACAGCGCTCCTACACTGCCCATTGGAATGAATGGGCAGCAGGCTGCAACACGGGCACTATTAACCCACAGTGCATGCCCACAGAGTCAATGGCAGCGCCGTGGAGAGGAGCGGGACTTTCTCCCCTATCGCTGGACACGTAAGTGTCCGGTTATTAAATATCAGTAGCTGCTGATTGTTAATATTTTTTTTTAGTAAGAACTCCGCTTTAAGCTCAGGGGGTGGTGTGTTTTATTAAAGGTCCCCCTGTTATCATCTATAGTCTATCAACATATAAAATGACAGCCATGTAATCACACCGACCCCCATTTCCTAGAGATTACTAGCTGACAATCCCCCCGGCGAAGTTCGCCTATTACTGACCCCGGGGGACATCACCCAGACTAATGAGGAGGAGGAGGGTGCAGGGTGACCGGTGACAGGGGGATGTCCCGCACACTGACAACCTCGAAGCCTCCGCCCTTCTGCCTCCTATTTTCGGCTGAGGCCGTACAAGGAGCGGACCGGCTGGGAGGAAGAAGAGGCGGAAGTCAGACAACCCCACCCTGACCGGAGGAGCCCACTTACCTGAGACACCTCAGCCGGGCCCCTCCCCGCCCCCTACATACCGGGGACACCCCACACTCTACACAGGACTCCCCCGCACCCCCTCCCTCTACAAGCAGAGGAGCTCATCCTTCACACACATCACACAACACCGACCTTCTCCTCATCAGACAGCTGCTCCTCCACATCCGCCATCTTCTTCACCCCCTTTTCCTGACTGACTGCGCGCGACACATGTGGGCGGAGTCTGACGTCCCCTCTACGGCCCGCCCACAGGAGAAGGGACGGGGAGCGCGCTCGGGCTGGGGTGACGGGAGCGCGCTGTGCTGTGACATGTCTCAGAACAGCGCCCTCACCGGCCACACTGCGCCAGTTCAGTGTAATGTCATCTGTTACAATTCTGAAGTGATATGAACCCTTTTACTGCTGGAGCCTTTTTTTGCTCTCATAGTAAGATGTACATTTTAGCTATATCAGGCACTTTTGCCCAGGCCAGCTTTAAGGCGCCGTCATACTTTGATTAACAATTGCACAGTCATGTAGAAGAATACATATTGGCCTAAATTGATGAATAAATTCGTTTTTTTACTTCTTTTTTTTATGTTTTATAGCGGAAAGTAAAACAAAACATTTTTTTAAAATAGTCGCTCTGTTTTTGTTTAAAGCACAGACACAAGGGACACTGACATGGTCACCTATACCTGGCAGGTAGGTAGTACTACTCTCCTGAAAACATTTGCTTGTGTCAGTTGTACATATTGGGGGAATCTTATTTTTTTTTTCTGTTGATTGCTGATGAGAAAAATAAACAGATGTATTTATTTGTTCCCGCCCCCAATCCTTCCTTTGCTCACTGCCTGGACCACTTACCTCCATCACTGTGCTACATGTTTTCTGCTGCACGCACCACCAGTGTTGTAAGTAATGGATTTAAAATAAACGCAGTTACCTAACGCAGCCCCTTTTGAGGGTAACGAGTAATCTACCTGATTACTCTTCCCCTCACGGTAATGTAGTTCCCATTACTTGGGCGGCTTTACCGCCGCTAGATGGCAGCAGAGTAATCGCTTCTGCCGGTGCTGTGAACATAAATATGGGTGGAACTCCGCTTTAGAATCATGTGACCGCTGTGATGGCCTGTCACAGCAGTCTGAAAACTCCCAATCAAAAGGAGCCCTGGATACAATGAGCCCCACCCTCCTCACACTGACCTATCACCGGGGAACAACTCACATTGATCACACACACTGTGTGCGCAACCTGATCAATGATCCGGGGAACACATGGCCGGAACAAAATGTTCCACAGAACAAACATTCCCTATACAACACAGTGTACACAGAGACATCTAGTGGTCAACATGGTAAGTGCAGGACACCTATATAGACCAATGATCAGCAGTTTTTTTTTGGTCAGTGATTTCATCTCTTCATCAGACAACAAAGAAAAATCTGACATCCCCATTCCAGATCCCTTGCATCCAATAAAGCTTATATAAGATAAATAAAATAATAAACAATAAACTATATAAAATTCTAATAAAGCATGATATAAGATTTTAAATTACAGACTCTGTAAACGTCAAGGGAATATTATAAACATACATTTTAATCCAGTTTATAATTTGGATGTAATATGTAGCAGATGGATAAGGGTTTTAAGTCCTATTAGGTGCACATACATGGTGGGACGGATGCACCTAGGCTGGGATATACACGAGATCACCATTTGTTTCCGGTTTTCTTCTCTCAAGGATCTGCCATTCTTTTGTCTTGGAGTTCTAACTCACTGCTCCCTGGCAAGCGCCCGTCATCTGCTTCTCAACAAAGCATTGTAGAAAACTTAAAAAAAATTCAGTTACCTTGCTGAGTAACTAATTACTTTTTCAATGTAGTAACTGAGTCACTAACGGAATTACTTTTTCGGAGAAGTAATTTGCAACTGTAACTAATTACTTTTTTAAAGTAAGATGAGCAACACTGCGCACCACTGGCATGGTTATATCTTCTTGTTCCTCCATAAATTTAGCAGAAATGTGTGCTTGAAGTAGAACTATAGGCCAGCCCTCAAAATTTTCACTCGCCTACTAGCATTTGGCGAGTGGATTTAAGCTGGGGGTGAGTGATGACAGGGATTCATGACCGATCTCCCTGCAATCTGTGCCTACACTTAGAGTCCCGATGAGATTGGCGGCCGAAGAGGAAAGGTGCATGCTCAGGAAAAGTAGTCTGGTGAGCCGCGCACAGGCAGAGCAGTACACAGGTACTCTCCTTACACTTCTCATTAAGCCATGGGACCTAACAGTATGACCTCTCTGAGCCTGTCCCCCTCCCCCGACCAATGTAGCTGGATGTAATGCTGGAAGTAATGAGTGAGGTGGAGGATTGGGAAAATTACCACTCCGGTGCAGCACTCACTGAAAGTTGCCCTGACATGAGAGCGGCAGCCTTCCAGTTTGTGCAGTTTTCTTCTCCTTGTGCTCTATGTAAGTGTCCAACAGTTCAGCCTGAGCACTGTGAACAGACTGGTCTCAATGTGTGCTGTGCGGTGTCAGTGTGTGCTGTGCTATGGTGTCAATGGCTGGGCAGTTGTGTGGATCTCAGCGCTGGATTGTACTCTCTCCCGCTGTGCTGCAGCTCCTCTCCTCACTGCCAGCCTGAATAAAAGGGGGAAGTGGGGACATGCAAGTGTGGAGCTGCACACACAGGCTCCTGATGAGATGAATGGGAGTGAGAGAGAGAAAAAGAGGATGGATGGAAGTTGCAGAGAAGACAGCAAGTGAATGGGGAAGAGACCCAGTTCTAGTGCCCTGTCCCTCTGGTCTGACCCCAGTGCCCTTTCCCTCTGGTCTGCTCCCAGTGCCCTGTCCCTCTGGTCTGCCCCCAGTGCCCTGTCCCATTTTGTTAAAGTGGTTGTTGCTAATATTTATTTTTGTAACTTGATTCTGCATAAAACATTTAACAGTGTCATTCCATGAGATAATCTACGAGGGCATGTTTACGGGTGCAATTAGGCGCAGGGCAGTGTATGAATTAGGTGGGGCAACTGGTGGTGAGTAACTCTTGAGGCCTGGCTAGTAGCTCAGGACTTGAAATTTTGAGCCCTACTATAGGCAACACTTGTTTTTCCATTTTGGATAGAGTAAGGGATGGTTATAGCCCCCTTATGTTTTTTTTTTTTTGCCATCTGTTTATTTCTCTTTATTTTCTGCCCCATAGCCAAACAGGAAGTGAGAGGAAATCTCTGCAGATTAAGGGAATCTGCCCCCCAAGGCAATCAGAACTAGTGTCTCCAGGGGCAGATCTTAAACAGGAAGGGGTGTAACCTTGACAGGAAGGGGTGAATCATATTTAAATTAGGTGGTTGCACAAGTTTAGTCAGGCCTAGGGCAGCACAAAACCCAAATTCACCACTGGGTGTAGGCCATTTATACACTTTATGGTTTCTGACTGAAAAATTCCCAGAGATGACCTAACCCTCTCCTGCCTTATTGCTAGGATTTCGCTAAGAAACTCCTAGTTGTTAATCTTCACCTCCATCATAACAAGAGACAGCTCTCAAACTGCATCAGAAGAGAGAAAGAGCATGTGCAGGGGTTTCAATCAGAAAAAGCTCACTCCTGTGATGGTGAAGGTAAACAGCATAGGTGTGCGCAGCGTATTGCATTAGGGTGTGCACCCCAACGTTCAAACGCACATGTACGCCACCTGCTATCACAGGAAGGGAGGCTCTGTTGGTGGGAGAGCGTTGATTGGGAGCATATTACAGTACACCCTTAATACGGGTGTAACATGTTCCTAAAGTTGAACCTAGACTTTAACCACTTCATTACCGAGCCTGTTTTTCAGATTCGGTGCTTACGAGACTAAAACAGTTTTTTTTGCTAGAAAATTATTTAAAACCCCCAAACATTATATATATATTTTTTTCTAACACCCTAGAGAATAAAATGGCGGTCATTGCAATACTTTTTCTCACACCGTATTTGCGCAGCGGTCTTACAAGCGCACTTTTTTTGGAAAAAATTCACTTTCTTGAATTAAAAAATAAGACAACAATAAATTTGGCCCAATTTTTTTATATATTGTGAAAGATGATGTTACGCCGAGTAAAATGATACCCAACATGTCACGCATAAAAATTGCGCCCGCTCGTGGCATGGCGTCAAACTTTTACCCTTAAAAATCTCGATAGGCGACGTTTAAAAAATTCTACAGGTTGCATTTTTTGAGATGACGAGGAGGTCTAGGGCTAGAATTATTGCTCTCGCTCTAACGATCGCGGCGATACCTCACTTGTGTGGTTTGAACACCGTTTTCATATGCGGGCGCTACTCGCGTATGCGTTTGCTTCTGCGCGCGAGCTCGTCGGGACGGGGCACTTTAAAAAAATTTTTTTTTGGTTTTCGTTTTTATTTTTCTTTATTTTATAATTTTTAACACTGAAAAAAAAAAAAAAAAAAAAAATTATCACTTTTATTCCTATTACAAGGAATGTAAACATCCCTTGTAATAGAAAAAAGCATGACAGGTCCCCTTATATATGAGATCTGGGGTCAAAAAGACCTCAGATCTCATATTCAGGCTTAAATGCAAAAAAAAAAAAAAAAAAAAAAAAAAAAAAAAGGGCAAAATGTAAACATATTAAATGTCTCTTTAAGACGCTGGGCGGAAATGACGTTTTGACGTCACTTCCGCCCAGCAGAGAGAGGGGGACGGCTGAGGGACATTTTTTCCCTCAGTCACATCCCCGGACAGGCAACGAGCGGACCCGATCGCCTCCGCCGCTACCGACGGCTACGGTAAGCGGCGGAGGGCGCGGAGAGCGGCGGGAGGGGGGGGCACCCTCTCCCGCCGCCGGTAACGGCGATCTCGCGGCGAATCCGCCGCGATGACCGCCGTTATCGTTAACAGGACCGCCCCACGAAGAGATGGATATCTCGGTTGTGGCAGCAGCTGCTGCCGTTACCGAGATATCCATCTTCAAAAACGTGACGTCTTTGGACGTGGGGCCGGTCACAAGTGGTTAATATATTGGGAGCATTTAAACTGCCCACTGGCACCCCCAACCACCCACCTGGTGCTGCGCCTGGTTAATGCCAATGCACATGGGGTAATTAGGGTGTGCCCAGGCACACCCAGCACACCCTGTGCGCACACCTATGGTAAACAGTAATAGCTGCGATGTCCTAGCAACAAGACAGGATAGGATGATGCAATCTCTGGGATCAGGCTTCAGGAGGCATGTAAATGGCCTTCACCTATAGCAAGGACATTATTTTACTTTTATCTACAATAAACTTGACTTGATTGAACTCTTGAGCCCAAGATCTAAAAATAGATTGAACTCTTGAGCCCAAGATCTAAAAATAGATTGACCTCTTGACCCCAAGATCTAAAAATAGATCGAGAACTATTAACCCCAAGATCTAAAAATAGATTGACCGCTTGACCCCAAGATCTAAAGATAGATTGAACTTTTGACTCCAAGATCTAAAAATAGATTGAGCTCTTGACCTCAAGATCTAAAAAAAGATTGACCTCTTGACCTCAAAATCTAAAAATAGATTAACCACTTTAGCCCCGGGCCTGTTTTTCAGATTCGGTGTTTACGAGACTAAAACATTTTTTTTTGCTATAAAATTACTTAAAACCCCCAAACATTATATATTTTTTTTTTCTAACACTCTAGAGAATAAAATGGCAGTCATTGCAATACTTTTTGTTACACCGTATTTGCGCAGCGGTCTTACAAGCGCACTTTTTTTGGAAAAAATTCACTTTTTTAAATAAAAAAATAAGACAACAATAAATTTGGCCCAATTTTTTTACATATTGTGAAAGATAATGTTACGCCGAGTAAAATGATACCCAACATGTCACGCTTAAAAATTGCGCCCGCTCGTGGCATGGCGTCAAACTTTTACCCTTAAAAATCTCGATAGGCGATGTTTAAAAAATTCTACAGGTTGCATTTTTTGAGATACAGAGGAGGTCTAGGGCTAGAATTATTGCTCTCGCTCTAACGATCGGGGCGATACCTCACTTGTGTGGTTTGAACACCGTTTTCATATGCGGGCGCTACTCGCGTATGCGTACGCTTCTGCGCGCGAGCTCGTCGGGACGGGGCGATTTAAAAAATTTTTTTGTTTGTTTTCGTATTTATTTGTATTAATTTTACCAATTTTTAACACTAAAATAAAAAAAATAAAAAAATTATCACTTTTATTCCTATTACAAGAAATGTAAACATCCCTTGTAATAGAAAAAAGCATGACAGGTCCTCTTAAATATGAGATCTGGGGTCAAAAAGACCTCAGATCTCATATTTAGGCTAAAATGCAAAAAAAAAAAAAAAAAATTTTAAATGTCATTTTTCAAATGACATTTAAAAAAAAATGTCTCTTTAAGACGCTGTTTGGAACTGACGTTTGACATCACTTCCGCCCAGCAGAGCTACGGGGATGGACGAGGGAAATTTTTTCCCTCACTCGCATCCCCGCTGACCAGACGAGCGCACCCGATCGCCTCCGCCGCTACCGACGGCTCCGGTAAGCGGCGGAGAGCGCGGGAGCGCAGCGGGAGGGGGGGGGGACGCTCATCCGCTACCGATAACGGCGATCTCGCGGCGATTCCGCCGCGGAGACCGCCATTATCGTTTACCCGACCGCCCACAGAAGAGATGGATATCTCGGTTGTGGCAGCAGCTGCTGCCGGTACCGAGATATCCATCCTCAAAGTGCCGACGTATACCTGCGGTGGGCGGTCGGGAAGTGGTTAACCTCAAGATCTAAAAATAGATTGACCTCTTGACCCCAAGATCTAAAAATAGATTGAACTCTTGACCCCAAGATCTAAAAATAGATTGACTTCTTGACCCCAAGATCTAAAAATAGATTGATCTCTTGACCTCAAAATCTAAAAATAGATTGACCTCTTGACCTCAAAATCTAAAAATAGATTGACCTCTTGACCCCAAGATCTAAAAATAGATTGAACTCTTGACCTCAAGATCTAAAAATAGATTGAACTCTTGACCCCAAAATCTAAAAATAGATTGACCTATTGACCCCAAGATCTAAAAATAGATTGAACTCTTGACCCCAAAATCTAAAAACAGATTAAACTCTTGACCTCAAAATTTAAAAATAGATTGACCTCTTGACCCCTTTAATCTAAAAATAGATTGACCTCTTGACCCCAAGATCTGAAAATAGATTGATCTCTTGACCCCATGATCTAAAAATAGATTGAATTCTTGCCCCCAAGATAGGATGATGCAATCTCTGGGATCAGGCTTCAGGAGGCATGTAAATGGCCTTCACCTATAGCAAGGACATTATTTTACTTTTATCTACAGAAAACTTGACTTAATTGAACTCTTAAACCCAAGATCTAAAAATAGATTAAACTCTTGAGCCCAAGATCTAAAAATAGATTGACCTCTTGATCCCCAAGCTCTAAACATAGATTAAAGTCTTGACCCCAAGACCTAAAAATAGATTGACCTCTTGACCCCAAGATCTAAAAATAGATTGAGAACTATTAACCCCAAGATTTAAAAATGGATTGAACTCTTGACCCCAAGATCTAAAAAATAGATTGACCTCTTGACCCCAAGATCTAAAAATAGATTGAGAACTATTAACCCCAAGATCTAAAAATGGATTGAACTCTTGACCCCAAGATCTAAAAAATAGATTGACCTCTTGACCCCAAGATCTAAAAATAGATTGACCTCTTGACCCCAAGATCTAAAGATAGATTGGCCTCTTGACCTCAAGATCTAAAAATAGATTGACCTCTTGACCCCAAGATCTAAAAATAGATTGAACTCTTTACCTCAATATCTAAAAATAGATTTAACTCTTGACCCCAAAATCTAAAAATAGATTAACCTCATGACCACAAGATCTAAAAATAGATTGAACTCCTGACCCTCAAGATCTAAAAACAGATTGAACTCTTGACCTCAAAATGTAAAAATAGATTGACCTCTTGACCCCCAAAAAAATCTAAAAATAGATTGACCTCTTGACCCCAAGATCTAAAAATAGATTGATCTCTTGACCCCAAGATCTAAAAATAGATTGAGAACTATTAACCCCAAGATCTAAAAATAGATTGAACTCTTGACCCCAAGATCTAAAAATAGATTGAACTCTTGACCCCAAGATCTAAAAATAAATTGACTTCTTGACCCCAAGATCTAAAAATAGATTGATCTCTTGACCCCAAGATCTAAAAATAGATTGAACTATTGACCCCAAGATCTAAAAATAGATTGAACTCTTAACCTCAAATTCTAAAAATAGATTGACCTCTTGACCCAAAAATCTAAAAACAGATTGACCTCTTGACCCCAAGATCTAAAAATAGATTGAACTCTTGACCTCAAGATCTAAAAATAGATTGAACTCTTGACCCCAAAATCTAAAAATAGATTGACCTCTTGACCCCAAGATCTAAAAATAGATTGAACTCTTGACCCCAAGATCTAAAAACAGATTGAACTCTTGACCTCAAAATTTAAAAATAAATTGACATCTTGACCCCTATAATCTAAAAATAGATTGAACTCTTGACCCCAAGATCTAAAAATAGATTGATCTCTTGACCCCATGATCTAAAAATAGATTGAATTCTTTCCCCCAAAATGGGATGATGCAATCTCTGGGATCAGGCTTCAGGAGGCATGTAAATGGCCTTCACCTATAGCAAGGACATTATTTTACTTTTATCTACAGAAAACTTGACTTGATTGACATAATTGTGAAGTGGAAGGAAACTGATAAAACACATTTACATTTTTGGTTGTAACATGACAAAATGTGAAAAATGTCAAGGGGTATGAATACTTTTTCAGGGCACTGTAGTTGGTTGCTGCCTTCCAATATCTCCCAGACACTTTTCCAGTGGCACCAGTGATGAAAAGTCCCTCAGTCAGCTTCAGTAAACCTTCAGTAGAACAGACCCCTCTCCCATGTTGTAAACTCCTCAGGTCAAGTAACCCCTGTGCTAAGTCTCAAAGTATTTATACACACTCCCAGCCACCATCTAGGCACTTTGACCCTGGGATTAGCCAGTGCTGCACAAATATTCAGCTGCTGATTAGACTCTCCCTGCACTGCCCGAGGGCCCAATGCCACTAGGGGGCCCCATCAGGGTTGCCAGCTTCGTAAAACAAGGGACAGTATTGAAAAATCTGTGTTTTAAAAAAAAAAATTATAGCTGCCCAGCCTCTCCAGTACCTTTTCAGTGTGTGTATGTGTATTCTGTGTGTATGTATATATTGTGTGTCTGTGTGTGTATACTGTGTATGTATACTGTGTGGCCCCATGATCTATTGCCTGGGGCAGGGCCGTTTGAAGAAATTAGGGGGCCCCAAGCAAAATGGACATGGAGGCACCCCCCCAGTGTGCCAGTGTGCCCATCAATTATAGCTACTGTGCCCCATCAGATGCTGCCAGTGTGCCCATCAATTGTCGCTACTGTGCCCCATTAAATGCTGCCAGTGTGCCCATCAATTGTCGCTACTGTTTTTCATTTGCTTTGCTCACCTTTTTATCTGGACTCTCTGTCACTCAGTCTGGTTTGGTGGGGCAAACTTTAGCTTCTCTTCCAGGTTCCCTGGTCCAGGCAGGCAGTTGGCCGGGCCGCTCGGGTGGGAGGAGGAGGAGCCTGAAGGAGGTCGCGTCGGAAATTTGCAGGCCCTGGGCTGCAGCGGAGGTCCTCGGGCGGGGAACAGCTGGCTGAGCCGAGCCGTGGATCTAAGGCACTGGTCTAGCATGGCAGAATGCCGCCGCCCGCCGTGCTGACTCAGCCGAAAAGGTCACTAACTGGACTGGAGGTCGGAGGGAGGACTCAGAGTCAGCGGTGAGTGCTGCCGCTCTCTCTCTCTGCTGCTGCTGCACACTGAGTGAGCACTTAATGTGCACTTCCTGTCAGTCCGGCCGGGAACAGGACACTGAATCTCCTGTACCGCGCAGTACTCGGCCGGACTGACAGGAGGAAAGCTTGGCCACGCTACAGCCTGCAAAGGGGAAGTTGGGGGCCCCAGGCCAGCTCGGGGCCCCAAGCAATTGTTTGCTTTGCCTGTCCTGTAGCGACGGGCCTGGCCTGGGGGCCCCATAATCTCCTATTGCCCGGGGACCCCATGAATTGTCAGTCCGCCCCTGCCTGCATTGGACAAAAGGACACCAAGGGACAATCCACAGCCAGAGCGCAGGAGAGTAGAAGAGGGCACAGACTGCTGGGGAAGTGGTAAATTAGGTAATTAAAACTGCTTTTTGCAGCCCCCTAGACCAGAACGAGCTTTTAACCCATGCAGTGTGGGGTCTGCTCCACTGCAAGGAAGCATTTTTTTCTTTCCCTGAAGATAGGCACTGTTTTAAAAATGTAATAGTTACCAGTTGGTTAACTACTGGAATAGAGCAATTAATGAGGTTTCTTTATTTTATTAGTGTATCTATGGTCAAAATGTAAAATCATTCCCAAATTGTATTTACGTATTGTATTACAGTATTTCCAGTCTGCTTCTAGTAATCTGATCAATCTTGAAGTTTGAAAACAGCTGCAGGGAATCCAGGAAGTTGTGAAGAAAGATGACCAGCAGAATGACAGCATTTACAACATGAAAGTATATTTTTCAAGGTTATATTGGATTGTGATACACTGTAGAAGTATTGTCTGTGGAGCTGATGATTATATATTTAAAAGTGTATGTTGTGACCAAGGATTTCCTTTACAGTGGGAGTAAACTCCAATGCATAATTTGTACCTATAAGTACTGTAAATATCTCCTAAACATACACCTTTTAGGAGATATTACTGTACATGCATTCCTCTGAAGGAACGACCACCCGAGTTTCCCTCCCTGACACCAGCAGAAATGGCCAAGACATTCCTAACCTAGATGATGAGGACTGGGAGGATGTTTGGTACCTTCCCTTTCATGGTTTACTTACACTTTGTCATTTCATGAGATAATTTACAAGGATGTGTTTAGGGGCGGGACGGGGTAAGGGGTTGGGTGGGGCAACTGGTGGCGAGTAACCCTTAAGACCTGGCTTGTAGCGCAGGACTTGAAATTTTGAGCCCTGTGCTAGTACCTTTTTTTTGGCGCAAAGGCCACGCCATGGCACTTTTGTTAGGTGGGTGATGGTTGCCCGAGTAATGGATCCTTTATTGTGCAGCCCCCTGCATGAGTAGACTGTGCCTTTTTATGTTGTTTTAGCCCTGGTTCACACTGGGCTGTGGGAGTGAAATCGCGCGATTTCACTCCCTCTGGCAGTCCCGATTTCGGCGCGATTTAGGAGACATCTGTGCAGGTTTCTGCACAGATGTCAATGTAAATCGCGTCCTGAAATCGCAAAAGTAGTACAGGAACTACTTTTTGAAATCGGTGCAGCGCCGCAGATGTGGCGTCGCACCGATTAGGACGGTGTCATTTCCGGCAATTGCCGCCGATTTGAGATGCGATTTCACATGTGAAATCGCATCTCAAATCGAACTAAATCGTACCCAGTGTGAACCTGGGCTTAATCTTGTTTTTGTTCTTGGTTTTTAGACTTGGAGGTATAAAAAATAAGGTTTCATATAACGTGTGAGTATGCAATTAAACAATAAAAATCAAAATTATTTCTTGCTAAAAAAACTACTTAGAACCCCCAAACATTATATATGTATGGGACAAGAACAAAACTGTCTTGCAACTGGACAGAATCACTTCATGGACCACTTGTCATTCACTGCTAAGTCCATGGATCTGTGGAAATCAATGGTCCCCTCCACCCCAGCAATGAGTGAGGGTGCACCTTCATGCTAAGGGAGCCTTTTCCACCGGTTTAGAGAAACCTGCTCTGGGCTTGCCAGCCCTGGGCCGCTTGGAACCTCCCGAGGAGGGCTTGAAAGGTTTTGTCAGTGGACCCTGGGGGACGAAAAAACATTGTGTGCTGAGAAAAGAAGGTGCACACCTGTGATGAGGCTTTTTATCCTTCCCAGACTGTGGAAGAAAAGTATTCTTCCCCCTCATGAGACTCTTAATGATGTCATCCAGGCGATAGGCTTGAAAGAGCAAATAAGAGTTTAAAAAAAAAAAATGTATAGGGAGGTTTGGTCTGCAGAACAACACTTGAGCCACAACTAGGGTTGCCACCTGTACGGGATTCACCCGTACAGTACGGGTTTTCAATCATGTGTCCGGGTCTCCTTCCGCCTTCTACCCGGACACATGATTCACATTGTACTGTGGCTTAGCTGGTGGAGGAACACTAGTAGTTAATGTTGTTAGGGGAATGTTCTTATACTTATACAGCAGTTCCAACAATCTAATCTGAGTCCCCCAGCCTCTTCTATACAGATATACAGAGTAATGTAATTGTCCGGATCAGCAGCACAAGGATTACTCTGCAGGGACTATTTGATGGCTTTCGGGGCTCAGGCGGAGTAATCGTGTGCTGAGGTTCTCTGCAATTACATTACTCTGTATAGAAGAGGACATCGGGACTCAGATTACATGGTCCGAAAGGCTGAAGATAAGAACTTTCTCCTAATGACTCTGTACACACACGAGGAGGAGGAGGGGGGAGAATGGACGCTCTGCTCTCAGGTCGGCACTAATGTTTTTGATATGTCCTGTAGATAGGGGAGGGAGAGAGTATCTGGGAAGAAGGACAAGGTAGAAAATATGAGTGATCGAGGGGTTAGGAGGACATGTCATGTTCTGGGGGGGGGGGGGGGGTTGCTTTGGCAGGGGGAAGGCAATGCTAGAAGCAAATGTGGATTAGATTTGAAATCTGGCAACCCCTCTGTTCCTTCCTAAAACACCCCTCCAGCACATATCCAACCCCCCCCCCTGCATTGACCCTCTTCTCTCACAAAGTGCCCCCCAGCACATATCTGACCCCTGAAGCACCCCCAGCACATTCTGTATGGGCACAGAGGCTGTATATAATGGGCACCGTGGCTGTATATGATGGGCACAGTGGCTGAATATGATGGGCACAGTGGCTGCATATGGTGAGCACAGAGGCTGCATATGATGGGCACAGTGGCTGCATATGGTGAGCACAGAGGCTGCATATGATGGGCACAGTGGCTGCATATGGTGAGCACAGAGGCTGCATATGATGGGCACAGTGGCTGCATATGATGGGCACAGTGGCTGCATATGATGGGCACAGTGGCTGCATATGGTGAACACAGTGCCTGCATATGATGGGCACAGTGGCTGCATATGATGGGCACAGTGGCTGCATATGATGGGCACAGTGGCTGCATATGATGGGCACAGTGGCTGCATATGATGGGCACAGTGGCTGCATATGGTGAGCACAGAGGCTGCATATGGTGGGCACAGAGGCTGCATATGATGGGCACAGTGGCTGCATATGGTGCGCACAGAGGCTGCATATGATGGGCACAGTGGCTGCATATGATGGGCACAGTGGCTGCATATGATGGGCACAGTGGCTGCATATGGTGGGCACAGAGGCTGCATATGATGGGCACAGAGGCTGCATATGATGGGCACAGTGGCTGCATATGGTGGGCACAGAGGCTGCATATGATCGGCACAGAGGCTGCATATGATGGGCACAGAGGCTGCATATGATGGGCACAGTGGCTGCATATGGTGGGCACAGAGGCTGCATATGGTGGGCACAGAGGCTGCATATGATGGGCAAAGTGGCTGCAATTGATGTTTTTTTTTTTTTTTTTACAGAATCAGTTTGTTTGCACCCCCCCCCCCAAAAAAAAAAAAATATTTGTGCACTGGCTGCCACCAAAAGTGTCCCAGGTATTTTACAACTTGTAGCGTATACCCCCCAAAAAATGCCACTGCTAAAATGTTCGGGTTTAGCTTGAAGAAAAGGTGGCAACCCTAGCCACAACACACGCCTAAGCACCACTGCAGAGACAGATAGCTTAAAAAGCAAGGGGGCCACATCTAGAGAGGCATTGCAGACAAACTGCAGCCCCTGGATCAGCTGGTCCGACAAATTAAACAAAGGCAGGGGGGAAATTGCTCACCCCCCTGCTCAAAAGTTTAGCCCATTCAGCAAGAGTTTGTGACACTTAGGCAATGGCAAGAACTGGCATACAGTGAACATACAGGTGAAAAATCATGCAAAAGTTAATTTATTTCAATAATGCAACTTAAAAGGTAAAACTAATATACAAATTACATGCAAAGCAAGATAGTTTAAGCCAAGATTTGTCAGAATTGTGATGTTTATAGCTTGCAGCTCATGAAAACACCAAAACCACAATTTCAGAAAATTTGAACATTGTAAAAAGGTGCAATATTCTAGACTCAAAGGGCCAGATTCTCAGAGGCGTTACGACGGAGTATCTCAGATACCCCGTCGTATCGCCTTTTTTTTTGTCTCGTATCTATGCGTGTGATGCTGAGCATCACTTTTGCATAGATACGCTTCTACATCCGACAAGTGTAAAAGCATTACACTTTCGGATCGTAGGTGTAATGACAACTCCGGCCACTAGGTGGCCTTTACGTTGTTTTTTCATTTGCATATGCAAATGAAATAGTACGCCGATTCTCGATCGCTTTTACGCCGCCCCGTCGTCGCGTACGTCGTTTTCGTTCGCGTAAGGTTACCCCAGCTTCTATGTGGAGTAACCTTACGAGGTCCCGTCGGATGCCGTCGTGTCCCGTCGGACGCCATGTTACGTATGGCGTCGGGTCAGCGTCGGCTTTTTCCGTCGCTTACGTCGTTTTACTAACTCGTTCGCGAATAGGGACTTGCGTAAATGACGCTCACGTCGTTTTGACGTCGCTTTTCAACGACGCTTCCCGACGTGAGCTGGAGCATGCGCACTGGGCTTTTTCCCCGGCCGGCGCATGCGCAGTTCGTTCGACGCGGGGGCGCGCTTAATTTAAATACAAGCCGCCCCATTTGAATTGCGCGGGTTTACGCTTGGCGATTTACGAGACGCCAACGCAAACTACGGAGCAAGTGCTTTGAGAATAAAGCACTTGCTCTAGCACGCAGCGGCGGCGTAGTGTAAATGGCTTACGCTACGCCGCCAAAAATATATGAGAATCTGGCCCAAAGTGTCCCACTCTTATAAGCCAATTAAGCCATAACATCTGCAAAGGGTTTCTGAGCCTTTAAATGGTTTCTCAGTCTGGTTCAGTAGGAATCACAATCATGGCAAAGACTGCTGACCTGACAGTTGTGCAGAAATCCATCAATGACACCCTCCATATGGCAGGGAAAGCCTCAAAAAGGTAATTGTAAAAGAAGTTGGATGTCCCCAAAGTGCTGTATCAAAGCACACGAATAGAAAGTTATGTGGAAGGGAAAAGTGTGGAAGAAAAAGGTGCACAAGCAGCAGGGATGACCCCAGTCCAGAGAGGATGGTCAGAAATAGGCCATTCAAAAGTGTTGGGGACTTTCACAAGGAGTGGACTGAGGCTGGAGTCAGTGCATCAAGAGGCACCACACAGAGATGGATCCTGGACATGGGCTTCAAATGTCGTATTCCTCTTGTCAAGCCACTCATGAACAACAAACGTCAGGAGCGTCTTACCTGGGCTAAAGAAAAACAGACCTGGTCTGTTGCTCAGTGGTCCAAAGTCCTGTTTTCTGATGAGAGCAAATTTTGCATCTCATTTGTAAACCAAGGACCCAGAGTATGGAGGAAAAATGGAGAGGCACACAGTGCAAGATGCTTGAAGTCCAGTGTAAAGTTTCCACAGTCTGTGTTGATTAGGGGAGCCATGTCATCTGCTGGTGTTGGTCCACTGTGCTTTATTAAGTCCGGGGTCAACGCAGCTGTCTACCAGGAGATTTTGGAGAACTTCATGCTTCCTTCCATAGACGAGCTCTATGGGGATGCCAACTTCATTTTCCAGTAGGACATAACACCTGCCCACACTGCCAAAAGCAGCAAAACCTGGTTTAATGACCGTGGGATTACTGTGCTTAATTGGCCAGCAAACTCGCCTGACCTGAACCCCCATAGAGAATCTATGGGGCATTGCCAAGAGAAAGATGAGACATGAGACACAACAATGCAGAAGAGCTGAAGGGCACTATTGAAGCATCCTGGTCTTCCATAACACCTCAGCAGTGCCACAGGCTGATAACTTCCATGCCACACCACATTGAGGCAGTAATTGCTGCAAAAGGGGCCCAAACTGAGTACATATGCATGCTTATACTTTTCAGAGGTCCGATATTGTTCTATGTACAATCCTTGTTTTGTTGATTGCATGTAATATTCACATTTTCTGAGATGGTGGATTTGGGGTTTTCGTGAGCTGCAAGCCATAATCATTGGATTGGATTGGAATAAATGCTTATAGAGCGCTTACCAACAAGCTGGGCGTATCCAATTCCCAAAAGGAATGGCCACCTCCACAGCCGATTCAGCTGCATCATCCATCTTCAATGTCTCCTGCACGGATGTAATCAGTGTGTCAACCAGCACATTCTCGTGTGCAGCTAGTCGAGGAGGAATCATCCTCAGCATCTGACAAATCTGGGAGCGAAGGTTACAAACCCTGCAGGGTGAGCTACGTCTGCAGAGCCAGATTTAGGATCCGACGAGACAGATTAAGCAGGGGAAGGCGCGAGACACTTTTTGCAAACCCCCCACCTGCAAAAACCAAGGAATCCAGGACCGCTGTCAGTGCATCAATGGAAGGCTGGGACCCCAACGACCTGTAGCCTCTAAGAAGAGGATCAGGTGGGAAAAACTGCTTGAGACTCCATAAAAGGTAAAGGGGGAAAAAAAACACCAGCAAAAGTATCTAGCAGCACCAAGAGACTCTCCCACCACATACATATCACCGCAAGGGCACCTGAAAAGCAAAGCACCCAACAGCCTGCAGCAAAGAGAGGGAGTGACCCCACCAGAACTCACCACCCCAGAGTAGCACTAGAGGTAGCTGTCTCCACATCCAGGGGAAAGGGAAACCCAGGAGTCAACACCATGGCAAAGGGAGGAGCCTCCACAGCCATAATCGCCACTCAGAGGCTCCACTGTCATGGTCACCGCTCTCAATGCACGGCAGACCAACCAAAAAGCCGATAAAGAGAAAAGCACAGGCCCCAAAGAAATTATGCCAACCACGGCAAAATGGCCACCACTCGCAGCACCACAAGGTTCCCTGAGCCCAGGAGAGAAGCCCTGGGAGCCCAAGTCAGCACCCAAGGAGGAACCCACATGACCACCCGAGAGCGCTCACTCCAGCATGGCCGCCCGACCCAATGTCTGTACACACCAGCCCACACTCAACATTCCCGCACCGCATCCAGGTGGAAAGGGGAGACATTAACTCACCATGCCTCAAAACCAGATGGGCACCTCTCCAGACAGAACCCCTCACCACCAAAATAGGGGGCTGTCGGCCAAAGGACCGCTGCGATTTAGGCCATGACCCGGTTGTATGCTAGCTTGTGAGGAGTCTTAACTCATAGGCCAGCCCCCCACCTGATGGGGCCATGTTGCGGTTAACCCAGCGCGGAACTCTGGTCTACAGGCACTCGCTGGCCAGACTGAGGGGACCACTGGATCTAGCTATCCAGCCCATCACTTAGTCTGGCAGTTGATTGCACATCAAACGAAAAACAAAACAAAAAAAACAACACATTTAAAAAAGGAAAAATAAATTACAAAGACCAAAGATCCCGGGAGGGAATGAAGTCCTTAATCTTGACTAGGCAGAAAAAAAAACTGAAGGCCTCTAGCAGAGGGGGGCGTATACCACCTAGGGCTGCCCATAGCCACGTCTTTTTTCTGCCTAGTGTCTTACTCTTGTAGGTGGTGATATAACACTATGGTTCTGCATATGAAGTGCTGTTTTATCAATGAACGAAAGAGAAAGTTCTTTTACTTCAACACAAAAAAAAGGCCAGAAGTGATGTTTGATGTCGCTCAGGTCCTCTAAGGCAGTGGTCATCAACCTTGTCCTGCAGGGCCCACTAACAGGCCAGGTTTGCAAGATAACTGAAATACATCACAGGTGATATCATTTGCTGCTCAGTGATTGCAGTATTCTAGTCTGCATCTCCCCAAGGTAATACATAAAACCTGGCCTGTTAGTGGGCCCTGCAGGAATGGTTGATGACCACTGCTCTAAGGGCATACAGTCGAGCGAGGGCCATCATGCCCAACGCTTCCAGGGAATCAGGTCGTTTCCCCACTTTACTGATGGCTCCGGTAACCAGCAGGAAAGCAGCGAGAGGGCACCTCTCCCTCCTGCCTATGAGGCTGGGTTCACACCTATGCGAATTTGTTGCGGTTTCAACCGCATCCAAAACGCAGAACATTTCTAAATACATTGTTTTCAATGAGGCTGGTTCACATATGTGCGATGCATTCGCACTGCCGGAAATCCGTATGCGTTGTGGAGGCCTTGCGGTGCGGCTCAGGTGCGAATTCAGTCCCATTATCTTCTATGGGTACGCAGCTGATTCGCAGATGTGTTCAGTTCTCTTCAGGAATTTCTCTCATTCAGCTCAATACATTTCTCCCCCACTCTCCTCTTACTCAGAACTTCCCCCAGGTCTCCAAATTCGCAGCAAAAACGGAGCTAATCTGCTGAACACTTCTCTTATCTGTCTGCAGAGATAAAAGAGCTGAAATTCTCACCGCACAAGTGTGAACCCAGCCTAAAAGTGATCCCGTGGCAAATCTGCCACTGGGACCACTTTTGACGTCGGATTGCCTGCTGTTTAAAAATATACCGGGGTTATGGCAGCTAGCTACTGCCATAACTCCAGTATTTAACATCAAACAAATTATGGGTGGTATGGAAGTGGTTAACATGCATTGCTTTAAGGCACATTCGTTTATTTTTGTGCATTGCAATGTAGGTAACAATTAGAAATTTAAATTCACTCTTGTAAATGCACATGTTGAACAGCACACACACAAAATAAAAAAAAAGGGATTTTTAAATACAGCTTACCTGTAAAATCCTTTTCTTGGAGTACATCACGGGACACAGAGCGGCATATTCATTACTATATGGGTTATATGGAGTACCTTCAGGTGTGGACACTGGCAATCTCAAACAGGAAGTCCCCTCCCTATATAACCCCCTCCCCTAGAGGGAGTCCCTCAGTTTTGTAGCAAGCAGTATGCCTCCCAAAAATGTTCCCCAAAAGAGGGGTGGGAGCTCTGTGTCCCGTGATGTACTCCAAGAAAAGGATTTTACAGGTAAGCTGTATTTAAAAATCCCTTTTTCTTTCTCGTACATCACGGGACACAGAGCGGCATATTCATTACTATATGGGATGTCCGAAAGCAATGCTTTAATGAGGGGAGGGAGACATCTTCTCAAAAGAGATTTAATTTAGAGGTATACTCAAATAATAATAATAAATCCAACTTAGTCAAGAAAAACTTTTTTTTTTTCTTTTACAACCAAGGGTGCCCCTGATCCCGAGGATCTTAAACCGCAGCCTGTAGTACTGCCTGCCCAAAGGCTGAATCCGCATTCCTTCTCACGTCTAGTTGATAAAACCTTGTAAACGTGTGGACTGATGACCACGTCGCCGCCTTGCATATCTGAGCCATAGAGATCTGATGGTGTGCTGCCCAGGAGGCGCCCATGGCCCTGGTAGAATGGGCCTTTACCGACAAAGGAGGAGGCAACCTCTTCAAACCGTAGGCCTGAATGATTAATTGTCTAATCCATCTCGAGATGGTGGATTTTGCAGCTGCCTGCCCCTTCTTGGGGCCATCTGGTAGAACGAACAACACATCTGTTTTCCGGATCTTTTCTGTAGCTTTAAGATAGGCCTTCATGGCCCGGACAATATCCAAGGTATGCAGCAACCCCTCCTTTCTAGATGTGGGTTTCGGAAAGAAGGATGGAAGTACCAAATCCTGGTTCAAGTGAAAATTGGATATAACCTTTGGTAGAAAGGCAGGATGGGGCCGGAGAACTGCCCTGTCCTTATGTAGAATGAGATATGGTTCCTTACACGATAAGGCTGCCAACTCTGACACTCTCCTGGCCGAAACTATGGCGACCAAGAATACCAACTTTCTTGACAGTAAAACTAAAGGAATCTCAGCCAACGGCTCAAAGGGTTGTTTCTGTAGAGTGGACAGGACAAGATTTAGGTCCCACGGACAAATTGGTGACTTGACAGGAGGATTAATACGCAAGACCCCCTGTATGAAGGTCTTTACCAGCGAGTGGGTGGCCAGCGGCCTTTGGAACCACACTGACAGAGCTGAAATCTGTCCCTTGATTGTGCTTAATGCCAGGCCTTTATCCACTCCTAGCTGGAGAAAACTTAACACCCTATCAATGGTATATTTGCGGGAATTCCATCTTTTGGATTCACACCAGCCTACGTAGTTCCTCCACACCCTGTAATAAATCACCCTGGAGGCCGGCTTTCTAGCCCTAATCAGGGTAGGAATTACCTGCCTAGACAGACCTCTACCCCTGAGAATCAGGGATTCAGCCTCCAGGCCGTCAAATTTAGACGCTGTAATGTAGGGTGGAGGATCGGGCCTTGTGAGAGTAGGTCTGGTCGTAGAGGAAGAGTCCAAGGGTCTCCCACTGCCATCTTCAGGACTAGTGAGTACCATGTCCTCCGGGGCCAAGCTGGAGCTACTAGAATGACTGGCTTGTGCTCCCCTCTGATCCTGCGCAACTGGCGAGGAAGTAACTGTAGCGGAGGGAATGCATATAGAAGTTTGAATTGATGCCAATGGCAAACCAACGCATCGGTTCCGCAGGCCATAGGGTCCCTCGCTCGAGACACGAACCTGTCTAGTTTCTTGTTGAACCTGGATGCCATTATATCTACGTCTGGCATTCCCCACTTCTGGCAGATTGTCTGAAAGACCTGGGGATGCAGAGACCACTCCCCCGGCGACAGAATCTGGCGACTTAAGAAGTCTGCCTGCAGGTTGTCCACTCCGGGAATGAATATCGCCCGAAATGCAGGGTACATGAACCTCTGCCCACTGAAAAATCAAGCTCACCTCCCTCTGAGCGGCCTGAGTCCTGGTTCTACCTTGGTGGTTTATTTATGCCACCGCTGTGGCATTGTCTGACTGGATTCTCACCGGGGACCCCTGTAATCTGGAAGTCCATGCCAGGAGGGCTAGACGAGCAGCTCTGATCTCCAAGACATTGATGGGTAGCTGCCTCTCTGCTTCCACCCAAGTTCCCTGGCGTGAGAACCCCTCCAAGACCGCCCCCCAGCCTGCCAGGCTGGCGTCTGTGGTAACTACCTTCCAGACAACGGGGCTGAAGGACCTTCCCTTTAGAAGATTCTGAGGGTTCAACCACCAGGCCAGGCTTTGTCGGACCCTTGATGATAGCGTCAAAGGGGACTCCAAGGCATGTGCTCTCTTGCCCCAGGCTGCTAGAATGGCTGCCTGTAGGACGCGAGTGTGGATCTGAGCGTATGGTACTGCCTCGAACGTGGCCACTAGCTTGCCTAGTAATCGCATACACAGGCGAATAGTTGTTTTTTTCTTGCTTAGAACCAACTGAACCAACCCCTTGATAGCCTCGATCTTTACAAGGGGCAGGAACACCCTTTGCTGTTCTGTGTCTAACCTCATGCCGAGGTATTCCAACTGCTTTGTAGGCTGGAACGCTGACTTTTCCCGGTTTAGGACCCAGCCGAACCTTTCGAGGTACTGAACCGTGAGGTTTACTGCCTGTTGCAGACACGGCCGTGAGTGATCTATGATTAAAAGGTCGTCCAAGTATGCTAGGACTGTGACCCCTTGGATCCTTAGATTGGCCAGAACTGGGGCTAGGATCTTCGTGAATACCCGGGGGGCCGTGGCTAGCCCGAAGGGGAGCGCCCTGAATTGGAAGTGTCGCTGCCCCACTGCGAAGCGTAAAAATCTTTGATGCGACTGAAAGATTGGTACATGAAGGTAAGCATCCTTTATGTCTATGGAAGCCAGAAAGTCGTCCCTCTGGAGCGTGGCGACTGCTGACCGGATGGATTCCATCCGGAAGGAACGAACCCTTAGGTAAACGTTTAAACTCTTTAGGTCCAAGATTGGCCTGACATCGCCGTTGGGCTTTGGTATGACAAAGAGATTGGAATAGAAACCTAGCCCCTGCTCTTGGGCTGGCACCTCTATTATCACGCCCTGGCAAAGCAGGTGATCCAAAGCTGCCAGCATCGAGGCCTTCTTTGCTGGATCCTTTGGTAGCCTTGACTCTTGAAAATGAGGCGGAGGAAACTTTAGAAACTCCAGTCTGTAGCCTGTGGTTACAGACGCCCGGACCCATTTGTCGGGGATCTTGGCTTCCCAAACTTCTGAGAAGAAACAAAGCCTTCCCCCCACCCGCGAGAGTGGGGGCGCCCCTTCATAAGGCAGACTTAGGGGCTGGTTTTGTCGGCTTGCGATACCATGGTCTCTTACCCCCAGGGGCCTGTCCCTGCGATCTACTGTTAAAGTTGGATCGCGCAGGCGGCCGTCGATACTGCCTGGAATTTGAGGGCCCTGAGACAGGAAAGAGCTGCCTTTTAAATGTAGGACCCCGGAATGTCTTTTTGACTGGTAAAAGGGTACTTTTGCCACTTGAAATAGTCTGAATGTATTTATCCAGATCCTCTCCGAAGAGTCGTCCTCCATGGAAGGGAAACCCTGCCAGAAGCTTTTTGCATGGGGGCTCCGCCGCCCAGTTCTTCAACCATAAGAGCCTTCTCATGTGCACCAAAAATAGTGATAAACGAGAGGCCTGCTGGATGGAATCCTTTATAGCATCTACCGCAAAACACAGAGCTCTGGGAATGTCAGAAAACTCTTCTGCCTGTTAGGTAGGCATGTCTTTTAGCATTTCTTTTGTCTGGTCCTTTAACGCCTGACAAACTCCAATTGCAGCCACAGCTGGCTGTACCACTGCTCCTGCCGTAGCAAAGGATGCTTTTAAAAGTGTCTCTAACCGTTTATCAACCGGATCTTTAAACATTTGTATGTTTTCCACCGGGCAAGTTAGTGATTTATTCACACATGAGATGGCTGCATCCACCACTGGGAGCTTCCACCTCTTCGAGAATTTCTCCTCCATAGGGTAAATGACCGCAAATCTCTCCGGCGGCAGAAAAATCCTGTCCGGTCGTACCCAATCCTGAAAGATCAATTCCTCCAAGAGAGGATGGACCGGAAAAACCGCGTTGCTCAAAGGAGCTTTCAAAGAGCCCAGAGAGGATACCGCAGGAACCTGAGGCTCTGGCAATGGTAAATTAAATGCCGAGCGGACCATGTCCGTCAAAGACTGCACCCACAGTCTCTCTGTCTGGGAGTCTGAAAATGGTTCCTCAGAGGTAGATCCCTCAATCCCTGAACCCTCTTGGTTCAGGTCTAGTTGATCCTCCTGCGATTCCAATTCCTCCAGAGAGAGAATTTCAGCATCTGAGGATACACCTTTTGGTGATGGGGATCTAGCCCGTTTCTTGCCAGGAATAGATCTAGCGATCAACGCTGCTAATCTCTCTTCTAGCCCCCCTAGGGATACAGCTAGCATCTCCTCTGTGATAAACACAGGGCTGGGCTGATCTGGGCCAGCCTCAGCACCAGACCCCCCCAATGGCTCATCCAAGGCGACCTTCATGGGAATAAGCTGCGGGGAAAGTATCGGCATATCATCAGAATCAGAGGGGGAACCCCTTTGTTTTTTGGTCTTTTTTGTACCCTTTGACCCCGAACCTTTGGAAGCCATAATACAAAATCGAGGGACTCTGCCTAGCAGCAGACTGTAGTGGCCAGGAGTACAAAACTAGGGTTTAGGGGACAATAGATCACTAATGCCCAAAAACTGATGGGGCCCCGTATGTTTTTTTTTTTTTTTAAATATATAAGTCTTTTTTTTTTTTAAAACATACAGCGACCCCAAACTTAGTTTGCCAGCCTCCAACCTGTTGCAAAAGGGGTATTTTTTGGCTTAACAGAAAAGCATTGGAACCAAGTCCAGCATGTACTACCCCTCTTCCGCCACCGGGAGTCACTGTTCTGCCGCTCTGCGTCCTCTCCCTTTCAGATCAGCCTCAGACTGAGCACTGACTATAGCCTGCTGATCTATAACAGCACACAAGGCGCGCCCCTGATGACGCTGCAGGCACGCCCCCCCCCGCCCTCCCCTCCGAACGGCGCGAAAAACGTCTATAAGACGTGCGCGCGCACGCGTATGCCGGAGAAGGAAGTACATGGAGGAGCCGCGCTGCTGGAGACCCAGGACTGCAGTACCAGGCGGCAGAATCAAACCCCCGGCCAGGTAGGACTCTCCAAAAGGCCCCATAGGGGTCCTTACTAGCCCTAGGAAGAAAGCAGCAGGTAGCTAGCAAACACAATTGTTTCTTAGACAGGGGAACCTAGTGATGGGGGAATGAGATCATCCTGTCTTCTCAGACATAGTGAGCAAGGTTGCCAATGCAGAGCATACTTAGGCTACCCCCCTTTTAGGTTACCCCGGAGAGCCTGCTGTCGAACCAAGTCCCGCAGGCTCCCCTGTTACCTGCTCCATGCTGCAGGATGTTTGTCTAGCAAAACGATCCAATCTTCTCCCATCTCCGTGGGTAGCGTAATAGACCTTCAGGCCCTGGGGTCCTATGAAGGTACCCACTGTCCTGGACCTATATAGCACCCTGGCAAACAGGAACTTATGGTCTTTACGAACTCCAAGTCCTGGGCCCAGGGTCCAGCCCTCCAAAGAGGAGCATTATAGGCAAAACCCCACGGTTTGGGGCCCGGGTACTGTCCACTTTGGCACTGAGGCTCCTTGGACAGATCCGGTTAGCCTGCCCTTAATCCCAAGGATGTGGAGCAAAGCTATTCCGTGACCAACACCTAAGACACTGGCGAAAAAACTGAGGGACTCCCTCTAGGGGAGGGGGTTATATAGGGAGGGGACTTCCTGTTTGAGATTGCCAGTGTCCACACCTGAAGGTACTCCATATAACCCATATAGTAATGAATATGCCGCTCTGTGTCCCGTGATGTACGAGAAAGAAATAAACTTACAATGAATGGCACCACAGCAAACGTTCGTCACTGTCACAAAAGTGTGAATCCACCCTTAAAGCAGTAATAAACCCCAAAATGTAATATATAGTAGCGTACCAATCATTGGATGTGGTGGCTGCAATAATTTTATTTTTTAGACACCCTTTTCCATTTAATTTTCACCTTGTGATCTGCCCAAAAACACACCTGTATTAGAAAGCTCCTACAGGGGCACCTTTGGACAGCAGTCTAGAGGAAAGGGGGTGTTAAGACATACTAGCAGCGTTATATACACCAACAAATTGAAGCCAAAACTTCAGGTACCACTGCAGTTATTCAATCAGTTACAGCTATTTTTTTTTTCTTTTGGAATAAAGATTTTACAGAAATAAAAGCTGAGAATTGTAAGCAACCCTGGTAAATGGTTTGGCTCAACACTAACTGATACATTTGCAGGAGTTTGTTCTGTTGAAAGATAGTAGACATGTGCATTCCTTTTCGTTAGAAAACAAAAGCGCAAGAAACGAAAACCGAAAGAGCCGACATAAAAAATGCTTTATTTTCGCTTTCGTTCAGATCCGAAGATTTTCGATGCTTTGTCGAATTTTCGTCATTCAATTCCTACCTATTCACTGTATTTAGTGAATATAGGTAGGAAGTGAACGACGAAAATTTGACAAAGCATTGAAAATAGTCGATTTCGAACGAAAACTTTCCCGACGAAAACAAAATAAATCAAAACGATTTTCGGGAGTAACAAAATACATTTATTTTCCGGACGAAAACGAATATACGAAACAAAATATTTCAGTCTGCACATGTCTAAAAGATAGCAAACCTACTGGCTGGATCACCAGGTGAAAAAGGAAAAGAAAGACTAAAACCAACGTAGCCATCACATCTAAGAGTTGTTAAGCAGCAAAGGTTTTGGGTTGCGAGTGAGTGAGTGAGAAACTTATATAGCGCAGTACATGCAAACAAAATCATCTCTGGGCGCTCGTCCATTTCTCGGTTGTCCTCAGAAAAGATGGGTACAAAGTACAAATTTGGTAGAAATGTATATTTATTTATGCAGAATTAATTCCTAAAAATATACTCCGGGAGTGTAAGCGATTTTGTTTGATGGCATTATTTTGAAGTAAATGTGAGATCAGAAGTACATTACTACACAATTAGGTTTCCAGGATACTTGTACCAACTCTCAGAGGTCACAGGGTGGCAACTCTAGAACTGCCATTTCAATTCTGCACCTGTGCAGGAAAATCATAGATTGCTGTACATTACAAGGGATATTTGAACACCTACCTTACTAAAAATAGTAACATATGAGGGTTTATTGTACGGATAAGCAGTATGTAAAAACCTCACAACTTGATTAGACCATATGTTACACATTAATAGTTTGGTTTCACAAGCTTTGATCTGTTTACAAGTGTTGTAACTGGATTCCCCCCTAAAGGTAATTGGTCGTGAAGGGAATATGGGAGACTTCCATTGCTGACCTTCCTTTGAAAATGCTACCTGGTTGCCCGTTATGCTAATCCTCTGGCTTAAAAGTCAAGTCCTTTTTGCAAAAACAAACTGCATTTATATTATCAGTGTATTGCCAGGGCGAAGCAAAGACTCCTGCAGACTCTCTCCAGCTCTGTGTCCATACCAGGGTATGACCTGGTGGAAGCGTCAATGGACTACGAGTGCAGTAACCTTGCACTTGCATTCCATTGTCAACTTTTAGATGGGACTTGTAGCCAATTCATCCACAGAACATTGTCACTGTGGGCAAGCGTATGAATTTATTGGTAAGCTGTCTATACTTGGGTTCCTGGGTCCGCACACCTGCTGTGGTCTTTATGAGATTTTTACCACTCTCCTTGAAGTGGTTTTATGATGGAAAATGTAGTAAAAGCAGGTGTTGGACATGCAAAGATGGGAACAACCACACAATAGATATAACCGGAAAGGGATAGACTGTGGAAGTATAGCAAGTCGATATTGCAAGCCTCCGTTCCGTCCTAGATGCATCCTCCTCATTCCGCCAGTGCAGTACTCAACTAATACAGGTTGCTTGGCTACTTACACACCAACCATGGCAGCATAGAGGATAATAAATGGTAAGTTGGTTACAGTGGAGTTTTTGGCATGCACTTACTGTACATTTTACAAGTTGCGACAGATATAGACTGTGGCAAATAGAGCGGATGCGAAATTAGGTGTATGGCAATACTAGCTGTGAATCAGAGCAAACTGCTATCATAGCATTTTGGGCTGCTGGTTGTTAATAGCCGGGGTAAGTGGCTGCCAAGCGGTTTTGCTAATGATTGGGGAAGACAGGACTGTCAAGGGGTACTGGCTGTGATTGAGGGTACATGGTTGTATACTGCATTTGAGTGTCACAAAATGTAAAGTATAACTAAAGGCTAAATTATTATTTTCGTTTTGGATAGTGTAGAGAGATTAGATTGCTTGTCTGTTTTTATTGTTGTCCGTGCCCCCGTTATGTAGATTGACCCTCTTTATTTGTCCTGTTTACCTTTACCATTGAAAGAGAAGGTAAAAGAATCCCAAATTTTGGGCTGTCCCCAGAAAAGTAAGAGGGGAAATCGTCTAATTCCCTTCATTTGCAGGGATTGCCTCTTACTTCTTTGGCTATGGGACAGGAAGTGACGATCTCAGCAATGGGATACAGACGGTGACAAAAAAAACAAAAAAACAACAACCTGACAGGGGTTCTAAACCTTCCATTTTGGATAGATGTTTTGCCTATAGTTCTACTTTAATTAATTTTTAAGAACCAAATGGATGGCTGCAAGCACATTCTACTCATACAAATAGAAAATCTGCATTTTAATGTCACAATAACTTGTAATACATGTCAAGGGCAGAGAATAGAAAATAAAAATGACAGAAATGTTAAAGATCACAGGATTATACAATTTTCCTTGTTATAAAACATTGGAGAGTATATTGTAAAAGTAGGTTCGTAAGTTATAGGCAGACTAATTTTAAGCCAATTTGAAAATGCCATCACAAGAACAAAGCATTTAATATATTCAAGCATTGTTTTCTTTATAGAAATTCTCAATGTAACATGAGAACTTGGCCTTGCAAAGTTTGCATTTTAAGAAAATGATTTGTTGTCTATGAAGCAGAGTTTTCCCATCCTACGGATGGAAGCCATTAGACAGTGAACCACCTGTGACTACCGGTAGTCAGTAACTGCTGCAGCCATAATGAGCATCTTTGTTCTATGCTGGAACCAAAACTAGTTTTTTTCCCCTGCATGGCAGTTTACAGGATTATTTGAACTGAATTTTGAAAAAAAAAAAAAAAAAAAAAAAATCTTAAAAATCATTCTCAAAAATGTAAACAAGGGAAAGGACATAAATGCAGTACATGTACCAACCCTCAAAACAAAAATGTAAACAAATTTATAATGTAAATTTTGTGCTGTAGTTGAATTTTTTTTAATTACAGTAATTTAATATGTATAGCAAAGGGCCATGCTGACCAGGGAAGTTGGCAGCTTCAAAGAATTTTGCAGCCATGTTTATTTGTATGTACACTGACACTAAAAACACACAACATTCCTGTTAGGCATTTTGCATTTCTTTTCCAATTTTGTAACTAAGAATCTTGTTCCAGTCAATCTTGGTGCGTGTCACTGGCAGCTGACGACGTAAGGCTTTGAAAGTAGTGTCAGACATAGTCTGGTAGTTCTCACTGATTGCAGTCTAAGACAAGAAGAAATACAAATGGTTAAAATCATGACAATCAATGCAGGATCACCAAGTTTACAA
The DNA here is from genome assembly GCA_029574335.1 of Rana kukunoris. Taxonomy (NCBI): domain Eukaryota; kingdom Metazoa; phylum Chordata; class Amphibia; order Anura; family Ranidae; genus Rana; species Rana kukunoris. Next base: position 180,763,219 of record CM056051.1, read on the forward strand.
AAAGGTGCTGTATACATTTATTCATGATAATGTTTAAGACAAGACAACGTTTTAAAACTCTATTCTGCAGGCTTATTCTGACATCAACCTTTTGCCGAATTGCCTATAGAAAAATAGAATTGTTGCATTTGCCTTACTTTCTTGGAATTCTTTAAGGGACACGGGATTATGTTATTTTGAGACTTTTGCGTTATTTTTCCGCCATAAAAGAGAAGTTCAGTTTTACAACACAAAACAAATTAGACTCACTGTGGATGCAGCATCGGATCATTCCCCACCACCTCTGCACTGAGAACCGAGCAATCAAAAGTCCAATGATTGTTAAGTTCTTCCCCTCCGCTCTGAGCAGAGAGCTGTGACAATCTGTCACCAGCTCTCTGCTATATCCATCCAGCACTCACTAGAGCTCTGGGCTGTGGAAGGGTCTGGCTCAGTCTCCCAGTAATACAATTGAGTGACTGAGCCAGTTGCTGGTCCAGGCTGGACTCCGAGTAAAAAATGGATCACAGGAGTGCAGAAGGAACTGCACACCTGTAATCCCTAGGCTTTGGCCACACTTCTCCTTTAAAGAATTATGAGTGTGGGGACCTTTTGCTGTATATAAGGGTAAGTGTAGCATGATGACAGCACCCCAGATGATGTTCTTTTTGTAACGAAACATGTCGGGATGGACTACTGTTGTTCCTGCTACCCTTTTTCTATAAGCTCTATTGACCATTGCAAAATGTGAGTTTTTCTCTTTATAATAAATATCGATTTTTATTACGGAATTACGCTATGTACGCCTTGCCTTCTCCTTTTCATGCTTATCGGTTGGAGTACTGATATGCCCTCTGAGTGATCTGTTGAGAGTTGCTGCTTGCTGGGAAGTATTTTTGAATCATCTGTCTGAGGTTTGCCTTCATTGATACCGAATCGCATGACGTGTATGGTGTACCCGCTTCAGTATATCAACTTTAACAAAGCTTGATTGGCCTAGTGGGTATATGCCTGTCTAGGTCCAATCGGTCCGGTAAGCCCCTTGTCATAAGCGGTGGTGGATTTTTCACTTCTTTATGCACTGGATTTTGTGTATCTGTTTTACTCAAAGAAACCGACTCACTGATTCATTCAAAACATTTATGGACTTTTGAATACCATTCATTCACATGTGGTGTTGCATGATTTAATCTTTATTGTATTATCATTATTTGTGTCATTATTAGCGCTACACTTTTCCACACATTTAAAGAATTAAATGCCGACAAGCAAAAAAGCCATTGACCAGCCAGGATCAGTTCTTTAATGAACTCCAAGAAATGGATGCAATGGCAAGTAAGAAAATAATGTTTACTTTCTTGTTCACCCACACTGGTAGCGTTGGCTTTTCTAAGCCTGGGTTCACACTATTGCGAACACAGACATTGCAAGTTCAGCCATACAGTCCATTACAGTTACTAAGTGGCATCATACCACTGCATCAGAAGTAGCCCCTAAGGCCGCGTACACACGAGGAGACATGTTCGCTGAAACTGGTCCGCAGAGCAGTTTCCGGACATGTTCGATCGTGTGTACGGCCTAGCGGACAGGTTTCCAGCGGACAAAAGTTTCTAAGCATGCTTAGAAACTTGTCCGCTGGAAACCTGTCCGTCGGACATGTCCGATGGTTAGTATGCCTAGCCATCAGATGGAAATCCCGCGCATGCGTCGAATTGATTCGACGCATGCGTGGAAGCATTGAACTTCCTGGTTTGAGGACATCGATGTCTTCTACGTCACAGCGTTTTCTGTCCGCGGGGATTTTGGTCTGATGGTATGTACACACACACATCAGACCAAAATATCCCTGGAGACATGTCCGATGAAACCGGTCCGCGGACCGGTTTCATCAGACATGTCTCCTTGTGTGTACAGGACCTAAGAATGCCCACTTATGCCAATTAGCACCATGGATTTTGCATTGGTACATGTGTATGTGGTGGCTGAGAGCCATCTACAAGTTTCCCCATTGAAGTCAATGGAAACGAAAATAATTTGTTCTACATTGGCTTCAATAGGATGGCCAGAGGTGGGGGACGCCGGACAACTTTGTAAACGTCTGAAAAGGCACGTGGTCAGTTCGGCATTTGTCCAAACACTGACTCTCATAAACCCCTTCCCCTTGCATTACTCCATTGGTTTGAAAAAGGAATGACTGGGCATGCTTTGAAACATGTCCCACTCACTCTGATATCATTTCTGGTTGCCTGTATTCCCTGCTGGTCCCAACAGCTTAGCTCTTCATCTTTGATCAGAGACACAGGGTTTACTACCGCTGGTCGGCTGGAACTTCCACCTGCAGCTGTTTTTACCCCCAGGGGGCATCTCACTGGACATTATGGATTCATGGATATGCCTGTTTTTTTTTATTTCAATATTTCCAAGTATTTTTAACCCTTCCTTTTTATTAAAGTGTTTTATTACTGAACTTAAAAGCACCTTCTGCTCTGCTTTGTTTTTCCTATAGAATGTGCTTCTCTCTTCCAAAGTAGTGCATTAATAACATTTCAAGAGCCAGTCATGTACCGTTTGTAAAAGTCTCCTCGTTATCCAGGATGCCCTATTCTCCACACTCCTTGTGTGAAAACTATAGCATCTACAAGCTATGGTGTGTGTGTGTGTAAAACCCTCCAAAGTGAAAAAAATCGTGGCACGTCACCAGAACTAGTGTCTCCGTTGAAAGAGTTCCCCTCAATTACTGTTCCAATGTCAATACAAAACTAAAAAAAGTTTTGCCTTTAGTTAAACTTTAAGCTTCAACATACCTGGTATTCATTTTCGGCATCCTCTACAATCTTAATGAACTCCTTTGCAGTCTGAATATCATTCTGAAAAATACAAATGCATTAAAAAATAGAAATGTGTGCAAGCGAGAAACTGGAAGGTTGTTGGTGGACAATAAAAGTTCCTCACACCAAGACCGATTTCACACCTAAGCATCTGCGGTAAAGTGCCGCTATTTTTAGCAGTGCTTTACCGTTGTTTTTGCTAGGAGGAGAGTCAGGACACTCTCTACGTTGCAGATAGAGAAATGAGCTGTGCGTTAGTGGACTCTCCTGTAGTCCAAGGGAGGGGGCGAGCACGACACTCCACACCAGGGAAAAAGCCTTGCATTACGATGTCTAGTTACAGACAGAACAGGAAGTGAGGATTTCTCAGAAGAAATAAGGACATTTGAAAGCAAAATCAGGGATGAGGTAAGTGAAGGAGGACTGCACTAAGGTAAAGGAAGCTATTTGGGGGGGGGTGTACCTTTACAACCCCTTTAAATAAAGCATCATGAAAAGTAAAGTAATCAATACCAGCTGATTATATTTTACGTTTCTGACTTCAGTTTCTGAAATCTAGTTGGCTACGAATCACTACATGTTCCAATACATTCATAGGCGATGCGCAATGACATTTCCAGGCATCTGCTGATCCAACCATTTGTGTCTTCTCAAATGGGTCTGCAGTCCTGTAATTTTGTAAAGTTTCTAGACACATGGGCACAACACATTTTAGACTCTGTTCACATCTTGGAGTTTCCGGATCATGGGCGGAATCGCAGCAATACCGAATCACTGCAAATCGCAGTATACCAATGTGATCCCTGTCACTTCCAATAGTACCCGATCGGCACGATTTTAGCACGATTCGTCAGGTGACAATTGCATTCAAATTGTGCAAACAGAATCGCCACGATCGGAGTGCTATTGGAAGTAACAGGGATCTCGCACGTGCGCCTCAAGATTTGCTGCGATTCGTGATTGTGGGCAGAATTGCGCCGATTCCGCCCGTGATTCAGAATGTCAAGATGTGAACGGAGCCTTAAAAATAAAAAGCTGTATTGTGAGTGGTCTTTACACTGAGCACATTATCATTAAAAGCAGAGTTTAGACTTGAAAAAAAAAAGTCAGTAGCTACAAATACTGCAGCTGCTGACTTAATACACGACACTTACCTGTCCCAGGGTCCAGCGATGCGGGTGTACAAAGCCCCGCTCCTCTCCGTGGCACTGGCATCACTACTGTGGCTTCCACAGAGGGGTGTGTGTGAACTTCCTTCTGGCGCTGTGGTGCCCTGGGAGGTAGTGGGAGCTGAAACCCTCTAAAAATGGGGTCTGTGCCCTCCCCCTCAAAAAAAAAATAGATGCCAAATGTGGCATGTGAGGGGGGGTCCACCTTGCCTTAACCTCCCTGGCGGTATGATTCTTTCAGATTTTAGGTGCTCAAAGCGGTACCATTATTTTGCATGGAAATTTGGCATTTTATATTGTAGGCCTGTAATTCTTAGGAATAACTCATTTAAATCTGTCCGAACAAGAGTCTAGTAGACATCCTGGGTATGATAAAGTTTGAAACACAAAATCATAAATTATAATATAATAAATAACTATAAATAATGATAAATAATAATAAAAATTATTACTTTGTGTTTGATGACGAATTTCCCCACAAATCACTATTATTGCTGTTTTCAAGCTGGTCTAAAAAGCACTTGACATAAAAAAAAGGGACACTTTTTGGTTGCTAAAGACAATCTGCAGTTTCCAGGTGGAAAGAACAGTCATTATTATATAAAAGTGCATGCAGGTCACTGGGCAGACTACTAGGGACAAAGGGGGTGTGTATTTATTTTATACAGTACTGTAATCTGTAAGATTACGGTATGTTTATTGTGTTTTTATTTTTTTGAATTTGGCGCCGAGCTCCGCCCCTGTGCGTTGTAACGTCGCAGGGAATGGAACTCGGCGGCACACGGGCAGTGTGCGAATCGAGCGAGGAGAAAGCTCGATCACACAGCGGGGAGACATCGCAGGATCCAGGGAACAAGGTAAACTCCGCCTGGATACTGCGATGCAATCCCGAGTCTGGCTCGGGGATACCACTAAATGGTACTGGATTTCCACCCCGAGCCTGACTCCGGATTACAGTCAGGGAGGTTAAAGTAGAAGTTCCATGGGTGGAACTCCACTTTAAGATGCGTCCATTTGAACAGAAAGCATTGGCTATAAACCGACACTGCTCAGCTACTGAAATAACACGTACAATGACTGTATCTATGCTACACACCAGTGTTTCTGGATGTACAGTTAACTAATGGGATTAAAAGGAATTATTTGCATGTCTCTGGCCACTATCCTGGAATAATCCCCTTATTCGACCCATGCTTAGTAGTACTTTGTTAAAATAATTAACTTGTCTGAACATATTTAGAATCTGGGGAAAAACACTGGATAGCATTTGAGAGTCAGCCTGCTACCTATTAGTTTCCAAGATGGACAGATATTCCTACTTGATTACTGAAACACACAATAAGCCATTTTATCTGGATGGATAAACATACTTACAGACACGGTTAGAGATTCTTCAATATCTTTATGACTCACTAACTGTACATTTCCATCTTCATAATAATGGACCTATATAAAATGTACACAGTTCTGTTAAATGCTACAGATAGTACTACCATGATGAAGGTTTTAATGAAATAAATTGCAATTACAGAACAAAATAACCAATCAGTAAATTAATGCCATTTTGGAAATTCTAATGCCACGTACACATGATCACTTTTTGGCATGAAAAAAAGCGTTTTTCAGCATGTGGAAAAAACTGAGTTTTTCCAATTTCATCATTAAAAACAATGTTGCCCACACACCATAGTTTTTCAAAAAATGATAATCAAAGCACGGTGACGTACAACACGTACGATGGCACTCTAAAGGGGAAGTTCCATTCAAGCTCCTGTCTCCTAACTTGCTTCTGAGCATGCGTGGGTTTAAAACGTCGTTTTTAACATAGTTTTAGCCCACACACGATAATTTTTTAAAACCTGAAAAACGACATTAAAAAATGCAGCATGCTAGAATCAGAAGATGAAAAAGGATGTGAAGCCCACACACGATCATTTTAAAAACGTAGTTTTTCTTCATGCCGAAAAACAAATAGTGTGTACGGGGCATAAGACCCCTTTCACACTGAGGAGTTTTTCCAGGTGGTACAGCGCTAAAAATAGCACCTAAATACTGCATGAAAAACTCCTGACCAATGTGAAAGCACCGAGGTTAAGAGTCATTCACACTTTAGCAAACCCATTGCACCTTAACCACTTGCATACTGGGCACTTATACCCCCCTCCTGCCCAGGTAAAATTTCAGCTTCCGGCACTGCGTCGCTTTAACGGACAATTGCGCGGTCGTGCGACGTGGCTCCCAAACAAAATGTACGTCTTTTTTTCCCCACAAGTAGAGCTTTCTTTTGGTGGTAATTGATCACCTGTGCGATTTTTATTTTTTGCGCTATAAACAAAAAAGTGCGACAATTTTGAAGAAAAATACAATATTTTTTACTTGTTGCTATAATAAATATCCCAATTAAAAAAAAAAAACGATTTTTTTTTCTCAGCTTAGGGCGATACGTATTCTTCTACATATTTTTGGTAAAAAAAAAAAAAAAAAAAAAAAAAAAAAAAAAAAAATCGCAATAAGCGACTGGTTTGCGCAAAAGTTATAGCGCTTACAAAATAGGGGAGAGAATTATTATTTTTTATTATTTTTTTTTTACTAGAAATGGCGGCGATCTGCGATTTTTATTGGTACTGCGACGTTATGGCAGATACATCGGACACTTTTGACACATTTTTGGCGCCATTCACATTTATACTGCGATCAGTGCTATAAATATGCACTAATTACAGTATAAATGTGACTGGCATTGAAGGGGTTAACACTAGGGGGTGAGGAAGGGGTTAAATGTGTATGCTAGGTGTGTTCTAACTGTGGGGGGAGGGGGGGGGGGGGTGACCGATCTGTGTCCCTATGTAGGAAGGAACACAGATCGGGCTCCTCCCCTCCAGAGACAGGACGCTGTCTCTGTGTAAAACGGCAATGAGAGATGATCTATGAGAGATCATCTCTCATTCGCCCACAGATCGCATCGCAAACGGCCGCTCTGATTGGCCGTTTGCCGCGATCTGTGATTGGCCGTGTCCAAGGGACACGGACAACACAGAGCTTCCCCGCAGCGCGCACAGGGAACGCCAGAATGACATGCCGTCAAATGACGGCATGTTAGATATTCAGGCCCGCGCTGTTGCGTTTAATCAGGTGCGTTTTCTATTCCTGTGTGCTAAATATATATATATATAAAAATTAAAAGACAAAGCTGTCTATACCCGGGTATTTCAGGAGTTACAGAGGGCAAAATTACACAGCACAAGCACTGTGCAGTCATTCCTGCTTTAAAGGAACAGGAACAATTTTTAGGGTAACAAACGATTAAATGTTAAAAGGCAAGTTATTTATTATGAATAGGCAAAAAATAAATAAAAAAAATCATATTGCAAAGCAGTGCACTACAGCATATGGTAGGCGTGTTGTGCTACTTTGCACTCTACTGCAGTGTTGGGGTTCCAATTACAAAGAAAGACAGCACGAGTGAGTGTGCTGCAATCCGTTATGACAACGTATACATTTAATGGTGCTTTGCCATAAAGGCACAGTTTGTGAATAGACACTAAAACAAATGTCAAAATTGGCAGCTTCCAAATTTACAAATCCACAAACACGAACCTTATATTCTAGTATTCACACAAATAAGCAGAACAATTGGACTTTGATATTTAAATCATGAACGGAACTGACTGAAATAGACAGTATACAGGTTGTTTTACCATAACAGAAGGCATGCAGTCAAGTACCTGAATTTTTAGAATTCCCACCACCTTTGTGGTAGATTGTGTTATGGTAAATTTCCACTCTGACCTCCAGCGTCCATTCCTATAATAAAAAACGATTGTTCAAATACAGTTACTCCAAAGTTGCTAATCCCTGCATGCTAGGAGGTAATCAACTATTAAAACTGCAATTTTACATACAGCGAATATTGTATATTCTGGTGAAAAGAACATTTGAATAGAAGTCTCCTTTTAAATGTTTGTATGCAGTATATAGTTAACCCACAAGGTGACAGCTTAAGCCATAGGTCTTCAAACTACGGCCCTCCAGTTGTTCAGAAACTACAATTCCCATCATGCCTAGTCATGTCTGTGAATGTCAGTGTGTTACAATGCCTCATGGGATGTGTAGTTCTACAACAGCTGGAGGGCCGTAGTTTGAGGATCCCTGGCTTAAGCGTTACTAAAGTTCAATTTTTTTTTTTTTTATTAAAAACGGGGTTCCATTTGTTTCATTTTATTAAAAGTCAGCAGCTACAAATTGTAGCCGCCGACTTTTAATAAAACACACTCACTTGTCCCACAGTCCAGTGATGCCTCTGCCCAAAGCCTCGTTTTTCTCCCTGGCATCACCAGTGTGGGCACCCAGCTGTGACAGCTTGTGACCTCACAGCCGGTGCACACTGTGCGTCCTCGTCCTGAATGGCCGAGCAATCTTTTAGGACCTGGGACGTGTTCCAGAAGATTGCAGGGAGGAAGGGGGAGAGAAGGAGTTGCCTAGGTGGTAGAAGCTGGATACCTGTCAAAACTAGGTACCCCCCCCCCCCCCCATAATGAGATAGCCAAATGTGGCACGCCAGGTGGTTAGGAGTGCTTAAAGCAGAAGTTTCACTATTGATTGGAACTTCGTTTTAAAACAAACATGTTATATTCACTTGCTATGTGCAGTGGTTTTGGTTTTGCACACAGCAGCCCGATCCACCTCTTCTCAGGTCTTCCCATAGCAAGCCGTTATCTATAGGGTGTGTTCGCTGTCGATCTGTGTCTATGGAGCCGTGCTCCATAGATTTACACAGTGGGACTTCCTCTTCACTGCATTTGATTGACAGAGGCAAGTGCCAATGACGCCTGCTCAAATGCTGTGTGAAGAGGGAGAAAATATCCACACTGTGCATGGCTGCATCTGTTCTCCCCTCCATTCTCCTTCAATAAGGGAAGGGCACAGGGGACCTGAAAATGTTTACCTTAAAAAAGTGACTGTAAAAGTCTTTTTTTTCTATTAAAATAACAAACATGTTAATACTTACCTGTTCTGTGTAGCTGGTTTTGCACAGTGCAGCCCGGATCCTCCTCTTCTCGGGTCCCTAGCTGGAGCTCCTGGCCCCTCCCTCCTGTTGAGTGCTCCCACAGCAAGCAGCTTGCTATGGTGGTACCAGAGCAGAGCTGCAGCTCTGTGTATGCACTTAGACACTGAGCTGTGGCCCTGCCCCCCCTCTCAGCAACGGAAGACAATGGCGCTGCTGCTGTGCCTCAGCCAAATCAGGAGGCAGTGTCCCGGATGGCCGAGGGACACGTGGACATCACTGGATAGAAAGGGACTCGGGTAAGTATTGGGGGGGGGGGGGGGGAGGAGGCTGCTGCACACAAGGCTTTTTATCTTAATGAATAGAATGCATTAAGATAAAACCTTCTGCCTTTATAACCACTTTAATTCAAGCAATGCATTAAAAAAAGGTAAAACATTTTTTTTTAGGTTTCAACATTGTTACATTTAATACAGAGACAGCTTTGATGATTTTATATGCTGTAAGGGCTCGCTCACAAGGGCACAATAAATGCTGCTATTAGATGAACACAAATCTATACACATCTAAAACAGCACTATAGTACATAGAAACATACACAAACTGCCATTTACCCACAGAAAGAAAGGAAGGAAGCTAGTTTTGCCAGCAAGAATCTGCATTTCATTCAGAAGATACACATATGCTTTGTGAATGAGCCCTACCAATTGTAATCACTACAGACTAGTAAAATAAAAAATTCAAGCATCAGTTCCCTAAAAATGGGCCTATTTTTGCATCATAAAGAAAATGCATTATTCCGAATCCTAGCAAATGATCAAATGTAGTTGTGATGCAGAGAAAAGACAGCATGGGAACTTTAGGATGACTGCATCATCTTCATTGTAGGATGTAAAAATAAATAAAAAATAAGGTACAAAAATGCCATTCATTTTAAGAGATCATTTGTTCACCCCTCCACTAAAAAGGGAGCCGTGTAGAAACTGGTTGCTCATTGACCCCAATGAAAAGCCCCCCTTAAAGAGGTAATTATGACTGGATTGCTCCAGTAGTTTACCAGAAAGTAAACAAAATCAAGGTGGTTGCAGATTGGTGGGTAATTGAACATTTTTTTTGCAGTCACGACCAAACCACAAAGAAAAAAAAAATTATTACTACAAAAATGTGCAATATGGGATGTGCTTAACACTGTTTCTAACAGCCAATCGCACAAGCAAAAGAGGATTTTTATTCACAATATTGTTTTTCATGAACGTGGAATTACCCTTTAAGTGGACTAAAGCATTTGCATTCAAATGACTAACTTTTTATATCAGGCTAAACCATCATTCAAATAAAAGCAAGAGATAAACACTTACCAGAAGTTTTTGGCCTGAAACTGATGACTCTCTATACATACAATTATTGTTTGCTGTCCGTCAATTGTTTTGCCGTATACCTAAAAAGGTAACAAAATGTAATTGTCAACTCTACGTGGCTAAACTAAAACATTTTTTCACCAATTTTTGCATCATGACATAAAAATGTTGAAAATGCAAAGATTATATCTACTTACGGTACTAACTCCATTAGGATAATGATCTTTCACATAGGATCTCACTGCAGTGTCCACAACATTCCTCCAGGATTCTATGGCATTCTCTCCCTCATGGGGCCTGGGATCGCTGGCTTCCTTTCTTAAGTGATCAAATCTGAATGCAATCTTGTTCTTTGGATCCAAAAACCTCCCGTTACCCAGGTCTCCATGTTCAGTTATTAATACCTAGGGGGAAAATAAACATGTCATTCTCACTTCAATTATTATCCCGAGAAGAAGACTACAAATCTCAAAGTCCCAAACGGTTTGTTCAGTTTTAGTTGGTAATCGATAGTGTTTCCCTCAGGAGTAATGCCCACTAATTGCCGATATAGTTGGGAGCGGAAATGGGGGGGTTCTGTTGTGAAATTATCTGGAAGTAGATGCTTTTCATCCCCTAAAAATCAAATTGAATCTTAAAGTGGTTCTAAAGACTCAAGGATTTTTTAACCTAATGCATTTTATGCACCAAGGTAAAAAAAATAATCTGGGTGCAGCTCCCCCTTTATACTTACCGGGGCCCCACCAGGAACCATCCATGTGCACGACAACAGCGCTTCTCCCGAGTTTCTCTCCTTATTGGTTCACACAGGAGGGGGAGCCACTGGCTCCTGCTACTGGCAAACACAGCCAGTGAGGAGAGAGCGGGGACAGGGAGTGTTACGTGAATGGACACAGAGCGCGGCTCAGATGCAAGCCTGCTCGAGTGACCCCGTGGCTCAAGAGGCTTCCTATTGGGGGCACTTAGCAGGGGGAAGGAGCCAGGACCGCCGGCAGAGGACCCAAAAGGAAGGAGGCTTGAGGCTGATCTGTGCAAAAACCATTTTACAGGCAAGTAGAACATGTTTTTTTTTTTAATCTTTCCTTTAGAATCACTTTAATGTAATTTTTTGTAGTGTCGCAGCAAACAGTTATAGTTGGTTGACCAGAATTACAGTAAAGTTGCTTGGCATCAAAATTAAAGTGTCAGCAAATTAAAATCAGAACTGAAATTCCCCATTTTTTTTAATTTATTTCTTGCGCCATTATGGATAGGATGGGGAAGGCTTATAAACCCCAAACAAAAAAAACGCAATCATCTCGATTTATGACTAGTTTCTAGAGTAAGGTGCAAATGGAAGGGATTTCTACAAAACAAAAAGCATCCCAGGACGCTTATTAGCTATCAACACACACACACACACACACACACACACACACACACACACACACTTGTATATATTCTATCCTAATTCACACACTTGTCCAATTTTAAGCTGACCCACAAGATCAATTTTAAAAAGATGAGAGAATCTAATTATTTGGTTGGACACACTGAAGCATGAGGCTTAAGTATGATATCCAGGCAACTGGCATTTTTAGGAGAGATTAACAATGACAACACCCTTGTTTCCATACAGATTAAATTTATTCTAAACCAGTGGCAGCCCCCTTATTAGGTACATGTTTTGTACAAACAAAGTTTAAAAAATAAATAAAAAAATACAGTTTATAGCTTCCTACTATAAAGATTAGATTGCTCCCATGAACAGACCTGTTCACTTTGTGTCTGCCATCGTTCCTGACTTACTTTCCACAAAATACAGCCTTGGTATACAGCCATTCTTTCTGCTTTATAGAATTTTATAAAAAGTGTAAAGAATTTGGCTAGAGTTGGGTATGCCTAATGAATAATGCAAGTTTGAATTTTACGCTCCCCTGCATACAATTACACATTAGCAGGTATCCATAAACATTCCTATAAGTCCTCTCCTGGATCAATTTCCTCTAACCAGGTCTCATAGGCCTTCTGAAATGTGAGCTTGGCCCTTGTGCCTGCCAACTATCTGCAACCATCTGTAAAAAGGTCTCCCATTAAACCTTTCCCATATCATCTGTACCAGGTAATCAGTGGGATTAGGGATTTGGTCCTGAAATGGAGCCTGAAGTTCTTGCCTAAATTGCAGATAGTAAAAATAAAAAGGAAAGGTCATAGCCGGAATCCAATTTGGGAGTTGGCTTTTGCTGTACCATATGAGAGTACCTGCCCCAGAAACAAAAAAAGTATTTTAGCTTGCAATAGCAAGGCATTGCTCAGTTTTCTAAGTTCAGGCAAGACCTTATCCCATAATGAGAAGATTACAGTTATAGCTCAAGGTTTTTTTAATTGGTTGTTGCAGTCACATGGACAGTGCAGACAAATCAGGACCTGCCAGCGAGTAATCACTTGACTTCCTACTGTGGGACTGGGGGGAGGGGGTCCAGTGTAAGTTTACCTCACAGATTTGAAAGGCTGGGTTCACACTACTGAAAATTAGATGCAGGTTTACCCGCATCCAGTTTGCATAGCAGAAGATTGTGACTGGCTCTCAATGGAGCAGGTTCACACATCTCTACAGCGGCTCTGGTGCGAAATGCACAGGAGTTCTGTGCATCTTTTGGACTGTTTCTGGTCCCAATTCAGCCCAAAATTCGGGCTCAAATCAAATCTGAAATGGTGAATCACTGGACTCCTGCTGTGACCCGCTGCATTCTCAAGTGTGAACCCAGCCTGAAGGTGAAGTTAAAACAAACTGAAAAAAAAAAAAAAAAGTCTAAGTCCTGTCCCATATATGAACAGCCTGCTTAAATATAGCGGTGGGAAGAGCAGTCATGCTAGATTATATACATTTGACCCCTTCCCGACCAGCAGGTTGGCTCCATGGGCAAACCGACGGAGCTGTTCATATTTTGACCACTAGGGGGTGCACGCCATCGGAGCCGATGCGAGTCCCGGGCGAGTGCGATAATAGCCTGGCACCCGTGATTGCTCATGACAGAGCGAGAACAGAGGGGTGCATGTTGGTTCTCTCGGGGGAGAAACAGATAAATCCTATGTTCATACTAAGTATAAAAGCCAGTCTCATACCCCCCCACAGTTAGAACACACCTAGGGAACAGTTAACCCCTTTCCTGCCAGTGACATTTATACAGCAATCAGTGCATTTTTATAGCACTGATCGCTGTACAACCCTTTCATGCCTAAGCCTACTTCTGACATTTTGTGTTTACAAGTTTAAAATCCATATTTTTTGCTAGAAAATTATTTAGAACCACCAAACATTATATATATTTTTTTAGCAAAGAATCTATAGAATAAAATGGCAGTTGTTGCAATATTTAATTTCCCACAGTATTGGTGCGATGCTTTAGTTTTTTTTTACAGTTACCGGGCTGGAGTTACAGAGGAGGTCTAGTGCTAGAACTATTGCTCTCACTAACGATCGCGGCGATACCTCACATGTGCGTTTTGAACACCGTTTACAAATGCGAGCGCGACTTCCGCAGACCACCCACCATTACTGGCCATAAATCTATCCCCTATTTTGTAGACGCTATAACGTTTGCTCAAACCGATCAATATACACTTATTGTGACTTTCCACCTCCCCCAAAAATATGTAGAAGAATAAACATCTTCCTAAACTGAGGATTTTTTTTTTTAATTGGCATATTTATTATAGCAAAAAAGGTAAAAAATAGGGTTATCCCGATACCAGCATCGGTATCGGGACCGATACTGAGCATTTGCGGGAGTACTTGCATTCCCGCAAATGCCCCGATGCCAGATCCGATACTACCACCCCCACTCCGCATACCGCGCCGCCGAGCAAGCTGGGAACATTACAGCTTTCGTTTGAATAGCTGTGCTCCCCGCCGCGTATAGACACTCCCCCATGCTCGGGTGATCTGTCCAATCCCAAGCAAGGGGGAGTGTCTATATGCGACGTGGCGGGGAACACTAAAGCTATTCAAATGAAAGCTGTAATGTTCCCTGCACGCTAGGCGGCATCTAGGTATGGGGGGGGGGGACATGGCTGCATATGTGGGGGGACATTTTTAAAAAAAGTATCGGTATTGGCGAGTACTTGAAAAAAAGTACCGGTACTTGTACTCGGTCCTAAAAAAGTGGTATCGGGACAACCCTAGTTGCGTTGCATGGCTGTGCAATTGTCAGTTAAAGCGACGCAGTGCCGCATCACAAAAAAATGGCCTGGTCATTGAGCAGGCAAATCTTCCAGGGCTGAAGTGGTTACAAATCATGACCATTAAAACCAAACAATTGTGATTTGTGTACACTACCTTTCTGTAACAAATGTGCAACTTGTAAAAGGGCCAGTTTCTCTAGATTGAAAGGCTTAACCAATACCCAGAATGGGAGTCGGGTAAGTATTATGGCCCCAGACAAATTCTAAGAGTGAAACATTACATTTTGTAAAGATGGAAAAACATACTGGGGAAAAAGTAAGCTATGCAAAAAGACGTACCTGATCTTCATAGCCTTCAACTTTTACTGGAGTGAACTGATCCAAGTTGTACTGTGCAAAAGCACTAAATGGAACAAGAATGAAAAAAGTAAATACAAAACAAACATACTCCTAGCATAGTAAAAAGAAAATCACGTTACACAAACTAACAGGCCATGTCAAATTAACTGACTTTTTCCTTTCACATGCCATTCAATGCCACAGGCAACATTATGGACATATGTCATTAGAGACTGCAGTCTATTTTTTTTACCTTTTTATCAAGTTTTTTTAATGGTTCAAAGCAAAACCATCAAGACAATATATATAAAAAAAAAAAAAAAAAAAAAACGACAGACAATATTCAATAGTCTCCATGTCAAAACAGATTTGATCATCAAATGGTACCTTAAAGCAGAATTCCACCCAGAAGTGCAAGAAAATGTATCCCTTTAAATTTACACTGTATTCACACTGGTCTGTTGAGCTTCTGTTGTGGTGTGGAAAAGCTTGCTCTCTGCATTTTTGGTTAGAGAGAAAAAAAGAAAAAAACCCTCCCCATTGAAAATGCATCCGTGTTACATTTTTGGTGCCGTTTGAGTCACATGCCCAAGAAAGAATAAAAAAACACCACACAGTAAGCACAGTAAAATCAAGTGTTTTCTGCGCCATTATCGGCACATTTTTCTATTATTGGCAAAATGCAGATAACACCATTTTTCGGCCAATGTGTCTCGATGTATCTCTAAAACATAGTTACATAATGAATATGCATGTACCCACAGAGAGAATTAAACCTGACCCTGTCTAGATTTGGAGTGAAGTGATGTAAAGAGGGTCAGCAAAGAAGAACCTATGGAGCCAAGACAGTTGCCAGTCTTACACGGAAACAATAATATATTAGTGTGGAATGAAAATCAAAACAGATAAAACACATTACTGAAATACTGGGGATGTGGTGCAACGTTGACAGCAGCACTGCAACAACATTTTCAATCTTGAACCATCTGCAAACTTGGTTAGAACGCCAAGATAAACTGGGACATGCTGGCTGTGCAGGAAGGTGTAGCTCACGGGGAAAAACTAATTTTGCTTACTTGGTGTCCACTTCCTAGAGGCAGAGACGCACATGATCGGCTGTGTCTCCGAATGAACAGTGAGAGCAATGTATTTTTAACTAAAGCTTGTAATGTGCTGTCCCTTTAAATCTCACAAAAAAAATATATGCAAAAAACACACACATGCATGAATGAGTGCAAAATGACCATATATGGAAACAATAAGAGTGCTTTCACACTCAGAGTGCCCGGGCGTTGGCAAAGAAGCTGCTGGCAGGACTTTTTCCGACGCCCTGCCAGCACACCACTCCAGTGTGAAAGCTCAAGGGCTTTTACACTGGAGTGAATGGAGCAGCTCTTTTAGGGCGCTATTTGTAGCGCTATAGCGCCTGCAAATCACCTGTGTGATAGGGAGTCTTAAATGAATATAAACTGACACTTTAACCACTTAAGGACCGCCACACAACGATATACGTCGGCAGAATAACACGGCTTTAAAAGTCAAGCCGTGGGTTGCGAGCGTGGCGGCACGCTCGCGACCCTGGTCTGAAGCCCCGTGACCATGCCCGCGGGACCCGATCGTCGCGGGTGTTCCGCGATCGGGTCACAGGAGCTGAAGAACGGGGGAGAGGTGTGTGCAAGTTTTATATTCATGAAATCATACGCAGTGTTGGTATTTTTCCCATTTGTTTATTTTGCACGTTTGACATTTTGTGTGATTTAAAAAGTGTAAATTTATATTACTTTTATTGGCTGTTTTTATACATGGTTATTTGCACTCAAAGGGTTTTCCTTTTTTAGTTTTATTTAAAGGGACAGCACATTATTTTAATGTTGTCAGTAGGTCCAGTATTTGGGACGTTTTAGGGGGAAGCAGCCCTCACAATCAAGTTGTTTTGTTGGCTGAGCACAAGAATATATTTCACTTACTAGCTTGTACATGACCATCTTCTATTTCCTCATACTAGGATCACCTGCATAGTAGCAAATCAGGTTTCTAATTTCCGTCTAACACTCTGAACCTGTTTACAGGATTGGAGAGCATAGGGAAGACCAAAATGGCGTGCTGCTTTTTCAATATTCAGCGACTTGACTGCAGTGGAAATTAAGTTTCTGCATGCGCGTTTCTAAATGTGTTACCAGATGCTTTTTTCCAGTACGTTTGAATTTTTAATGCTTTACAGTGCGTTTTTGATGCATTTTACCACGTCACAGTACAGAAAAAATGCAACATGTTCTGGAACTGTAAAGCCCTGGAGTGGACTGCACTGGCGTAAACTATGCCTTTGGAAGCCATATAACCTACTTTCCATGCGTTTTTGATGCAGAAATAAAAAGCACTGGACTGCATTTGGTGTGAACTGGCCTTTGTAACACAAGACTGGCTAAACAGAAAAATGTTTGACAGGTAAAAGTTCACATACATGTCCAATTTTTTTATATAAAAAAAAAAAATGTGTAAATATAAATATAAATATTCACACACGCATATAATTTTTTTTCGTGCATGTGTGTCATGGTGGGCAATTAAGGTTTCCCCTCATGAAGTCACGTGGTGTGACGATACGCGTCGGGATTGGAGCGCTGGACTACTGCAGCACCTGACGGACGGCAGACGAGGTCACCGCTCGTGGATGTTTTACCGTTTCAGCCTGCTCTTATGCGAGTGTTTTCTTTGTTTGCAATAAACGTTTCATACTGTGTTACGCGATGTGCACTCCTTCCCTGTACCACTATCGCCTGAGCTATTGGTACTATCAGTGTGACTACAGGAGATCCTTGCAAGAGGAGAAGCAGGACACCGACCGCGGAGATAGGCGGTTTTCCCATAGACTGTGTAAGTGCATCGGACATATATTGCATTCAGAGGGGATTTCAAAGTGACAGTATTACGCTATTTGTTTCCTGTTGTGTTCCCTCATATGCACCATCTGTCACTGGGGCTTGCAAGACTACCCCCCAAGATATTACATATCTGATGGAAGGCTGGATATATTTAGCTATATGCGATAGCTATGAGGTGAGCTGCTAGGATCACAAGAGGTGTGTGCTGCACTTTGGATTTTGCTGCGTTGTTTCACAGACCTGGTTGCTGGAATCATCACTCTAAGGCCTCGTACACACGAGGCAATCTGTTCAAATCGGTCGGACCGACCGATTTGAACAGATCTGTCTGCTGGCATTTTGGTTTGCTCGCGTGTACACACGGGCAAACCAAAATCCCCGCCAGCAGACAGCGCGCTGACGTGGCGGTGATGTTGACGCCGCCACGTCACCGCACCAGGAAGTAAAACACTTCCGCGCATGCGTCGAAATCATTCAGCGCATGTGCGAGAAGACATGTCTGCTGGTTAGCATACTAACCAGCAGACATGTCGGGCGGACGGGTTCCCAGCCGACAGATTTCAAAGCATGCTTTGAAATCTGTCGGGTGGCCAAATCCGTCGGCTTGCCCGTACACACGGTCGAATCTGTTTGCTGGGACGGTCGGGCCGACCGTTTCCAGCAGACAGATTTGATCGTGTGTACGAGGCCTTAGACTTTCTCTCAATCTTCCTTCCATTTTTCCACCTGGACCCATTTGTGACCGTGCGAATTGGACCGATATATATTATTGTTTGCTGATGTGTTATATCTTGATACTGTCAATGTCCCATTGATGTTTGCAGTGATATCCATTGCGATCCTTTTAGTTTATTTACTTACTAAGTCCACACCCTTATAACGTTGTTGCCCTCCCTGGGCCATATATCCCTTTCACTGTGTTAGTTCCCTTCACAGAGCAGACACTTTCACTTTGTTCTTTATTTGCTGTATTTTGTGTCTATTAGGATAGACCACTTGGTGTTTGCTGCAGTGTGCCCCCCTCCCTTTCCCTCTCACCCTATTCACAGACAGCGCGGGAGTTTCACCTACTGTATATCCAGGATACAACAAGTACCTCCAGTCCTATTACCTCCATTGGCAAGGCACAAAATAGGCAACGACCGGTACAAAGTTTATCAGTGATGTTTTAATGTCAGCGCATGGTGAAAATTCTAAACTACAGCTATTAGGACCATCAGCTATAAAAGCAGAAATGAGTCAGGTCACTTTTGGGTTAACATTCATTCTTGTAACTTTCATAATGAAACTTATTATGGTGCACTTCTAGCTCAACTACATATGTGGGCCAATGTGAAGCAATACTTTTAGATGTGTTGTACAGGATTTCAACATTGTGTAAATTCTGGAGTAACCATAACGACATGAACACTTACTGAGCAGCACCTTCCCTGAGTAAATTGTCATTGTTAAGTAGAAACCGAACATCTGTACAGGAAATGCATACAAAAGAGGAATGTATTAGAATGATTACCGAATTATATACAAGCATAGTAAACAAAGTAATTTCGATTTTCAGCGAAGGTTCAATTGCTGTACATTTAGATGTATGCAACACTTCCCACTTGTTGACACCTACCACAACCTGTAGATCAGTGTTTTTCAACTCCAGTCCTCAAGGCACACCAACAGGTCAAGTTTTCAGGATTTCCCTCAGATTAAATGGCTGTGGTGATTACTAAGGCAGTGAAACTGATCAAATCACCTGTGCAAAATAATGGAAAGCCTGAAAACATGACCTGTTGGGGGGCCTTGAGGACTGGAGTTGAAAAACACTGATGTAGATAATACAGCGATTCATACACACTGAAATGGTAAGGCAACACTCATCTAACTGAGGTCAATTCACCAAGAGATAAATACAGCATGATTTTTTGTGTTAAAATATTTAAAAAAAGTATTAAAAACATGCGTTATTTACCAAATGTGTTAAATATTCATGTTCCGAGATAAAACCCCTTTCACACTGAGGGCGTTTTGCAGACGCTCGGGGTGGGACAGTGTAAAAGGACACTTACATTTTGTGTTATTTTTGGAGTTGTTTTTTGCCATTTTTCTTATTTTAGCAGATTTAGTCTGGATTCACACCCATGCAGTTTTAGTGCTTTTTGCACTACAGTCCATTTAAAATGGTTTCCTATGGAACACATTCTGTAGTGCAAATCTGCAAAAAGCACTAAAAATGCATCAGTGTGAATCCAGCCTAACACTGCACCAGAAGGCACACAGCAATAATGTGAAACTATGAAAACATTCTAGTGTGCTTTTATTCACAAATCAATCTCCCTCTGATGAAATGTTACATTTTCATATCAATACAGTGCCTTAGATTTACTAATAGATTTACTAATCTTGAGAGTGCAAAAATCTGGCGCAGTTGTGCATAGTAACCAATCAATCTTTCTGGTGCTCGGTTGCTCTGTTATCAGCAGAGCCATTTCGGACAAGTTCTCCAACATACGAGATAACATTAGTTGAAAATTTGTGTGGGGGAGGGATCTTTGAGGTAGAGAAGCAGGGAGCCTCTCTATTCATAATACAGGTCTGGATGTTCCTTCATTCCTCTGCCTATGTGGAGTGCCTTTCCTCCAATCAGCTCTCAGACAGTATAAGCCCAGACTCCACACCCACCCTACACTTTCCAAAGAGTGTAGAAAGGGAAAGACAGCAGACATGCATGTAAAAATTATGTGGGGAGATTTGTTCCATATCTGTATCATCTGAGGCCGGTCACTTCACAGAGTATAGGAGAAGATTTACAACCACTTTCCCACTGCCTTTCGCCTATATACTGCTGCAAGGCGGCTCGGCAAACTGACATACCTGTACGTCGGTCGTGCCTGGTAGTGGTAGGCCCAGGTAGGTTTATACTCTGTCATTAGTATAGTGTACAGACCTATATTTTGATCACTGTATTTAGGGTCACGGGTGACACTAGTTAGCGGTATAGCACCAGTGCAACGCCGCCATCAGGGGGGTACAGGCAGTACACCTGTAAGGGGCCCCGGGGGTCCCGGATGGGAAACCCCCCCCCCCCAAAAAAAAAGGTCCCCAGAGGCCACCAGGTGGCAACCCCCCTTTTTTTTCATAAAAAAAATATATTTAATATATATTTTTCTTTTATTTTTTATTAAAAGGCCAATTTTTTTTTAGAGGTCCGGAGGCCCCCAGGGCCCTGGATGGAAGCCCCCATTTTTTAAAATATTTTTTTATAAAAAAATATATTTTTATTTTTTAGTTCAGGGCAAATTTTTTTTTCACGGGTCTGGAGTTCCCCAGGGGCCCGGAGATCCCCAGGGCCCCAGATGGCAACACCCTTTTTATATATATATATATATATATAATTATTATAGGGCCCAGAGGTCCCCAGATGACAACCCTCCTTTTTTTAATATTTTATTTCTTTTATATATATATATTTTTTTTATTAAAGGGCCCAGAGGTCCCCAGTGCACTGGAAAGCAACCCCCTTTTTTTTTTTTTTTTATAAATGTTTATTTATTTTTTATTAAAGGGCCCAGAGGTCCCGGATGGACAGCCCCCTTTTTTTGTAATTTCTTTTTATAAAAAAAAAAAAAGAGATGATTAAAGGGCCCAGAGGTCCCCAGATGGCAACCACCTATATATATATATATATATATATATATATATATATATATATATATATATATATATATATATATATATATATATATATATATATATATATATATATATATATATATATATATATATATATATATATATATATTCCTCTTTTTTTCTTTTTGTTAAAGGGCCCAGGATGGCTACCCCCCTATATTATATATATATATAATTTTTTCTTTATTTCTTCTTTTTTTAAAGGGCCCCCCTGCTTCTCAATTCGTGGCAGCCCCCCCCCCCCCCCGCTTCTCAATTTCAGGCAGCACCCCCCCCCCCAGTTCTCTGCTCCAGGGGGCCAATGCCTGAAGCTGTGTAAGGGGCCCCAAAATTCCTGATGGCGGCCCTGCACCAGTGTATCCACCATATATTTCCCAAGGAAGGTTTAACCCCTTGATCGCTCCCCAGGTAACCCTTTCACCCTGTCAGTGTGTCACTAGCATAGTGTACCGACCTACTGTCTGATCACTGTAGTTAGTGTCACAGGTGATGCCTCTTAGTGGCAGAGTAAGTCTTGTATAGCGTCAGTGTACCTGCCATATATTTCCTGATAAAGGTTTAACCCCCGATTGCCCCCTAGTTAACCCTTTCACTCCTTATCACTGTGTCATTAGTATAGTGTAGAGCAGTGTTTTTCAACTCCAGTCTTCAAGGCACACCAACAGGTCATGTTTTCAGGCTTTCCATTATTTTGCACAGGTGATTTGATCAGTTTCACTGCCTTAGTAATCACCACAGCCATTTCATCTGAGGGAAATCCTGAAAACTTGACCTGTTGGTGTGCCTTGAGGACTGGAGTTGAAAAACACTGGTGTAGAGATCTCTTTTCTAAACACTGTATTAATGACATCAGTGTCAGATTGCCAGTAGCACTAACACACACCATACACCTCTCTTACTAGAATAGTGTTTGAACGGATCAATGTCTTTGAACTGAACAGATCTATACTAGTGTTACCAAAAGCAAGATCAGCCCAGACACCTTAGCCCCACCGTCGCCGCCATCTCTCCCGGATTGACTTCCGGGTATCGCGACTCTGTTGTGATTGGCCAGAGCCACGATTATGTCACTCCCGCGCATGCGTGTGGGAGCCACCACTAACGGCATGATCCTATTCACCAACGGCACGCGCCGTAGACATCGGTGCTGTCTTTTTTGCAATATCTCCTAAACCATGTAGATTTAGGATGTATTTGTTGCTAGGCTTACCTGTAGGTAAAAAAAGTGGTCTGTAAGGGTTTACAACCACTTTAATGTTGTATGGTTACCATTGTTTGCTTTTCAGGTACGCCATTCAGCTGCAGCACCGATTTTTTTTTTAAAAGCAACAGGGTTTGCTCTCACGATACGTAAATCTGCGACTCCACCACCACAGTTAAAAGTAAAAAATAAAAATGATATGCCAAAAGCATAGGGACAGGGGTGGACATAGGAGCGGATCACCCCTAAGCTTTGGCATATATTTTCTGATTTATTGTATGCTCATCATTAGAAGTTGGTGGATGCAGGGTGGTATTTCAATGGTGGGCATACCACCAATTAATCGATGTGAATGGAGAATTTTTTTCTTCATTTAAGCCCACAGGCTATATGAAAAAAATAAATAAATAAAAAATGACATTATATGCCCAACAAGTGACATACTGGTACGTCTGCAGATTTAGGTATCTTGGTATAATTTTTCCAGCCGGCGGTTGGCAATCCTAGCGGCCAATTATCATGGTTTTCTCAGGCTCTCCAGTCCCACCGGGGAACCCCAAAATGCAGCCGGTGGTTCCACCAGCCGACTATAGAGCCGATCGAACACCTCATCTCTATGGCCTAAGAGACCGGAAGCTATGAGCATTTCATGACTTTGGTTTTGCAGGATATAAACAGCGCCATTGGGAAAGCATCTCATCACACCAATCTTGGTGTGATCAGATACTTTAAGGGCAGAGGAGTGATCTAGTATTTATTTTTATTCAGAAGTACTTGTCACTACTTATTGCTTTTATAGGAGATATTTACATTCCCTTTGATAATAAAAAAATAAAAATACAAAATTAAAGAACCCCTGTCCCCCCCGAGCGCAAAGGTGAACATAAGCATCAGTATTGTATGTAAACAGCAATTGCACCATGCAAGTGAGGTATCACCGCAAATGTCAAATCGAGGGAAGCAACTCTAGCAGTAGACCTCCTCCGTAAATCTAAAGTGGTAACCTGTAAATGCTTTTAAAAACGTATGAAGTCTGTCGCCACCGCAATTGTAAAGCATGTAGTCTTTGGTATCTATATACTCAACATAAATTTCTTTTTTTTACCAAACATTTGGGCAATATAGTGTGTTTCCGTGCATTAAAATTTAACAAAAAAAGGGTCAGAAAGGCCTTTGTCTTCGAGTGGTTAGAGTGGGCGATATGTGGGATAAAATACCAGGACAGTTCAAAATCCCAAACTATGTGCCGAGAGGCATGTTGAGTCCATGGAATATTTTGCCACAAGTTTCAGGGATTTTTTTTATTTACACAAATTTGTCACTAAATCATATATATTGCTCACACATGCCATGGGTATGTGTGAAATTACACCCCAAAATGCATTCAGTAGAATGCATTTTGGGGTGTAACTCCACACATACCCATGGCATGTGTAAGCAATGTGTAAGCAATACGCAGTGAAGAAGTAGCTTCTCCCGAGTACGGGGATACCACGTGAGACTTCTAACCACACTCAGGACCCCGAAAACCAAGGGATCAAGTTGTTAATCTCACTACCTATTACAGTTTTGGAGGCCATGAAATGCCAAAAATAGCACAAACCCCCCCCCCTCCCCCGGGTGCCTTTCCAAAATGGGGTCATTTAGGGGGGGTTTGTGCTATCGCTATCTTATTTCATGGTCTCCGAGACTGAAATTATGTAGGGAGACGCCCTTAGAAATCCAGCGATTGGTTTTCGGGGTCCTGTATGCGGCTAGGCTCCCAAAACGTCTCACATGTACTCAGGAAAAGCAGCAGAATGTATTTTGGGGTGGCAATTCAACATATACCCATGGCATGTGTGAGCAATATACAATTTCAGCAACAACGTTGTGAAAAATAAAATAGAAATAATACATTTTTTAATCACTTTGGCTCAACGTGTGTCGACTTTCCAAAAAAAAGGTAATTTGGGGGGGAGGGGTTGGTTTGTACTGCCCTGCTATTTTAGCACCTCAAGAAATGAGATAGGCAGTCATAAACTAAAAGCTACGTCTATTTACGTCTGCAAAATGGCACGGCTGGGCATCTTAAAGGGGACATAACTGTACGTCCATGTGCCCAGCCGTGCCATTTTTCCATGGGTCACAGAGAGGAAGAACAGGGAGAGGGGAGTGTAAATAAACCTTCCTAGTGTGGCTGTCAGTGATCGTCTGTTCCCCGTTTTGTAAACACTGTAAATTTTGCACAAACCAATCAAACGCTTATTGCGATTTTTTTACCAAAAAATATGTAGAAATTATATATAGAAATTATATATATATATATTTATATTTATTATAGAAAAAAAAAAAAAAAAAAGCATTTTTTTTTTAATTGTCGCTCTATTTTTGTTTATAGTGCAAAAAGATAAAAACCGCAGAGGTTGCCAATTTTGTTTGGGAGCCACGTAGCACGAATGCCCAATTGTCAGTTAAAGCGAGGCACTGCCAAATCGCAAAAAGGTGCAAGGTCCTTTACCTGTATATTGTCCCGGGTCATAAGCGATTAACAGAGTGCGATGTCTGGGCATACAGCCAAGACAGCTAAAATTGCTGATTGGCGGAAAGGCACACCCCCTCTTCACATTTCAACTTGTAGGCAACAAATGACAGAAATAGGCTTAGGCATGAAAGGGTTAATAAAATGAGGGGGGGGGGGGGGGAAGTAAGTATTTCACAGTCCAGTTGTGTGGTAAATTCTTATTCTGGGTACCTTTTTTGCCGACATAAATCGGACAAGAATTTGGCTATGGGTGTGAGAGCAAGAAGGGGGTGAAAGGGCCCCCTGGAGCCATTTGCTTGATATTCATCTGCTAAAATGCTCCCTTCAGTCTGTGCAGAAATATACAGATAATCTACAGAACATTTAGGCCTCATGCACACTGGACCTTATATTAATGTTATAAAAACACCAGTAGCTTTGCAGGGAGTTTTTCAAAGTGTTTGAAATTGCATTTTTTTTTTGCATATGCATCAAAAACGTTAAAAAACACTGGTGAGCAGCGTTTTTCGAAGTTTGACGTTAGAGCGTTTTTACAGCTGAAAACGCCTCTCAGAACCCACTTGTTTTTGGACCCATAAGATCACATGCTGAAGAGAAAAAAAACAAACACACACACACATCAGCTGCAAAAACATCCAAAAATGTCCAGTGTGCATGAGGCCAAAATATAAAAGTTTAACTGCTCCACTAAGATTCATGACTTGTATTTCCCTGGAAACCAGTCCTGAGCTACAAAAGCTTTTTAAAAGCTGCCTGTTTGTTTTATCTGTAAAATAAAGGAGAGCAGCGAATAGAAGAAGACAAATCAACTTGCTCACCATTAAATACTTCGTTGAATTCTCCTGGTGGCGCATGGATGATGAATTTTGCTGCTACACGTACCTAAAACAAAAAATTTGATACAATGATTCCCAATGACAAAACACACACTAAAAAAAAAAAAAAAAAAAAATTAAAGACCATTAGTTACAAATTTACTTTTAAAAGAAACTGTTACATTATGGCCCCTTGCAGACAGGGTGAACTTCGCCAAGCAGATCTGCCTGCTCAGAGAGGGATGACAGGTCCGTGTCCATTATGCAGAACGGGCACAGACACAGCCCGCTGTTCTATACGGGGCGGTCGAATGGAACAGGATGGTCTGTAGTTTTCTATGCAACTTTCGTTGGATACGATCCACCGGACAGATGGGGAACTGCTCCCAGGGGCGGACTGACCATTGAGGAACTCGGGCACTGTCCGAGGGCCCCATGCCACTAGGGGGCCCCATCAGGGTTGCCAGGCTCATTAAAACAAGGGACAGTATGTAAAAATCTGTGTTTTTTTTTTACATCTGTCCCTGTTATGTCTAAAACCGACATGCTTTTGATGTGAAAATCCCAAGATTTTAGCTGCCCGCCTCTGTAAGCCCGGGGGCCCCATAATCTTCTATTGCCCGGGGGCCCCATGAGTTGTCAGTCCGCCCCTGACTGCTCCCAAACACTGAATAACTGAACTGAGGAAAACCCACTGAAGTCATTTGAATACACACATCCATAATGTTGGGTTTTGTTTTATGACAGACAAGGCTACCCTTTGGCGATAGCTTCTTGCAAAAAGCATTTTATTTTTCCCATGCAATCTAATAAAATATGCCTAGTGTGAAACGGCCATGGTATTTTACTGTGCCCAGGGGGCCGTAGGTGGGGCATACAATCGGTCATAGAAGTGAATGGCTGTACGTGTGTAAACATCGGTGCTTCTGTGCATTGGCATTTAACTGCGCATACATTTTCCTGAATGTGAACGCATCAAGCCAATTAACCCATTAGGACTTTGGAGTGTTAGAATAACATGGAGTACCTGGAGGAAACCCACGCAAGCATAGTGTTCTGGCTGGAATATTAAATTGGGGACTAGTGCTGCAAGGCAGAAGTGCTTACCACCGAGTCATTGTGCTGCCCTAAACCTCTTCTACCCATATATACCATTACCCTGTATGTCTTTATTTTTTATTTTGAATTTCGCCTAGCAGCACCAGGGTCGTTGATTGAAATCCCAAGCATGGCACTACATGCACAAAGTTTGCATGTTCTCTCTATGGTTGTGTGGGCTTCCTCTCACACGCCAAAGACATGCTGGTAGGTTAACTTAATTGGCAATTTTTTTACCCCCTGCAACATTGGGGGCAGAAACAAACATGCAGCCTCAAAAGCTGAGGACAGGGTGCATCCACCGAGGCACCCTATGGCATTTCTAATGAGCCCTCAGCCTACAAATTATATCTATAGGTGGGTTCCAGGTATGTGGGAATTGCTGTGGGTGTCTTTATCTGGCAACAGGGAAGGTGACCACACACCTTTCTTCACTGGGACACATGGTTGTACAAAACCGCGCTCCATGTTAATAATACAACATTATGGTATTGCTTGTATTAACAGCAGCATACACAAGACTCCTGTGTGGCAGGGCTTCCCCTCCTCCCACCTCTGTGCTATGTATGTATACAAGCCGCCTGTGTGGCACTGGTAGCATGGGAAGGAAATGATCATAAGAAATGTAGAGGAATCCAACTGCACAGTTCAGACACAGCCTCTTCCTCTCCCCCATCTCTGTGCAAGTCCACTCCATGTTCTGACCTGTCATCAGCTGAAGGAATGCAAGACAGCAGGGCTGCACAGCTCAAAAATGCCCAGCTCCCAAGCCGGTACTCGTGTCAAATTATTATGAACTGTGAAATTGCTAGGACAAGTTTGTTTTGTAGGTCTGCATAGAAGGTTTTTTTTTTGTTTTAATTCCTGTTTGCCGAGTTAATAGAAAGTATAACTGTTGTAGCTTTCAACCTGCTGCAGGAAAGCTACAAAGACAGATTCACTATGTCCAAAGACAAACACTGGAGGATTTTTGCTATGAGAAGCGAGTGCTACATAAAATTATATGTTGTCTGTGGCAGAAGGTTTTTACCTAATGGAGGCAAGCAAGTTATTTTTTTGGTGTGCAGGCCCCCCCATCCAGCAATGGTCATGCTAGCCTTGGCTGGATGGGGACTCTCCCTCCTCATTGGCTGAGACAGCAGCGGGAGGCCATTGGCTCCCATGGCTGTCAATCACAACAAGCGAGCCAATGAGGAGAGAGCGGGGCAGAGCCACGGCTGTGTCGAATGAACACAGAGCAGCAGCTTGGGAGCGAGCACGTGGTGTTGCTTCCAGGGCAAGCAGGACCATCTTGGTACACCCCGCTGCAGTGGACATCTCTTTACACACACCCAAGTATTGCATTTCACACTTATTAACCAATACACAGAGCTTATATAGTGAGATACAGTATTTTTAAATCCGTCAGACTGTTTTGATGCTGAATAAAAGCAGCAGTGTTTTGTCAGATTAGCAAACCTCTGAGATCAGCAAGCAGCTGCACGGATTTCAAAATACTGTATTTCACTATATAAACTCAGTTTACTGGCAAGAATAAGTGTGAAATTAAAGACTTGGCTGGGTGTAAAAAGATGCCACCTTCTGACTGCAAGGTAACTGCGGACGAGTGCGGGTGTAGCAAGATGGCCATCGCGGTGTTGTGACAGGACGTCTCTTCCGTTACCTATTTTGATAGGTTGCCGAATTTGACAGAACACCAGCAAGGGACCTGAAAAAAAGGGGATCAGGGCACAGAGCAGTAAGTATAAACATCCCCCCCCCCCTAAAATAAAGCTTTAGGCCTCAAAATGCCAGTAGCTTTTGGTGTTTAACGTTTTTACAATAGCAGAAAAAGGAGAGAGTGGGAGTGTGGATACAGTTGCTGAAGCTATACCCCGTATGACCCACTCGACTCGCCCTTTTGTCGTTTTTACATTAGCGTTTAAAGTTTTTTCATTTCCAATGGATCAAACATGTTAAACGTTGGTGAGCCGCATCTTTGGGCAGTTGGCATTAGAGCTGAAAAACTATCAGAACCCACTCTTTTTTTTTTTTAGGGCCAAAGCAGTTGATAACAGTCTATGTGTGAATGGATACACAGGATCACATGCTGGAGAGTTTGACTGTAGAAAAAAACGTCTGAAGCCAAAAACAGTAGCTGTAAAAACATCCAGTGTGCCACGAGGCCTTAGTATTACTATAATAACCATTTGCCGCCCGCCAAATGACAGCTGGGTGGTGCGGCTCTTGCTCTGGCTGGCGTAAAGGACATCAGGCACCTGCGATTTCCTGGTACCAGAGCTGGATTGTGGATCTGCGTGTGTAAACACAAAGATCTATGTCCTGTCAGGTGAGAGGAGACAGATGGTGTGTTCCCAGAACAGAGGAACACTGATCGGTGTCCTCCCCTTGCGAGTCCCCTCCCCCTACAGTTAGAATCACTCCCTAGGTAACACATTTACATAACCCCTTGAGTGCCCCCTAGTGTTAACTAGAGCTGCACGATTAATCGCGGAGAGAATCTCAATCCTCCCCGCGGGAAGACCCACGATTCTTATGTGTCACCACCATTCCACGTAACCAGCGTGGAACGCAAATGCCGCAGAAGCAGTACCGCCGGCAACCACTGGGTGGCGCATGGATACACACGGTTGTATTAATCTTTCTCACAGTCCGGTACAACTGTGTGTATCCATGCGCCACCCAGTGGTTGCCGGCGGTACTGCTTCTGATGTATAAAAAAACAGACCAGTGAAATATTTATATTGTTAAAGACCATATAACTCCTATGAAAAAAGCAGAATCAAAGTTTTATTCTGCTGCTCACAACCGAGAGGCTGAGCCAGTTGCCGATCCAAGGATCTGGGTGGTTTCCGACTGTAAAGATAACACCTGCCGAGTGCAACAGGAGGTAGGATTCCTGCAGGAGCTGCAAAGCAGAGTGTTGCTGCACATATACATGCCCAGCCACTGCCTCTGACAGAAGTAAAAACTCAACCATGAGGGTTTACTGCCCCCAAATCACAGGTCTAAAAGAGGCCTTAGGGTTTATACACTCTAGGCAGAATTGCAATCGAGACAAATTTGAACAGCAACATTATCAATCTGGGGAGAGGATAGTGTTAGATTCACGATTATATTTAGGCTCCATGCACACTGCGCTCTTTTAGAAAAACAGCTTAACCACTTCAATACCAGACACTTACACCCCCTTCCTGCCCAAGCCAATTTTCAGCTTTCTGCACTGTCGCTGTTTAGATGAAAATTGCGCGGTCATGCTACACTGTACCCAAACTACGTTTTTATTAGGGTTGTCCCGATACCACTTTTTTAAGACCGAGTACAAGTACCGATTTTTTTTTTAATCTCATGTGACAGCGGCACATGTGTCAGTATGTTTTTTTTTTTTTATCTTTAACAATTTGTTTTTAATATTTTTAATTGTTTTTTTTTTTTTTTTACAATTTTTTTTATATTTACAATGCTTTCTTTTTTTTTTTTTTAAGGAGGGTGGACCGTTTCAGTGTGTTTTTTCTTTAATTTTTTTATTACACACTGCTAATAGTATTAGCAACATTTTCAATTTTGGTGCACCTCTAGCAGACGTGATGCAAGAGATCCAGTAACTGACAGTTACTGGATCTCTTGCATCACGTCTGCTAGAGGTGCACCAAAATTGAAAATTGAAAATATTGCTAAAACTATTAGCAGTGTAAAAGAGAAGTACGAGTTGTTTTTTTGTTATTCCCTATTCATACTTACATCGTCGATGCAGCATCAGACCGATGCTGCATCTGTCACCTGGCGTCTCTGCCCTAAGAACCGGGCCACTGAACATCCCTGAGCAGAGCGATACCAACTGTCAGTTAGCACAGCTTCTGCTCTACTTCTCAGCACTCACTAGAGGGGCTAGTTGCGGCCCTCTCAGCAGCTCACAAATACGCTAAGACAGCCATCAATTAGTGCAGCTGGCAGGTCCAGACTTGGAAGTCGGGATGATCCGCTGCCCCAACTAATGGCAGTAACGTCAGCCGAGGGTCACAGGAGCGCAAAACAAACAAATTGTACTCCTGTGACCCTTAGGAGAAGCCCAACCTAAAAAGCTCGGGCTGGACTTCTCCTTTAAGTAAGAGATTGCAGACATGATACACAAGATGGTTAGAGACTGAGGACTGCATTTTACCTGACCTTTCTTGCACTAAAATAATAATAGCCAGTACATTAATATCATCTGAAATTGAGGATATTAATTAAAAAGTCGAATACAATTATGTATAAAAATATAAAAAAAAAAAAAAAAAAAGTTATTTTCGGCAACAAAATTTCCATTCGGTGCACCCCTGTAAATTACTCTAGTCATTATAATGCTTTAAAGCAGGGGTCTTCAAACTACGGCCCTCCAGTTGTTCTGGAACTACAATTCCCATCATGCCTAGTCATGTCTGGGAATGTCGGTGTGTTGCAATGCCTCATGGGATGTGTAGTTCTGCAACAGCTGGAGGGCCGTAGTTTGAGGATCCCTGTTTTAAAGGGTCACTAAAGGATTTTTTTCTTTACCTTACTGCAGTCCTGGTTTCATGTCCTCATTGTTCGTTTTTGCTCTGATGTTGCTGTAATTCTGCTCTGGACACTTCCTGGTTGTCTGTTTCCCGGTGACCACAGTACTGGGAGATTCTAGTTTAGTTTTCCTAACCATCACTCTCTATGGCT
The DNA here is from genome assembly GCA_029574335.1 of Rana kukunoris. Lineage (NCBI taxonomy): Eukaryota > Metazoa > Chordata > Amphibia > Anura > Ranidae > Rana > Rana kukunoris. Next base: position 180,794,951 of record CM056051.1, read on the forward strand.
CTGTCCAGCACAGAGGCATTCAATTACATGCAAAAACTAAGCTAGATGAAAAACAAAATTGAAACTAGAGGCACATTATATGATTGATTTTTATTTGTTTTAAAAGGAATCAGTTAACTATTATGTCTCTATACCCTGTAAACGGTCATTTCAGCAAAAAAAAAAAAAGTTTTCCTTTAGTGACCCTTTAAATGTGAACGTGCATAAACCTGTGTTTGCACATTTTTGTGGCCAAACGCTCCTCTCTGAATGTGCATTTGATGTTTTTTTTTCCCCTGACGCTAAATACCTATGTGTGCATGGACACAAAGGCTAACACTGAAGGGTGTTTAGAGGCAGAAACCAAAAAAAAAATAAAAAGGGGGAGGTTAAATGCCTGTAAGATATGGGTTCTTTTTAGCTGCAATGTGCTAAAATTAGCTGCAGTACACTCAATGGCTACAGAGACTTCACTAACAAATTAAAGCCAAACTCCAGCTAACATGTTTCAAAGCTTACCTTCACCATCTAGGGAAAAACAAGTGCACATATTTTTGCAGATTTTTTTTTTAAAATAAATTAACATTTTTCCCCCCACAGGGGCCTGCAAAGCATTGCACCTGTTATCAGTGATCGTGGGTGCAATGTCAGGCCTACACCAGCCCTACAGCTTTCAGCCCATACAGAGGGCTTGAAAGCCTAAGGCCCCTTTCACACTGGGGCGGGAGGCACGGTGGCAGTATAGCGCCGCTAAAAATAACGGTGCTATCTCCATAAAGGAGAGCGGGACTACGACAGGTCCGTCTCTGCATAGTGAGCGAAGACGGACCCGTCATACACCTTCTCAGCGGGGGGATCAGCGGACCGCTCATGTGAAAGAGCCCTTGGGGGTAAAGGCTTGTCTCAACATTCTAACTGCCAGTTTTGCTGGACAGCTTGGTCTGTTGAAAAACAATGCAAATGTATGCACTGCATTAAGAATTAGTAAGCTGAAACATCATAATAAATCCGATATCAAAAATATATACTAATATAATACACAGGAGGTCTGGTGCTAGAATTATTGCTCCTGCTCTGACTTTTATGTGTGGTGCGATAGTTGTTTACGTATGTGTATGGGACCAACACGTGCATTCACCTTTGCCCACAAGCACGGGGGGACTTTACATTTTGCACAGGGACAGTGGTGCTTGGTGTACTGTGTGGGGATGGCTGCAGTACAGGGAGTGCAGAATTATTAGGCAAATGAGTATTTTGACCACATCATCCTCTTTATGCATGTTGTCTTACTCCAAGCTGTATAGGCTCGAAAGCCTACTACCAATTAAGCATATTAGGTGATGTGCATCTCTGTAATGAGAAGGGGTGTGGTCTAATGACATCAACACCCTATATCAGGTGTGCATAATTATTAGGCAACTTCCTTTCCTTTGGCAAAATGGGTCAAAAGAAAGACTTGACAGGCTCAGAAAAGTCAAAAATAGTGAGATATCTTGCAGAGGGATGCAGCACTCTTAAAATTGCAAAGCTTCTGAAGCGTGATCATCGAACAATCAAGCGTTTCATTAAAAATAGTCAACAGGGTCCCAAGAAGCGTGTGGAAATACCAAGGCGCAAAATAACTGCCCATGAACTGAGAAAAGTCAAGCGTGCAGCTGCCAAGATGCCACTTGCCACCAGTTTGGCCATATTTCAGAGCTGCAACATCACTGGAGTGCCCAAAAGCACAAGGTGTGCAATACTCAGAGACATGGCCAAGGTAAGAAAGGCTGAAAGACGACCACCACTGAACAAGACACACAAGCTGAAACGTCAAGACTGGGCCAAGAAATATCTCAAGACTGATTTTTCTAAGGTTTTATGGACTGATGAAATGAGAGTGAGTCTTGATGGGCCAGATGGATGGGCCCGTGGCTGGATTGGTAAAGGGCAGAGAGCTCCAGTCCGACTCAGACCCCAGCAAGGTGGAGGTGGAGTACTGGTTTGGGCTGGTATCATCAAAGATGAGCTTGTGGGGCCTTTTCGGGTTGAGGATGGAGTCAAGCTCAACTCCCAGTCCTACTGCCAGTTTCTGGAAGACACCTTCTTCAAGCAGTGGTACAGGAAGAAGTCTGCATCCTTCAAGAAAAACATGATTTTCATGCAGGACAATGCTCCAGCACACGCGTCCAAGTACTCCACAGCGTGCCTGGCAAGAAAGTGTATTAAAGAAAAAAAACGAATGACATGGCCTCCTTGTTCACCTGATCTGAACCCCATTGAGAAGAACCTGTGGTCCATCATCAAATGTGAGATTTACAAAGAGGGAAAAGAGTACACCTCTCTGAACATTGTCTGGGAGGCTGCGGTTGCTGCTGCACGCAATGTTGATGGTGAACAGATCAAAACACTGACAGAATCCATGGATGGCAGGCTGCATGAGTGTCCTTGCAAAGAAAGGTGGCTATATTGGTCACTGATTTGTTTTTGTTTTGTTTTTGAATGTCAGAAATGTATATTTGTGAATGTTGAGATGTTATATTGGTTTCACTGGTAAAAATAAATAATTGAAATGGGTATATATTTGTTTTTTGTTAAGTTGCCTAATAATTATGCACAGTAATAGTCACCTGCACACACAGATATCCCCCTAAAATAGCTAAAACTAAAAACAAACTAAAAACTACTTCCAAAAATATTCAGCTTTGATATTAATGAGTTTTTTGGGTTCATTGAGAACATGGTTGTTGTTCAATAATAAAATTAATCCTCAAAAATACAACTTGTCTAATAATTCTGCACTCCCTGTATATGTGATATCTGTGTAACTGAACACAAATCATCAGTTACACATAGAGCTGTCACAAGCTGCTACCCCCACCCCGAGCTCAGCAAGGAAGACAACATAGACACATGTCACCGTTTACACTGTTTGATGGCTGCGATTGGACACAGCCATCATGTGATCAGGAGGGCCAATCACAGCGCCTATGTCCCAATCTGATGTGTCTGAAGATCACAGGATAGAAGTGCGTGCAAGCGGTAAAAACCAACTCTCAATGACATATGTAGCTGCTGTCATTTAGCAATTCGTTCTCAAAGCTCATAACAGCCTTTTGATGTAGGCAACAAACATGCGCATGATTACATAAGATCGGAAGGCTGTCAAATTACTGCTTGATACCCATATGTAAAGACTTGAATGTCCACAGCCTTGTCACAGGTTCACTTTAAGGCTCCATTCACATCTAGGCGTTTTGTCGCCTTACGCCCGACGCTGAAGCAGCCCTAGATACGCTGGAGGGGCGAATTAACATTGTCGGCTATGGAGATGGTTCACATCTCCACGCCGAACGCCCATACGCCTGAAGCTCAAACAAGTCCCGGACCCTTTTTTTTAGGCGTATCGGGCATACGGGCATAGCCGGCAATGTTAATTCACCTCTTCTGCAAAAAATCAATAGGCGTTTTGTCGCCGCAAATCGCGGGGACAAAACGCCTATTGATTTGTCGCCGCAATACGCCGCTACAGCGTACGCCTAGATGTGAATGGAGCCTTAAGCCAAACATAAGTCTGTTCTGATAACAAGGCTCAGATGCTTCTGGGTAGTAGACTGCTGCTACCTCTCACCCCCACACATTTCTCTAATGGGCTCAATCACTGGCTATAGGAATGTACAGAAGCAAGAGGGGGGTGGGGTGTACAAGCTTTGGGCACCAATGAGAAGTCAGACCAGCTCAGTATTGTCTGTACCCGAGGGCCGTGGCACGCATGTACAGGCATCTCTAGGTGCTTGCACTCTTAAATCTGAGAGATTCTTTATCTCCACTCCTGACAAATTCTTTTTATAGCCGAACTTCACACAGATACATAACCACATTAATTGGTGTTTTTATATTTTTAACTACAACTAGTGTGATGTTAAGTTACTGTCATCTTTTCTTTTTTTTAAACTCAAACATGAAGGCACTTCAGCAAAGAAAAAGGGTTAATACTTACCACTCACTAGTCACTACAGGAAGTACGGGCTGGAGTAAGAAACTACAGCGCACAGCCGGGAAACATACATTTGACAATACCAAAACTCTACTAAAACGCTGAAAATGTTTCAACCGGTACCGTTCATTGACGGCTCATTTGCAGTTTACACAAAGCTGAGCCACATTTTTACTGCCCCCCATTCAATCCTGCTTAAGCTGCGAAGGCAGGGAATGGATGTGTACACAAACTGCTGCTGCAAATTAAACCCCGTTGTGGGAAATACTGAATAGGGTTGCACCACAAATGCATACAATTGTGAAAAAGTGTGTGCTTTTAGGTATTAAAACAGGCGGGGAGCAGGCAATGTCTCCTCCCTGCCATAGCCTTCTGAAGAGAAAGCCCCTGTGGATTGCTCGTCAGAGGGTTATTGCTAGTGTCAGCTGGTCCTAAAACAGTTTAGATTGGTGGTGTGAAAAGAACAAGTATTAACCCTTTACCTTGCAAGGAGACCTTTCATTTTTGAGCTTTAATTTTTTTTTTAAATAAATGAGAGATGGCATTCAAAGGGCTGGTTCACACCTTTGTAGTTCAACTAATTCAATACAGGGCACCCCCCCCACCCCCCCTCCTGACCAAATTTTCAGCTTTCAGTTCTGTTGCGCAGTCATGCAACACTGTACCCAAATAAAATCTGTACACATTTCAGAAGGAGTTTTCAGGTTTTAGTTATAAAGTTTAGCAAATTAGAACTTTTTCTCCTTCACTGATAATCAAGACATATCTGTGTAAGGAATAAATAATCGCGCTAAATCACATAGCTCTGTGAGAGACTTAAGTGCTACCATAATAGTAAATTGTCACATATACATACTGTGAAATACATAAATACATTTAGTGAATATGCATGAAAATTTAAATGTAAAACACAAAGAATGGTGAAATAAATTAATAATTCCAGAAAACACATTACCAACATGCATCTCACGATAGAACATTTCTAATGTGAAACTTAAGTGTCACACCATATTTGTGAAAAGAAACCCAAAATTGCAGGGCTAATCAAATTAATAACAAAAAAAGGGGAAGAGTCCATATATTTGGGACATGAAGCAAGTCCATACAAACACAACAATTGGAGACACCCGATGTAAAGTCCAAACAGCTGTGATCCTGACGTCACCGTACAGCCCAGTGTGAATCCACCCCCAACCAGAGGTGTATTTAGGTTTTGTGCTGCCCTAGGCCTGACTAAACTTGCGCACCCTCTAATTTAAATATGACCCACCCCTTCCTGTCAAAGCCACATCCCTGTCATATTCTTGGGAGGAGGAGAGAGGGACGCCCTGGGAGGAGGAGGAGGAGGAGAGAGAGGGACGCCCTGGGAGGAGGAGGAGGAGGAGAGAGAGGGACGCCCTGGGAGGAGGAGGAGGAGGAGGAGAGAGAGGGACGCCCTGGGAGGAGGAGGAGGAGGAGGAGGAGGAGGAGGAGGAGGAGGAGAGAGAGAGGGACGCCCTGGGAGGAGGAGGAGGAGAGAGAGAGGGACGCCCTGGGAGGAGGAGGAGGAGAGAGAGAGGGACGCCCTGGGAGGAGGAGGAGGAGAGAGAGAGGGACGCCCTGGGAGGAGGAGGAGGAGAGAGAGAGGGACGCCCTGGGAGGAGGAGGAGGAGAGAGAGAGGGACGCCCTGGGAGGAGGAGGAGGAGAGAGAGAGGGACGCCCTGGGAGGAGGAGGAGGAGAGAGAGAGGGACGCCCTGGGAGGAGGAGGAGGAGAGAGAGAGGGACGCCCTGGGAGGAGGAGGAGGAGAGAGAGAGGGACGCCCTGGGAGGAGGAGGAGGAGAGAGAGAGGGACGCCCTGGGAGGAGGAGGAGGAGAGAGAGAGGGACGCCCTGGGAGGAGGAGGAGGAGAGAGAGAGAGGGACGCCCTGGGAGGAGGAGGAGGAGAGAGAGAGGGACGCCCTGGGAGGAGGAGGAGGAGAGAGAGAGGGACGCCCTGGGAGGAGGAGGAGGAGAGAGAGAGGGACGCCCTGGGAGGAGGAGGAGGAGAGAGAGAGGGACGCCCTGGGAGGAGGAGGAGGAGAGAGAGGGACGCCCTGGGAGGAGGAGGAGGAGAGAGAGACGCCCTGGGAGGAGGAGAGAGAGGGACGCCCTGGGAGGAGGAGAGAGAGGGACGCCCTGGGAAGAGGAGAGAGAGGGACGCCCTGGGAAGAGGAGAGAGAGGGACGCCCTGGGAAGAGGACAGAGGGCCGCCCTGGGAAGAGGACAGAGGGCCGCCCCCCACAAAGTGCCGCCCTAGGCCTGGGCCTTGTTGGCCTAGGCCAGAATACATCCCTGCCCCCAACCAGATACGTGATCCGCTGACCAGATACAGCATATATGCTCCAATGTGCAGATAATATCCACAATGTATTAGATGTCGAATTTCCTCCCAATTTCAGACTCTCATAATCTGCTTGTGGCCATTCACTCTGTACATGTCCCCTGTGACTGGCCGGTTACTGGCTCTCCTCTCCTCAGAGCTGTGACAGAGGGTGAGGAAAGGAATGCCGTAGCCATCAAGTCTGTTTATATGTGATCTGCTGTGACTGGACACTTACCCATCCAGGGAGCCCACGCTGTCGGCACCCCAGACATGTAAGTGTACATATATTAAAAGTCAGCAGCTGCAGTATTTGTATCCAAATTTTTCGTGGGGAGGCTGGACCTCCCTTTTACCACTTCCCGCCCGGCCTATAGCAGAATGACAGCCGGGCGGTGGTTTAGTTATCCTGACTGGGCGTCAGATGACATCCAACAGCTGCCATGCGCCCGTGGAAGTGGCAATCGGTGGTGCAGTGTGACACACCGTTACACAGATCTCGGTAAAGAGCTCTTTAACACGTGATCAGCTGTGTCCAATCACAACGTAAACAGGAAAAGTTGTTGACCGGTTTTCCTCACTGCTTATTGTTTATCAGCGCAGCCCCCCCTTTCGGATGCCCACCCAGAAACACCAGGGATGGCCACCACACTGGACAACCAGGGATGCCACCCTAAACCACCAGGGAAATGCCAATCTGTGCCCAGTCAGCTGCCAGTGCCATCAGTGATGCCCATCAGTGCTGCATATCAGTGTCAACCATGAGTACCCATCAGTGCACCTATGAATGCCCATCAGTGCCGCCTTATCAGTGAAGGAGAAAACTTACTTATTTACAAGACTTTATAACAGAAACAAAATATTTTTTTTAACTTTTTTTGTTTGATTAACAAACAATAAAAACGCAGAGGTGATCAAATACCACCAAAAGAAAGCTCCATGTGTTGGGATGAAATGATAAAAATTCTGTTTGGGTACAGTGTAGCATGACTGTGCAATTGTCATTTAAACAGCCACTGCACTGAAAGCTGGCTTTGGCAGGAAGTGCCTGGTATTGAAGTGGTTAATTAACTTTTGCGGACAATTTTTCACAGGTGGCAGGGTTGTTTGTATGGCAGCAGCCTCAGATTTATTCTATAGATCAACTTCTAATGACTTGGCACTAGGGTTGCCACCTCATCCCTTTAAACCCGAACACATATGAATTACACAGGTTCTGAGGCTAATTTAATACAGGTAAAGCACCAAGTGAGTTTAATTACCACCTTAACCACTTCAGCCCCGAGCCCGTTTTTCATATTCGGTGCTTACGAGACTAAAACATTTTTTTTTGCTAGAAAATTATTTAAAACCCCCAAACATTATATATTTTTTTTTTTAACACCCTAGAGAATAAAATGGCGGTCATTGCAATACTTTTTCTCACACCGTATTTGCGCAGCGGTCTTACAAGCGCACTTTTTTTTGGAAAAAATTCACTTTCTTGAATTAAAAAATAAGACAACAATAAATTTGGCCCAATTTTTTTATATATTGTGAAAGATGATGTTACGCCGAGTAAAATGATACCCAACATGTCACTCTTAAAAATTGCGCCCGCTCGTGGCATGGCGTTAAACTTTTACCCTTAAAAATCTCGATAGGCGACGTTTAAAAAATTCTACAGGTTGCATTTTTTGAGATGCAGAGGAGGTCTAGGGCTAGAATTATTGCTCTCGCTCTAATGATCGCGGCGATACCTCACTTGTGTGGTTTGAACACCGTTTTCATATGCGGGCGCTACTCGCGTATGAGTTTGCTTCTGCGCGCGAGCTCGTCGGGACGGGCACTTTAAAAAATTTTTTTTTTGGTTTTGGTTTTTATTTTTATTTATTTTATAATTTTAAACACTGAAAAAAAAAAAATGATCACTTTTATTCCTATTACAAGGAATGTAAACATCCCCTGTAATAGAAAAAAGCATGACAGGTCCTCTTATATATGAGATCTGGGGTCAAAAAGACCTCAGGTCTCATATTTAGACTTAAATGCAAAAAAAAAAGAAAAAGAAAAAAAAAAAAAAAAAAAAAAAAGTCAAAATGTAAACAAATTAAAGCGGAATTCCGGCCACAATATCACTTTTTAAATATAAATACCCCTGTAATACACAAGCTTAATGTATTCTAGTAAAGTTAGTCTGTAAACTAAGGTCCATTTTGTTAGGTTGTTACAGCATTTAGATACTTTATAAAACAGGAATTGACCGGGGCCATCTTAAGTGTGGGAATCAGGAAGTCAGACTGTATGACTTCCTGGATTTCAGCCTTGCTGATCTCGCACATGCTCAGTGCTGCACAAGCAATGTAATATGTTACAGATCAGGTTTCAATAGCAACGGGAGTGTCAGAGGAAGTTGCCGCCCCTTATCTATGCAAATCTCTCCTCCCCTCCTCCCCTCCTCCTTCCAGGAACCAGTAATTATACAAAATCATTTAAAATTGAGTACTGTCCATGATACTTTTTTTATTTGCACTAAGGCCCCTTTCACATTGAGGCGTTTTTCATGCGGTACAGCGCTAAAAATAGCGCTGCTATACCGCATGAAAAATCATGCCCTGTAGTGTTCAATGTGAAAGCCCGAAGGCTTTCACACTGAAGCGGTGCGCTAGCAGGAACGCTCCAAAAGTCCTGCTAGCCGCATCTTTACCGCGGTATAGGAGCGGTGTGTTCACCGCTCCTATAGCGCGCCTTCCCATTGGAAACAATGGGAAACCGCGGCAATAGCGCGGTAATACCGCCCGCAACGCGGGCGGTATTAACCCTTTTTCGGCCGCTAGCGGGGGTTAAAACCTCACCGCTAGCGCCCGAATATCGCGGTAAACACGACGGTATAGCGGCGCTACAAATAGCGCGGCTATACCGTCACCGCGGCTCCACGCCTCAATGTGAAAGGGGCCTAACATACAATTTTTCAGGACAAGCTTTCGGGGTGTTACCCCTTCACAATTGCACTAATACGGCTACAATCACGATCACAGCGCACCGCACCGATCACAGCACAACACAACGGTGTGACAGGGGCCAGTGTGGTGTGACAGGGGCCGATGCAGTGTAACAGGGGCCGGTGTGACAGGGGCCCGATGTGACGGGGGTCACGGGGCCGATGCGGTGGGGCCAATGCAGTGTGACGGGCCGGTGTGACAGCGGCCAGTGTGACAGCGGCCAGTGTGACAGCGGCCAGTGTGACAGCGGCCGGTGTGACAGGGGCCGGTGCGACAGGGGCCGGTGCGACAGGGGCCGGTGCGACAGGGGCCGGTGCGACAGGGGCCGGTGCGACAGGGGCCGGTGCGACAGGGGCCGGTGCGACAGGGGCCGGTGCGACAGGGGCCGGTGCGACAGGGGCCGGTGCGACAGGGGCCGGTGCGGTGTAAAGGGGCAGGTGTGCTGTGACAGGGGCCGGTGCGGTGTAACAGGGGCCGGTGCGGTGTGACAGGGGCCCGTGCGGTGCGACAGGGGCCGGTGTGACAGGGGCCCGATGTGATGGGGGTCACGGGGCCGATGCAGTGGGGCCAATGCCGTGTGACGGGCTGGTGTGACAGGGGCCAGTGTGACAGGGGCCAGTGTGACAGGGGCCAGTGCGGTGTGACAGGGGCCGGTGCGGTGTGACAGGGGCCGGTGCGGTGTGACAGGGGCCGGTGTGACAGGGGCCGGTGTGACAGGGGCCGGTGTGACAGGGGCCGGTGTGACAGGGGCCGGTGTGACAGGGGCCGGTGTGACAGGGGCCGGTGTGACAGGGACCGGTGCGGTGTAAAGGGGCAGGTGTGCTGTGACAGGGGCCGGTGCGGTGTGACAGGGGCCGGTGCGGTGCGACAGGGGCCGGTGCGGTGCGACAGGGGCCGGTGCGGTGTGACAGGGGCCGGTGCGGTGTGACATGGGCCGGTGTGACAGGGGCTGGTGTGACAGGGGCCCGATGTGACGGGGGTCACGGGGCCAATGCGGTGTGACGGGCCGGTGTGACAGGGACCAGTGTGACAGCGGCCAGTGTGACAGGGGCCAGTGTGACAGGGGCCGGTGTGACAGGGGCCGGTGTGACAGGGGCCGGTGTGACAGGGGCCGGTGTGACAGGGGCCGGTGTGACAGGGGCCGGTGCGGTGTAAAGGGGCAGGTGTGCTGTGACAGGAGCCGGTGCGGTGCGACAGGGGCCGGTGCGGTGCGACAGGGGCCAGTGTGACAGGGGCCGGTGTGAGAGGGGCCCGATGTGATGGGGGTCACGGGGCCGATGCAGTGGGGCCAATGCCGTGTGACGGGCTGGTGTGACAGGGGCCAGTGTGACAGGGGCCGGTGCGGTGTGACAGGGGCCGGTGCGGTGTGACAGGGGCCGGTGCGGTGTGACAGGGGCCAATGCGGTGTGACAGGGGCCAATGCGGTGTGACAGGGGCCAATGCGGTGTGACAGGGGCCAGTGTGACAGGGGCCGGTGTGACAGGGGCCGGTGCGGTGTAAAGGGGCAGGTGTGCTGTGACAGGAGCCGGTGCGGTGCGACAGGGGCCGGTGCGGTGTGACAGGGGCCCGGTGTGACAGGGGCCCGGTGTGACAGGGGCCGATGCGGTGGGGCCGGTGCGACAGGGGCCGATGCGGTGCGACAGGGGCCGGTGTGACAGGGGCCGGTGCGGTGTGACAGGGGCCAGTGTGACAGGGGCCGGTGCGGTGTAAAGGGGCAGGTGTGCTGTGACAGGAGCCGGTGCGGTGCGACAGGGGCCGGTGTGACAGGGGCCCGGTGTGACAGGGGCCCGGTGTGACAGGGGCCGATGCGGTGGGGCCGGTGCGACAGGGGCCGATGCGGTGCGACAGGGGCCGGTGCGACAGGGGCCGATGCGGTGTGACAGGGGCCGGTGCGCTGTGACAGGGGCCGGTGCGCTGTGACAGGGGCCGGTGCGCTGTGACAGGGGCCGGTGCGCTGTGACAGGGGCCGGTGCGCTGTGACAGGGGCCGGTGTGACAGGGGCCGGTGCGCTGTGACAGGGGCTTGGGCCCCGGAACACTGAAATCGGTCCCTGTCACATGTTCCCAACAGAGAGAGACAGGGGTGGGAGAGAGAGGGTCAGTGAGAGAGATGGAGCAGGGTCTGATCAGTGGAAGTGCTCACTTGGAATCGTTCCCAGGGGCTGGCTCACTATATTCAGCAGCTTGTCAGCGTGGCTGCTTGTTTTTTATCTTCCCACCCACCTCCCCTTCACAAACGAGCACACAGGAGGGGCGGGACTCAGGAGAGGTGTGAGGCTGCTTGTGACAGACATGCTGGAGGTGGATTGGATGAGCACACAGGAGGGGCGGAACTCGGAAGAAGTGAGCATTTGTTGTGCCTGACACATGATCTCAGAGGGGAGGGATTCAGCTGAGCTGGACAATGTTCACAGAGTGTCAGAGGCAGAGCTAAGAGCCGCGCGGGGGGGGGGGGGTGTGAGCGGCGTTGACGACACATAACAGTTGCTCCCAGGAGGCAAAGCAGCAGTGATTGACGGCCTCCGGCCGCGGCGGAGGCTAGACAGCACATGGACAGCACAGTAAGTTTTTAAAATAAAAAAAAAATAGATGCCAATTCGATTTAAGGGGGCAGTATGAAAACGAATGATATAAAGTTGAAAAAGAGGGTGGAGCTCCACTTTAAATGTCTCTTTAAGACGCTGGGCGGAAATGACGTTTTGACGTCACTTCCGCCCAGCAGAGGGAGGGGGACGGCTGAGGGGCATTTTTTCCCTCAGTCACATCCCCGGACAGACGACGAGCGGACCCGATCGCCTCCGCCGCTACCGACGGCTACGGTAAGCGGCGGAGGGCGCGGGAGAGCGGCGGGAGCACCCTCTCCCGCCGCCGGTAACGGCGATCTCGCGGCGAATCCGCCGCGATGACCGCCGTTATCAGGACCGCCCCACGAAGAGATGGATATCTCGGTTGTGGCAGCAGCTGCTGCCGTTACCGAGATATCCATCTTCAAAAAAATGACGTCTTTGGACGTGGGGCCGGTCAGAAGTGGTTAATTAGCCACAGAACCTGTGTAATTAATATGTGTTCGGTTTTAAAGGGATGAGGTGGCAACTCTACTTGGCACCAATGCTGTATCCTGGCCTAGGGCAGCACTTTGTAGGGGGGCAGCACAGTGTCCCCACCGGCTTGAGCTACACTGTTAGGCAAATTAGTTTAGCGCCCCTATAAATCGATCGCACTGCTTCCAGTATGTGGGCGGTTGGCATTCTGCAACTGTGGGGGGGTGTTGCTTCTAATTTTTTACCATCCCTGTCTCCCTGTCCCGTAGCAGAGATTTCCCTTCACTTCCTGTCCCATAGCCCAACAGGAAGTGAGAGGAAATCTATGAAAGTTAAGGGAATACATTGCCCCACCCCACCCAGGCCATCAGAACTAGTATCACCACTTGAAAATGCCAGGGTGGGTCTTAAACCGCAAGGGGTGCGGCTTTGACAGGAAGGGGTGGGTCATATTTAAATTCGGGGGTGCACAAGTTTAGTCACGCAAAAGAAAATGGAAAGGAAATCTAAAGCTGACCATACACTACACTACACAATAGATTGTACCATCAACCATGTTGTATGACGTATGAGCTCCTGCCTGATTTGACACCAAGAGAATATCTTGTGTAGGCTTGTCCTCAGTCCATAGGTTTTCTCTCCTTTTGGGGGGGGGGGGGGGTAAATTCCCTCTTTAAAGTGTTTATGGCAGTAGTAGGGTTTTGCACTCTCTGCATTAAAGCAGAAAAAAAAAAAACCTTCTGTGTGCCCCTATGTATACCTGAGCCCGATCCAGTGATGTACCTCCTCACAGGGTAGAGCGGCATCAAGGAGAGCCATGGGCTCCTGTTGCTCTCAAACACTGACGAGAGGTGGGATGGATGCCCTTCTGTCTGCATCTACGGATGCCAACAGCATGGCTCGGTATCGAGCCCAAAAGGTGTGCCACTATAGGGAGAGCCAATGGCCTACCTGCCCTGTGAAGAGAGACAGACCTTCTTCCTATAGTGGCACAACAAGAAGGAGGAGCCCAGAGCGATGGTGGGGAACCCAAGAAGAATCAGGACTGCTCTGTGCAAAACCACAGCAAAGAGCAGGGAAGTAGAATAAGATAAAAAAAAAAAAAAGTTTCCAAAAACTTTACAGAAAACTTGGAGGTTTAACTACTCTATACAAAACAATTCCAGAATTGCACCTTAAATGAAAACGGATGCCAACACTTTTGGAGTGAAGATGGATCAAAGCCTGTCAGGTTTTTATTGCTGTCTGTGTCCCATTAGGGTGAATGACACTCTCTATTTGGGCGGCTTATGGAGAGTGAAAGGAAATTCCAAACTTTAGGTTGTCACCAGAAGAATAGAGGGGGAATCTTCCAATGGGGACACTAGTTGGGGATTCCCTCACTTCCTGTTTCAGTCAGAGTGTGGCGGTAATCACAGTAGTAGGAGGGGAGGAAGTACCAAAACACAGAGGATGGGGAAGTTCCCCGGGGTCAGTAATAGGCGGACATCTCCTAATGAGGAGGAGTGGGGTGCAGGGTGACAGGGGATGTCCCGCACACTGACAACCTCGAAGCCTCCGCCCTTCTGCCTCCTATTTTCGGCTGAGGCCGTACAAGGAGCGGACCGGCTGGGAGGAAGAAGAGGCGGAAGTCAGACAACCCCACCCTGACCGGAGGAGCCCACTTACCTGAGACACCTCAGCCGGGCCCCTCCCCGCCCCCTACATACCGGGGACACCCCACACTCTACACAGGACTCCCCCGCACCCCCTCCCTCTACAAGCAGAGGAGCTCATCCTTCACACACATCACACAACACCGACCTTCTCCTCATCAGACAGCTGCTCCTCCACATCCGCCATCTTCTTCACCCCCTTTTCCTCACTGACTGCGCGCGACACATGTGGGCGGAGTCTGACGTCCCCTCTGCGGCCCGCCCACAGGAGAAGGGACGGGGAGCGCACTCGGGCTGGGGTGACGGGAGCGCGCTGTGCTGTGAAATGCTTCTGAACAGCGCCCTCACCGGCCACACTGCGCCAGTTCAGTTTTTGGACTTTCCTGCTTTTCTATAGAGAGAATATTTTATGAGAAGTATAGAGGGTGGTTGTGGTCACATTTGGGCACAGACCTTCTAACAGCAAGGCCACCTCTGGGGGGGAGTGTTAGAACCTCTGCCAGGGCACAGCTTACAACTGTCCCTGATTTGGAGCAATGTCCCTCTGTCCCTCATTCCTCCTCATTTGTCCCTCATTTTGGTCTGATCTATATAGTTGTATATAAAGTTCACTTTTTATCTTTCAAAAAATGTTTCTTGGTTATAACACACACAGATCCACGCCCTTGGCTGTGTAATTGGCGATCGTATGACTAAGCATTGTCCATCAATGTGAAACACGTCAGCTCTATCACCCCACTGTTTGCTGTTTTTTTGCCTTTGTAGTGTTTTAATTTGACTAGAATAAAAGGCACAACTTTTACTTTTTATTTTTTTGGAGTGCGGCTGTCCATAATTTTTCCTCTCTCATCTGGAGCGATCGTGGGTACCTGGCAAACATCGCGGCCACCAGGCACGTGCTTTCGGCACCTCGCTGACGCGGTGGGCACGCGCGCTCCCCAGTGGCCGGAGGAGCCGAGGTCGTCAATAGACGTCCTCCCAGACCTGAAGAGCCGCCTTGTGGCTGTCAATTGACAAAGGCTTGGGTCTCAAGAAGTTAAATAGAGGCTAAGATGACAGCTTCCTTGGCTGAAAACGATAGGAGGGTTTACTTACACTTAAAAGTGGTTGTAAAGGTTTGTTTTTTTATTTTCTAAAAAGGTTCCTTTAAGCTAGTGCATTGTTGGTTCACTAACCTTTTCCTTCGATTTCCCTTCTAAATATTTTTTTCTTTGTCTGAATTTCTCACTTCCTGTAAGCTTGCCCACATCATCTTGGCCTCTATTTAAAGCGGGGGTTCACCCTTAAAACTACTCTGTGTGATCCCATCCAGCATACTGGCGTCAGCGCCAGTATGCTGTTTTTTTTTTTTAATCTTCGTACTTACGGCTTAATTGATCATTTTATATTGTGCCTACCGTGGGTGAATGGCGCGTCTATGGAGCGTCACGGCTTCCAAAAATAGCCGACTAGCACTCGGGTATTCCCGGCGCTATACGGCGGCCGCGCACAGACCTAGGAGCTGACTGCGCAGGCGCTGTATATATATCCGAGTCCTATTTCGGCTTTTTTCGGAGGGCGTGAAGCGCCATAGCCATTGGACTCGGATATATACGGCGCCTGCGCAGTCAGCTCCTAGGTCTGTGCGCAGGCGACGGGAATACCCGAGTGCTAGTCGGCTATTTTTGCAAGCCGTGACGCTGAATAGACGCGCCATTCACCTGCGGTAGGTACAATATAAAATGATCAAGTACGAAGATTAAAAAAAAAAAACAGCATACTGGCACTGACGCCAGTATGCTGGATGGGATCACACAGAGTAGTTTTAAGGGTGAACCCCCTCTTTAACTTCTTGAGACCCGGGCCATTGTCAATTGATGGCCACAAGGCAGCTCTTCAGGTCCGGGAGGACGTCTATTGATGACCTCGGCTCCTCCGGCCACTGGGGGGCGCGCATGCCCGCCGCATCACAGAGGTGCCGAAAGCACGTGCCTGGCGGCCGCGATTATTAGTAAGAAAACACCAGCAATTGTCTTCAGTTAGCTTTAGTTGCACACTGTGCAAAGGACACAGTACACTAACTGATAATACTTGCAGCTCCCTGCCTGTGCTATTAGTATGAGAACACCAGCAATTGTATTCAGGTAGCTTTAGGTGCACACTGTGCAAAGGACACAGTACACTCACATGAGACATGTCCGCTCAAACATGTCCGACGGACCATTTGCAGTGGACATCGGATTTTGGTCCGATGGCGTGTACACACCATCGGACGAAAATCCCCTCGATCTGAGGACGCGGTAACGTGGCGGTGACGTTGACGCCGCCACATCACCAAACCCCGAAATAAAATGCTTGCCTGCATGCGCGGACATTTCTGTCCCCTGGTTAGTACACTCCGACGGACATGTCTCCGGCGAACAAATTTCAAAGCATGCTTTGAAATTTGTCCGCTGGGAAAACATGTCCGCTAGCCCGTACACACGATCGGAGATGTCTGCTGAAAGGGTCTGTCGGACCAGTTTCAGCAGATAAATTCGATCGTGTGTACGCGGCCTAAGTGAAAATACTTGCAGCTCCCTGCCTGTGGTATTAGTATGAGAACAACAGCAAATGTATTCAGGTAGCTTTAGGTGCACACTGTGCATAGGATACAGTACACTAAATGAAAATACTGCCACTCCCTGTGGTATAAGTATGAGAACACCAGCAATTGTATACAGGTAGCTTTAGGTACACACTGTGCAGAGGACACAGTAAACTAACTGAAAAAACTGCCTGTGATATTAGTATGAGAACACCAGCAATTGTATTCAGGTAGCTAAACGTGGATGTAAACCCAAAAAAAAATCAAAAATTGATGTCAGAATGTAGAGTATAAGATTTCCTATCATCTGTGCCCAGTTTTGCCACAAAGAGTTAATCCAGATCTGAGTAATCCTCTTTTAATGTTCAGTGAAAATGAACAGCCTTCCAGATAAAAACCTGCCTAAATAAAAAGTCAGTTTTCTCTCTTCTTGCTTTGAGTGACAGGTTATTTACATATCTAGCTTGGACATCTTTATCATATGTTATGTTATGTTTATTATAACATGAGGTATAAAAAGTGAGAAATCCACCTCTCCCCCACATAACACATCCTGGTAATATACAATGAACTTTGGATCACCTCATGTTATGATAAACATAACATAACATATGATAAACATGTCCAAGCTAGATATGTAAATAACCTGTCATTGAAAGCAAGAAGAGAGAAACGGACTTTATAATTTGGCAGGTTTTTATGTGGAATTCTGTTAATTTGCACTGAACTTTAAAAGAGAATTGCTCAGGGCTGGATTATTTTTTGGGGGATTTACATCGACTTTAAGTGCACACTTTGCAAAGGACACAGTACGCTAAGTGAAAATACTTGCAGTTCCCTGCCTGTGGTATTAGTATGAGAACAAAAGCAATTGTATTCAGGTAGCTTTAGGTGCACACTGTGCAAAGGACACAGTACACTAACTGACAATACTTGCAGCTCCCTGCCTGTGGTATTAGTATGAGAACACCAGCAATTGTATTCAGGTAGCTTTAGGTGCACACTGTGCAAAGGACACAATACGCTAAGTGAAAATACTTGCAGCTCCCTGCCTGTGGTATTAGTATGAGAACACCAGCAATTGTATTCAGGTAGCTTTATATGCACATTGTGCAAAGGACACAGTACACTAACTGACAATTCTTGCAGCTCCCAACCTGAGATATTAGTATGAGAACACCAGCAATTGTATTCAGGTAGCTTTAGGTGCACACTATGCATAGGACACAGTACACTAACTGACAATACTTGCAGCTCCGGACCTGAGATATTAGTATGAGAACACCAGCAATTGTATTCTGGTAGCTTTAGGTGCACATTGTGCAAAGGACACAGTACACTAAGTGAAAATACAGCAGCTAGCACAATCACCTGCCTGCCTGTCAGTATATTAGGAAGAGAATACAGGAACGAATCTAGCCAAACTGAATACAGTGCATAAATATATATATACAACACCTGGGATGCATATATATCCTCTACACACTGTAACTGCAGCTAATTGATTCGCCTGCCTGCTCTATCTAACTCAAATTAAATGACACTCTCTCTCTGTCTTTCAAAGCCACCCTGGCTTTGGCCAATTATGTCTCTCTTTGCTTACGGTGCTGTAATTGGCCAAGCATGCGGGTCATAGTGCATTCTTGGCCAATCATCAGCCAGCAATGCACTGCGATGCAGTAATGAATTATGGGCCGTGACGCGCCACTCGAACGGCCCATAATGTTCGAAATTTGGCGAACGGCCAAACAGACGATGTCAGTGTGCAGTATTATCACCGTATCAGTGTCTCTAGCAACGTCGGTTAGAATCCTTCTCAGTCAATATCCATTAGTGCCAGTCCCTGATTGCCTACAACACTATAAGTCGCGATCACCGCCATTACCAGCATAGCGTCTGCACGGATTGGTATCTTTTTCACAATGTTCCCAAACATGCAGTATTAGCAGTCTCAGCCCCCATCACTGCCAATACTTGTGTTTAGTGCCCCCACCAACAAGTGCAGTGTCAGTAGTAATTTCCATAGTCATTTTTCTGATCACTGCCACCTCTAAAGCATTGTCTGATCTCTGCTAGCACTAGCAGTTATTTAATTTCTAGCCTGCAAGCAGTCCCTGATTGCTAACCAAGAGATCTTTATCCAAGAGTTGCCACTAGCTACCTGTAAAGTTGGTGCCCAAAATGTCCAAAGAAAGGTACACCAGTAAAGAGGCGTACAGGTCAAGATTCTGAGCATGAGAGGGGGCGTGGCTTGCACGCGATCAGGATGGCTGCTTGATCGCTGAGCTCTGTCAGAAAACCGGGGATTAACGGCAAAACGATCGAATTCAAAGACGACATCGAACGATAAATACCTCACTAATTCCGCGGGGATCGTTCCCGATGTCACAACGAAAGAGAAAGGACCAAAAACAAGCTGATAAAGCCTCTGACGTCGCAGATATGCTGGTCTCAGCTGTGAGGCAAAATCAAAATGGCGCTGGTGTCAATTCTATTCAGCAGGCATGGTCATACACGGATCTCCCAGATGATGGCCAAGACTCCTGGGGAGCTGAACAAAGTACATCACAGACTGTAAACTTCTCCTCACATAGCCCCTCTACACAAAGCCCGGTGAAATCTAAGAGGAGGATTGACACTGAAACGCAGCTTCTAAAAAGCGTGGTGAACGTAACCTTGCTTTTTGTGAAAAAACGATGGTGTGTATGCAAAATTGTCTTTGAAAAGTGACGTTTCAAAAACGTCGTTTTTACTTCACAGAAAACATCGTTTTTTTTTCATCGCAAAAAAAGACCGTGTGTACGCGGCATTGGAAAGAGAACATGTTCTCTTTTTTTCTGATGAAAATTCCGTTTGTCTGTATGGAACTCTGACGTTTTCTCAGCTCGTTGTAGTGTTGTACGTCACCGCGTTTTGGACGGTCGGAATTTGGTGTGACAGTGTGTATGCAAGACAGCTTGAACGGAATTCCGTCAGTAAATTCCGATTGTGTGTATGGGGCATTAGTCATTTCCAAAGAAGATCATCTAATTCATAAGATCAACTGGGCTATTTCCCTTAAAGGGACAAGTGCACATGACCTGTTGATTATAGGTCAAGGTATAAGGTGAGCTGCTAATGTTGGTGTTTGTTTGGCATAGCGTGCGAAGCACAGAAGTTTTGTTTCAGAAGCCTAAATAAGGACGCATTGCATGGGAAATTTACTTTAAATTTTTAATTAATTAATTTAATCATTGTGATTTATTTATGGTTTTGTCATATGTGGAATTTTATTTGCACTTGACATGATTACATATTGATTCTGGGGTATAGCATGTAATTATTATGAAGATATATATGTATTTCAATTAGCTCTATACAATTAGTTTGTTATTTACAAAGCTTCTTTAAAAAAAAAAAGAAAAAAAAGAATGCGTATTCCTGTGGTGGTCAGGGGGCGGTAGATCCTATGCTTGCCATATACTTTTATCAATCAATGTGAATGTAGAAATCTGTTTTTGCCAAGCTGAGTGAAAAAAGAACATTACATGTTTGCCCAACATTAGAAGAGTGGGTAGATGTCTGGCTTCTAATGTTGGGCATACATTTTTCCTGGCTGAGCTTTCTTCATTCACATTGTTGAATGAATGAATGAATGAATGAAAACGTATATAGCGCGGCACATGCGAACTAAATCACCTCTGGGCTCTTGTTGTTCCTGTCTCCTTTGGTATCAAAAGAGATGAGTCTTGATCTTTCTCCTGAACGCTAAGTGGTTCTCCTCCAACCGAATGCTGGTTGGTAAAGCGTTCCATAGTCTGGGACCTTGGACCGCGAATCTTCTTTCTCCTTTGGACTTGTATCCGGCTTTCGGTATCTGGAGCAGATTTTGGTTGGTGGATCGCAGAATGTGATTGGGATTGTGAGCTTTTATTTTTTCGCATAAATAATGGGGGGCATTCCCATGGATACATCTATGCGTTAGGCAGAGTGCTTTAAAAATGATTCTGTCTTTTACTGGCAACCAATGAAGGGTTCTCGGTGAAGGTGAGATTGATTCCCAGGGTTTTTTCCCAGTCACAAGTCTGGCGGCCGTGTTTTGAAGCTGTTGTACCATTACTTTTTCCATTACTTTTGAGAGTACATTTAGGCCTGTTATGGGATGGCGGTGGAGTGGGTCCTTGGGGTCCAGGGTGGGTTTCTTCAAGATGGGTCGAATTATGCCCTCTTTCAACTGGGAGGGCACTATGCCTTCCCTGAAAGATTGGTTGATAAGCTGCATGATAGGAGGTGCCAGGATGTCGGCGCATTCCTTCAGCAGTTTAGTGGGGATGATATCATTCGGCGCAGTGCTATTACGCAGAGTACCGATGATATTTTCAGTGACATGGATAGAGGTGGGTTCCAGCGTGAACTCACCAGGTTGTGGCGAATTACTGCAGGTGTTGTGTAAATAATTACAGGGGGGGGGGGCTACGGGGGGAATTGTTTTGCAGAATGCTTTGCCGGATTCCCTCAATTTTATTAATGAAGTAATCCGACAGTTCATTGCAAAATTCTTGTGAGTCCGAATTGGGGGCTTCAAGACATCCTGGATTCATGGTCTCAGTGACCAGCTTAAAGAGTTTGCGGGGCGATTCAGGGCGCTGTTGATAGCCTCCGAAAAATATTTTTATTTGGCTTTGAAGATTTCTTTGTGGTATTTTATTGTTATTGCCTTGTAGATGGAGGGATTCTCATCTGAAGAGCTTCTTTTCCAGGCTGCTTCTGCCCTTCTGCGCTCTTGCTTCAGTAACGCCAGCTGGTTGTTGAACCAGCTGGAGTTATTTTTCCGGATGTGGGTTTTACGTTTCGGCGCTATTAAGTCAGCTGACTGTAATAGGGCTGTGTTTATGGCCTCCAGTGTTTCTTCAACTGTTTGATGCGGCTGAATTGTTTTTATTTTTTTCCTTAACCACTTGCTTACTGGGCACATAAACCCCCTCCGTGCCCAGGCGAAATTTCAGCTTCCGGCACTGCGTCGCTTTAACTGACAATTGCGCGGTCGTGCGACGTGGCTCCCAAAGAAAATTGGCGTCCTTTTTTTCCCCACAAATAGAGCTTTCTTTTGGTGGTATTTGATCACCCCTGCGGTTTTTATTTTTTGCGTTATAAACAAAAAAAGAGCGACAATTTAAATATATACCGTGTTTCCCCGAAAATAAGACGTACTCCGAAAATAAGCCGTAGCGGGATTTCAACGCAAGATAGAAATATAAGACACCCCTCCGAAAATAAGACGTAGCGATGTAGTGTCGAATCTCCGAAAATAAGATGATAGTGTCGAATCTCCGAAAATAAGATGTAGTGTCGAATCTCCGAAAATAAGATGTAGTGTCGAATCTCCGAAAATAAGATGTAGTGTCGAATCTTGTAGTGATATCTTGTAGTGGTACAACCAGACAAGATGAGTGCAAAAAGAAAGAGTTATTCTGTGAGTACAAGAAAGGAATTGTGGAGGACTCCCGAGGCAAGAATCTTACGGCTTTTTGCAAAGAGAAGAAGTTGGATATCCGAATGGTCCAAAAATGGCGTGCAGAATACGATAATCTCAGTCTACAGGTGGACGGAGGAAATGCTAAGAAGCGCAAGTGTGGTTCAGGTAGGCAACCTTTATTTTCTGTAATAAAAATAAGACACCCCCCGAAAATAAGCCATAGTGTGATTTCTTGAGGAAAAAAAAATATAAGACGGTGTCTTATTTTCGGGGAAACACGGTACATATATATTTTTTACTTGTTGCTATAATAAATATCCCATTTTTTTTTTTTTTTAACTATTTTTTTTCTCAGTTAAGGCCGATACGTATTCTTCTACGTATTTTTGTAAAAAAAAAAAAAAAAAAATCACAATAAGTGACTGCTTTGCGCAAAAGTTATAGCGCCTACAAAATAGGGGACAGAATTATGATTTTTTTTTATATATTTTTTTTACTAGTAATGCCGGCGATCTGCGATTTTTATTGGGACTGCGACATTACGGTGGACACATCGGACACTTTTGACACATTTTTGGCACCATTCACATTTATACAGCGACCAGTGCTATAAATATGCACTAATTACTGTATAAATGTGACTGGCTTTGAAGGGGTTAACACTAGGGGGTGAGGAAGGGGTTAAATATATTGCTTGGGTGTGTTCTAACTGTGTGGGGGGAGGGGGGTGACTGGGGGAGGTGACCGATGCTGTGTCTCTATGTACAAGAGACACAGATCGGTCTCCTCTTTCCCTGACAGGACGTGGAGCTCTGTGTTTACACACAGAGCTCCACGTCCCTGCTCTGTCACCGCCGATCGTGTGTACCTGACGGACACCGCGGCCGCCGGGTACACGCATCGAATCCTCGGTGATGCGACGGCACTGTTTTTCCCCGCCGCGCGCCACCCAGTGGCGCGCGCGGGGAATTACAAATACATCACGTCCAAAGACGTGACCCCGGCACCTCAGGTCCGCGCTGTTGACGTATTTTGTCAATAGCGGTTAAGGTGGCTTTGAAGAGTTCCGAGTGGAGCTTCTTCTGACATCTAGTCCAGTGTGTTGTCACTGGATTTGATGTTTTTGATAAGGGGGGAATTCGGAAATAATGAATTTAATTGCATTGTGATCTGCACGGTTCATTATTCAAGATTTTTATTTCCAGATCTTGTCTGAAAATAAGATCGAGTGTGTGACCTGAAGCATGTGTGGGCCCACATACTAGTTGTTGTAGCCCTAGTCCTAGGTGGTCGATGCAGGCGTCGGCAACGGGGTCTTGCGGGGAGTTGGCCCAGAGGTTGAAGTCCCCGAGCAGCAAAAGGTGGAGATAAAGTCCGTCAGCTGCGATTTTGGGCCAGGTGGCCTATAGCAGAGTAGAATCCGGACGGTCTCCTGGGAGTTTGCTTGGAGTTTCAGAGTAAGGGTTTCCATGAATGGAAGAGGGTTTTGAAGGACTGGTTTGGTGATTGCAAGATGAGCCTTGCAAATCACTGCCAGGCCTCCTCCTCTTTGTCCTATTCTGTTTTCCGTTATAATACGGTAGTTTTCTGGCACCAGTTCTCCTAGAATGGTGTTACAGTCGGCTGTTAGCCAGCTCCCTGTAATGAAGAGGCAGTCTAGATCGTGTTGTAGAATGAAATCATGGATTTTAAGTCAGTGTTTTACTGCCGATCTTGTTTTGATCAAAGCACATGAAATGTGCTTAGGCTGGGGTAAACGGCTGAAATTTTTGACAGTTGATCGTCGATCGATTCTCAAAAGTTGCTCAATTCTTAGGGCCTTTTTGGTGATGGCTGCCAGTATTGCGGCAAATCACCTCAGACCCCAAATGGTTTCTGCAGAGTACCGCAGATTAGCCATGGTCGCCAGTCACCGGGGGGCAAATAATTTTTTAGTGACGATGGAGAGAGGATTCAGTGAATCCTCCCGGCTTGGTCCAGAGGAAGGCAAAAAAAAACCTAGCCGTGCTATGCCAATTAGCTTTGGTAGGGGAAAAAAATTCCTTCCTGATCCCTGAAAGGCGATCGGGCGAACCCCTGGATCAAGTACTATTAGGTTGTGAAAAGGAGGGGGTGGGGGGGAGAGCTGTCACTGCTGCTGCGGTGTACCAAGATGGCCGCCGACCAGGAGCAGGACATGTGACCCAGGCTGGTGTGCAGCCAGCTGGGTGGATTGGCGATCAGGGGGGAAGCTGGTTGTTGAAACCAGGGGTGGATGGGTCCTGCAGGGGCTGGGGGTGAATTCCTGGGAAGTTTCTGGGTGTGTTTTAGGCCGCGGATGAAGCCGCGGCCTTTCCTAAAATGCGGCGACCGCGAATCAGCTATGGCTGGCACGGTTCAGGGAGGAAGACGGGGAATAGAGGGAAATAGAGGCGGGGAGGTGGCGGGGGAGAGTTGCTTGATGGTGGGTGGTAATGTGATGGTAGTGTGGGGTGAAAGTGTGAAGCCCCAGTGTTAAGCCGATACGGTGGCTTGTCCTAAAAAGGACGGCCGCCAAACGGTTCCAGGGGAGGTGAAATAGCAGGGGCCTACCTGGGGATGATGTCTGGATGATGTCTGGAGAAGATGGGCTCAGGGGGAGGAAAAACGCTTAGCTTGTCCTGGGAGCTCCAGGAGCTGTAGTGGTTTCACAGAGCAGAGAGGCTAGCAGGAGCCTGTCTGTCAGATGCCTGGCTGTCTATCTGGTCCCTGGCGAGAGCAGACTCGTGCGGAAGCATGGAGCGCCCTACTCTCCCACTGACACTGACTGACTGACTGACTGACATTGTTTGATGTGAATAGAAGAATCTGTAAGGTTCTTTTTCTTGTTCAGCTTGTGCAGAGAATTCTTCATGCACAATGATTGATTGGTTCTTTTTACTTGGTTTAGCCCACAGTGTGGCAGAAACTCTGAATGCTGCCCCCCCCCCAAATGTATTTAGAGGCCCTAAAATTTCAGGACAATTCAACCCCCCAATGTTCCCTTTTTGGAAAGTAGACACAGATACTTGCTGAGAGGCATTTTGAGTCCATGGGAGATTACAATTTTTGACAGGAAACAGTGCTGCTCCCAAACATAACCCTCCTATGCGCCACTCCCGCCGGAGTGGGTTTAGTGTACCCGGACAGGCCTCTCTCACCAGTGCCGGACTGGCCAACCGGGACACCGGGAAAATTCCCGGTGGGCCGGCTGCCTGGCTGCTCCTGGAGGCCGGTGTGAGGGCAGCGGCGCCCGAAAAAAACATGGCTGCGGCCGGTCCGGCCGACATGCAACTGCGCATGCGCAAGCGCAGTTCCGAATCTAGCTGAGCTCGGGAAAGCCCGTACACCCTCGGCAAAGGCGGGCGCATGCGCAGTGACACGATGGCGCCGAGTGGCGCCATTTAAAAAAAAATGAAGCCTGGCGCGCCGCTCCGTGAGGTCCCGTCTGGTGCGTGCCTCTTTATGCAAGATCTATTCGTTGTGAAGTCTCCTTCTTTCAGGCAGCAGCATAGCATAGGCGTGGAGGGACACGCCACCTTCATCTCTTCTGCTAGCAGACACAGCGCCTAGAGCCTGGGATTAACACGATCTGCAAGAAAGCATGAAGGTTAGAGATTGGCTTTCTAATTAGAAAGCACAGCGATGCTTATTTAAAGGCTGTCATGAATGCACATTGCAATAAATAATCGGTTAAAAATTACAGCTTTTAAAATAGAGGTAAGATGTAAAACATTAGTTTAAAACAAATTTATACAATTAATGAAAAACCATTATGCTTTTCTTGTTATTTTCAGTACTTCGTTAATATAATGCTACTGTAAGCACAGTAGCTCATGGTAAGCAGAGTTTTTATTTTTACAAATAGATTAAAGCGGAGGTTCACCCTATATATAAGCTCTCCCATGTGATCCAGCATACTGGCGTCAGCGCCAGTATGCTGTTTTTTTTTTTTTTAAATCCATCACTTACTGTATTATGGTGTATTTTAATTTCTATCCCCCGCGGTGGACGGCTCTAGTATAGCGCGTCACATCTTACGAAAATACCCGATAAGGACTCGGGTAATCTCGGCGAAAATGCGGCGCCTGCGCACAAACCTAGGAGCTGACTGCGCAGGCGCCGTATTTCTCCGAGTCCTATTTCGGCGTTTTTCGGAGGGCGTGACCCGCCATTGCCGTAGGACTCGGAGAAATACGGCGCCTGCGCAGTCAGCTCCTAGGTCTGTGCGCAGGCGCCGCATTTTCGCCGAGATTACCCGAGTCTTTATCGGGTATTTTCGTAAGATGTGACGCGCAATACTGGCGCCGTCCACCACGGGGGTAAGAGATTAAAATACACCATAATACAGTAAGTGATGGATTTAAAAAAAAAAAAAACAGCATACTGGCGCTGACGCCAGTATGCTGGATCACATGGGAGGGCTTATATTTAGGGTTAACCACCTCTTTAAAGTGTAATTGCTTAGTAACCCAAGCCTTTCCTTCTAGTTCTCGCACTCCCGGCCCTATAGTCACCTGTCTCCTCATTACACTTCCCGACCCTATACTCGCCTATCTCCTCGTTCCCATTCCCGACCCTATACTCACTTGTCTCCTTGTTCCCACTCCTGGCCCTATATACTCGCCTGTCTCCTCATTCCCATTCTCAGTCCTATACTTGCCTGACATCTCCTGTACCATGCCCGCAGCCCCTGCCAACTCCTGTACCATGCCCGCAGCCCCTGCCAACTCCTGTACCATGCCCGCAGCCCCTGCCATCTCCTGTACCATGCCCGCAGCCCCTGCCATCTCCTGTACCATGCCCGCAGCGCCTGCCATCTCCTGTACCATTCCCGCAGCCCCTGCCATCTTCTGTACCATGCCCGCAGCCCCTGCCATCTCCTGTACCATGCCCACAGCCTCTGACATCTCCTGTATCATGCCCACAGCCTCTGCCATCTTGACAATTTCTGTACCATGCCCACAGCCTCTGACATCTCCCGTATCATGGCCACAGCCCCTGACATCTCTTGTATCATGGCTACAGCCCCTGACATCTCTTGTATCATGGCCACAGCCTCTGACATCTCCCGTATATTGGCCTTTCTACAGCAGAGAGGTTCCCTGACATCTCCCGTATATTGGCCACAGCCCCTGACATCTCCAGTATTTTCTTTATTGTAAAAGATCATGGGAGGATCCACAACAAAGCCTCTGAGGAGCATCTCCTGTGTTTGATCATGGCCACAGCCCCTGACATCTCCTGTATCAAGGGGAGGAGTGGTAAGATGACCACAGCCCCTGTGGGGGCGCCACATATTTCTCCCGGCGCCTATAGGATCGGCCCTGGCCACAGCCCCTGACATCTCCCGTATCTTGGCCACAGCCCCTGATATCTCCCGTATCATGGCCACAGCCCCTGACATCTCCCGTATCATGGCCACAGCCCCTGACATCTCCCGTATCATGGTCACAGCCCCTGACATCTCCCGTATCGTGGCTACAGCCCCTGACATCTCCTGTATCGTGGCTACAGCCCCTGACATCTCCTGTATCATGGTAACAGCCTCTGACATCTCCTGTACCATGCCCACAGCCTCTGACATCTCTGTATCACGTCTGCAACCTCTGACCATCTCTTCTTTTATATCATGTCTGCAGTCTGGAGAGGAGACAACGGTAGGAGCACTGCTGGGATGGGGTCATGGAAGAAGTCAGGCATGTGTGGACTGTGGACAGGAGACAATAGAAAAACCAGAGCCACCAACCAGGAGCCGACTGACTGATCCCTGCACAGTGCACCTGAGAGGTGGTCAGTGACAGCGCCGTCAGGCCAGTCTGAGGGGCGGGGTCATTGATGTAAGGGGGAGTTGATGTAAGGTGTCCCCCTTGATGATTGCTCCACTTTTACCACTTTTAACTGTAATTTGATGCAGGGGCGGACTGACAACTCATAGGGCCCCCGGGCAATAGGAGATTATGGGGCCCCCAGGCTTACAGATGGCCACCAAGCCAGGTGGCAGTACAGGGGTGGGGCAGCTAAAATCTCTGTATTTTCACATCAAAAGCATGTAGGTTTTGGACATATCAGGGACAGATGTAAAAAAAACAGATGTTTACATACTGTCCCTGGTTTTAATGAGCCTGGCAACCCTGATGGGGCCCCCTAGTGGCATGGGGCCCTCGGGCAGTGCCCGAGTTCCTCAATGGTCAGTCCGCCCTTGATTTGATGTTGCATATCCCTAGCCCTATGTGCTTTCATATCTGTCTTATCTATATATAATACACTCTTCAACTGTGCTTTAAAATGCATGATTTTCCCTTTATGAACAAGCAAATAATGATGTTATGTTGTTGGGCTGGTATGACATTTTTTCCAGGGCTGGTTTTTACTCCCAGTCCGGCCCTGTCTCTCACTGACCTGGCAGCCAGAGTATCACTTGGACAATTGTAGGATAAAGTCTCTGACACAGACCCTCCATAGTGAACTTGAACTTGAGAAAAAGCCTCTGCCACAGACTCCCCTCAGTGAGCCTCAGAAAGACACCTGAACAGTAGTACAGCTTGGGATCTTCAGAGGTGGGAACCCAGTCACTCACTGGGTCCCCGTCGCTGTTCAAATGCTCCGGGCTAGCATGGTCCCAAAACCAGGAACACTGCGTGGCACGCATGTCCTGGCCAGGTAAGCCATAGCGCTGGGGGATGCCATGGTGTGGCCACACTAAGGATGGGTGCCACGCTGGATGACCCAGACATATTAGCGGCTGTCCCATAAATACCCCTCCCAGCATGCACAGCGAGGACAAACCCTCCCAAATGGCTGCTGGGAAAGAGCACCCAAACCTTGACTCCACTGCTGCCACCTGCAGCACCGGGGCTGGAAGAACACCCCAGTACAACAGAATAAGCCCACAGCACAGCCAAGCTGAGACAGAGACCCTGTTTTGCATTTAACAATCTGGATCAGAGTTTAACTACACTCCAATCTACCCTTAAATTTAACTACGGTAGCACCAGTACTATAAAGCAGTGGTCATCTACCCTGTCCTGCAGGGCCCACTAACAGGCCAGGTTTGCAAGATAACTGAAATGCATCACAGGTGATGTCATTTGCTGCTCAGTGATTGCAGTATTCCAGTCTGCATCTCCCCAAGGTAATACATAAAACCTGGCCTGTTAGTGGGCCCTGCAGGACAGGGTTGATGACCACTGCTATAAAGTACATAGGCGCTACATATATGTATATATTGTGGTGGTGGGACCCTGTGCTGCCTTAAAGATTGCTGGTTTACGCCAGATTTTGGAGAGAAAGACACTGATTTCTCCACACCAGGGGGAAAGCCTTGCATCACTGCGTGTAGTTACAGAAAGAAGAACAGGAAGTGAGGATTTCTCAGAAGAAATAAGGATATTTAACAGCAAAATGGAAGGATGAGGTAAGTGAAGGAGGATTGCACTAAGGTAAAGGAAGCTATTTAGGGAATTTTTTTTTCTACCTTTACCTAGACAATGACACAGGTGCACTGAGCGTGCCTTTCTTGTAAATGGCATTAGCGGGGGGTAATGCCGTGTTTTCGCGCATGCGCGGGGATCTGCCAGTCCCGTGCGTAGGGTTGCCACCTCATCCCTTTAAACCCGAACACATATGAATTACACAGGTTCTGAGGCTAATTTAATGCAGGTAAAGCACCAAGTGAGTTTAATTACCACCTTAATTAGCCACAGAACCTGTGTAATTAATATGTGTTTGGTTTTAAAGGGATGAGGTGGCAACTCTACCCGTGCGCATGCGCAGGAGTGACGTCATGGCCCATCCGGCCAATCACAGCGGAAAAGACACAGGAAAAGCTACAGGGACATGGTGGCGGCGGTGGACGAGACCGAGGCGGACTTCAGGGGCTTCGATCTCAAGTAAGTGCCACATAATGAGCTAGTATGCTGTGCATACTAGCTCATTATGCCTTTCTCTTGCAGGTGTATTTAAAAAAAAAACAATTACCAAGGGTTTACTTCCTATTTAAAATAGCAAAAAATGGTCTGGTCATGAAGGGGGGTAAAACGTTCGGGAGATCAAGTACTTAATGTGTGTTAAAGTAGAAGCAAGTGTAAACGAGCCCTAAAACCAACAGTTAGAGGGTTGAGAACTAAACCTGACGATTTAATGGTTTCAAAAGCCGGGATGCCAGGAATGCCGTATCTGTGGTGCTGCTCTATATACCATATCTGTGGTGCTAATCTATACACCGTATCTGTGATGCTGAGCAATATACCGTATATGTGATGCTGAGCTGTATACTCTGTTCTGTGATTCTGGGACTGTATACTCCTAACACTATGGGTGGACTACAAGGGACCGACTGGGTGGATTATTTAAGGGGTGGGGCTTATGGGAAGTGGGATGGGTCAAAAAAGAAGGGCGAGATCTGGCGCTTCCTACATCCTAAAACTTCACCAGCCGCCACTGGGGCCAAATACAGTATTTTCTGTTTTAAACCAATGAAAAAAAACATTCAAGCAGCACAGTAAGTAGCCTAATAAAAAAAAATAACAGAACAAATGTACAATCATGTTCTCTGGGTGAATTGTTATGCTAATTTATTTTTAATAAATGCTTTCCTGTGTATTGTGACTGACGTTTATCTGCACAGAACAACACAAATAACTGCTTTGGCACAAAAAAAATAAAAATGTTTCCTATGTGCCTCATTCACAATACACTACACTGTGATGATCTGCTTTGCAGATGGCAGGTGGCACTGCGGCTCACTGTATTGCACAATGCACTGAAAGAAGTCTACATTTGTACACTCATTGGATTGGATTGGAATAAATGCGCCGAATGCGAGTTGTGAAACTCATTAAAGGAGAAGTATAGCCAAAGCTCGTTTGACTTTTTGTATTGATCATAGTAGTGCAATTCATTTTGCACTCCTATGACCCGTTTTTAGCAGAGAGTGAGCTGAAGCTGCTAAGAGCCTCAACCGGCAGCCCCATCCATAGCCCAGCGCTCCAGTGCTTAGCAGTGCAGAGAGCTGTGACTGACAGTCAGCAGCTCTCTGCTCAAGGAGCTGTCAGAATCGAGCGATCGGCGGTGTTTAATCGCTCATTTCTCAGTGCAGAGGTGCCGGGGGACAGATGCTGCATCCACCTAGGTAAGTATGATTCTACAAAAAAGTGCAAACTCATACTTCTCTTTTAAAGTTAAAAAAGTACCCAACATGATGAAATGAAACAACACAGCAAACCACTTCCTTAACACTTTGAAAACTTGCACCAGCTCTCATGCTAAACAGAGCATTTTAGAGTGCGGGTTTTGTGAAGGAGCACTTACTGGTGCTATTTT
Source organism: Rana kukunoris (assembly GCA_029574335.1). Classification (NCBI taxonomy): domain Eukaryota; kingdom Metazoa; phylum Chordata; class Amphibia; order Anura; family Ranidae; genus Rana; species Rana kukunoris. Next base: position 180,826,265 of record CM056051.1, read on the forward strand.
GGACAGAAGGTGAATGATATTCTGCCTAGTGGCAACATCCAGGGTTTACTACTGTATCTGAATCTAAGGATACATTTCTGTGCTTGTCCCACTTTCTGTTTTTATTTTCGATTTAGAGTTTGCATGAGCACTGTATTCTGTCCCACTTATACAGGTACTGTATTTTTCTGCGTTGTATTGATCTGAATAAGGTTATTATTTTTCTGTAGTGTGGTGACATCTAGTGGTGCTTTAGAGCCACTACATCATATTTATGTGATTTGGCATCTCCTTCTGTCCTCCTATTCTGTTAATTGCTAGTTAGTTAAAGGCTAAGGCTGGGCATACATTATACAATTTTCTTATACAATTTCCTTTAGAATTACCTTCAACTATGAAACTGTGAAATGGCCTGCCTGATTGCATACAAATTTAAAGTGTTTTGGTTTGACCTCATATTATATGGTTTTGGTAAATGTAAAGGAAAAATGTACAAGAATATTGTGTAACGCTATTTGTAACCAGTCCAGGCACATTTGGTTTTACTGATGCCCAATAGGTACCTGTGAATAATGTCCCAGACCCGCTTAGGGTGAAAGTCCTTTTTCCCAGGTGGTGGTGGATTAATTAAGGGCGCCAGTCCATTTAAATACATATTAGATGCTTTAACCACTTTGCAACCGCCCTATAGAGAAAGTACGGCTACAGGGCGGTTGCTCAATTCTAAGTGGCATCACGGATCACGGTAAATCGCCGCTGATAGTACCAAAGTTTGGCGCCATTCCACAAGCGTGAGCAATTTTGAAGAGTGACAAAAAGGGGTCATTTGGGGGGTATTTGTTAGGGTCTCAAGAAACGAGAAAGGCTGTCAGTACATCAGATGTGATGAAATTGATAAATTTTCAGGAATTGGTACCATAGCTTGTAGACCCCATAACTTTCACCCAGACTAAATAATATCCAACATTTTTTTTTTTTTTTACCGAAGATATGTAGCAGTATACATTTTAGGCCAAATTTATGAAGAAAAAAAACTTTTTTGCAATTTTTTTTAATAGAAATTAAGAAAAATTATTATTTTTTGCAAAATTTTGTTCTTTTTTCATTTATAGCAAAAAAAATGAAAACCGCAGAGGTGATCAAATACCACCAAAAGAAAGCTCTATTTGTGGGAAAAAAAGGACAAAAATTTCATTTGGTTACAGTGTTGTATGACTGAGTTATTGTCATTCAAACTGTGAGAGCACCGAAAGCTAAAAATTGGTCTGGTTATTAAGGGGGTTTAAGTGCCCAGTGGTTAAGTGGTTAATAATACTTGTGCATGAAGAGTGGGAAGGAGGGTGGAGGGAACACAGGATACCTGAGGGTTTCATTACTATTTACCAGCCCTCAAAAAAGGGGTGGGCCACATACACATAGCGACCAGTCAGTGAAAATCCCCCTCTCCCCCAGTCAGTGCCACCTGTTAATGCCGCTTGCCAGTGCCAATCAATGCCACCTGTCAGTGCCAATCCGTGCTTCCAATCAGTGCTTCAATCAATGCCACCTGTCAGTGCCAATTAGTGCTTCAAATCAGTGCCACCTGCCAGTGCCAGTCAGTGCTTCAAATCAGTGCCAATCAGTGCTTATAGTCAGACAAATTTCTCACCGCTCCAGGTGAGCCCCGTGTGCAATCAAGGGTTGTTGAACCACCAAGGTGCTGGCAATGCTAATGATAGCAAATTGAAGGACGAAAACTGGACAGCCGCACTCCGAAATCACTTAAAATAAGTTGTCTTTTATTTTTCAACTGTACACACAGTCACTGCAACCAACAAAATACAGTATGGCCGACGCGTTTCGCACTTACAATCAGTGCTTAGTCATGGCTCATACTGTATTTTGTTGGTTGCAGTGACTGTGTGTACAGTTGAAAAATAAAAGACAACTTATTTTAAGTGATTTCGGAGTGCGGCTGCCCAGTTTTCGTCCTTCAATTTGCTACCAGTGCTTATAGTTAGTGCCACTTGTCAGTGCCAATCAGTGCTAATCAGTCCTGCCGACCAGTGGCCATCAGCGCTGCCTATCAGTGCCATCTACCAGTGCCAATCAGTGGAACCTATCAGTTTCAATCAGTGCTGCCTATCAGTGCCGCCTATCAATGCCAACCAATGCCATCTATCAGTGCCCATCAGTGCTGCCAATCAGTGCTTCCAATCAGTGCCACCTATAAGTGCCCATCAGTGCTGTCTATCAGTGCCAATCAATGTTGCCTGTCAGTGCTTCCTATCAGTGCCAATCAGTGCCCATCAGTGCTGCCTGTCAGTGCTTCCAATTAGTGCCACCTATCAGTGCCAATCAGTGGCCATCAGTGATGCCTACCATTGCCCATTAGTGCTGCCAATCAGTGCCATTAAATGCTGCCAATCAGTGCCACTAAATGCTGCCAATCAGTGCCACTAAAACGAAATGCTGCCAATCAGTGCTGCCTATCAGTGCCGCCTATCAGTGCCATTAGTGCTGCCAATCAGTTCCACCTATTACTGCCAATCAAGGCCCATCAGTTCCACCCATCACTGCTGTCAATCAGTGCCAATCAGTGCTTTCTATTAGTGCAAATCAGTGCTGCCCATTGGGGCCACCAAGCAGTGCCTATCAGTGCCCATCAGTGCTGCCACTCAGTGACCATCAGTGCTGCCTATCAGTGGCCATCAGTGCTACCAATCAGTGGTGCCTATCAGTGCTGCCAATCAGTGCCACCTATCAGTGTCCATCAGTGCTGCCTGTCAGTGCTGCCTGTCAGTGCCCATACGTACACTGAGTGCAGGAATGTGAAGATGAACTCAGCAGCCAGGCACATTGTCCATTTATTTACAATAAACTACTGGATGTAAAATAAAAAAATTGTCAGTGCCGCTAAGCACTGTTATGTGTTCCCACACCACGAAAAGAAAAGAAAAGAAAGAAAGTGCAGCGCTAACTTACTGATCAATAACTTAACAATTATAGTGGAACCCTCCGATGTATGGAAATCTCAATTAACTTCAATATTACCACAATACCGGTTTCTGTGATATGTAACATCACATATAATACACATCAAACTGAAAATAAGACATACTATATAAAATGAAACTTAGCAGGGATGGTGGAAACCTCTTATAGATATTTGTCATGCAGATTAACTTTGAGTGCAATAATTCCAGTGATATGTGATTTCACATGTAATACACATCAAAAGGATAATAAGACATACATTTTTTTTAAACTTGGCAGAGATGGTGGAAACCCCTCTTTAGATAATTGAAATACATATTAACTTCAAGTGTAATAACTTTTTAGTTGGGAGGTTCACACCATTATAGCACTTTGGAATTTTTATTTTTTAGATGGTTACATTTAATTTTATATATTTTAGTTACTATTAAAATGTACATTTTTGCACTTGAAGTTCATTTTCCACCACCCTTGCTAACCCTAAAGTGAAGATCCGCTGATCGGAGCCCTCCCCCCCTCCGTTGTCACAATTGACACCTTTCAGGGGGGAGGGGGGTGCAGATACCTGTCTAAAGACAGGTATCTGCAACCACTTCCGGCCCGCAGTCTCGGGCAAAAGACGGTTTTTTTGGCGACATCCCATCGCCCCCCCGTTGTGTGCTGGGAACTCTCAGCTCCCAGCACACAGCGGGAGCCAATCGCCGGGCGCAGCGCGACTCGCGCATGCGCCGTAGGGAACCGGGCAGTGAAGCCACAGCGCTTCACTTCCTGGTTCCTTCACCGTGGATGGAGGGGGGAGCAGCAGGGTGACGAGCGATCACTCATCCTCTGCTGCGGACGCTGCTAGACTCCAGGACAGGTAAGTGTCCTAATATTAAAAGTCAGCAGCTGCAGTATTTGTTGCTGCTGGTTTTTAATATTTTTTTATAGTGAACCATCCGCTTTAATGGGCCTTCCTTTGTGCACTGGAACAGGAAGGGACAATCCCCAAACGGTTCCCACAAAGTTGGGAGCATAAAATTGTCCGATATTTCTTAGTATGCTGACACCTTAACCACTTCAGTCCCCGCTTATCGTCAATTGACGGCGGCTTAGTGGATCTGAATATCCAAGCCGCCGTCAATTGACGGCATCGTGTTCTCCAGCCACTGGGGGGCGCGCGCGCGCACCCGGCGCGTCCCCGAGATGCCAATGCGCGTGCCTGGCGGTCGCGATGTCCGCCAGGTACCCGCTGATTGGCAGTTTTAGAACAGGGACGTGAAGCTCTGTGTGTAAACACAGAGCTCCACGTCCTGTCAGTGAGAGGAGACAGATGCTGTTTCTCTTGTACATAGGGAGACAGCATCGGTCACCTCCCCCAGTCACCCCCCACACAGTAAGAACACACCCAGGACTCACATTTAACCCCTTCCTCACCCCCTAGTGTTAACCCCTTCACTGCCAGTCACATTTATACAGTAATTAGTGCGTATTTATAGCACTGATCGCTGTATAAATGTGAATGGTCCCAAAAATGTGTCAAAAGTGTCCGATGTGTCCGTCGCAATATCGCAGTCCTGACAAAATTCGCAGATCGCCGTATTACTAGTAAAAAAAAAAAAAAAATTGTCAGAATTCTATCCCTTATTTCCTAGCCACTATAACCTTTGCGCAAACCAATTACTATACGCTTATTGCGATTGTTTTTTTTTACCAAAAATATGTATAATACATATCGGCCTAAACTGAGAAAAAAAATATATATTTTTAAAAAAAATTGATTTTTATTATAGCAAAAAGTAAAAAATATTTTGTGTTTTTTTTCAAAATTGTCGCTCTTTTTTGTTTATAGCGCAAAAAAAAAAAAAAAAAACGCACAGGTGATCAAATACCACCAAAAGAAAACTCTATGTGTGGGGAAAAAAAGGACGTCAATTTTGTTTGTAAGGCACGTCGCACACGACCGCGCAATTTTAATTTAAAGCGACGCAGTGCTGAAAGCTGAAATTTCGCCTGGGCAGGAAGGGGGTATATGTGCCCAGTAAGCAAGTGGTTAAAGGAGTGGTAAAGAATTATTTTTTTTTTTTTTGCTGAAATGACTGTTTACAGGGTGTAGAGACATAATAGTAAACTGATTCCTTTTAAAAATTATTAAAAATAAAAATCAGTCATATAATGTGCCTGCAGTTTAGTTTAGTTTTTAGACTAGTTTCAGTTTGTTCTGTGTGTACAAAGACACACAGAACAAAAACAAACAAACACAGGGCAGTGTTTGTTTTTAAAATGAATCTGATTGGTTCTGAGGAGTTTTAGACACATAGTAATCACACCTTTTTGATCATGCATCACAATGAAAAGCTACAATGAGTTTTTTCATAAGGAGCCATACAAGCAGGAAGTGTGGAGTTCAGCAAGGGATTACATCAACTTCTAAGCAAAAACAGACATGGAGGACATGAAAGCAGGACTCCTATAAGGTAAAGCCAGCTATTTAACATTAAACATGTTTTCCTTTACTGATCCTTTAAGAGTTCACTTCACTGGAACTAAGGGGCCAAACCCAACCCCTGAAAAACAACCCCACACCACAATCCCCCCTCCATTAAATGGTTTGAACGAGTGCACAAAGCAAGGTCCTGAGTCCTGACCTCAAACCAATAGAACACCTTTGGGATAAATTAGAGTGGAGAGTGGAGACTATGAACCAGGCCTTCTTGTCCAACATCAGTGCCTGACCTCACAAATGCACTTCTGGAAGAATGGTCAAACATTCCCATAGACACTCCTAAACCTTGTGGACAGCCTTCCCAGAAGAGTTGAAGCTGTTATAGCTGCAAAGGGTGGGCCAACTCAATATTGAACCATAGGGACTAAGATGGTTGGGAGAAGTTGCTCTCATAGGATGATTTTGTACCATTCTTTATTCTTGGCTTTGTTTATAGGCAAAATTTTGAGTGAGCCCACTACCTTGGCTGAGAAGCAACCCCACACATAAATGGTCTCGGGGTCCTTTACGGTTGGCATGACACAGGACTGATGGTAGTGCTCACCCTTTCTTCTCCGGGCAAGGTTTTTTCTGGATGTCCCAAACAATCGCAAAGGGGAGTCATCAGAGAAAATGACCAATCCTCAGCAGTCCAATCCCTGTACCTTTTGCAAAATATCAGTCTGTCCCTAGGAAAACAAATGGATGGATAGCCGCACTCCAAAACATCTAATGAGGAGGTCTTTATTAAATGGTCAGCAGGTACAAAACAAGGTCACAGCAATGAGGAACAAGGGAACAGCCGACGCGTTTCGCACTAAATCAGTGCTTATACCCTTTGGTATCCTGCAATTACTTGTGACTATACAGTGATCCTACCTGGAGCGGTGACTCCCTTCTCCCTATCAGTCTGTCCCTGATGTTTTTCCTAAAGAGAAGTGTCTTCTTTGCTGCCCTTCTTGACACCAGGCCATCCTCCAAAAGTCTTTGGGCCAGATTCACGTACCCGGACGCATCTTTGTGCGGGCGTAGCGTATCTTCTTTACGCTACGCCGCCGCAAGTTAGAGAGGCAAGTGCTGTATTCACAAAGCACTTGCTCCCTAAGTTACGGCGGCATAGCGTAAATGGCCCGGCGTAAGCCCACGTAATTCAGAGTAGCAAGGCAGTGGGCGTGTTTTATTATAATGACCCGTGACCCCATGCAAATGATGGGCCGAACAAACGGTGCATGCGCCGTCCGTGGACGTATCCCAGTGCGCATGCTCAGAATCACATCGGATAGAATGCCTAAGTGACATTGGCGCGCAATGCCTACGACGTGTGAACGTAACCTACACCCAGCCCTATTCACGTACTACATAAATGGAGTAAACGATGTAAAATTCGACGGCGTCGTTCCCTGGCCCATACCTTTGGATTAGCTGCGCCTCATATAGCAGGGGTAACATTACGCCAGACGTAAGTCTTACGCAATCAGTATATGAAGCGGCCGGGCGCATCTATGTTCGTGAATCGGCGTATCTTACTCATTTGCATATTTATAATGGGAACGCCGAAGACGCCCAGCGTAACTATGCCCCCACGATACGCCGGCGTAGGCAAATTACGTCAGACGACTGAAGCCATGTTTTTTGACGTATCTCGCTTTGTGAATCGGCGCAAAGATGCGACGGCGCACATTTGAAATTACAGCGGCGTATCTGGAGATACGCCGGCGTAAATGCTTCCTGAATCTGGCCCTTTGTGTCCAGGTGTCAGGCAGTCAGACACCCGGAGACATGATGTAAAAAAACAGACTGGCCGGATGAATCCCCGACAGGTGGCCACCCTACACATAGTGCATCCTTTTCATGCTGCACCTGGCTAGGTGCATACATAGCAATTTAAAATATATGCACAATATTCTGTCTTAAGGGGAGACTTTAGCTACAAAACTGCAAAATTATGTTGCTCCCAGTTACAGCATGGGCTAACTATAACATCATGATTGTTAGCCAAAGTCTTTGTTGTGTCGATATCCCTGCAAAAAAGATGTCATTGTTATTTATTATCTTATTTTTAAGAATATCTTTATATCTGGTATTTTTTTGTATTTGTAGATTGCGTTAAAATGTGCAGTTAACAATTTGAGGCTATGAAATAAAAGCAGAACATTGGAGATACTCTAGATGGCAGTGTTGATACAGTCTCAGAAGTTTATTGTGAGTTGCTTTCGTTTGCAAGTTTACTGCTAAATGTTTTCTAATACACAGCTTGCAAATCTTTTTGAAAAGAAAAAGATAGTTGGTAAACACAATCTAAAATTTCCTTTATACAAAAACATTCTAAAGCCCCATACACACGGTCAGACTTTTGGCCAACCAACTTCAAAATCTGCAACTTTTCAAATTTGTCCGATCGTGTGTACGCTCCATCGGACCAACTTTTTCAGGTTTCATCCGACAAAAGTTGGGTCTGTGAACGGACCAACTTTTCGGCAACAAAAGTCCGATGGTGCCTTGTGTGACCGTGTGTACAGCAATCCAACCAACTTTTGTACAAAGTGCAAATAAGCATGCTCAGAATAGCAGAAGTTAACCAAAGGGTGGCGGTAAAGAGCAGAAAAGAGCAGAAAAACCATGTGATAATGGGAAGGTTTTAGAAAAGTTTGCAGAAAAGTCTGACTGTGTGTATGCTATGGGTGTGACCGGACAAATCAATTAGGACAAAAATCCAAGGGAAATTTTGTTGGATGTCCTACCGTGTGTACGGGCCTTTAGGCTCCATGCACACGTTGGACGTTAAAATAACAGCAATAGCTTTGCAGTGAGTCTTTCAACTTTTTTTTAACGTTTTTGGCTTGCATACACACGGTCACACAAAAGTTCTTTGAACTTTTGACTGTCAAGAAGGCGGTGATGTACAACACTACAATGAGCCGAGAAAATAAAGTTCAATGCTTACGAGCATGCGTTGAATTGTTTTTGAGCATGTGCTGGAATTTTGCATGTCGGAATTGCTACAGACAATCGGAATTTCCCATTGGAATTTTTTCCATCTGAAAATTTGAGAACCTGCTCCCAAATTTTTGTTGGCGGAAATTCCGACAGGAAAAGTCCGATGGAGCCTACACACGGTCTGAATTTCTGACCAAAAGCTCACATCAGACTTTTCTTGTCGGAAATTCCGACCACGTGTACGGAGCATTATGCTCCATTCACACTAATGCGTTTTTTGATGCATTTTGCAATTTTTTAACATGGTTTCCTATGGAACATGTTTACATCAATGCTTTTTTGTGCCTCTGCGTTTTTGAAAAGGGTCAGGGACTTTTTTTCCCTGCAAAAAGCAGCGTTTTGCATGTAATAGAATTCAATGGACCCGCATCCAAAATGCAAGTATCGCGTTTTTTTTTGCCACTGGTTGTTAAAGGAAATATGAAAAAAAGCAAAATTGCCAGCTAAAAAAAGCAAAATGCAAATCATGGTAAAATCACGCTAAAAATGTGTGTCAAAAAACGCAACAAGCACCGCAAAAAGCACTGCAAAAATGTTCAAAAGCAACATGCATAGGTGTGAATCGAGTGTTTTTTTTTAAGGCCAGTTCACACCAGATGCAGTTCTGTGGGAGCTTTTTATCTGCACTAAAAATGCATGCACAGTGTTTTCCATGCATTCGGATGGCTCTAGTTCACACCATCCATCAGTTTCCATTGCGCTCAGCAGGTGCTACGCCCACCAAAGGTGACATAGGTGTAATTCTTGTACACCCAATTTGCTGCTCTTCAGCAAAAAGGGTGGCGGTTGGGGGGTGGTAAAACTTTCAACCTAGCTGTATGACCCATGAATGGGGCCTCCAACCTGAGCTCAGGAATGATAGCAGACACTCTATTTTGTTTGCTTTAGGACAGTTAAACTGTAAATGAACAAACTTTTAAAGTAATTGTAAGACCCCTTTCACATTGAGGCGCTTTACAGGCACTATAGTGCTAAAAATAGTTCCTGCAAAGCAGTGGCGTATCTAGTGGAAATGGCGCCTATGGCAAGCACTGAAACTGCGCCCCTGTCAAAAAAAAACAGCTAACAAAACTACAAGTCAAGCTCTTTAATCTTTCAATTAACACATTATGGATTGGGACTACATAAACTGCCCAAGTGCCCGATGTCTACATTCAGTTAAAGCGGAGTTCTGTAAAAAATATATATATATTATCCACTTAAGGACCGCCGCATGTACATTTACGTCGGCAGAATGGCACCGACAGGCACATCAACGTATATATACGTTGGTGCCTTGGGGGGGATCGGGGGTCCGATCGGACCCCCCCCGTACATGCGGCGGTCCGCGCGGCTGCAGGAGCGATCCGACGAGTGGGGGCGGCTATCCGTTTTCATCCGCCCCCTCCGGATCGCTCCCAGCCAATGCGCGCGCCCGCCTGACCTGTCACTTCCTCCTCCTGTGTAAACACAGGAAGGAGGAAGCGACGTGATCTCTCCCTCGGCGTTTGTTTCAAGCGCCGCTGAGGAGAGATCACCACACTACAAGTAAGTCTGCACTAACACTACACTACACTACACACAAAATCACATTTAACCCCCGCGATCGCCCCCCCCCCCCTCCCCCCCCTGTCACAGTGTCACTGAATGCAGTAATCATACATGTATGATTACTGTATTTAGTGTCAGTGTGACAGACAGTGTGACAGTCACTCAGTGTTAGTGTCAGGGTAGCCCCCCCCACCCCCCCCCCAATAAAGTTTTAACCCCTTGATCACTGCCCTAGTTAACCCTTTCACTCCCTATTGCCAGCGTCACTAAGCGATCATTTTTCTGATCGCTGTATTAGTGTCGCTGTTCCCGCTAGGTAGCTAATTTTTTTTTAAATGCGATTTTTTTTTTACTAAAGACATGCGGCTAAATAAATTTTGGCCTAAATGTTTGACTAAAATTTAGTTTATTGTTTTTTTATTATAACAAAAACTAAAAAAATATTGATTTTTTTTCAAAAATGTCGCTCTATTTTTGTATATAGCGCAAAAAATAAAAATCGCAGAGGCGATCAAATACCACCAAAAGAAAGCTCTATTTGTGGGAAAAAAAGGACGCAAATTTTGTTTGGGAGCCACGTCGCACGACCGCGCAATTGTCTGTTAAAGCGACGCAGTGCCGAATCGCAAAAACCCCTTGGGTCATTTGCCAGCGTATTGGTCCGGGTCTTAAGTGGTTAAATATATATTAAAAGTCAGCAGCTACAAATACAGCAGCTGCTCACTTTTAACCACTTCAATACCCGCCCATTGACAATTGACAGCCAGAGATGGCGTCGGCACAATTGACAGCCAGAGATGGCGTCGATGGTCACCAGGAAGCATAGAGATCTATGACTGGTGACCCGGGCGCGATGGTCACCAGTCACGCCCGGGTCCCCGTATGACCGTCGGAGATCCCGGGCGCGATGTGATGATGTCACGCCCGGGTCCCCGTAAGTAAACCATGCCGCGATTGCGGCTGTAAGCAACCATTCATGAGATCGGTGAATTTTTTTTCACCGATCTCATGGTTTCCAGCCTGGAGGAGAGATGTGAGGTCTTATTGACCCCGCATCTCTCCTTAAAGAGGACCTGTCACACACATTTCCTATTACAAGGGATGTTTACATTCCTTGTAATAGGAATAAAAGTGGAACCATTTTTTTTTTTTTTTAAAGTGTAAAAATAAATAAAAAATAAGTCAAAAAAATAAATAAAAGATAAAAAAAAAATTAAAACGCCCCTGTCCCCGATAGCTCGCGTGCAGAAGCGAACACACACGTAAGTCCCGCTGACATATGTAAACGCTGTTTAAACCACATAAGTGAGGTATTGCCGCGTGCGTTAGAGTGCCAGCAACGAATCTAGCACTAGATCTCCTCTGTAAATCTAAACTGGTAACCTGTAAAAAATAAATAAAGCTTTGCCTATGGAGATTTTTAAGTACCGAAGTTTGGCGCCATTCCATGAGTGTGCGCATAATTAAAGCGTGACATGTTGGGTATCTATTTACTCGGTGTAACATAATCTTTCACATAATACAAAAAAATTGGGCTAACTTTACTGTTTTGTTATTTTTTTAATTCATGAAACAATTTTTTTTACAAAAAAAAAGGCGTTTGAAAAATGATTGCGTAAATACCGTGCGAGATAAAACGTTGCAATGACCGGCGTTTTATTCCCTAGGGTGTTTGCTAAAAAAACATATATAATGTTTGGGGGTACTGCGTAATTTTCTAGCAAAATAATGATGATTATTACATGTAGGAGAGAAGTATCAGAATAGGCCCGGTATGGAGGTGGTATAAAAGCCTGGTATTGAAGTGATTAATATATGGACACTTACCTGTTCAGGGCGCCCACAATGTCCGGTCCTGAAGCCGATTTGTCCCTCGGTTCTCGGGTGGAGGTACCTCCATCTTCGTTAAGGTATTCAGGAAGTGAAGCCTTGCGGCTTCACTTCCTGGTTCCCTACTGCAAATGCGTGAGTCGCACTGTGCGAACCCACTGGTCCCTGCTGTCTTCTGGGACCCGTGTCTCACAGAAGACATTCCCCTGTTCAGCCTAGTGACATGTCACTGATCTACTGTTCCCAGTGATCGGGAGCAGTGATCGCCCAGAGGCGATTCAGTTGGCAAGTGTTGCGCTTTACAAGTTTTTCACTCACTCACTTACTCACTCACTCAGCTCCTCCCCATAACAGAATCACTCCCTAGGAAACACTTAACCCCTTCAGCGCCCCTAGTGGTTAACCCCTTCACTTCCAGTGTTATTTTCACAGTAATCAGTGCATTTTTATAGCACTGATCGCTGTAAAAATGCCAATGGTCCCAAAAATGTGTCAAAGGTGTCCAATGTGTCTGCAATAAAGTCACTGGTGTTCAAATACCACCAAAAGAAAGCTCTGTTTGTGGGGGGAAAAAAAGGACGTCAATTTTGTTTGGGAGTCACGTCGCACGAAATGACTGTTTAAAAATTAATCATATAATGTAGCTACAGTTCTAGTTTCGTTTTTGCTGTTGTTTCCTGTCTCTCTGATGTACAGAGCCAAAGAGCCAATAGAGGGCAGTGATGGTTTGTAAAATGACTAAACTGAATGGTGCTGTGGGGTTTTAGACACACAGTAATCACACTTCCTTGATTAGTGACCACAGAGAGAAAGCTCCCAGTACTGTGGTTATAAGGAAACAGACAACCAGGAAGTGTGGAGATCAGAGAAGAATTACAGCAACATCAAAGCAAAAACGAACAATGAGGACATGAAACCAGGACTGCAGTAAGGTAAAGGAAGCTATTTAGCTAAAAAAATCCTTTAGTGACCCATTAATCCATATTGAGCACTATATTTGATTTGCTGCTTCTGCTTGGCACACACACACAATCGCACATGATGATGACTTAAGTGCGTGTGTGCCAGGCCCAAGCAGAAGCAAGCAGCCAATCAAATATAGTGCTCAATATGGATTCAATAAATCTGCATATCTATAGAGATCATAAATAAAGTGTAATACAGTGTTTTGTGCAGTGCAACAGCAGGTACTACTTTTAAATAGACTGCGGATGCGTCTACAGATAATAACCAGAGACTGCGAATGCGCCTACAGAAGATGACCAGACTGCAGATGCGACTACAAGAAATACCCAGAGACTGTTGATGCGACAACAGAAGATGACCAGACTGCGGATGCGACTACAAAAAATAACCACAGATTGCGAATGCGACTACAGAAGATGACCAGACTGCGGATGTGACTACAAAAAATAACCAGAGACTGCGAATGCGACTACAAAAAATAATCAGAGACTGTTGATGCGACTGCAAAAAATAACCAGAGACTGTTGATGCGACTACAAAAAATAACCAGAGACTGTTGATGCGACTACAGAAGATGACCAGAGACTGCGGTGCGACTACAGAAGATGACCAGAGACTGCAATGTGACTACAGAAGATGACCAGAGACTGCAGTGTGACTACAAAAGATGACCAGAGACTGCAGTGCGACTACAAAAGATGACCAGAGACTGCGGTGCGACTACAAAAGATGACCTGAGGCTGCGGTACGACTACAGAAGATGACCAGACACTGCGGTGCGACTACAGTAGATGACCAGAGACTGCGGTGTGACTACAGAAGATGACCAGACACTGCGGTGTGACTACAGAAGATGAACCAGAGACTGCAGTGCGACTACAAAAGATGACCAGAGACTGCGGTGTGACTACAGAAGATGACCAGACTGCAATGCGACTACAGAAGATAACCAGAGACTGCAGTGCGACTACAAAAAATAACCAGAGACTGTTGATGCGACTACAGAAGATGACCAGAGACTGCGGTGCGACTACAGAAGATGACCAGAGACTGCGGTGCGACTACAAAAAATAACCAGAGACTGCGAATGGACAAAACAAAATAACCAGAGACTGCGGTGCGACTACAGAAGATGACCAGACTGCGGCTGCGACTACAAAAAATAACCAGAGACTGCGAATGTGATTAAAAAAATAACCAGAGACTGTTGATGCGACTACAAAAAATAACCAGAGACTGTTGATGCGATTACAGAAGATGACCAGAGACTGCGGTGCGACTACAGAAGATGACCAGACTTCAATGCGACTACATAAGTACGCTACTGCATCCTTTAAACCATTGATATGCATCCAATCACAGCGCTTGTTGTTTCAGCCAATCTGGTGATGGGTAACAGACCTGAGCACCTGATTGGCGGAGAGGCAGTTTAGTGTTAGAAAAGCGAATAGTCATAGCTGGGTGAAGCATGGTGCTTGCTGTTTACCTTTTTTGATGCCTATTAGAGCATATGGCTCTAATCAGGTGCTTAAAAAACACCCCTCATGCTCTAATTCAGGTGCCCATTGCCCGAAAAGGGGCTGGGCGCATGAATAGGGGGTGTCAGCGGTGGCCATAGATAGTTCTATGATGATAGAGGGGTGGCTGAAGAGAGGGGGCGGTGCCCGTGCGCTCTTATGGACGCCCCGCCACTTAGGTATCAGATGTTAACTTCTGTGTAATATTTAAGGTTCAATTTAAGAACAGGTTTGCGTTAAAAGAATGAGAATAATATTATAATGTGATAATAACTATACAGTATCTCATCTGCAACAGAAAAATAAAGAGGTATACATTTGTACAGAGAAATAAAGTGTTACATAGCAGTTGTGTTACTTGACTCAGGAAGAGTGCCTACTAAATCTTATGTCCATTGTGTATGTTAAGTGACTGTCTGGCAGTCTCATAAGTATGCAACTACAGCTCTTCTGAGAAGATATTGATATAGTATAGTATGTACATGATTTTATTAGCCAGTCATTATTTGAGAACCACTCGAGTCTCCACACAATTAATGAAGTGTAAAAAAAAGGTTTGCAACTATTTTCTCTAAATCAATTTGCAAGCTGATATCCAGTATGCCTTTAATTTTGGTTTGCACGTTTCGAAATGGGCTTTGCATACATTTAGCAATTTTTAGCTCACTTCCTGAAACACAGTAATACCTTTTTAATGCTATCTGTTGTATATAATTCTGTGTATTACTCTTTCAAATTGGAGCCTTACCACCACTTTCCATTTATGCCACTTCTTATTGATAAATGTTAGATAAAAAAAGGAAATATTTTAATTTGGGTAAGTGATCAACTCCAAACGCACCACATCCCTGAGGCCGCGTACACACGATCAAATCTATCTGCTGGAAACGGTCGGCCCGACCGTCCCAGCAGACAGATTCAATCGTGTGTACGGGCGAGCCGACGGATTTGGCCAGCCGACAGATTTGAAAGCATGCTTTCAAATCTGTCGGCTGGGAACCCGTCCGCCGACATGTCTGCTGGTTAGTACGCTAACCAGCAGACATGTCTTCTCGCACACGCGTCGAATGGTTTCGACGCATGCGCGGAAGTGTTTTACTTCCTGGTGCGGTGATGTGGCGGCGTCAACATCACCGCCACGTCACCGCGCCGTCTGCCGGCGGGGATTTTGGTTTGATCGTGTGTACACAATCAAACCAATATGTCCCCAGCAGACAGATTTGAACAAATCTGTCTGCTCGTGTGTATGGGGCCTGAGTAGTCAAATGGAGAATGGTTGTAGCAATATGGGATTGTGAGAGAAATAAAAATGATTATAAAGTAATTTTATTTTCTCTCACAATCTTGGTGTATGGCACCTAAAAAATTCCATATTGCTACAACCATTCTCCGTTACATAACAAAACAAATAATGGGAGTCAGTATTTTGTAGCAAAAAAACATGTTTTAGTGCTAGAAGGCAGAGGCTTTGATAGGGTATCATAGAAGCAAGGCAGTTATAAGTTAATATCAGGCAAAGGGCACTGTAGTAAATTCTGGATGTGGCACAAAGCATGGTAAAAGCATGGTAAAATGACTGGCCAATTAAAAAGTTTCTTTTTTTATTTTGTGCATTCGTTTATATGACGTTGAAAAAAACGAACACAAAACAAATACAAATGAAATCAATTAAGTATAATTAGTAAAGATTGTAACGGTATGGCCAATGGGACCCAGAGACTTTTAAAGCATGCAGGGTACTCCCGGGCCAGCTTAACCAATGACTCCTATGTCTTGGGTCATCCTATGTCCCATAGGGGCAAAGGATGACTGAGAAATGATATCTCGGATTACATGAGATGGGACATTAATGATAATTCATGTATTGCAGGATATCTTGACATATTACAAGTTGTTTATTCTGACCCCAACAGGTCAATAGGAGAATGACTCATTCAATGTGGGGGACACATACTTTTGAGGTGTTAATTGAGTCTGGCTCCTAAGATATTTCATTGTCTATTGTGTATGCTAATTTCACTGTATTGTGTGAAAGTTCTATTGATGATAGATATGTGTTGGCAGTTTTAGTGGATTAGCATGTCAATTACGTCTACAAAGGAATGTGCATTATGTAGCAGGTGAATAGCTTATCGCGGAGTCAGAACTTCTGTCTAAGATGTGGATTGAGAGGGACTCTTTAGGAACTCATTGTGTGATGCTAATACTGTTTGGTGTGAATTCTATTGATGATAGATGTGGAATATCATTATCTAAAAGAATGTGTATTGAAGTTCCTTGTGTCATGTTGGGGGTGGAGTAGAGTCATTGTCCATATTTGGTTTTCTAACTGTATATAACAAGGCTGAGTTACCATTAAAGTATTTATTCATTTGTTTGAACCAGAGAGAACAGAGCTTGTGTCTCGTCTTTCTGGGGGAATTCCTATGCATCATGTCTGATGGATTGTTGGAGTGTCGGATAAGCTGTCGTTGGTTGGTGGAATGGAAGATCGTGAACGGTGGTAACCCCTGACCATTACAAAGATTAAAACTCAACTCAAACGCAAAAAAAAAAATAACTAAGGGGAGAAAGGGAGAAATTAGGTATCTAAGAGTAGATCGGTAAATTGGACCACATTTTATTTTATTGGAGTTCCACCCAACTTCTGCTTAATCCACTCCTTGCCCCCTTACATGCCACACTTGGCATGTAATTTTTTTGGGGGAGGGGGGAGTGGAGGCTTCAGGAGGAGTGGGACATCCTATCCCACTTCCTCCTTCCGCCTAGGGGCCCTAAGGTGATACGTCATATCGCCTTTTGGCAGCCCCTCCCTGTAGGCGATCGCATAGGACACATGACAGGTCCCAGGCAATCGCACAGTGAGTGCCCGGCCGTGAAGCCGAAAGCTGTCACGGCTGGGTGCCCACAGTAACAACGAGGATTCTGGCCGGAGAGGGGGGGAGAGGAGCAGAGCTCCGGCCGGCGTGTCACTGGACTGTGGAGCAGGTGAGTGCATGTTTATTAAAAGCCAGCAGCTTTTTGTAGCTACTGACTTTTAATAAACATTAAAAATGCCTGGAACTCCACTTTGTTACAATGTATTACTCATTGACACTACAATGTATTACTCATTGACACTTGCAGACTATCTGCAAAGTGTCAATGCCTTATGACATTTTGACATGCATTTTGTAACATATAGCAATTCCCGGCTGTCATTTTGACAGCCAGTAATAGTGGTGGGGGAGTGCTGGCAGGGGGTGAGTAGCTGAACACACAGTAGGAGATAAACCTAGAATCTTTGTAGAAGTTTTTTTAAAGTTTTGCCAATAGTTCTACTTTAACCAAAGTTAACCCCTAAAACTGGATGCTTACCTGCTTGGAGATTAAAATGCCCTGTTGAATCCCCAAAGTTCCGTGTCTAAGATCTTATAGTATCATTATCAGGGCTTTTTTTTCTCAGAGAAAAGATGGTGGAACTCCCCTTTACAAGTCACCCCTTGTCCCAGTCCCTTATCCACCTCTGAGCACCGCCCCTTGATTCCTTGCCATATCCACCTTCCAGTACCACCCCTTTTAGAGAATGGAGAACCAAGTATAATTTTGTGATACTAAGTCATTTGTGTGGAATTTGTTGATAAGCTGTAAAATATACTGTATCCCCTGCAGCCAGCAACAATACACCCCCCTTTCAACAATAGTTCCCCCAGCAACAAAAGACTCCTCACAACAAAGTATCCCAAGCAACAATGGATCCACCCCAGCATTATTAGACCTGCCAACAACATTAGATCTCCTAGCAGCCAGCATCAATAGACCCTCGAGGATCCAACAGTAGACCCCTCCCTCAATTGTAAATCCCTCCCAGCAACAAATGACCCCCCCAGAAACAATAGATCCTCCTGCAGGTAGCATCATTAGATGCTCCAGCACACCTCAGCACCCCTTGTCATTACAATTATTCAATGCTGGAGGTGCCGGAACTGCGTACCCCGTGTTCCCGCTGAAAAAAAGCCCTGACCATTATACTATATGATATGATTCAGAGACTCCAGTACCTAAATGTTTATAGTCATATATGTGTATTCGTGACAGTTTATTTGCCTGTATGTAGTGATGGCCTGGTAGATAGGTGGTGGTCTGGGTAAGGACCACCACCAATCTACCAGGCCATAAGGAAGAACAAAATATTAAACAGATGAGGAGATGATTGAAGAGAACACTGCCTTTAATATCTGCAGCTGTTAGACATAAAAACATGCTGACATATCTCAGGAAGAGTTATCTGATTGCCTCAGTCTACTGTCGCTGCTAGAGGGAATACTTGTTAGACCTATGAAAAAAAAATCATGTTCTATGGTTTTTGATGCTCATTTAGAAATGCATGTCATGGGCTTCTTTTAAGGGTGACCTATTGGCCAAATTCCATTAAGCATTGGGCAAAGCAGAGGATGTATATTTTAGATTCTCTGGTGATGATGCTGAAAGATGAGTCTAGATGTCATTGTATATGTATTAGCAACAGATGGATTACAAGATATTCATAGTTGTATAGGACTATTAAATGTTTAGGAAATGCTGCTATCTTGTGCTGTATATGGTAGAAATTATTGTAAAAAAGATAAATGTACTGCATGTAAAATGGTTGATTCAAGTCCTCTAGCTATGTTGGACTTGTAAAGATGAACCCCAGGCAAACATCACAAAATACCCACGTTAAATAAAACTATAGGGGCTATGCTACCTGTGAGGTTATCTGTTTATCTGTCCATTCAATCTTGAGATTTATACAGATCTGCCAAACAGCCCAGCCCTATCTTACAGGGTAGACCTGATTTATTATTTTTTGCAGTTCAATACTTTAAGGGCTTGTTACTTCCCTACCTTGTGAAAGGACATTGTAAGCATTGGTTCACACAGGGGCAACCCGACTTACAGCGTGACTTTGCAAGGCAACTTACTTAAAGTTGCCTCCAGGACAGGCGACTTTGCCAGTGGCCAATCACAGAATAATCCGCTCTGTGGGAGGGAGAGGTTTGCCTGAGTAAACTATTTTCTCTTCCTGTAAAGTTGCTTCAGTTAAGATACTGATCCGACTTTGGAGGCAACTTCCATTGAAATCAATGGGTACAAGTTGCCTAGCAGTCACCTTGAAGTAGTACAGGAAAGTTTTCTGAAGTCGAACCGAATTCACTAGTGTGCATTAAGGCGGCTCTCATTCACTTCAATTGAATTTCTCATGTCGTGCGACTTGGGGCGACACAAGTTGAATTCCAAGTCGCGGTAGTGTAAACCGGCACCGCTCCTCCCAGGACCTCCTGCTCTCTAGCTCCCTTGTTACCTCCTCCCATACTCTCCTTCAGGACTTCTCCAGAGCCTCTCCCATTCTCTGGAACTCCCTGTCCCAGTATGTCCGAGCAGCCCCTACCCTGTCCACCTTTAGGAGATCCCTGAAAACTCATTTATTCAGGGGCGCCTATCCCACACCCACCTAACAACTCTCCCCAAGCCACCCCCATCAAATCATTCTCTGCAGCTATTACCTTTTGTACCACCCACCCCTTCCTTTAGAATGTAAGCTTTACGAGCAGGGCCCTCCTGTACCTTCTGTATTGAAGTTTACTGTAATTTTGCTGTCCCCCCCCTATACATTGTAAACTGTAAACTGTAAACTGTTGGCGCTATATAAATCTTGTATAATAATAATAACTGCTGAGATGATCTCCCTGTCACTCTGCACCCTCCTCAGATTAGCATGCTTTTATAAGCACATTGGCAAATCTGATTGTGCTGCTTCTCTCTATCTCTCTCTCTCCCTGCCTGAGCACTGCTATACTGCCAGAGGGTTATACTTGGCCAAATTCAGGAATTATGTATCAATAAATACAGACCTTCAATATTTTGTGTATTTTATATCTGCCTGAAATTTGTCTTTAAAGTGCTACTAAACCGCAGGGCCGCCATCAGGGGGGTACAGGCAGTACACCTGTAACCTGTACACCCGGAGGCCCCCAGGGCCCATGATGGCCACCCCCTCTTTTTTTAATTATTTTTTATAAAAAAATATATTTTTTAATATATTTTTCTTTAATTTTTTATTAAAGGGCCAATTTTTTTTCTTTAATTTTTTTTAGAGGTCCGGAGGTCAGCAGGGGCCCGAGATGGCAACCCCCCTTTTTAATTTATTTTTGATAAAAAAATATATATTTTTTAACATTATTTTATTAAATTTTTTTATTAAAGGGCCATTTTTTTTTTTTAGGGGTCTGGAGGTCCCCAGAGGCCCCAGGGCGCAACCCCCCCACTTCTCAATTTCAGGCGGCAGCACCCCCCCGGTTCTCTCCTCCGGGGGGCCAAAGCCTGAAGCTGTGTAAGGGGCCCCATAATTCCTGATTCCCTGCTAAACCCACAACAGTATAAACAGTCTGTAATAAGGCATGCTTATTAAACTCACTTTGGAACCTAAGAAATTAATCATGTTCCTTGTGTAAAAAGGCTGTTTGATCCTGTCTTCTCTGATCCTTCCCTTTTTCCACATTACCCAAGCTATCCAAGTGCTTTGGGGGCACTCTGCACATGCTCAATTTGGTGTGTATTGCTAGAAAGTTTTTCTTTCTTGGGAGGGTGCATGTAATCAGCACAGGGCCAACCAGCACTGTCCAGACACAGGGTCGGGGGTCCTGTAGCCCCATAGGACAGTCAGAGTAGAATGAAAACTCCTCCTACAAGCTTTAACCAGTCAGGCCTCGTACACACGACCGAGAAACTCGTCGTAAATGAAAATTGTATTTTTATGTTCTGTGTACTGTGGGAGACCATATTATATGGATACATACATTACACACAGATTGAAATTTTTCAAGCATTTCCTAATTTTGATAATTTATGGCTTACAGCTAGTGAAAACCAAGAATTCAGTATCTCAAAAAATTGGAATAATACATAAGACCAATAAAAAAAGTATATTGAATACAGGTTTACTGAAAAGTATGTCCATGTACAGTATAGTATTGACTAGGGTTGTCCCGATACCGATACCAGTATCGGTATCGGGACCGATACCGAGTATTTGTGGGAGTACTCTACTTTATAGAATACTCCCCCCCCCGCCGCCACATACCGCGAAGCCGCCGCGTTAATCCCCGTGCATCTCAGCATGCATTACAGGCACCTTTCGTTTGAATTCTTGTAATGCCCGCCGCACCATGTATAGACACTCCCCTTCTCGGGATTGGACGGATCCATCCAATTCCGAGCAAGGGGGGAGTGTCTATGCACGGAGCCGTGTGTATAAACACTCCCCCTTGCTCGGGATTGGACGGATCCGTCCAATCCCGAGAAGGGGAGTGTCTATACATGGTGCGGCGGGCATTACAAGAATTCAAACGAAAGGTGCCTGTAATGCGTGCTGTGATGTACGGGGATTAACATGGCGGCATCGGCATCATCTACTACTACCAGGTATGGGGGACATGGCTGCAATATGGGGGACAGGACATGGCTGCATCTATGGGGGACAGGACATGGCTGCATCTATGGGGGACAGGACATGGCTGCATCTATGTGGGACAGGACATGGCTGCAATATGGGGGACAGGACATGGATGCATCTGTGGGGGACAGGACATAGCTGCAATATAAGGGACAGGACATGGCTGCATCTATGGGGGACAGGACATGGCTGCATCACTGGGGGACAGGACATGGCTGCAATATAGGGGACAGGACATGGCTGCAATATGGGGGACAGGACATGGCTGCAATATGGGGGACAGGACATGGCTGCAATATGGGGGACAGGACATGGCTGCAATATGGGGGACAGGACATGGCTGCATCTGTGGGGGACATGCATGGCTGCAATATGTGGGGGGACATGGCTGCAATATGTTGGGGGGACATGGCTGAAATATGTGGGGGGACATGGCTGGATATATGTGGGGCTGGATATATGTGGGGGGACATGGCTGCAATATATGTGGGGGTACATGGCTGCAATATATGTGGGGGGACATGGCTGCAATATGTGGGGGGACATGGCTGCATTTGGGGACACATTTAAAAAAAGTATCGGTATTCGGTATCGGCGAGTACATGAAAAAAAGTATCGGTACTTGTACTCGGTCCTAAAAAAGTGGTATTGGGACAACCCTAGTATTGACTCAATACTTGGTCTGAGCTCCTTTTGCATGAATCATTGCATCAATGCAGCTTGGCTTAGAAGCAATCTGCCTGTTGCACTTCTGAGGTGTTATGGAAGCCCAGATTGCTTTGATAGCGGCCTTCAGCTCGTCTGCATTGTTGGGTCTGGTGTCTCTCATTTTCCTCTTCACAATACCCCACAGATTCTCTATGAGTATTAAGTCAGGCGAGTTTGCCGGCCAATCAAGCAGTATTATACCTTAATCATTAAACCAGGTTTTGGTACTTTTGGCAGTGTGGGCATGTGACAAGTCCAGCTGGAAAATGAAATCAGCCCCTCCATAAACCTGATCAGTAGAAGGAAGCATGAAGTGCGCTAGAATCTCCTGGTAGAGTACTACGCCGACTTTGGACTTGATAAAACACAGTGGACCAACACCAGCAGATAACATGGCCTCCCCCAAATCATCACTGACTGTGGAAACTTCACACTGGACCTCATGCAACTTGGATTCTGTGCCTCCATACTCTGGGACCTTGATTTCCATATGAAATGCAAAATGTACTTTCTTTCGAAAAGAAGACTTTGGACCACTGAACAACAGTCCAGTCATTTTTCTCCTTTATATCAGGTAAGATGCTTCTGATGTCTTTGGTTCAGCAGTGGAATGACACAAGGAATGCGACAGTTGTAGCCCATGTCCTGGATGTGTGTGGTAGCTCTTGAAGCACTGACACCAGCTGGAGTCCACTTCTTGTGAATCTTCAATGGCCTTTGCTTCAAAATCTATTAAGGCTTGTCCCTGTTGTTTGTGCACCTTTTTCTACCACACTTTTCTTTCCACTCAACTTTCCATTAATATGCTTGGATACAGTACTCTGTGAACAGCCAGCTTCTTTAGCTTCCTTGTGGAGGGGGGTCAATGACTGTCTTCTGGACAACTGTCAGGTCAGCAGTCTTTCCTGTGATTGTGTATCCTACTGAACCAGACTAAGAGACCAGCTTGAAATATATCACTCTGTTTGTAACGCATCTATATAAAATATGAGTTTCACTTTTTGAATTAAATTACTGAAATAAATTAACTTTTTGAGGATATTCTAATTTTTGAGATGCACATGTATAATGCTCAGGTGTAGTCTGTTTACTAGTGTTGATTTTTTGATGTGTTTTGTATTCTTTTAGTATAATTCAATTTTCACAGTCAAATGTGAGAAACATCCACTATGGGCCAGATTCAGGTAGATGGACGAATCTTTATTCTGGCGTAACGTTGCTCATTTACGTTACTCCGCCAAAACTTTAGGAGAAAGTACTGTATTCACAAAGTACTTGCTCCTAAAGTTGCGGCGGCGTAGCAAAAATGGGCCGGCGGAATTCAAATTGGGCGGGTAGGGGGCGTGTAGTATTTAAACTAGGCGCGATCCCGCGCTGAACGCACTGCGCATGCGCCGGCCGTCAATGTATCCCAGTGCGCATGCTCCACATTAGGACGGTGAACGTCAATGATGTCAATCCCCATTCACGGACGAGTTACGCAAACGACGTGAAACTTTTTCAATTCGACGCGGTCACGACGGCCATACTTAACATAGGATACGCGTGCTTTTTGTTGCTTTATCTTTATGCCGGGAAACCCCTTACGGAAACGTCGTAAAGTGACAGCATCGGGCCCGCGTACGATCGTGAATTGGCGTATCTTGCTGATTTACATATTCTCGACGTAAATCAGCGGGAACGCCCCTAGCGGCCATTTTAAAATTGCAGTTCCGATACGATGGCGAAATACAACTACGCCGCTCGTATCTGAACTCAATCCCGGCGTATCTTGTTTTCTGACTATAGAAAACAGATACGACGGCGTAGGTTAGAAGTTACGCGGCTTATCTACAGATAAGCCGCGTAACTTCTACCTGAATCTGGCCCAATGTGTTTGTTCCCATTCACATTGTGTACATAAAAATAATTTTAAAAATGTTCTTACTTTTGTAGTTATTTCTTTGAAACAGTTAGATACACAGTATAGGACTCTACAGACCGCTTGTATTTTTCAGAAAGCTTTCATTGTGCAATTAGGGAACAGATTTAGGGACAGTTTTTTCAAAGTGTATTAACCAACAGCTATCGTAAAGTGGAACGGAGAGCTGCGGCATCACTTTACTGCTCCTTTTTGTTATGTACAAACTTTACGTGAAGTGTACAAAACATCAGCACACAGCAGCTCGTTGCACTGCAAGGCCCTATATTGCTATGCAATTTGGTGCAGTGCGCTGCGATAAAATGCAGCATATCTGCATTATATCGCAACACTCTGCAGCACAGTCCTAGGCTGCATTGCAGTGTGAATAGGACACATAGGAAACAATTGTTTAGACAGATGTTTTAGAATGCAGTAAAATGTCTGTCACCACACATAGTGTGAATTCACCCTAAGGCCCCTTTCACATTACCGCAACTTCAAAGTCGTGCGATTTTGACGCGATCTGTGCCACAATTTCAGGGAATGCCTGTAAATCAAAGTCGGACCAAAGTAGTGCAGGGACTACTCTGAAGTCAGCATGACTTGAAGTCGTACTAATATGAATGGTTGTCATGGGGAACGACTTGTCATGTGACTTTGCAGTCCCAAGTCGCAGGACATGTCGTACAAGTGTGAAAAGGGCCTTAACCTTGAGATATTTAACCCTTTGTTAGACTGGACAGTGTACATACTGTATCTAGTTTACAACTGATAACAAAAGATCTGCCAGCACTGTACAGACAGCGTTAATTATTATAAACATAACTCCCCATCCTCCTCCAATCGGCCATAGTAATATGACGTCCACAGGAGGGATCTCCCATCTTGGGCGGGCGTCATATGATGTCCTGGGCTTCCCAGCTGTCAAGGAGGCGCACCGCCGCGTCGCTCAGGAGCCCTGCGTCTGGACTGAGCAGGACCATGGATCTGTGTGTATAAACACACAAATCCATGTCCTGTCATGTGAGAGGAGACTGATGGTTTGTTCCCAGTACAGAGGAACACTGATCAGTCTCCTTCTCTTGGGAGTCCCTACAGTTAAAATCCCTCCCTAGGTAACACAATTAACCCCTTAATCGCCCACTAGTGTTAACCCCTTCCCTGCCAGTGACATTTACACAGTAATCAGTGCATTTTTATATCACTGATCACTAAATAAAAAAGGAATTGAACAAGAAGGGTTGAGGAGGGACCTCTTCCCAACTTTAGGGATCTTTATGTGAGGTATCAATCTTAGTAATAAGGTAGGCACACCAAAACACGTATGTTGATTATCAAAATTAGAAAATTTAATTTACATAAAAACAAAGTTATATATACAGATAGAACAAGGTGAATAGACGACCACAATATTTACAAACAAGGCACAAATG
The DNA here is from genome assembly GCA_029574335.1 of Rana kukunoris. Classification (NCBI taxonomy): domain Eukaryota; kingdom Metazoa; phylum Chordata; class Amphibia; order Anura; family Ranidae; genus Rana; species Rana kukunoris. The sequence continues at coordinate 180,852,042 of CM056051.1, forward strand.
AGGTTTGATACACTATTGCCAACTAGTTTCGCATTTATATGCTTCTTCAGGGCTTTGCACCTTGGTCTCTTCTGAAAGATAGTCGTCTGTATATAATAATAAATGCCATTAGAGAAGAACAGCAAATATAACAAATTTGTATAGAATTTTTCATATAAAGTATCAACATTTCACCAATAGTTAATACTCAATGATAAATGAACATCATACAGTATAAATAAAGACGTATATCACTGATCACTGTATAAATGTAAATGGTCTCATGAATGATTTAAAAGTATCCAATATGTCTGCCGCAATGTCACAGTCACGATAAAAATCAGATCACTGCCATTACTAGTAAAAAAAAAAATGCCATAAATCTAACCCCTATTTTGTAGACGCTATAACTTTTGCGCAAACCAATTAATATATGCTTATTGCGATTTTTTTTTTTTTTTTTTTACCAAAAATATGTAGAAGAATACATATCGGCCTAAACCGAGGAAAAAATTTGTTTTCTCTCTGTAGGGTAAGATAAAATATGCCCACCTTGGTAAAAGGACCCCTTCGGTACCGGGAGAATGAGTTTAACCTTGCAGTAACAAGACACACGGTATTAGGTTAAAGTCACTCTGGTTTAATATGGCACGAACAGTTTCTTTTATAAAAACATACAGAGATTCAAAGGAAATACACAAATACATGTCTTAACATCATTGGTTAATACACTGTTACTGGGCGGACGCCCCCCTTTTGGGTGATGCTGTTAAAATATCATTGGTTAAAAGTTACCGTTATTTATTGCTTAAGTTAGAACTCGTCTCATGATTAAGGCTTGTATATATATGTCAACCGCCACAAACTGGTTATAGAAACCACAAAACTTAGGTCACAAGACATTCAAACTGACTACTACTATATATGGTCAGCACAAGAATTGCTCATGTCATTCTGATATACAGACAGCATATATGCACTATATGGACAACTTATGTTAACCCTTAACATCCCCACAATCCCCTCTTAGAATCCAAATAATTCTAAATTATGTGGTTCTCCTTCTCCATCCTTCTTTTATCATGATACATGTTCAGATAGATTCTATTCGCAGCTGCTGGGTCGGGTGTTCGGGACATTTTAACAACTATGCACATTATAAGCCTATAGCAAGCATATAAGAGTAAAACCAAAAAAAAATGGAAAGGGTTAAACTCATCAATAACTGTCCCACTGGGGAGGTCACGGTTAAGAAAGTTCATTAGAGTGGTGTTTAGGGCAGGTTCTGAAGTGTGAAAATAAGGGCTCTCAATTGAAGTCATTGAAAAATTAATTTTAGCTTGTTGGCAAACTTCAGCTCCCTTTGTGGAGTTCCCCAACCCAAAACACCAGTCTGGGAAATAACTTCTTTATAGATATATATATCTCAACATTATCAGTACCCTATTGTGGGGTCACTTCCATATCTTCTCTACTTAGTATGACACCAAAGGGTCCACAGTACTACTTCACATCTATGTGGAGCAAAGATCTTCTTAAGGTGTATGTGGATACATATCTTTACTCATTCATATCACCCATCTTGGCATCATACGAATCTACTAATCTGACAATCTGATAACACTCTATCTCTTCCCTGGGGTGATCTTCCTCAGTTCTAATTGTCACTGTAATAATAATTGTATTTTAACAATAATAGAACATTTGTGATATTTAAAAGTACAGCCATATCCAACATTTTTCATATCCAGACGTCTGGGCATAGGCATATTTAAACTTCAATAATAACATTTTATCTGTAAAACCCTCTGAGTTCTCATTTCTCTTGTGTCTATTATGTGTATTATTCATATTGTCCTGTTGTGGAGTGTTGGAATTTCCACAAATGCTCTTTATATGTCCCAAATCTTCAGGGTGATAGATACAGTTCGTTATCAGCCAAACTGGCAGAAATACGATTAGGACAGTCCAAAATAGGAGGCACAAGGCTTTCCCAGAAGTCTGTGGTGAAATGAGCAACGTCATCTTGTTGGAGGTCAGGGCTGTCCGCCCCCGTTAGTACCTCACTTGTACTTGCTTCTAGTCGGAGGCCAGGGCTGTCCGCCCCCGTTAGTACCTCACTTTGTCTGGCTCTAGGCACCAGTTTTACTCGGGTGGCATGGATCTATGTTGGGCTCTCTTCCGTCAGTATTGCGGTCCGGGTAACGGCTACCACTATCATCTCTGGACCATAAGCGCAGTCTTTGGCTCTTTTATCTTTGGTCAATCGTTTTACAACTACAACATCTCCTGGTATAAAAGGGTGGGTGTTTTCCTGTGGAAGAGAAGGAAACTTACAGACAACTTTTTGTTCTATCTCATCTAGTTTTGTTATAAGTGACCTGACATAATGATCCTGAATCTGCTCTAAATCTCCTTCTTGTAGAGTGAGGGGTTTCTTGGCCCAAGGTGTGGGGAATGGCCTTCCCATTAAAATCTCGAATGGCGAGAATTTTAAAGATTTGTGGGGTGTCATTCTTATTTCTGCTAGAATAATTGGTAGCACCTCCTTTCATTTATGAAAGGTACCTCCTGTGGCCTTTCTCAGTTTTAGTGGGATATATCTCTGGCCATCGTGAGAACATATCCACAATTACCAGGGCATATTCCTGCCTACACTTATCACAGGGAATGTGTGTAAAATCAATTTGGAGGTGTGTTAATGGAGTTGTTGGATATTTGAGGTGTTGGTGGACTGCCCGATTAGGGTTGTTAGGATTTGCCCGGAGGCATGTAATACACCTCTGTACAAACCCAGCTACTAACTTATCAAACTTAGTAATGTAAAAATCATTTTTTTTTTTAGCAGTAGTAGCGTTGTGGCTTTACTGTTGTGGCCTACCCCATGGTGCTGGGCTATAAAAAGTGGTGCACTAGCCTGTGGGATACATGGTTTCCCCTCTTTGCAAATTAGTCCACATTCGTTGGACTCTTTTGCAACACTGGATAACACCAGTCATTTAGATCTGTGTCACTTGCCGAGTACTGGAGTTCCACTATCATTTGTGTGTCATCTAACAAGGGTGGTGTTAGTACGGCCATTTGTAAGGTAGCTAATTGTTCGAGTGCGGCTTCTTTCGCTGTTCTATCTGCCAAGGCATTGCCCCTGGAAATCTGATCACTGCCCCCCGTGTGTGCCCTACAATGCTAGTAGATCATTTATCAACTGGGAGTGAGAAATTATTTTCCCATCCGCTCCTATGAACCCTCGTCTGGCCCAGATAACGCCGTGGTCATGGATCACGGAGAAGGCATACTTTGAATCTGTGTAAATGGTGACAGACTGTCCCTAACAACTGGCATGCTCTGGTCAGGGCTATCAGCTCGGCAGCCTGAGCCGACTGATAGGGGATGGGTTCTGCTTCATGTATGCAGTCAGGTAAACTTACAATGACATATCCTGCGTTGTATGTGGTGTAATTTGGTCTTGTGCATGACCCATCCACAAACACAACATGTGAATCTGGTATGGGCAGGGTTGCCATGTCTAGTCTAGGGGAGGTTTCTGTTGTTACAGAAGTTAAACAGTCATGGTCTTGTGGAATGTCATCTGTCTCACCTTTCAATCCCAATAATGCATTTAAGATAGGGGCAGGGCCTGCATTTGGGGAACAGTATCTGACAAGGATGTGTTTCCTAAGAGGATGACTTTGTATCCACTTAGACGTTGGGCTGACATATGCTGGGTGTGTACCCCTCTTAGAAGATGGATGACATGGTGGGTAGTGTAAAGTGTGGTGGGGTGGCCCAGGGTGAAAACTACTGACATTTCCACCACCATTGCACATGCCGCTAGGGCTCTCAAACAAGCGGGCATACCTTGTACAGAAATTGGCATTACCTTTGGAAAAAACTACGGGTCTAAACTTTCCTCCGTGTTCTTGTGTCAGTACCCCCGCCATGGTTTTACAGTTGTCCCTTGTATATAGCTGAAATGGCTTTACATATTTAAGGGAGGCCCAAAGCAGAACTACACATCATTGCTAACTTCAACTTTTCAAAAGCGTTTAACATTTCTTGTGACCATATTATATCTTTTGGTTTGTCTGACAGTGTACATTGCCTCAAAATGTTGTCATAGTAAGAACAGTCCGGTATCCACTGTCTGCAGTAATTTATCATACCCAGAAAAGATAGCATTTCCCTCTGAGTATTTGGGTTGACCAGGCCCATGACAGATTGGATACGGCTAGGACTGATTTTCCTACTCCCTTGATTGAGGACAAAACCAAGATATTCCATTTACACCATTGTAACTTTTTGGGTGAAACTTTGTGCCCACATTCATGTAACCAACCTAACAACGATAAACAATCTTCCCTGCAGGCCTCCCTTGATAGACTACAAACGAGGAGATATCCACATATTGTAGCAGGACAGAACCTTGGGGGGGGGGGGGTGCCAGGGTTTTAATGTGGCTTGGAGGACTATGCTGTACACAACAGGTGAATCAGCATATCTCTGGTTCATACGGCACCAGGTGAGTTGTTGACCCTCAAAGGAAAATGCAAACAGAGGCCTAGTGTCCTCGTGTACTGGTATACTGAAAAAAAAACGTTCTTCAAATCAATTACAGAAAAATAGGTGGCCTGTGCAGGGATGGAGGAAAGGAGAGATGTGACATCTTGCACTATCGGGGCAAGTGGGATGATTAAACTATTGATAGCCCTTGGGTCTTGAACAAATCTGACACTACCGTCTGGTTTGGAAACAGGGTTGATAGGGGTACTATATGCAGAGCAGATAGGGGTTAAGATTCCCTTCTCTAAAAAAGTCCTGTATCATGGGTCTGATTCCATCTAGTTTCTCTTTTGACAAAGGATATTGTTTATGAAACACTGGTTGAGCACCTGGTTTCAGGGTAGCCCGATAGGGGGTACAATCAATGAGACCGGTGTCAAAATCATTCTGAGTCCGTCCGGACCCGAGTGGATCCTCCGGGCCTCGTCACCGTGGGTGTTGAGTCCAGTCTATGTCAAATCTAGGTTGGGTATTTGTCTTGGGCAGGCCAGGGTTCTGGTCTTGGGAATTGGCCCTTCTGTCAGGTAGGGGGCAATTTCTGGCCCAATGGCCGGAACGGCCGCAATTGTAACAAGGTTGGTCCTGTGCGTTTCTATTCATGTGATCCCTGTCCATCCCGCTATATTATCCACCCAGGGATTAATAAGAAAATAATCCGTGCCTCCTACTCGGGCAACGTATTCTTTGCAGGTTTCTTGGACGTTGGGACATGGGTAGGAGGTAGGTTTACTATGTCTGGTCCCCATTGATCCAAGCACCGGAGTTGGTCAGTATAATATACTGATCCCAATTTTCTTCCGACAGTTGTATCAATGCAAAAATCTTCGTGCCACACACACTGGAAACAGGATCCCGGTTTGATCGGATCCCACACAGTACAGATTGTGTTGGGCAATTTAACTATGGCTTGGATAATACAATTCTTATAAGTAAAGTCTGTGTTTTGCAAAATGAAAGTAACTTTGGCATTTTGCGCTGACACAGGAAGCAAGTCATTGGTTTACACAAGACGACAGTAAGCTATCTATATGCTATACCAATTAAGGAAGTGTCGACCTCACAATGAAAGGTTTTTTTTTTTTTTTTTTTTTTGTATGTGCTGTCCACTTTCGGGTTATTAAACTATTAAATTAATAAGTGACTTCTGTGTACTTCTCATATCTCTGGAGAGGTTATTGTATTTTAGTGTCTAAGTGCTCAATCTATGTTATGTGTCAATCGGTATGCAATTTCACTGTATGTTGCTAGATTGCATGCTGATCTGTGTGTGTGTGGGGACAGTGGAAAGAGTGATTAACACTGGGATTCAAGCTTACAGGATAGCTGGAGGAACCCTAGAAGTGTGTAGTAATTGCTAGACTGTTTCCCAACCCTTAGCGTGCAGCAGATTGTATGTAAGATCTGTATCTGCCTGTGTGTGGTCAGCTAGTTGGATTGGAGTGGAGTCTCCCTCTAGAAGTGGTTAAAGGTAATGCGGGCTGTGAAGCATCACAGCCAGTCTTACGTGCTTAGTAGAAATTCCTTCTTATTCTTTTAGTTCCTCATACAGCCTCGTCACGAGACGCTCGCTCGTTGTGGTTAGTAATTCACCACTGGCAAGTGTGATCGTGACAGATTGTGAAAAGTACAACCTTATTGTCTATCTGGAAAATCTACCCTGCGACCTAAATACTTTCTTTGGGAGAGATTATTAAAACTAACTTTGGCAGATTTTTTTAAATTCCACTCAGTTATATTAAATACTAAACAAATTTTACATCAAGGACACGTCATACAATATTACACAGACGACCGGCTCGGTATCACTTGCTTTCATCAACCGTGGGTCATATAGCTTTCGCCTAGCCACGGAGATGGGGCGTCTTATATGTTTGCCACAAAACGTCTCAAAGCGGTCTTTGTCCTAGCTCACCTTCTAGACAATTGTACCGCACAAACAGATAATCTCTTATTACTCTAAAATTCTTAATACTTTAAACATATACTTCTAAGCAGCAATAATTTTAAGCAGCAAATAATATAAGCAGCAGTAATGGGTAATTGTACCAAGGTGATTTCTATGCCTCCCCGAGACACTTGATTCTTAGTTATCCCTGATAACCTATATTATCTGGACATCCCCGATGTCTATATATGGCGCCAACCACTCTTACCCGTATCTAAAGCACAATTAATTTACAGTCCCCGACTGCCTGGATTCATAAGGAATTCAGGAATTGATCGAGCCCCGCTGACCGAATGAACGGTTTACAGGGAGACCACCTAAATACCGGACAAAGCCCCCAAATTGTAGGGTAAGATAAAATATGCCCACCTTGGTAAAAGGACCCCTTCGGTACCGGGAGAATGAGTTTAACCTTGCAGTAACAAGACACACGGTATTAGATTAAAGTCACTCTGGTTTAATATGGCACGAACAGTTTCTTTTATAAAAACATACAGAGATTCAAAGGAAATACACAAATACATGTCTTAACATCATTGGTTAATACACTGTTACTGGGCGGACGCCCCCCTTTTGGGTGATGCTGTTAAAATATCATTGGTTAAAAGTTACCGTTATTTATTGCTTAAGTTAGAACTCGTCTCATGATTAAGGCTTGTATATATATGTCAACCGCCACAAACTGGTTCTAGAAACCACAAAACTTAGGTCACAAGACATTCAAACTGACTACTACTATATATGGTCAGCACAAGAATTGCTCATGTCATTCTGATATACAGACAGCATATATGCACTATATGGACAACTTATGTTAACCCTTAACATCCCCACACTCTCCCTCAAGAGGCTTTCTCCACACCAGGAAGAAAGCCTTGCATTACGGTGTGTAATTACAGACAGAAGAACAGGAAGTGAGGATTTCTCAGAAGAAATAAGGACATTTAAAAGCAAAATCGAAGGATGAGGTAAGTGAAGGAGGACTGCACTAAGGTAAAGGAAGCTATTTAGGGAAACATTTTTTTTTCCTTTACAACCCCTTTAAGATGTCATCCCAATTTGGCTGCAAAAGTGCAAATACATACTGTACATTTACTGTATATAAAATGTAATTTAATTTGTTATATAGTACTTAAAATGCTATATAAATAATAGCAGAGAAATATATCTAAAGAAAAATCCTTGGGCATTTGTAAAAGTTGGCCTAGCTCCAGGGTACTGCATGCCTTGAAATGAAATGTTGAAGTGTGTGGTGGGCATGAGAAGTTCATAGCCCCCGATAAATTCATTGTGCGGTGATAGGGCTTATAACAAGACCCTGACAAGGATCACTCTTCACATCCCTGGAAAACAGCTGCAGTACAGTCCAAAGAATTGTGACTCCAAGATCTCTCCAGGATGACTTTGATCCAGATTAAGAATACTGACAATGTAATTAACGTAACGTGAGTAATGTGCCTGCTCCTGCCAAACATTGTTAAAGCGAGCTAGAGACCATCATGCGGAACACTCTGCTGAATCACTGAAGCCAAAGTGATAAAAGGTCAATGGAACAAATAAAAGACACTTTCATCAGGGGGAACTGGTGAGGAAGTGCTGGGTTACTGGAGATTTCAAGCAGACTATTCACACTTATTTTATAAGATCATTTTATCTTGCTTCTTTCTGCTAGTGGTGAATTGTATAAGTATCTGTTGAGTAAGCCAAACAATGGTGTTAATATGACTAATAGGCACTTGTATATCATTTCATGTAAGAGTGATTGCATTATATTCAGGCCATGTCCACATTTTCTTCCTAAGGTTTTAATGACTCAACATTCCTGATATTCCAACAATTCCAACAATGAAAAGAATGTAATAGTCTACAATTGGGCTTGTAGAATGCAATCGCCAAGATGAATTAAAGTGACACTAAACGATATCCTTATTCTCCAAAAATACTCCATGCCACTACTAAATGACCCTGTAATCTATTTTTCATAAAATGGTTTCTTACTGTGTTTTCTTCTAACATCCTCTGTGAGCTCCTAATGGTCTCCTTTTCCCCCCTCATTTCCATTTTAATGAGTTACATTAGCTGCAGTCACGTGCGCTGCTCTATGCACACTGTAAATACCATGATCCATAGTGCATAGTCTATCTTGGGAGGGAGCAAGAGAGGGTGGTTACATTCCTACATACAGTGGGACCATAGGTGTAGCCAGGAGCTGGCTATTGTTGCCTGCAATTCAAGGACAACGTGCAGTGCTGTTTATATGGAGCTGTCTCCCCCTAGTGTTATCCTGGACTCCATATTGTCATTTCCTAAAGGAAGGTATAGCATTGAGCAGAGCAAAGCATCATGGGATTTGTGGAACAGACTGCTGGGAGAAAATATAAAAAGGCTGGTCTAGGCCTAGATCGTGCTCTTGGGACCCCAGTCTGGATCTGCCGGCAGGAACTCTGCGTCGGTGTGTGCTGCGGCCTAGGCAAAAAAGAGTCATCAAGTGGGAATTCAGAGGGACATCTGCGGACAGCATTGCCTCCCTATCTGGCAGCAGCCTGGAGGCCATTCCTGATCCTTCAAAGCTACCTAAACATCAGATCCAGGTGGGCCACGGCGCAATGCGACAGTGGTTGGACGCCATTCCCTGAGCCAGGACCCAGAGGGAGATCGTGAAAAGCCATTATATACCGTTCGCCCATTCTCGGCACACAGCGTAGCAATTGGGGATGAGGCGTGTCTCTCAGCCCATCCCCGATTAGTGAAGGGGCCAATAAAAATGGCTCTTTACCATGTGACTGACTGTGTCCAGTCACAGCACGTCACAGGCACTGTCCTCGTGCCTGTCGCTCGAGAGCGCCACCAGGGGCACGCAGAACGGCGATTGGGGATGAGGCATGTCACTCTGACACAGCCCGTCTCTGACCAACTGTGTCTGTCCAATCACAGCCAGCCACCGAATGTAAACAAGCCACAGTAACTAGCTGTTACCTGGTTCTCCACCTCACACACTGATCTTGTGATGAGGAGATTGTGGTAACAGCTACAGTAGTTGCCAATCACAGTACACACAAACGCACACTGATTGCCCCCTGGTAATAAAGAGGACCTGTCACCAGCCCATCAGAGTACCTGTCATCAGCCTATCTGAGTACCCGAGTACCTGAACAACCCTTCAGAGTACCTGTCACAGCCCCTCAGAATAACCGAGTACTTTTCATGAGCCCATCAGAGTACATGAGTTCCTGGCCCCAGCCCAAAGTACCTGACTACCTATTTGCAGTCCATCAGAGTACCTGCGTACCTATCTGCATCCCATCAGAGTATCTGAATACCTGTCTCCAGCTCATCACAGTATCTGAGTACCTATCTGCAGCCCATCACAGTATCTGAGTACCTATCTGCAGCCCATCACAGTATCAGAGTACCTATCTCCAGCCTAGAGTACTCAAGTACCTATCTCCAGCCCAGAGTACCTGAGTACCTATCTGCAGTGCATCAGAGTACCTGAGTACTTGTCTCCAGCCCATTAGAGTACCCGAGTACCTATCTGCAGCCCATCTGTCATGGATCTGCCACCTAAGAGTTAATGGTGCAGGCTGATTTCAGTGATTGACAACAGGCTGCCCTATTTAAACACCTCAGCAGCACAGTGTCTTTGCTGCCTGATCTGCAGTTCTTACCTGACTTCCTGTGATCTGACCTGTTTCCTGTTTCCTGTGTTTGACCCGGCTTGCTGACTACGATTGATCTCTGTTATCCTGATCCCGGCCTGCCTTGTGACCAACGCTCAGCTCTACAACTGCTTGATTTCCCGTTGCCGAACTTGCCTGTATACTGACCATTCTCTGCCTGTCGTTTATATCTATATCTGATCATCTGTTACTAAACCCGGCTTGTCTGACTACGCATTCAGTGTCTCCCCAGCCAGTGCACCCACCAGCCAGCTTCCTGTTTCCTGCTACACCTGCTGAACCGACAAGACCCAAGACGAACCAGGCACCCATACACCGCCAGGCTCTTGTGGCCACTGTCGCACCATCGGTGGCCCTTTAGCCGGGGTTGTACGAGAAGCCTTCCCACTACACGTCAGGCTCATCTGGCAGGTACGTAACACCATCACAGTATCTGAGTACCTATCTGCAGCCCATGCTTCAAGGTGCTCCCTGCATGTTGGGTCTCTGTATGTGGCCAGGCTGTGTAAATGTCTCACACATGTGGTATCGTCATACTCAGGATGAGTAGCAAAATATTTTTGGGGTAATTTATGCTATGTACATGCTATGTGTTAGAAATATCTTATGAATTGACAACTTTGTGTAAACAAATAATTTTACATTTTCCAAAAACTTGTCGAAAGAAAGACATGTTCAAAAGACTCATATTGCCTCATAGAATACGTTGGGGTGTTTGCTTTCCAAAATCGGCTAATTTTGTGGGTAATTCCATTGTTCTGGTGCTCCAGGCTTTTTAAAAATGTGATAGGTCGTTGGGAAATTATATGTGTGATTTATGCTTCTAGAACGGCTGACGGTGCTACTTGCATGTTGGGCGTCTCTATGTGGCCAGGCTGTAAAAAAGGAGGAGTAGCGGAATGTGTTTTGGGGTGTAATTGTAAGTATGCATATGCTGTGTGTGAGAAATAAGTTGTTGTTATGACAATTTTGTGTAAAAAATAAATAAATATACATTTTCCCAAGAATTGTGGCAAAAAATTACAACTTCAAAAAACTCACCATGCCTTTCACTAAATACCTTGGACTGACTACTTTTTAAAGTACCGTACCGAGCATCAAGAACATACCTTCCCACAGCAGTCACTTCCTTATTGGAAACTCCCCTTTTCCTTAGTCTTAAAACGTTATGTTACTTTCTGTAATTAAAATGTTATTTTGAGCATTGATTGTATGTTTTGCCTGTTTTGGAAAAGTTATAGAGGAAGGCTGATGGAAGTTTTAAAGTGCTGAAGTTCCCAAACTGCCTATGAGGGAGAAAGGAGAGAATATCAGAGCGATAAGACACTATCCTTGTAAGTTTAACTCTTTTGTGTTTACCTGGCAGAAGAGTTTGTCGTGTCACCTCTCCTGCTTTTATTCTCTCTCTCCCTAAAACAGTCTCTTCTCTCAAAACAGTCTGTGTCATTCCTGTTGCTTTCTTCCCCTTCAGCAACAGTAAATCTTAAAGCTGTCAGCATATCAGCTTCTAGTGGCTCTGTGCCGTCGGCTGGAGGGAAAGGAGAAGAGCAGACACACGTCCGCTCTCTTCCCCTTTCTCTTGTGACCTGGAAAGCGACATCACTGACATCACTTCCGGGTCAAGCCCTCGGTGTCCCTGGCTAGCTCGGCCAGGAAATAATGTTCTAGACATCCTAGAAGTCTATCGACCAGTATACAGGATTGGTGTGCGTGGTACATTACAGACATGGACTACACCCTTGGAGTGTGGTACCAAGCCCGGCAATCCTGTATACTGGTCAGTCAACTTCTAGGATGTCTTGGATCTATTAATGCTTTTACCGGATTTTACACTATGTGGCTGTTTTATCTTTCCTTCATGGGCCCTACTATGGAGTTAATTTTACCATCAGCCATGACAGTACCACCACCTGCAATATAATAGAGGAAGCTGATTGAATCTTCTATACTTGTATACTTGTATATCACACCTGTATAGACTCTTATAATTTGCAGTCTAGACCTCTGGTAAGGAGGCATTTTATATCATTATTGGTGGAGGTGCACTTGGGTGATCAAAATGCATGTCAATTATACTCACTGTTACTGGATGTTCATGAAGGAATACATCTGCACTATTTAGAACAGCACCAGTTGTTGACACTTAATGGACACTTTATTCAATACAGGCATACCCCACATTTAAATACACAATAAGGTTTATTTACTAAAGTTGGAAAGTGAAAAATTAGGCTTACTTCTGCATAGAAACCAATGAACTTCTAACCCCAGCTTGTTCAATTAGGCTTTGGTAATAAAACCTGGAAGCTCATTGGTTTTTATGCAGAAGTGAGCCTGATTTTGCACGCTCCAGCTTTAGTAAATAAACCCCATTGTGTATGTAACGGGAGGGCCTGTGAAATCCAGAAGCGCTTAGAAAGTATGAGATACTCCTGTTTCCGCTTCACCGTTGCCTCTTATGTGTAGATCACCCTGTGTCTCTAATAGGGGCACAGGGTGAATGAGAACCCCGCTATGGTCTGTGCTAGTCACATTTAATGCGGTATAGATATTGTATATATATTTTTTGTTGGCTGATGTGTACTATAAAGCTTGCTGTGGTAATTAAGTCTGCTACTGTCATGTAAATGAATCTTAGTATGGCTCCTAAGAACCTTTCATTGTGTTATGCTAATTGACACTGTATTGTGTGAAAGTTCTATTGATGATAGATGTGTGTTGTGAGTTAGCACAGTCTAAAGGTCAAATGTCTGACTTGTCAGCTGTAGTTAATTAGCTCATGTAAATTATGTCTACTAAAGGAATGTGTATTGTATATCAGGTGTCTATCTTGAAAGGTTATATCTCGGAGTCACCTTGCCTGGGTAAATGATTAGTTAATTAGCTCATGTAGATTATGTCAGAGTTGGAGTCAGAATGTCTGACTAAAAGATGTGTATTGAGGGGTCTCGTTAGGAACCATTGTACAATGTTGTGGGTGGAGTTCAGTCATTGTTCATATTTGGTTGCTGACTGTATATAATAGCCTGAGTTTCTCATTAAAGAGTCTATTCGTTTTGAACCTCAAACAGAGCTGTGTCTCGTTTCTGGGGAATCCGTATGGGTCGTGTTTGCCAGATTGTGGAGTGTCAATAAGCTGACTTGGGTTCGGAATGGAATATCTTAAACGGCGTTAACCCCTGTCCTATTTGGGGTTCCGTTACAGTGTACCTAAAGGAGCTGTAAAGGAAAAAAGTTTTGCCTAAAATAATGTCTGCAAGGTAGACAGACAGAATAGTGTAATGATTCTGTTAACAAGTAAATACCTATTAAATTCCTTCATCTATATCACCTCCGGCGTTCTAGTTTCTGTTCTCTCATTCACTTCCTGGTTTGCGGCGCTCATTCATGTAAGAACTACATTTCCCAGTATGCATTGCGGCATGCCCAGTAATTCACACCTCCTTGAAGTCTCCAACACGTAGAGAGTGTCCTGCCGCACAGATGTAGTTCCCAGGAGGGGGCGAGCACGTCACTGACCACCGCAGTAAAGCCTCCGTTCACGTGGTGAGTAAAAATCAGACAAGCAGGAAGTTAACAGAGAAGAAATAGAGCAATTTCTGAGCAAAAACGAGCAATGAGGAAGTGAAAAACAGGAATGTCTGCAGGTAAAGAATGCTTAATATGAAACATTTTTTTTTCCCTTTACAACCCCTTTAAATGTGGGGTATGCCTATATCTATGTTTAGTGCAGCAACATTTTTTTATTGTTTCACGTTCATCACGATTGGTCCTGTTGTGTTGTTGTCAGCAGCTTGCACTTTTAGTCTGTATACCTGCAAAATAGTTTTTTTGTTTATATGTTACATATCGCCACGCACGCCGGAGTGAGAGCAATAATTCTAACACAAGACCTCCTCCGTAACACTAAACTGATACCTATAGGGGCTTTTGAAGTGTCGCTTAAAGAGAATATAGGGTACTGAAGTTTGACACCATTTCACGGGCACACAAAAATTTAAGGTTTTTCATGTTGTGTATCTATTTACTAGTACAACCGTGTCTTTTATATTTTACCAAAAATGTGGGTAATTTATTGCATTTGTTTGCCCTAAAATTTACTGAAAGTTTGCATTTCCTAGATCTTTGCGGTGATATCGCGTGACATAAAAAACTACCAATATTTTATTCTCTATGGTATCTGCTTTCAGAAATATATAATATATTGGGTTTTGTGTAATCTTCAGGCCTAAATTATTTTTTTTAAACTTGTGTGCAAACTTATAAAAGATGTTGAACTCATAGAATTTTGGACTGGTACTTTCTTAAGACTTTGTATTTGTGATGGAGATATTGATGGCATGTATAGAAAGATTTATTAAGCTGCAATTGTTTTAATTATAACAATATGTTCATCTGTTTTCATTACAGCTGTAACTCAGATTTTCTGTTTTCTACAGTTGTATCTATTATTTAGATTACACAGTAATCCATATTATATTTTTTCAATGAGTGTGCCTGTTTGTGGTTTTCTGAAACTAGGGCTTTATTCTCCATTAAGGGGTTCCTAGTGGTATAACACAGTCAGCTACTGCACGAAAACTACAGTTCACACATATTTGTCATCAATGCAACAACCACACTTTCTAGTATTATTCAACAACCGGTACACACTTCTTACACATGACATTAGTAAGAAGGGTATTTTTAAACTTTAATTGTACTTGAAAAATTAAAAAGACACATATTTCACCAGCTTTTTCCCTTTACACATTAATGTAACATTGTACATCGCCTTAAAAATAAACATTTATTATAAAAATATAAAACTTTAAATCAACACATCCAGTTACATCCTACACCAAAAAAAAAAACTGTACAACTTTAGGTGAAAAAAATAATAAAAAAAACAACAAAAAAACAAAACAAAAAAAAATCCACAGGAACACAAATTGTACTTCCAGTCATTGTTTAGATGTAATAAATGTGCTGCTCCAGCGTTCACATCACTCTTTTGACAGAATCAGGTTTGTAATGTGTGTAATCAACTGATCAAACTTAAACAGTGCAACCAAGCTTGTGTTCAGGAAGTGGCAGTTTCTGAGAAAGCAACTTAGGTGAACTGGAAGCTGCTTTTCCACTTTGTCTAGAGTGATGGACACTTGATTTGTTTAAAAGTCTTACTTTATGATTGACTGCCTATATTTCCATCAATAATTGCTCCATCTCTTTTCTCCGATATGAAAGTTTTTAGCACAAAAGTCCATGATGAGCTTTCCAGTGTTCATCACTTTGCTTTGAGAGTTACATTTGATAAGTACAGTGTAAAAAAAGAAAACAAAGTACATTTTTCTCAACAATAATAAAAGCAATATACCATCATTTTATTGGGGCTCATGTACATGAATGCCATATTTCCACCTGTGTTCTATTGCAGCTAAACTTAATTCACTACAGAAGCGCATATGAGTGTCAACAGGTAATGTTTACCTGCCTCTAGTATTTTCAGTTTTTACTCCAGTGTACACAGCTTGGACCTTTCCTTAAAGGGTTTAATGAAACTTTAATGGAGATTCGGATCTGTATACTTGCAGTGAGCAGAACTTGGCTCTATTAAAACACCAATGGTAAAATCGCACCAGTACACAAACCCTTTATTACATTTGGTCCCTGAGGACATTTTCTTTGTAGACTAATACATGGTTTCTTCATTTTGTTATCCTTTATAAAAATACTACCTTCTTTAATTGTTAAACTCCCAAATCTAATACACAGAAATGTAATGGGGCCTCTGGTTAAGGTACCTTGGGCACAGAAGGTGCAATTCTTTCCAGCTCTGGAGGGCATTGTGATGAAAATATCATACCTTATAGCAAATGATGCTATATGCTCCAGAAATTAAAGCACACTACAACAGAGAATCTAGTGCCCTTTCTGATGTTCAGATAATGTCTAAGGCTTTTCCTTTGGAGTTACCAAAAACCATATAATATGAGGTCAAAATTTAATAACTTTCAATTGTATCCAATTACGCAGGCCCTTTCGCTACATAGTTTAAGGTAAATTTAAAGGAAAATTGAACAAGAGAATTGAACATGTATGGCCAGCCTAACTCCTATTTTCTGCACGCTCGCTTCAGTTTCAAGACTGGTCTTCCTAACTCACCCATAGAAAGACAGGTGCATCACTGCTGTATTATAAAGCAGTTACTGCCAGTGTGACTGTAGTAGATTACCTTGGGATGGTAACCATTATTTGTACTATTATATGAGTTTTGTTAAGTCCTCTGCTCCCAATTTTTTTTCTCGTTACTGCTTTTTT
Organism: Rana kukunoris; assembly: GCA_029574335.1. Lineage (NCBI taxonomy): Eukaryota > Metazoa > Chordata > Amphibia > Anura > Ranidae > Rana > Rana kukunoris. The sequence goes on from CM056051.1 coordinate 180,868,506, forward strand.
AATCTAGCAGTTCAACTTCATTCTGATTATTTTTTCTTCTGCAGTAACAACATATTCTTCATTTATCGTCCACCAATTTTTCCAGTTTCTGGCTGAGAATTTTGCACAAGTACAGTCAGCAGCTATCTCCCTAGATAAAAGTGCTATACAGACGTTACAGCATAGAGCTCACATTGTTTTGGAGATGTTCTGAGAATAGACATTCACTTCCCACCATCAGTAGGGGCGGCTTTCCTAGAAATGTGCTGAACACATATAAACAATATCAATGTTAAACACAAGTAACCATTTTCCAAACATGTCAATAAAAGTGTGTATCATGTACCATCTTTTGTACAGCAGTCTGTAGTCACAATAATGAACAAATGTCTGCTTCTAGTGCAATATAACAAAAGTGAAAGCAACGTCAACTGCGTTGACATATAACATAAAAGAAGTACTTGGACAAAAAGATCTTCTTGAAGTTCAAGAGTAAGACTCAGTCACATGGGTGGGTAGGAAAAAGTCATGTATCCAGATTGAAATCTGTGTTTTCTTCAGCCGGTAGAAGAGATGGATAGGGGGCAGTACATTTTATATTGACGTATGTTGTGTTGATTAGCACATAATGCTCCCCAATGAATGTTGAAAAAAGAGATGAGATTTTTGAAACCAATTCAGAAAATGTTGGACGTGACTCTGGTTTTGGATGCCAGCATTTCAACATAACGTCAAACCTATTTTTTGTACAGAAGAAAATACAGAAATGTAATAAAGTTGTACTAAACAGACCTATAGTATAAAATAATACATAAATATATCAAACCATTACTATCAGACACATGATGCATAAGGACAATGCTAGTACTCAGAGAAAATGTGCTTCACATAAACCTCACTATGTTCACAATGCTTCAGCATGTACACTTTGCAAATATGATTTTTACTTCACATGCTTCACCTCATTTGCTAAGCTAAATAATTTTCACTTAGCAAAGGCAATTTTATAAATTTGTCTTGCATATTTAGGCATCCTTTGCAAAGTACATTTTTACTTAGCTTCACCTCATTCACTACTAGGCTAAGTTGAAAATACATTTATACTGTGAAAATACTCTACTCCTTTAGTAAATTACCCCCTATGACTATAAAATATCTTAGCAGCACGCCTCTGTTTAACAGATTGACAAAGTAAGTAAGCAGTACTTTTATTATATTATTTGTATTATTACTGTTATTAGTGATAGTGAGCTCCATTCACATCCAGGTATGTGGTATGATACCTCGTTTTTTAGTGTTTTTCATTTTTTTTCCCGCTATTCACTAAAAAAGCTACTGTTGAGGGCATGTGGCATGGTATGGTTAAGGGGGGGGGGGGGGCTTGCTTGTCACCCTTTTTTTGTGATTTGTCAGGCTGCATGTTCGGAAAAGGGTCTGGTATGGATTTTGAGGGGGATCCGAACGCTGTTTAAAAAAACACCGCCCCACACCATTTTTTTTCCTTACATTTTTATTGCCAGCACTTCCTTTTACATTCAGCATTCAGCTGTCAGTGGGAAAGCCAGCTAACAGTTGATGACTCATCGGCTGTTAAGCACAACCATGTTGTTTATTGGTTATTAAGGATGCCGGCAGCTAACGATCCTTAACTATCACTTGCCGGGACCACTACTTATTTACCGCATGCATTTTTCATTTGTTTCCTTTTGTGAATGGACTTTAATTCGTTAAACCGCATAAAGCCATAGTGAATTGACATTTTCAGGATCGCATGTGGTATTTGGGAAAACATCTAAATACCGCATGCAATCCGCTTTTGTGAATGGAAACCAGTATCTTAAACGTTGTGATTAAATTACACGGGCACGGCGGTGCAAAGCAACGTATATATGTGTCGCTTTGAATTTCACCCCATGCAAGCCCCTGCCGCGAGCTCTGTGACCGTGCCGTGGGACCTGCGGACTCGATGTTCGCCTGTGTCCTGCTATCGTGTCACGGAGCTGCAGAACATGGGGATGCCTGTGTAAACAATTCATTTCCCTGTTCAGCCTTGTGACAGCTGGACACTGATCTACTACTCCCTGTCATCGGGAGCAGTGATCAATGTCGTGTCACTGGTAGCCTAGCCCAAACACAGTTAGAATCACTCCCTAGGACACACTTAACCCCTTCCTCGTCCACTAGTGGTTAACCCATACCCTGCCAGTGTCATTTACACAGTAATCAATGCAGTTTTATAGCACTGATCGCTGTATAAATGACAATGGTCGCAAAATAGCATCTCATGTGTCCGCCATAATGTCACAGTCACGATAAAAATCGCTAAACGCCACCATTACTAATAAAAAAATAATAAAAATGCCATAAAACTATCCACTATTTTGTAGACACTATAACCTTTGTGCAAACCAATTAATATATGCTTATTGTGATTTTTTTTAGCAAAGATATGTAGAAGAATACATATCGGCCTAAACTGAGGAAATTCGTTTTTTTATATATTTTTGGGGGATATTTATTATAGTAAAAAATATTGTCGCTCTTTTTCGTTGTAGCGCAAAAAATAAAAACGCGTAGAGGTGATCAAATACCACCAAAATAAAGCTCTATTTGTGGGAAAAAAAAGGACGTCAAGCATGTCTGTGCAATTGTAAAAAAATGGCCCAAATTCTCCGGGGATGAAGTGGTTAAACAATCTTTTTCAGCAAAACATTGCTTTTGCTGTAATATACCAGTACTCAGCGCAACAACATTTTAAAAAACAAAGGAGAACCTTAATCTAGAAAACCTCCACTAAAATGTATGCATGTGATATTATTATATTTTAATGGTACAAAGTTGGAATTGTAGACAACTTTTATGCTATAAATTCAGATATGACACTTACAGTCGATCAGGGCAGTATTCGGGCTGTAGTAGTCTTCGTCCTTGCAGTAAATAAATAGTTATATCAAATGAGTTGACATCAGGATATGGGGGTGCTCCTCTTGTCATTAGCTCCCATAACAGCACACCAAATGACCACTAGAAACAATTAGACACGTTAGTGTTAAAAACATGAAACATTGAAAAAATATATGAAACAATCTTATAGGCAAATAATATAATTAGTCTAGAAAAACTTGGCATTTTAAAACCATATAATAATTTCCTTTATATATATATATGTTTCAGGTAAAGGATTAGTTCATTGGTTGAACTCTACCCATATTTTTTAAAGCGGGGTTCCACCCGCAATTTTTTTTTTTTTTAAAGTGAGCAGCTGCAAACACTGTAGCTGCTGATTTTTAATAAGGACACTTGCCTGTCCTAGGCGCTCACGATGTCGGCCCCCCTTGCTGCTTCACTGCCCATTTCCTACTGCGCATGTGTGAGTCTTGCGGCACTTTTGTGAATGGGCGGCTGCTTTCTGGGATACACACAGTTCCCAGAAGGCAGCGCGCCCCTAGAAGACAACGCAGGGAGCACGAGGAAGAAGACCTGCCGCGGTATGGGAAGAGGCAAATTAGGAACATCTGCATAGCAACTGCAAATTAGGAACATCTGCATAGCAACTGCCATTTCTGGTTAAGTAAAAATTTATTTTTTGGCAGGATTTGGTGCATTTTTTGTTTTTAGGGTGGACCTCCACTTTAATATGAAACTTTAGGCCGCGTACACACGGACGGACATATCCGATACAAACGGTCCTCGGACCGTTTTCATCGGATATGTCCGCTGGGCTATTTTGGTCCGATGGCGTGTACACACCATCGAATCAAAATCCCCGCCGTCAGACAGGTGGTGACGTTGACGTGGTGGTGACGTTGACGCCGCCACGTCACCGCACCAGGAAGTAAACAACTTCCACGCATGCGTCGCATCCATACGACGCTTGTGCGGGAGGATATATCCGCTGGTGAGTGTACTGACCAGCGGACATATCCGACGGACATGTCCCCGGCGGACAAATTTTAAAGCATGTTTTAAAATTTGTCCGCTGGTCAGACATGTCCGCTAGCCCATATACACGATCGGATTTGTCCGCTGAACTGGTCCGTTGGACCAGTTTCAGCGGACAAATTCGATCGTGTGTACGCGGCCTTAGAGCTGTTAAAGTGGTAGTAAACCACTGCCTTTTTTTTCCTGACCTGCAAAGTACAGCCATAATGGTCTAGTATACATCGAACTGTGCCTTACAAGGTTGTTGCCTTAAGATATAATAGACACTACAACTAATAGGGAGCCCAACTACCTCATTATCATTTTTCTGTTAGCATTATATCTTCTATTGGCCACAGTCAAGTTATATTCAAATTTAATTTTACAGTTTATATTTAAGCTGTTTACAAAATAAGGTAAATCCTCACACAATTTGGGAAAATTTACAGATGTATTGAATTTGAAACCATTCTGGTTGTGCGTTGGAAGTGTTACACAGACAAGTTTAAATGAAGGGTAGATCTTTCTTCAGAACACCCATAATACTCTACCCCTAACCCCGTACACACAGGTTGAATGCCGAGTGACATTAGCTGGTCCATTAAAAACCAGTTGACATTATGCAGTCTTCTGTCGGACGTGCATGCTGGAAAACCAGCAGCCGACCGGCCACCGATCAGAGTGTTCTGACAGAGGAGCCCTTCCCCCTGTCAAAACACAATAGTGATCAGTTCGACTCGAACATCGTCCGTTCGATCGTTCGTCGAATTTCGAAACAAAAACGATCGTTCGCGGCAAATTCGAGTGAAACGAAACAACCGTTTTTAAAACTTTTTTTCCCATTGATAAAAAAAAGTTTTAAAAACGGTCGTTTTTTAGGAGTCCTGCTCCTGAAAAAACGACCATTTTTAAGACTTTTTTCCATTGATACATGTTCCCTGGGGCAAGACCCGGGTTCTGAAAGACGTTTTTCAACAATAACTTGAATTTTGGTATTTAAAATGATCTATTTTGAATTCGAACGTTCGAGTCCCATAGACTTCAATGGGGTTCTAAATGAACGATCGGACTGTTCGACGGTTCTGGTGCGAACCGAACGCGGGGGTGTTCGGCTCATCCCTAGTGATCAGTGGCTCTGACCGGAGCTGACTGTTTTTTTTTATTTGCCCGCTGGGTTGAATAGAAAAAACTCATAGTGGCTTTATAGTGAGACCACTAGCCCATTATTGTTTCATTTGTTTTCCATTCTCATATAAAAGTGCTGGTATGCTGACCAGTGAAGTTACAGGACATGTTTTGCTGAGAACATTTGATTTGCAAATGTCTATTTAAGATGAATTCCAGGTATGGATATTTCATACATATTTCATGTATACTTACATTGGTCCATCTTGGACCAATGCATATACCTTACCTGGAAATCACTAATGTAGACAACAATTACTTCAACATGGTGCCATGTAACTATGTATAAAATATTCATACCTGGAATTCCTCTTTAATACAATAACAAAATAAAAACAAGCATGTAAAATTAATATTAAAATAGGGTTAACATAAACACTATAATAAAAATATGTGCTCAGTTAAACACACTATAATTTTGCTATAAGTATTTTTCTTTTCTTGTAAAGATCCACCCTAACATTTTATGTAGGCGAAAAATTAACAATGTTTTGTGTACTAGAATTCTGCTGTAAATGCAAAATACAATTGTATTTATGAAATGTAACAAATTATATAAATTTGTTTTCATGTACTTCCAGGCCCTATGTAATCCCTTAGTAATATTGCATGGCAACAATATTGTATTGCACCGACACATTCCTAGACCTCCAGTTTCACTTAATTTAAGAAAGATGTTTTTCTGAAACACGTTTCCCACAGAGGACTTCTACGGTCCCATGTGAGCATATTAATATGGTAAGCAGATGTTTAATGGAAACCCCATCATAGTTTATAAAGTGACCATTATGTAAGTTACAGCCTCAAAGATCTGGGTGGTACTGGCTTGGACATTTGGCTTCAAGAGCAACTACAAGCTTTTTTTCAGAGAAATTATTACATAATTTACTTATTCGGTCTGATGCAATTCTCAGCAGCTATGACAACAAATATGTATTAAATAGGAGAAAATAGAGTCTGTCCTGCCTCAGCAAAAAAATCTGTTAATTTTTTTCTTGTATGTATCAGAGAAACTATTTCTGCAAACAAGCTGGTTGCTTTAGGCAGCTCAGATACTTTCTCTGTTTCCAGTCACTATTGGGCCTCTGTCAAACCTGGGTGCATGATTTTTCTATTGGAGTGGCACAGTTAGTATGTTTGGAGCACTTCATTGAAAATCACAGCAAGCACTTTATTGTGAACCATGAGATCTTCATATATGAACCATATGTAATTTGCATCAATCACTCTTTTGGAATTACCAATAATCACTTTATTTATTTTCACATATTTCACCATTTATATATATATATATATATATATATATATTTTGATGAACACGGTTTATCTTCTAATTATGGTATATTTTTAGATAGTTACGCTGGTCCAGCTTGGACCAATGTAACTATGTATAAACCATTTCTAGCTGATACCCCTGGGAGCTGTAAAATACTGAAGTAGAAACCGCTACTCTTGTTTACTTTAGTTGCTTCTGGGTCTCAACCGCTTGGCATTGGCGCCAATCAGAGAATGTTTTGCATTCTCTAAAATAAATGCAAATCGCTTTCTGATTGGACAAGGTGAAGAGGCCGGGTGGTGACATTACAAGTAGAGATTATTGGAGAAGTGGCATCAACTTAAAGTGGAGGTCCACCCTAAAAAAAAATTCACATTAACAGTCTCTTTTAAATATATAAAAAAACATTAGAAAAAATGTTACTTACCAGAAAACCCTGTTGCTAGGCTGTCTTCCTAATCTTCCTCTTCCTATTCAGCAACGATTACTTCCTCGTTAACCTGTGCTCCTGGGTAATGATGTGTCATCATTTCCCATGAGTCTGTGGGCATTACTTGTTTTACTAGCTGCAGAGTTTTGTTATCTAAGTTGTCATAACAACGGGGCGGGACCTTCGTCAGTCGCCGCCTGTTGTTATGGCAACTATACAAACAATCGGCGCTACGGCCGACTGAACCTGGAGACCACAGTGCCGTAGATGCAAGATTTACCACTGACTATTGCCGTCCTATTAAATGCCTTTGTTAATTTACCCAGCAGGAGCTTCAGCTTTCCATTATGGTCTGTTCTGGTCTCCTGAGCAGTCAGCGCCGGCGAGATCAAGAGGTGCATGCTGGTTACACAGCATGCACCTCTCTTAGGAAAAACAGGAAAAGATAGCGACTGGACTTCACATGTCCTTAATTAAAATGGAAACGGCCACAAGATAATGGGAGAAGATATTAAGTACGTTTTTTATTTTATTACTAAATAGATCGGGAGCGGCTTATATATTTAATTGTTTATATGCTATACTAATGTGTGGATCTCTAAATTAAATTAAATTAAATTATGGCCGGACCTCCCCTTTAAGTGATTACTTGCTTCCAGGGACATTGGGCAGTTATGGTATATCTATATATCTGATCTCTTCTGTATTGAATTGTATGGTAACTGTACTGTCTTCCCTGATGTTGTAAAGCGCTGCGCAAACTTTTGGCGCTATATAAATCTTGTATAATAATAATAGTATATTGTATAGTAGTACATTGATCTAGGCTGGATCAATGTAAACTATATAAAATATGCATACCTGGAATTCCTCTTTAAAGGCCCACTTGTTTTCCTCCAATATTTTTTCATTTATAGCACTGTTTCATACATTTGTGTATCACTATTATTGTGTTAAGCCTCAAACAATACACATGCAAACAATGGTAAAAGGATTTGTTTAAAAATGCTTTCCCCTGAGCATTCTGTTGGTTTATAGTGCATTGCTGTAATAAGAGAGGGAATGTATTTGCTAGTGTGTACTGTATATCCAGTGTGCTTTGAACTTACAATACAGATAAAAAAAAATGTAATTATACATAAAACATTATTTACCACATCTGATTTTGTAGTGAACTTTTGCGTCTGAAGGCTTTCAAGTGCCATCCATTTCACAGGTAGTTTTGCTCCAGTTTTATTGTGCACACTGTAGTATTCTTTGTCATAAACATCTCTTGCAAGGCCAAAGTCTGCCACTTTGACAGTGAATGTCTCGTCCAGCCTACAAGATAACATAGAACGGTTATAAGGGGACAGGTATGGCTTAAAAAAAGCTATTGTATGCCACTCTTAAGTCAATGTCTACTTTGCCTTTAATATTATAGAAACTTAGAAGACTAAAAACTCTTTCCATTCAAGGATTTAAAAAGGAAATACCTATTTTCTAAAAAATATTATTTTTTATAACTCATTTTAAGTCAGGTCAACCAACCTAGAGGCTGATGAATTAGGGGATGGGTCTCACCAGATGTGGTTGGGACTACATTGGACAGCTAATCCAGTACAGTCCTACTGCATGGACAAGGCAAAATGCCTTGTCTCCTTTGCGCTCAGATCTCACAGCGTGTGGCAGTGGTGAGCATGCACAATGCACTGAAGAAAATACTGCATGCAGTACGTTTTTTCAGCACAGTGCGAGCCAATCCAGCCCTTATGGACCCTTCTGTGCATTGCAGATAGCGACCTTTCATATAAAATGTACATATTCATTTAAAGCTGAAATTTGAGTATGGCAAATTATTAACATAGTTACATTGGTTCAGCTTGTACTAATATAAGTATGTATGTGCCATAACTCTGAAAATCCTGCAGAAACTGGAAAACACTGTAGTAGGCTGCTAGCTTCTGGGTCCCATGTCAAGCGGCTGCCCGCTGCATTGTAAACACAGGAGGTCAAATGCTTGGCATGAGCACCATTAAACAAAGTGGAGAGGAGGGATGGTTACTTCACATTCTTCACCTTGTCCACTCATAGAACACTTTGCATTCATTGTTGCTGGTGTTGTTGTTAGATGGTGTTATTTGATAGAAATGTTTTGTGTGTTTTTGAATTTTTGTTGTATAATGAAAAAACTCAATAAAAAACTATTTGATAAAAAAAAAGAAAAATTTGAAGTGTTCTCTAAATGGTGGCTGTGCTAAGAGAGCGATCTCCTGCAGCAATAGGGATTTTCAGTTTCCACAGGAATCCCACAAGTAAGGCCAGCCATAGACACTTCAAATCTCGATTCAAACCGTGTATGGGTAGGCTGAATGTACCAAGGTGATCGAGCGATCAACTTGGGTACAACCAGCCGGCCGGATTTTACTTTAGATTAAAACTAGCTGCTGCTGGAGCTGCTAGCAATAATCACTGAGAGAAAATAATCGCTCGGCAGGAGGGATTCACCTGTCAGTACTGTCTGTGTTGGTGGGGAAATTGTGCAAATTTATTTCCTTCCGTGGTTGCAGGAAAGAAATGTGCACAATCTAGAGCTTGCATAAGGCACCTACTGTACACACTTGCATTGATCCAAGCTGAATCAATATAACTATGTAAAAATTGCCATATATAAACTTCAGATTTCAAGAACACCTGTCACCAGAGAAATAAGCTGATTGCTGTTTCTCACCTCCTTCTGAAAATACTAGTTGCCTGGTTGCCTCTGGCTCCAGTAACTTCTGCAACAATGACCAAAAACCAAAATGCATGCAACAAATAATGTCAGAATTTGTATTCTTGTTCCTGTTCACTGACTCAGCATTAAAGTCAGAGGATACATATGACAGTCAGGCAACTGGGTTTTTCATATGGTTGTCAGCAATAATGACAGAACTTTTTCTCTCATGACAGGTAACCTTTGATTGACAATCATTTTCTGAAAAATATACATTTGACCTCATCAATAAAGCAGCCCTGAAGCAGTTAAAATGTGAACAAACACCATTTTGAACAAAACCTGGTCACAGTACTTTGATTAGAGCAGCACATCGCAAATGGGATTATTGTTGTTTATACAAAAGACAACACAATGGACTGTAAAAAAACTTAAACTACTTGCCCGTATTTCAGATAAATTATATTATTCTTGGAATCACTCCCAAATAACTTTGCTACCCACTGATTACAGTCCATTCCCAAAAGTTTTATATATAGAAATATTTGGGAAATCTTGATCAATTAAATCCATATCAATCATTTGTAAAGTAAAAGGAACCTTCAGTGGTTTCCTTCCTAGCTTACTAGTTTTTTTCCCCGCAAATCCAGCGGAAAGAAATCCCTTGTTTATATAACTCATTGGAGTCATCAGAGGGACTTACACTTTGTAAATAATTTAGCTGACGGTTTCTATCAGGAAGATAAAGCAGCAAAACAAGGTTTGTTCAATATACTGTCTCTCTACCGAACACATCATATCAGCTCCATCTAGTGTCCATAATGCAATATTTTCCTAAAATATCTCAGTCAAGATAATACCACAATATGGACCCTAGATGGGAGAGATGTTCATAGGTAGTAAACATATTACACAAATGATATACATTTTTCCTGATATTATTTGTTATATGTGTTAAAAAAAACTATTAAAATACAATTGAACTAAACCCATTACAGTTACCTTTTAAAGGCAAATTTAATAAAACAGTGTAAAGAAACGCGAGGGGAATTTAAAAAATCTCACAAGCCAAGGTCAGAAAAGTTCCAATATTCTCATAGTCCTTTAAATGGAATGCAAACCCGAAATTTTTATTTATGTTTTGATGTCATAATGTACAGTATAAGATTTCCTATCATCTGTGCCCAGTCTTGCCACACAGAGTTAATCCAGCTCTGAGAAATCCTCTTTTATAATCAGTGAAATAAAACGGACTTACAGAAAAAAAACCTTAGTCCGCTCTGCCCCCTTGCTGTGAGTGACAGGTTATTTACATATTTCATATTCCCACCCCCACTCCTTTTCTGAAGTCATGTGGTTACTTTTCTGGATTTTGACTGGATGTTAGTGATCATAGCAGAATTTAGTGTAAAAATGCATGTTGACAAGCGGAGTGTAGAGGAGGGCGGGGAGACTACTAACATCACGACTCCACCCACAGAGTTCCAGACAACAGATTCACCCACAGAATCTGCAGTTTTTCAGTTCTTATAACTGACAGAGGGGAGACATTTGACAGGTAAGGATACATGCAGGAGGCATGTATATCCTTATAAATCAGCACTATGGCAGTATTTTAGAAAGGATGAAGGTGGGTTTACATCCACTTTAAGCCTTGCATGCATACCTCCAGTCTACACAGGGCTCATTTAAATCTTTGTGTTGCTTTAAAGCACGCCATGTCATGCACTAATTTGTGTTGCATTAGGGAAGCCCATTTATTTGAAGTGTACTATCATGCATTCTGGATGCATGTATGGAATGCAGCTGTGTTGGGGAAAGGGGACTGGGGCACAATTTAGAATGAATGGCACTACAGTGCACCAATGTGCATAATGACCACTGTGGTAACATGTGTGGCTCAAGTGTATATCATGAATAACTGTATGCCTATAAGCTGAAAAATCTGAGTGGTTGACTATGCATTTGTTCACTTGTGCATGAGAAACTATCCCCCTAGTGTACACAAGCCAAGTTGGAAAGAAATCTGGAGGCAACAAGCCAATAAAAATGTTCTGAGAATTGCAACTGAACCAAATGAGCTTTTGTGCTGCTTTAATTAGAAATACTAATTTAGAAACACATTTTTCCCAGTAAGAAAATAATTTAATACTTGTACTGTATTGTCTATTAGATTAAATATTACCTTTTACTAATTTTCTAGCATTGACTACTCCAGCTACTACTTTGTCCTATTCATTTTAACTTCAATTTACAGCTTTATGGCATGAAAATCATTATGTCATAGTAAATTTAAAGACTTTTTAAGTACACTGACCTGTCTTTAATTAAATGTGGATTTTATTGCTACAAGTTGAAATGAGAAATGACTCAGAAATGGCATCAATCAGGTAGAAGCTGTAATAAAGGTGGGGCTGGTTGTAATAGCGCCGAAACCATTCTGGAGAGCAAGGGCAACCAGGCATGATGAGCCAGCCAAAGTCTACACTTAGGAGGCTATTTATAGTGGAGAGCAGATACCAATGCTTAACGTCGCAAAAACTTTCCATACTACAGCCTGCAATGTCATTCATAAAATGCAGGACACAGTGTGCGGTATTCAATGCCTACCAGAATTTTCTCAGAGTAGAAAAGCTTTATATCTGGAGGAGGACAAGTCATACAATGCTTTCTGCTCTGCTTCTTTTTTTAAATTACATTTATTTGTACAATACTCCACTTGCTTTGGAGTCTTAACAGCAAGGGGAGCACTAAGCACATTTGTAAAGCACATTACATTACATACAATATGTATGGTTTGTTATTTTTTTCAAAACAATGGTGTAAGGCCATACTGCTGCCTTTGTATGAGGCCTTTGTAGTTAAATCTAAATTATTTTCAAATTATTTAGTCACAGTTTTAACTTTAACAGAAGGTTCTGGGTCAACATGCAAGCTCTAGGGCTGTGAATCGAGAACTAATTTGAGGTGTCAGAATTACAAAGTAACCACTGCTGATAACTTTTAGGCCCCTTTCAGACGTGCGGACCGTATGTCTGTATTTCATCTATTCATTTGCCTTAACTGTCAGGACATTTAAGAACATGTATCCCTATGGGATAGCGGGTGAGTCAGTGGATGAACATGGCCTTTCTTAGGAAGGTCACCAGGCCTATCCCGAGACATCAGCTGCCTTGCTTGGTCTCCTCCAGGGCAGCCTCGCCCAGTTTCCTTAGTTCAGCAGCTTGCACGTTACCTCTAAGGCCGCGTACACACGATCGAATTTATCTGCTGAAACCGATCCGACGGACCGTTTCAGCAGACAAATCCAATCGTGTGTACGGGCGAGCAGACAGGTTTTTCCAGCAGACAAGTTTTAAAGCATGCTTTAAAACTTGTCTGCTGAAAACCTGTCCATCCGACATGTCCGCTGGTTAGTACGCCTAACCAGCGGACAAAAATCTCCCGTATGTGCCGAATGGATTCGAGGCATGCGTGGAAGTATTTTACTTCCTGGAGTGGTGACGTGGCGGCGTCAACGTCACCGCCACGTCACCGCGCTGTCTGTCCGCGGGGATTTTGGTTTGATCGTGTGTACACTGATCAAACCAAAATAGCCCAGCAGACATATCCGATGAAAACGGTCTGTCCGACCGTATTAATCGGATTTGTTTAGTCATGTGTACGCGGCCTAATGTCGTTGTCTAGGGAAGAACGTCTGTAGAAATTGTCCACACAAAATGTAAAACCTTCAACTGTCAGGTTTTATTTATTTTTGCTGAATAAAACTTCTGAAGGAAGTAGGGAGTACAGCTGGAACGATGCACGGACAGTATCAGAACAGTCTCTGCCAAAGACCGTCTGATAACAAAAGATGGATAGTCAGTAAATCCTCTGCCACAGGATTTCAGTCCCAAACTTCCTGCCTTACAGCAAGAGAGCCTTTAAGCCAATCCCGCGGACTAAAAGACAACTTGAGTAGTGGATCCCTTTCTTAGGAAGGTCACCAGGCCTATCCCGAGACATCAGCTTGCCTTGCTTGGTCTCCTCCAGGGCAGGTCCTCGCCCAGTTTCCTTAGTTCAGCAGCTTGCTTCCTCTTAGATGTACAGCTTGGGATCCCTTCTAGAACCATTGGCCCCAGCCAGCATAACTGGACCTACTTGATAGAAACACAGCTTCGGACCAACGTGGTCCCGGGCTACGAGACGAAGGACGCCGAAAAACGGTATCCCTTCCCAGCATGCACAGCGGGGCACCACTCCCACTGGGCTGCTGCTGAGAAGGGTCACTCAACACACCACGGTTCGCTCGAGTTCCAACATGGGTCTGAGGTGGTAACGCCACCTACAGGCAACAAGGGAAAGCTTCTTTCAAGCACAACCATAGCCAGAACAGAGGCTTATTTCCATGAAATTAGTAAAGCCTGAGCCCAACTATTGGCTCAGACGCTCCCTAAATTGAAAAAAGCGCCCCAGTCATTGGGTGCAGGGTGCTACATATGCATATTCTCTGTACACTTGAATAGGTTTCCGCCTTCTAGGTATAGATGTATGCATTGTCAACAAAAGCTGTGGTCTAAGACAACATGATTGTCCCACATACAGCTATCCACACATCACTGTGGACTGTCAGCAACATATTTGCATATAGAATTGCATATGTAATAGATCACCAAATTGCCTGCCATAGCAGTTCACCCCAGTCCTAGTCCTTGTTCTTACTGTCACAGCCCCTGATAAGTTTGTGAATGTTGTACTTTCTAAAATCCTAGATGAAAAGGCTGACTGTTTGCTTTACCCATCTAGTCACTAGTTCACTGGTTCTAAGTGTACTGGCACTGAGTGGGCAAACTTGCCTTGGTATGCCTTCTCTGGCCTTTATCGCGATACGACAACTAGACAGTAAACAAAGACAGAAAAGGGGGATAGCTGTTCTTGGGGGGGGGGGGGGCTAAAAGAATAAGGCTGGCCTTGCGTCTAGGTGCTCCATTTTTTTGTAATCCAACAACATTCTAAAAGGTTGTTTTTCTCCTAAAATGGCTCTAATATGTGCATGAGATAAGCGGAGATTAAACTCTTAGGCCTCGTACACACGATCGGACATATCCGATGAAAACGGTCCGCGGACCATTTCCATCGGATATGTCCGATCGGGAGTTGTGATTCGATGGCGTGTACACACCATCGGATCAAATTCCCTGCATGCCGGACGGGAAACGCGCGTGACGCGGCGGTGACGTTGACGCCGCCACGTCACCGCCACGTCACTGCACCAGGAAGTTAAACACTTCCGCGCATGCGCCGAATCCATTCGGCGGCGGCGCGGCAGCGGCGAGCGATGGGGGACGACATGTCTGCTGGTAAGTGTACTAACCAGCAGACATGTCGGGCGGACAGATTCCACCGGATGGATTTCAAAGCATGCTTTGAAATCTGTCGGGTGGAGAAATCTGTCCGCTAGCCCATACACACGAGCGGAGATGTCTGCTGAAACGGTCCATCGGACCGTTTTCAGCGGACATATCCCCTCGTGTGTACGAGGCCTTAGCCTCTCCACAGAGGCGCTGGGGATTAATTGGTCCTATGTACTCTGAAAAGCACTGCCAAATATAAGCACAATGAGGTTAATTTACTAAAACTGGAGACTGCAAAATATGGTGCCACTGTGCATGGTAGCCAATCAGCTTCTAACTTCTGCTTGTTCAATTAAGCTTTGACAAAAAACCTGGAAACTGACTGGTTTTTATGCAGAGCTGCATCAGATTTTGCACTCCAGTTTTAGTAAATCAACCGCAATTTGAATACTGTATATTAACCCCCCTGGCGGTATTCCGGAGCGTGACTCGGGGTGTTTTTTTCGTGCTAAGATCGGTATCCCTGAGTCACACTCGGGGTAGATATGCAGAGCCTGCAGCGCGCGCTGGCTTACCTTGTTCCTGGATCCAGCGATGCATCCGCGCTGTGTGAGCGAGCGGGTGTTTGCTCGATTCACACAGTGTGCCCGTGTGCTGTCGATCTCCATTCCCTGCGGCGTTACGACGCACGGGGGCGGAGAACTGCGCTAAATTCAAAAAAGTAAACAAACACATTACATACAGTATACTGTAATTTTATAGATTACAGTACTGTATGTAAAAAATACACACCCCCTTGTCCCTAGTGGTCTGCCCAGTGTCCTACATGTTCTTTTATATAATAATTTTTTTCTTTCTGCCTGGAAACTGTAGATTGTCCAGCGATAATAAATTATAATCACTTGCAGAATTGAGCGATAGCGATTTGTGAGGAAATTCGTCATAAAAAAATAAATAAATAATGACAGCGACAATTCTGCAACTGAGCAAATTTCAGTGTTTTTGAGTTGATTACATTATTGAATAATTTTTATTATAATTATATTATTATTTGTTATAATTATTTATAATTATTTATTATATTATAATTTATAATTTTGTTTTTAAAAAAATGTCATACCCGGGATGCCTATTAGACTTTGTGTTTGGTCAGATTTAAGTGAGTTATTCCTACAGTATAAAACGCCAAATTTCCTTGCAAATAATGGTACCGCTTTCAGCACCTAAAACCAGAAAGAATCATACCGCCAGGGAGGTTAATGGTTAGTGTGTGTACACTGCAGGATATTGTAGACACACATATGACATTCAAAGGAAGATAAGAGTAATAGTAAAGAGTAATAGTAGAGTTGTTTTATTGTACTGAAGTTTTGGAGAGTCACAGAGTGCCTATTATCGGATCTATGTAAAGACTGAGTAACATGCACATATTTTTAAAGGTAAAACCCTGCAGTGGCTTGACTCTCCACTGTTTACATACTTTTTTCTGCCAGACACCTGTGTTGTGGTGCACAGGCATCATAATAGACTCAAAAGAGAATGGAAGTGCTAAGAAGAGCCGCCTCATCTTTCAGTTACCCCCCCTAAAGCATGTTGTGCCTGCGCACTGCAGCATGGGTGCAGGGCAAAAAAGTATACTTTGAACCTCTGTAGGATAAAGTCTCTGCCACAGACCCTCCTTGGTGAACTTGAACTTGAGGAAAAGTCTCTGCCACAGACCCTCCTTGGTGAACTTCAGGGGGACACCTCTGCCACAAGGCCCTCTCTGATTTGCAGTTACGGAGGTAATCCTTCTTAGGTGAATTACACCTGGATCTCCTTCTTATTTTTCGCCCAGGTACCGACTGACAGGTGATCAATCCTTCAGTGTCCGGCTACCTTGATCCCCGGTTGTTTGTCTAGGCCCTTTTGGATCGCCAGCCTCTCAATGGCGCTCCTCAGCAATACCGCTTGGGATCCTCGAAGGTGGGAACCCAGTCACTCACTGGGTCCCCTTTGCTGCTCAGATGGTGCTTTAGTGTGGCACCCTAAAGGTGGATGCCACACTGGACAAAGAAGAACCCAGAACCAATGGCGTCTGCCCCATAAATATCCTCCCCCAGTATGCACAGCGAGGCTAAACCCTCCTGATTGGCTGCTGGGGAAGAGCACCCAAACCTTGACTCCACTGCTGCCATCTACTGCACAGGGGTTGGAAGAACACCCCTGAGTGGCAGAATGAGCCCACAGCACAGCCAAGCTGAGACAGAGACCCTACTCTGCACATAAAAGTTTGGATCAGAGTTTAACTACACTCTGATCTTACTCTAAATTTAAACAGCACCAGTTCTAAAAGTAACCAGGTGCTACACACTCCTCCCACCTGAATAGACACTGTCCTCAGTGTCTCATCAAAGGGGTATTCACTGAGAGTTTGTTGAATGAGATGAAGCTCTGCTGACTTCCATCATAAAATCATGTGCAAGCACAAATGCTGTTTTTTTTGCATGTGATTTGGTATGCCTTGCCAAGTGAAACCTCCCCACATTCACCAAGCCCTGAGGAAATTTCCCTTGCAAAATACAACTTCCCTTACAAAGTGAACAACCTGTTTACCTTTAGTAAATCAACCCCACTTTGTGTTATTTAGTGTTAAGGCCAATGTTAGTAGTGGCTCCTTATTAATGAGCATTTGATTTCAGTATTGTTTGTTCTTTCGCATATTTTGCATTTATGGTCAGGAAAAGCATCCAGGAAGATTTGCACGACTATCAATATTATAAAGCAGAATGGAGAGCGCACCCTTAACCTTTGCTCACTGTTTCCTACATTTTCATGCACTGAATGTGATTCATCTGAGCAAACGCTTTATCTTTTTTTATTTTCTGTTTTATATACTACAGGCCAGGCCCTGTCTAGGTAAGGATAAAGTGATTACAAAGGCGTGTAAGAGGATATCCTTAGACATCCAATAGATGCACTTTAGGTTTATTGCTCATACTCAAGCTAACTGTGAAAACAATTTTTAAACCCAAGTAGCTCAATTGGACTTTAATAAAAGCTCACCTCTATGTCTTCTTTCATACATACATTTAGTGACTATATTTATACCCTGAGGGGAATGTGACTGCATAAGCGTGAGGGATACAGCACTTCTCAAAAGAATCAACTAATAATATCCATATACAGTACACCATTCACTAAAGTTGCTATACACTGACCATAGACAATGTATAGTCTCAGGTGTCAAAAACACAAAAAAAAGACGACATTTACAATTGTACTATATTTATACTTCAGACCATATCAACTTCCTACATTTTCACTGACTACAGTCTGGTTTGTTTGGCTGGATATCCTTGTACAGAAACAATCCCATTTCCTGAAATAAATATTATCCCCCAGGGACACAGAAAACAAAAATATGCCGCAAGTCAGCGCTGCACACATGGAGGAATAAAATGTACTCACATTGGTCTTTGTGATGTTAAATGATGTAGCTGACACACACAGCCTAATCCAATACAAGTTTTCAAATTACTAAAACAAATGCAACTGTCTTTACAAGTGCCACCGGTAGATGGTATATTTCCTTCATTGTACTTAGGGGACATCACTTTGCAATGACTAGACGATAAACAAGGGTTCGTGTGACAAGGTGACAATCAGTAATGGTACAGATTTGTCTAGCACCCAGGGCAAGGATGTGGAACTGCACCCCCTCCTCTGCTGTTAATGCATGCCATAGAATGGGTTCACTCCCCCAAGTCCATTCTCTGCCCCCTTGCTCCACTGTTCCCAGGGCAGCTGGCCCTTCTGCCCACCCCTTGTCCTGGCCCTGGTGACAATGTAGGTTTATGGAAGTAACTTGGTAGCAAAATCACAAATTATTCAATCAACCACTTCCAGACCGCCCGCCGTCATTATACTTTATGGCAGCTAGCTACCATAACCCCGGCACCCTCTTCAAGAGTGGGCAGTCCTCTTTCAGATAAAAGTAGTCTCCTCGGCGGATACTCTCTGTGGAAAGAGAAGATCCTTCCAGAAGAAGGACCGTCTCTGCAGCACTCACCAACCACTCCTCAGTAAAAGGCACGTGACAGCCTGCTTCGAGTTTGCCAAAAGGCAGCTGAAGAACTCTCAGACCATGAGAAACAAAATCCTCTGGTCTGATGAAACAAAGATTGATTTTTTTGGTCTAAATGGCAAGCGCCATGTCAGGAGGAAACAAGGCACCCATCATCACCTGGCCAATACCATCCCTATAGTGAAGCATGGTGGTGGCAGCATCATGCTGTGGGATGTTTTTTAGTGGCAAGAACTGGGAGTCTAGTCAGGGCTGACGGAAAGATGAATGCAGCAACTAAGGCCTCGTACACACGAGGGGATATGTCCGCTGAAAACGGTCCGATGGACCGTTTCAGCAGACATCTCCGCTCGTGTGTATGGGCTAGCGGACAGATTTCTCCACCCGACAGATTTCAAAGCATGCTTTGAAATCCATCCAGTGGAATCTGTCCGCCTGACATGTCTGCTGGTTAGTACACTTACCAGCAGACATGTCGTCCCCCTCCGCCGCCGCGCCGCCACCGAATGGATTCGGCGCATGCGCGGAAGTGTTTTACTTCCTGGTGCGGTGACGTGGCGGTGACGCGGCGGCGTCAACGTCACCGCCGCGTCACCGCGCCGTCCGGCGGCGGGGAATTTGATCCGATGGTGTGTACACGCCATCGGATCAAACTCCCGATCGGACATATCCGATGGAAATGGTCCGCGGACCGTTTTCATCGGATATGTCCAATCGTGTGTATGGGGCCTTAGAGACATCCTTGATGAAAACCTGCTCCAGAGCGCTCTGGACAGAGGCAAAGGTTCATCTTCCAACAGGACAACGACCCTAAGCACACAGCCAAGATAAGAAAGGAATGGCTATGGGACAACTGTGTGAATGTCCTTGAGTGGTCCAGCCAGAGCCCAGACTTGAACCTGTCTGAACATCTCTGGAGAGATCTGAAAATGGCCGTGCACTGACGCTCCCCATCCAATCTGATGAAGCTTGAGAGGTCTTGCAAAGAAAAATGTGAGAAACTGCCCTAAAATAGGTGTGCCAAGTTTGTAGCACCATACTCAAAAAGACTTGAGGCTGTAATTAGTGCCACAGCCAACAAAGTATTGCACTGTGAATACTTATGTACATGTGTTTTTTTTTGGTTTTTATTCTTAACCTCCCTGGCGGTATGATTCTTTCAGATTTTAGGTGCTAAAAGCGGTACCATTATTTGCAAGGGAATTTGGCGTTTTATACTGTAGACTTGTAATTCTTAGGAATAACTCACTGAAATCTATCCAAACAAGAGTCTAATAGGCATCCTGGGTATGATTTTTATTTTTTTTTCTTATTAAAAATTATAATATAATAAATAATTATAAAAAATTATAACAAATAATAATATAATTATAGTAAAAATTATTCAATAATGTAATCAAATCAAAATCACTGAAATTTGCTCAGTTGCAGAATTTTTGCTGTCATTTTTTTTTTTTTATGACGAATTTCCCCACAAATCGCTATCGCTAAATTCTGCAAGTGATTCTGATTTATTATCGCTGTTTTTTAGCTGCTCTAAAACAATTTTTGCCATAAAGGGACACTTTTGGTTGCTATGGGCAATCTACAGTTTGCAGGGAGAAAGAACAGTTTTTATTATATAAAATGACATGTAGTGTACAGGGCAGACCACTAGGGACATGGGGGGTGTGTATTTTTTACATACAGTACTGTAATCTATAAGATTACAGTGTACTGTATGTATAGTGTTTGTTTACTTTTTTAAATTTGGCGCTGTTCCCCCCCCTACGTCGCGACGCTCGCAGGGAAGGGAATCGGCGGAACACACAGCATCAGGCGGACATCCGCCCGCCGTGTACTGCGGGGATTCATCGCTGGATCGCAGAGAAAAGGTAAGTAAACTTTTTTCTGCATCCAGCGAGGCAAGTCCGTGTGTGGCACGGGGTTACCGATCGTAGCTTGAAAATCTCACCCCGTGCCACACACGGGAAGACCGCCAGGGAGGTTAATACATTTTCAAAAATTTCAAACAAACTTTTTTCACATTGTCATTATGAGGTATTGTTTGTATAATTTGGAGGAAAATAATGAATTTAATCCATTTTGGAGTAAGTCTGTAACATAACAAAATGTGGAAAAAGTGAAGCGCTGTGAATATTTTCCGGATGCATTGTGTATATATATATATATATATATATATATATATATATATATATATACATACACGCACGCACGCACACACACACACACACACACACACTATGAGGATTATCTACTAAAAGCAAATCCACTGTGCATTTTCAAGTGCACTGCTGAGGGGGACATGCAAGGAAAATAAAAAACAACATTTTTGCTTGCACAATATTGGATGATAAAATCAGCAGAGCTTCCCATCATTTCAGACATTTCCCTCAGATTTACAGTGACTGCACTTCCAAGGGCACTTTCAAGTGCACCTGTAGTGCAAAGTGGATTTGCCATTAGTAAATCAACCCCTGTATGTAGGTTACTGATGAGAATAATCCCAGTAACCTGGTACTGCAACATGAAGCTTATATATTGAATTTATTACAGCTTTTAGAATAAATTCTTCCTGCATCAGGAGCAACAAAATATCATGAAAAAAGGATTTAGTGAAGATATTGCTCCTGCAATAAGATTTCTAAAACGGCATTAAGTTGAAAAGTTAAAATGTCATTAATCATTTACTTACATACAGTTTCTTGCTGCCAGATCTCGATGGACAAACTTTTTGCTTGCAAGATACTCCATACCTTTAGCAACTTGTAGACCAAATCCTATGAGGTCTTTCACAGTTGGATTCTGAAAAAGACAAAATATACTTGTATGTAATACTACTTCAAGTTAAAAAAAAAAATTCTCTGGAGTGGCTAGGTAAACTGGTCTCGATCTTTAATCTGATTCCCATTTACTAAAGATGGTCTCAGTTTTTACCATTATTAGATATACCCTTATTTCTAAGCACTCTGGTTCTTCAGAAAGTGTGTTCTGTCAGTGTTTGCTATACCTGTGGATATACAGGAATATTTTCTGAACTAATATTTTCCTAGTGCATGCAGTGTGAATAGAAATTACTTATTTATTCACAAATCAGACAATGGTTTAGACATTGGCTGTGGGTCTTATCTGTAAGCTGCATCTGGCTTTTTGTTTATGCACTGGCTGATTCTTTTGTTGATGCCGATGTAAATTGGAAAATGGCAATGACTAAATTCTAGTTTCAGTTTACATTTTGTAATGCAGGATAGCAAAAAATAAAGTCCCCTGTTTGATTGCAACATATGTGAGAAAGGTTTATAAAAGGAAAAAGGAAAAAAAAAAAATTCAATTAAAATATTGCTAATAAAATTTTTTGCCAATTCCCCTTTCCTTTATTTGGTGCAAGAGCATTGGGGAAGAAAAAAGCAGGGAGGCCAACAACTATGAAGAAAAAAATATATTTTGTGGGACTGTGCATCATAAGGGTATATAATGGGCATTAAAAGTTAAACTATTTTTTTAAATATACATTAAATTAGACCCTCACTTTTTAATTTTGGATAACATGGGGAATAATTAGAACCTCTCTAGGCTTCCATTTGCTGTGTATGTCCACACTTCAGAGTCTTCCCCTCACTTCTAGGATGTAGTAAAAGAGCTTTTGGCTGGAGGTCCACTTAAGATAAAGGAGCAGCAACAAATAGGTAAGAAGACATTCACCTTTCCTAAGTGACTGTTGGTGCAGGTTGGATAGCAAAGTGTAGGCATGGGGGAAGCTTGAAAGATATCATTCCGGTGTGAACATGGCACAGGACTTTACAAACTGAATGGCACGTGGAGCAGAAACATTTTGGAAGCCTCTGCTTTTATGTGAATCAACCTTATATCTTCATTTTTCTGACCAGATCAATTTGCTTCATACATATTGAAATGTTATGTTTATAGTCGATTCACATGAAGAGCACACTTCAACCACGTATTTAGAATACTGTAGTACCTGCAATGTAAACTTACATGAGCTTCATTTCTGATAAAGTTCCTTAGATCTCCATGTTTCATGAAAGGCAGTACTACAAGTGGGGAACCCTCAGTGGGAAGGCAGATGCCCAACAGGGATAGGACATTTGGATGCGTAAAATCTTTCATGATGATGCCTTCTGTGAGAAACTGGGAAACTTCTTCAATATCTGTAATTCCTTGAAAATTGCACCAAAACCACAAATTAGTTGAAAATAAACTGTAAATGTTATTTAACTGCATGTATGTTTGGTATGGCTGGAACCAACTCTAGAAGAAATATAAAGAGACTACAAAGGGTCAAAACTGTGCAATTTTTGAGCCTTACTTAGAAGTGCAGCAGCTCTTAGTCCCTTCTCACCTCCCACAAATTTATATTGACTGGTTAAAAGCTCTTTTGGCTACACTTGTGGGTCACATGAATGCACTGTTGCTTGCTGTTGGCTAACTTCACACAGCCGCTGCAGACTCTGGTGGGATACTGATAACAGTGTCAGGATCCACCCAGATGCCTTCCAAGCAGCTGGCTCAGTCTCTCAGTGTGCCGCTGAGAGGCCAAACCAGCCGCTCCCTTCCCCTCTCCTGACCGGCACTCCACTCTGTGTTTAGAGCAGACCTGAGAACAGAACAATTAGCGGTCACATGATCACTTAGTTCTCAGCCTTAGGCCTCGTACACACGACCGAGAATCTCATCGTAAAAGAAACGTAGTTTTCCTCAACAAGGTTCTTGTCAAGCTTGACTAGAATCTTGTCAAGCTTTCCTTGCATACACACTGTTAAGACAAAATCTCGTCGTTCTCAAACGCAGTGACGTACAACACGTATGACGCTATGAAAAAGCACTGTATGATAGTGTGAAACGCGTCAGCTTTCTCATCTGATTTTTTGCTGTGACATGTTTGTTTTGTGACCAGTTTTATTAAAAAGGAACAACATTGTTTTTGGAGTGTGGCCATCCTAGTTTTTTTCTACAAATCTTGCATATCATTGCAGCGACGGCACACAAGTGTTTGGATTCAGTCATCTAGTTCTCTGGGACTTTGGTGCGGTTAAACTCTTTTTCTCACATGATCACTTAGTTCTCAGCCTTAGGCCTTGTACACACGACCGAGAATCTCATCGTAAAAGAAACGTCGTTTTCCTCAATGAGGTTCTTGTCAAGCTTGACTAGAATCTTGTCAAGCTTTTCTTGCATACACACTGTCAAGACAAATCTCGTCGTTCTCAAACGCGGTGACGTACAACGCGTACGACGGCACTATAAAGGGGAAGTTCGATTCCACTGGCGCCACCCTTGGGGCTGCTTTTGCTAATCTCATGTTACTGCATGTTAAGTTGAAAGTTTGGTGAGAGACGATTCGTGCTTTTTTAACAGCGTGATGAATGTGCTATCTCCATTACGAACGCTACTTTTACCGAAGGTGCGCTTCCGTCTCATACTTTATTCTGAGCATGCACGCGTTTCTAAGCATACACACAAATGTCTTTCTCGTCGTAAACCAGCCCGATGAGAAACACAACGAGGAAATTGAGACTCCCGAAGAGAAAAAGGAGGGCATGTTCTCTTTTTTTCTTGTCAAGAGCCACAAAATTTTTTTAGACGAAAAACATACACACGACCATTTTTCTAGGCAAAAATGCTCTGCCAACATTTTTCTTGATGGATTTTGCAGAGGAAAACAGTCGTGTGTACGAGGCTTTAGAGCCAGTCGGAGACAGCTGCAGCATCAGACCATTGCTGCAGCAGGTAGGTAGGTAGGCATGTTTCATTTTTTTTTTTTTTTACCCTTCTCCCACTCTTTTTTTAAGCAATTCATTTTAGTGAGGGGCCAATAGGAATGTATTTGGGTAAAAGGGACCAGGCAAGATTTGACCCTACTCAAAGTGTTGAAACTTTGTCTGATTAGATCTACTTGGCATTCAGGAGCAGTGAGTACTGAAAACTGTAGACATGTACAGGCACTTTGCGACAGATTAAAAAATTTAAATAAAATTTGCATGTTTTATGGATGTTTCCTTGGGAGTTATTATGTGTGATCCCATGAAAGAATGTAAATACCTCGCCAGCTTCACTGAACGCTGATGTAATGAACAGAATCACTGTTAAGAAACTCTTTATAAACTAAGGCCTTGTATACACGACTGAGGAACTCGTCGGGCGAAACACATCCTTTTCCTCGTCGAGTTCCTTGTTCGGCTGTCGAGGAACTCGACGAGCCAATTTTCTCCATTCCCGTCGAGGAAAAAAAGAGAACATGCTTTCTTTTTGGCTCGTCGAGTTTCTCGTCAGTTTCCTCATCGAAAAATGTACACACGACCAGTTTCCTCGGCAAAACACGTCTCCCAACAAGTTTCGGCTGGATTCTGCCGAGAAAACCGGTCGTGTGTACGAGGCCTGACACTTTTGTAGCCTTAATCTTCTGGTTCCTCTCTACTTTTTGCAGTTCTTCCCACCGACTCTGCGTCACCACAGGATACAGTAGTGTTCAGCAATGTAAAAGAAATTTGTATTTTCTCTCTTACTTGCTTACTTGGGTCACATATATTTGCAGCTTTAGCAACTAAGTTGCTTTCGATGCTTGCAGTCATTAACACTACATATTTCCTGTTTTCCCAACTTTTAACATACCTAATGCTATTTATATGTACAGTATGCCTGTGCTCGAGAGCTGTTTGCTACATTCTTGCTTCATTAATTATGACCTATTGACTTGGAACAACTATGTACTGTAGTTAGATATTTGTAAATTCTATTGTTACCTACATGTTTGAGGCTATGACTCAATTACTGTAGTAGTGAAACAAGGACATTAATGGCAGCCCGGGAACTTTCACCTTTTAATTATTTGCTTTTAGTTGCAGGCCTTGGTATAGGCTGATCATTTATATTAAAGTAATGCTAAAGGCTGCTGCACATTTGTTTAGCTTAATGCACTTACAGCATTGGGGGAAAAAAATCCCCAGTACTGTATTACCCTTTCGGTCACCAAACATCTTCAGCAGACATTGAGGACAGGTGAATGATAGGCTCTTATTCCCATCACTCAAATTGCTGGGTGGAGGGAGCATGGGCGAGGCTTGCTTTGCAGTGTTTGACTATGGATGCACAAATCTTGGCACATCACATGACTAGCAAGGAAGACACCTGCAAATAGGGAGGTGGGGATAGTGGCCTTGGGAGCATAATAGGTCAGTGTGGCCCTATTATGAATTTAAAAGAGGGTTTAGTATCACTTTAAACTATTTTACAGATACTTACTATTTAAAGATTTGACTGCGCAGTGTATTTTCTTTCCATCTGTATCCAAAAGAGTGCCATGATATACACATCCAAAATGCCCTGCAATGAAAACAATGGTTATTTTTCTGCTGTCTATTGATAATGGTCATATATATTTGATTAAACTGAAAAATAGGTTAAAAAATAGTATAATCAACTTTATAGTAATTTACTCTGGTTTTACAGTCATTCTGCTTGTGTGCATTCCATAATACAAATAGGCTACTCACTTTGCAAAGGGAATTATCCACAGTGCTTAGTGAATGTGGTGAAATTTCCAGTCACATGCAAGGAAACTTAAAAAAACAGTAGTGGTTTGCCTCATTCATCAACCACTTCAATACCAGGCACTTTCCCACCTTCCTGCCCAGGACAATTTTCAGCTTTTAGAGCTGTTACATTTTCAATGACAAAGTAGATTTTTATAATTTTCTTCCCACAAACAGAGCTTTCAATAGGCACATAGCAGGATATGAAATTTACATATTCTTTCATGTAAATTAACTTTGCAAACTGAACATTCTCTTTGGTTAGTGAATGCTTTCTGATGCTTTAGTAAATAAATGCCATGTTTTTAATTTCAATAGCAACAAATGAGAAGTCTTGTCAACAGTCTAATATGACAGTGTGCATATTAATATTTAGAATATAATAAGAGTCACACATCAAGTAAATACTTACCTCTTCCAATTACTTTATTGAAGTGCACAAGAAGGCGATCCACCCCAATAACCATGTGCTCAACTTTTTTCATAAGGTCTGCACTCAGGGCATTTATATCAATGTGGACATATGTCTGCAACAATGGGCTGGCAATGTCTGAATCTCCACTTGACAATATAGGAGAGAGGTCCCGGTGAGGGTATTGAGTTGGTCGGCATGACCCACTATGAGACGAGTTTGGAAACTGATCTGCAGATTTGAAAAGATATTCCAGATGTCACAAAACGTTACAGAATCTATTAAGAAAACAGTGCTTAGACATGCAGAAGTTCAATAGCTTTGATAATGTTTTTGTTGAGTCTGCCTGGGTTAGTAGTAATTGTCCCACTAATCCCCAGTTCATTAACAGGTTGATTATTTATTTACCCTACAAAATTGTGGATTCCCTTACATATGAATGACAGACTTTCTTCGGGGAAAACGTCATTACTTTACAAGATATTGTACTACTTGTACATTTTGTCATCTACTGGCAGACAACCAGCTTTACAAAGAATGGATAAAAAATGCTATAGACATGTACCATTTGGATTTCCGTTTTCCTGGCATTAATGCAATTATTATCTTTACCAATGTATGCTTTATATGGATTATAATCAACATTGTAGATGACCAATATCAAATCAGATATACAGTAGATACAAATCTTAAAGTACATTAATGCTAACCTAATTCTAACCACCATCCCTACTGCCCTTTCTAATAACAATAAGCATGAAATATTAAACAAAAGCTGTCAAATATTTACCTGCAGCTCCAGGCTTTCCCTAGATGATGTGAGCTGGTATGTTTTAAAACTTTGTATGTCAGGCAATGTGGGTAGGAATTAACTTTACTGTAGCTTTACTGTTAACTTTAAGATGTACAAACACAGGATAATTGCTGTGCATAGAAGGCTGTTCCCGACCTGTTCTGTCAATATCTAATGTATGGCCTAACCAGGAAAATTGAGGGCAGTGGCTGCGCTATAAGATATAGTAAATATACTATATACAATATATACGGTACAAGATATACAAAGCTTATACTAATCTATATATTTGCACAATTCTGATTCTTGGCACGTCGGTTGTAGATGTTGCTGCCCACAGCTGAGACCAAAAAGCCTTGGGTGGCTCGATCAGCTTAGATATTCCTAATTTTAGAATACCATCTCTGAATGCACAACACATTGAACCTTGAACACATTGAACCTTGAAGCAGAACACCACTCTGGGTTCTAATCCTGTCAGCTAAGAACAGGAAACTAAGGCTACAATTTGCACAGGCATACCAAAATTGAACAATAGAAGCTTGGAAAAAACGTTGGTCTGACGAGTCTTCATTTTTGCTATGACTTTCGGATGGTAGATTGCGAATTTGGCATAAACAACATGAAAGCATGGATCCATCCCTGCCTTGTATCAACGGTTCAGGCTGATGAAATAATGGTGTGTGGGTTATTTTTTGGCACACTTTGGACTACTTAGTGCCAATTGAGCATCGTTTAAACACCATGGCCTACCTGAGTATTGTTGCGGACCATGCCCATCCCTTTATGACTACAGTGTACCCATCTTCTGATGGATAATTCAAGCAGGATAATGCACCACAAAGCTCATCTCAAACTTGTTTCTTGAACATGACAACTAGTTCACTGTACTTCAATGGCCTCCACAGTCTTCAGATCTCAATCCAATAGAGCACCTTTTGAATGTGGTGAAACGGGAGATTTGCATCATGTCTGTGCAGCCGAAAAATCTGCAGCAACTGCGTGATGCTATCCAAGCAACTGCGTGATGCTATCCAAGCAACTACGTGGTGCTATCCAAGCAACTGCGTGGTGCTATCCAAGCAACTACGTGGTGCTGTTGCTATCGTGTCAGTATGGACCAAAAGTCTCAACACCTTGTTGAATCTATGCCATGAAGAATTAAGTCAGTTCTGAAGACAAAAGGGGGTCCAACCAGGTACTAGCAAGGTGTACCTAATAAAGTGGCCGGCAAGTGTATGTGCTAAGAGTTGGTTTAGATCAGAAATAAATATTACTTAAAGATATAATAACAATGTCTGCTGCAATATCAAAGTTTCTTGCTGAAACATATTATAATATTTTATGCCGAATTACGAAAGTATATAATTTAAGACATGTACATTGTTGCTCGATGAGAACTAGATTAATACAAACTGGAGGAAAGGAGTATGCATTGCTCATGGCATCTGGCAATCAAACTGTTTCTATCTGCCAAGGTAAACAAGCAAGCATTGGCTACTGGCTGTATGCATTCTTTTTTCACTCTGGATATTTATTATTTGATTAAATCCGTAAACGAAAGGGTGTCAAAGCTGGGCATTAAACAGTTAAAAAAAAATAAAAAAAAATAAAAATAAGGTTATATCTTATATTGTGTGTTTGCCTTAGAAAATCAAGGTTCGGTGTGCATGAAATCAAGGAAATGCCAGGAGGTGATTCATATCCTGCAGTCAGAAATGGGAGTTTTCTTAGAAGTCTTCCTCTTGTCAGGCATGCAGAGAAGCAGATAGAAAAGGAAAAAGACTTATTTCATACACAAACTCCTTGTTATCTGATCAGCAGAGGGAACAGGACTAAACAATCTTATGAGCTAATCTTAAGGGGTGTTATACAGCACTGATGTAGGGCTGAGCAATTCTCTTTTGGCTTCCACTTAACTCATAGGATTAAAGTATCCTTTACAAGCAAAACCCTAAAGCTTGTTCATTTCCCTTGCTTATAAAAAATACAAATTCTACATGTTCTTACAAGTCACCACTTCTTCTTAACATCAGACTCAGTTTCATTAATAAGAAAATAACATTTTAGTTTAATAATATATCATTTTACATACAGTATATTAGGATGAAGTATATAAATATGTATGTAAATGATGTATATAAATATGATGAGTTCCTGTTATCTATAAAACAAATGTTGTGTGGTACAAACCTAATAAAGAGTTGAAATAAAACAAAATATAATTATTGTAAATAATATGGTATATGTATTTCAGTGCAGAGAATTGTGTACAGGTATTTGCAGCACTGATATGTGGTTGACTGTGTGTCTAAAACACAACAAAAAATGTGTTAAAGTACAGGTGCATTAATGCATATATTATAGTATAAATGTAGTCAGTTATGAGTTACAGGCAACTTTGTCCTCATTTATGTGTAGGAACATTTAAAGCGGAGGTCTGCCCATCCCTGCAAAAATTAAAGCGGAGTTCCACTCAAAAATTGAACTTCCACTTTTCGGAAATCCCCCCCCCCTTCCAGTGTCACATTTGGCACCTTTCAGGGGAGGGAGGTGCAGATTCCTGTCTAAGACAGGTATTTACACTCACTTCCAGGAATGTTCTCGTGCGGCAGAACCCACCCTACCTGCACCCCTCTGTCCTCTTGGAAACACACTGTTCCCAGGGGAGAGCGGGGACCAGTGTCGGCTCGCTACTCGCGCATGCGCAGTAGGGAACCGGGCAGTGAAGCCGCAAAGCTTCACTTCCCGATTCCCTCACCGAGGATGGCGACAGGTGCAGCCGAGGGACGAGCGATTGCTCATCCTTCGGTTGCTGACATCGCTGGACTCCAGGACAGTTAAGTGTCCATATTTTAAAAGTCAGCAGCTGCAGTATTTGTAGCTGCTGGCTTTAAAAAAAAAAAATTTGGCTGAACCTCCGCTTTAAAAGCAAAAAACTACACATACTGCCGCTGCTGACTTTTAATAATAAGACACTTACCTGTCCTGGAGTCCAGCGATGTGCATGGACACGTACAGTATGATAAGACTGTTTGCTTTTAGAAGAAGAAAAAAAATACTCAAAAGCTGCTGCTTGCTTGTAGCAAGCTGAGTTCTAAGTATGCACCCATGCAGGATCCTGAGCTGGGCTATGTGCATCTATAGACACACACAGTGCTGGTAAGCCATGCCCCCCACCTCCTCCTCACAGGAGTTTGATGTCAGCAGAAGCCTATAATGCCTTGTACACATGATCGTAATTTCAGATGAAAAAAGTCTGACGGTGTGAAAGTAGCCTAAAGAACTCCCCTTATTTCTGGTTTCAGTGACCACACAGGAAGAGAGAACTGACAAAAGCCATTTATTTCTAGTTCAGAGACTATTACAGTCATTTACACCCCAGAAAATGTAAGGCCATGTACACACGATCAGACCGGTCCGATGAGACTGGCCCGACGGACCGTTTTCATCGGACCACGCTGAAGTGGTCTGATGGTCTGATGTGCGTACACACCATCAGTCCAAAATCCCATCGGGCCAGAACGCAGTGACGTAGAACCCAACGGCGTGCTGAAAAAACGAAGTTCAATGCTTCCAAGCATGCGTCGACTTGATTCTGAGCATGCGCGGGTTTTTGGTCCGATGCTTTTGTGTACTAATCAATTGAGGGCATCCCTGTAACAGTTTGTTCATAAAATATACTGTACCGTAGTTCATTTGTAGAGTGTATTTAACACAGCAGAAATTTCTACAAAGGTTTTTGTATAAAGTATATATTGTTTATACTTGAGCCTAAGAAATGGCAGGCGGCTATTGCTTTGTGGCATTATATCACTTTAAACAAAAAAAAAAAATCTGAGGAGGTTTATTAAGAGCATCCTTAGTTACCTCTTATACTGTTCCACCTTATTCTCAGCAATATGAAATCTGGGGAACTTTTGTATGAATCCTGCAGCAGCAACAAGAGTTCACTTGTTACAAGTGGCTGACTAATATCAAAGCTCATGGAATTCTGACAAGTGGAACGAGTGCTGTTATCTGCTATACTGCACATAATATTGTGCAAATATGAATCATGAAATTAGAAACTGCTCAATAGTAGGACCACAATGATGATTCACAGCTAAGTCACTAGCTTCAAAGACAATCAGTCATTTCTGCTGTAAACGTAAATTTAAACTAGATTTGAATAATACCTGTGAATGCACTTTAAAATTAGATCTATAAAGAACTTGAACTTTTTGACCTACCAGGTTTTTAAGACTTGGCTGCAACAATTTTTTTTTATTTAGGTTTGGATGGAGCAGGGTAGAGTTAGAGCCCCTGTCAGTTTTTAATCGCTGTCTGTGTCCCCATTGTTGAGATTCCCCTCACCTTCTATCAGGAGGAACAAAGAATCATAATTTGTCAGAAGGTAGGCGTGGGTGGGGGGGGGGGGGTTGTCTATCCTTCTCTGATCATCTATTTATAAATGATTTTATTCTGTATTGATAAACAGCTTTTTTACATTCTGTACTGACTCTGCTCTCCAGATTTTAAATACACTTTGCTATAGTTAACAGTAATGAAGAATGGCAGAGCAATCACACAAAGCCACAGAGAAAATTATTAGTGAAGAACCTGTCTGTGGTTTAAAAAAAATAAGAAAAATAAGCAGACTACTAATTGAAAATG
The DNA here is from genome assembly GCA_029574335.1 of Rana kukunoris. Taxonomy (NCBI): domain Eukaryota; kingdom Metazoa; phylum Chordata; class Amphibia; order Anura; family Ranidae; genus Rana; species Rana kukunoris. The sequence continues at coordinate 180,900,802 of CM056051.1, forward strand.
TAGTATTTTTATTACTTATAGAAAGGGCAGGTGAAGAAATGTACCGGAGGCAGAGAAGGAAAGATAAAGCAAAAAAAAATGATACAGAGTTTATTTCTGAATTTATTAAATGGTTGCATTTTAAAGTATAAATTCATCTTTTGCAACATGTTAAATTTTACACCCATATTTAGGGTATAACATGCTATAGATGCACTGGCCTCCGCACCCCCCCCCCAATCCCCCGTTTTAACAGCAAGCAGGGAAACTTCTCCCCCCGCTCGCTGTCACAATTATAATAAGGCCCCATACACACGAGCAGACACATTTGTTCAAATCGGTCGGGCAGACCGATTTGAACAAATCTGTCTGCTGGGAAAGTATTGGTTTGATCGTGTACACACGATCAAACCAAAATCCCCGCCGGCAGACGGCGCGGTGACGTGGCGGTGACGTTGACGCCGCCACGTCACCGCACCAGGAAGTAAATCACTTCCGCCCATGCGGCGAATCCATTTGACGCGTGTGCGAGAAGACATGTCTGCTGGTTAGCGTACTAACCAGCAGACATGTCGGGCGGACGGGTTCCCAGCCGACAGATTTGAAAGCATGCTTTCAAATCTGTCGGCTGGCCAAATCTGTCTGCTCGCCCGTACACACGATCGAATCTGTCTGCTGGGACGGTCTGGCAGACCGTTTCCAGCAGACAGATTTGGTCGCGTGTACGCGGCCTAAGACTCATATCCAAGATGGCTGCACTGGGGCCTCACAGTGGGAGGACAGAGCTGGACCCCAGGCACTGGTAAGTACCTGATTTCTAAAAGACAGCAGCTACAGGATTTGTGGCTGCTGACTTTACAAAAAACAATAACAGACATGTTTCTCATTAACCTCTGTAAATTTAACACGATTTTCAGGAATCAGGATTAGTTTTATTTATTTTTATGTAAACCATTATAACAACCTCGTTATAAAATAAATGACAAAGTCTCCCACCTTCTGGAAATGTAGCCCGATAGTCCACAGATTCACTAGATACCATTTCGGTGGTAGGACTAACACTCCTTGCGCTCACTAGTCTGTCCAAGTGAGGGGTATGTACTCTCCCATCAAACAAGACACGTTCGCCACCTTTATCTGAAAGAATTGTCATTGGAATGTTAGCAGAATACCCAGAATCCATATTGATTTTTCCTTTCATTATATATATATATATACACATACACTGTATATAAAAACAAGTTTACCTTTCAGCTGTCTTCTTTTTTTAACACAAAAAAAAATTCCAAGTATGACAAAAAGCAGGATCACACAGGACACAACTCCACAAAATATTCCAGTGTAGTTTTGATTTTGCTGAAACATTACTTTGCCAATGACAATGGATGAAACTTCTTGCATCAGCTTGAAAATAAACAGACAGATATTTATTATCACTGTATGTGAAGGCAATACTGTATAAGCAGGTAACTTTCATACAATCAACTGGTTCATTTTATCGACTGATAAAAGGTTGTATCAACCACAATTGTTACCCATTTTTATAAATGATCTACACAAATCTCTCTTTACTCTACGTACGTATTATTCTATATTTTCCAGTCTAACACAAAGTCCATGATTGTCCGATTCTACAGATGAGTTCATACTATTTACATTATGTGAAGGTGGTTTTTAATATAGCTTCTTTTGGCATCTACCTTAAATTTTTGAAAACAAGAGGGCATGTAGTGGTGAGCAGAGATATACTCTTTCTACAACCTCATCAACCATTCTCACCATGTGGTTTTTAAGCTGATTTCTATGTATCTATTGTCTAGCTTCAATCTTTACCCAGACTAGCTTTTCCTCAAATTAGGTCTAAAACAACTTAGTCTTTTTGACGTAGCTTCGTGATGTCATCACGCCCGGAAGGGTCTGATTGGTTTACATTGCAATATTGGATGTGTGGTTTTATCTTGCTTACACGTGAGTGCATATTTTGGACTTTTAATAAGAAATGTATGCAATTTTACACTATGTTGAGCATATTGTTTCCTTTTTATTTTTTCATGTGATTGTATATGTGAGGAAATACTGGGGAGGGGGGGGGGGGGTCTTAAAAAGCAAGCCTTAAGCAATATCTCCCCCGTTTATCTACACTGGGTGAAAGGCCTGGATGAAATGTGAATTTATCTATACAGAGCGCTCTTCAACCAGAGAGTCAATTTTTCCGGTAAGTCTTTAGATGTGCCTCTCTGGTGGCAGTGGTCCAGTCTGGTAAGAGATTGACAACACGTTTTCTCTTTTTGGCATTTGGAGGATTCAATATAATTTATTACTACATTTTGGTACTTTTATTGTCCTTTTTACTTGTTTGATTATGTTTCTAACATTTTTAAGAATTCAGTGTATTTTTGTATACATTTTAGAATAGTTAACAATGAAATTAGAAGACCCTTAAGCCTCTTCCCATAATCACTCTTTCTTAAATATTCTTATAACAAAAATTGTCAAAAGAGCACCATAGTCACACCCACGACATGTTGGTAATTTTATGTAAGCCAAAAACTTGGTTGGTGAATAAGCTTCAATGTTAATATCTGCATATTTTACATCTCAGGCCACGTACACACGATCAGACCGGTCCGATGAAACTGGTCTGAAGACCAGTCTCATCGGACCAAATTGATCGTGAGTATGGCCCATCGGACCGTTGTCCGTCGGATCAAAGTTTTTAAACTTGCTTTAAAATCTATCCTACAGACACCTGTCCGTTGGACCAAAACGATGGTTAGTACACAAAAGCATCGGACCAAAAACCCGCGCATTCTTAGAATCAAGTCGACGCATGCTTGGAAGCATTGAACTTTGTTTTTTCAGCACGTCGTTGTATTCTACGTCACCGCGTTCTGGCCCGATGGGATTTTGGACTGATGGTGTGTACGCACATCAGACCATCAGACCACTTCAGCGTGGTCCTATGAAAACGGTCCGTCGGACCAGTCTCATCGGACCGGTCTGATTGCGTGTAAGTGGCCTCAGGTTTAAACTATTCTTCTGGCTATTGGTCACTTGACTTAAACCATTACATATGTAAACTCATTTTTATAACTCACCTCCAGTATCTCACAAATATTCACAACACATACAAACATGCATCCCAATGCTCCCCCCATGCTTTCACTCTGAGCATTCTTTGTGTCTCTTTGTTTTCTCCCACTTTTAATAAAGTACGTTATTTTTGTGCTTGTTCTTTTTTCTTGCACCTACTCTCTTTAGCCTCCTTTTTCGTTTTTTTATTGCTCTCAGTTCTGCCTCAAAACACAGGGGTTCTTATACCCTACAAAGCAATTTATGCATGTTGTGTACAATCTAACCCTAGGAGGACCCAGCAATTTGAAAACTAAACTAAAATGGTCGAAAAACCCAGGTACTGGTAAGTACCGTATATACATTTCAGAAGAAATAAGAACATTTAAAAGCAAAATGGAAGGATAAGGTAAGTAAAGAAGGACTGCACTAAGGTAAAAGAAGCTATTTAGGAGAATTTTTTTTACCTTTACAACCCCTTTAAGCTTTGACAATAAAATCTGGAAGCTGATTGATTTCTGTGCAGAACTGCACCAGATTTTGCATACTCCAGTTTCAGTAAATCCCCCCTATTGTTTCTTGCTATTGCTTTTACAACACGGAATAGAGCATGCAAATTCATTTTTTTTTTTCATTTTTTTTTTTTACTGAATTCTGTAGTAGTTCTGCAACAGGCTGTCACTCAAATAAGAAGCTCTCACACAGAAGTAAAATATTTCACAGCAAAGGTAATGATGCATACACAAAATTAGTAATTGGAAGATGCATTTCAAATTTAGGTGCTGACTATCAGATTTTAACATGAAAAATCAAGAGAAAAAAAAAAGAAAAAGTAAAACATTTCCTAGCCGTTTGGCTTTTATCATTTGTCCCTGAAATCTACCTGGTCTGATGTATCACAATAGGCTATATGCAATTAGAACATATTGAAACTATCTGCATGCCTGGTAGGGGATATTCAGTCTGAGCTGCACCTGTCTTGTACAGCTTCTTCAGTTAATTATAAGGGAGCTGTACACTGCTAGGAGATGACAGAAGTTTGTAATTCACAGCAGGTGAACAGCTTAATTATTCATGATTTCTTTTCAAATACATTTTGAAAATGCAATCAACTGTAACAAAACGACTGCTCGACAAAATAATTACAAATATGACAAAGGCATACTCTGACCTTGAGAGGTATAAATAAATGTACACAGAGAACGGAGGCTTCGCAAATAATGAAACTCTTTGTAGAGTAACAGGTGATGCAGCAAACTGTATTGCATGCGGATCTTACCTCTATTTTTAACTCACTGTTGGATTTGATCAGATCACTGGAAATGGCGCAAGAGACAAAATCAGATTTGGACTGGATGATTTCACAGCTTTTGTTACCAACCTTCAGTACTTCACCTCTAACAGCTTCAGAGTCAATATAATCTCCCTACAATCAAATGAGCAAAACAAATTGTACAATATGAAAAAAACTGCAGGAACTAATGCAAAACATATGTATAATACAAATGCTTAAAACTATTAGGGTAGATGTCAACTATCAAGAAACATTGGCTTAACTACTCCACGCTAAAAATCAGGAGTTGGTGGAATATGGTCTGTTAAACCATAAAACATTTTTTATCCCAGACTTTGTTAGATCTAATAGCTTATATCTTGACATCCTCATATTTATATAAAATATTAGGAGGTTTCGATGATTTACAAAGCTTCTTGAATTGGAACAAAGGCTATATGGAAGCAACTGATTGCACAATATGAGACCTTTACCATCCTCTGGTCTCTTAAGATCTACTTAGGTATGTAAAGCATGTTGTGTAGTTCAGCAGTACAAGAATGAAATTTTTAGGAATGGGTTGAATTCTCCCTTAATGCAACCATGTCGTTGGCAATAATAATAAATGAATGTGCTTTATGTGCCAGCTGCCCATTTAATTGTGCTGACATCTATACAAAGCCTCCATTGCTTCTCCCTGTCACTCACTCTCCATCAATGCAAATGCCGATGATGTGATGATGTCGGTGTCTATGCTTTGAAAACTGTCTGCAGCATTTATACTTTGCATAATGGTGATAACTAGAAACGGTTCTTCTTTTTTTCCTTCTGTCAATGATCTGTCACCAACCTTGATATCACAGACAGTAAGCAAGGGAAGAAAGTAAGATAGGTTTTCTGGTAGTACCTAAGCCAAAAAATGGCCTTGGTTAAATAACACCAATGCACTTCCTTGTACAAAAGTTAAGCCCAATAAACATAAGAATAGTAATATTATTAAAGAAAGGGTTAAAGGGATTGTAAAGGTACAATTTTTTTCCCCCCTAAATAGCTTCCTTTACCTTAGTGCCTTCTTCCTTCACTTACCTCATCCTTCGATTTTGCTTTTAAATGTCCTTATTTCTTCTGAGAAATCCTCACTTCCTGCTCTTCTGTCTGTAACTCCACACAGTAATGTGAGGCTTTCTCCCTGGTGGGGAGTGTTGTGCTCGCCCCTCCATTGGACTACAGGAGAGTCAGGACGCTCACTAACACACAGCTCCTTTCTCTATCTGCTACGTAGTCCAAGGGAGGGGGCAAGCACAACACTCCACACCAGGGAGAAAGACTTGCATTACTGTGTGGAGTTACAGACAGAAGAACAGGAAGTGAGGATTTCTCAGAAGAAATAAGGACATTTAAAAGCAAAATGGAAGGATGAGGCAAGTGAAGGAGGACTGCACCAAGGTAAAGGAAGCTATTTAGGGAAAAAAAATATTTACCTTTACAACCCCTTTAATGTTTTCATTTGTTACCATTGTAGGTATATTGCCATTGTAGTTATATCCCTGGCTTTTACTGGTAGCATAATTCCACTTTTGTAATCACATTTTTGAAAACCCCACTATATGTTTGTTATATGTTCCCGCTCATACAGCATATATAAAAAAAATAATTAAAAATGTATTTTTTTACCTTTTAGGCCTCGTACACGCGATCAAATCTGTCTGCTGGAAACGGTCGGCCCGACCGTCCCAGCAAACAGATTCGACCGTGTGTACGGGCAAGCCGACGGATTTGGCCACCCGACAGATTTCAAAGCATGCTTTGAAATCTGTCGGCTGGGAACCCGTCCGCCCGACATGTCTGCTGGTTAGTATGCTAACCAGCAGACATGTCTTCTCGCACACGCGCCAAATGATTTCGACGCATGCGCGGAAGTGTTTTACTTCCTGGTGCGGTGACGTGGCGGCGTCAACGTCACCGCCACGTCACCGACACGTCAGCGCGCTGTCTGCTGGCGGGGATTTTGGTTTGCTCGTGTGTACACGCGAGCAAACCAAAATGCCAGCAGAAAGATTTGTTCAAATCGGTCGGACAGACCGTTTTGAACAAATCGATTGCCTCGTGTGTACGAGGCCTTAGATATTTCTAAGGAGAAGTTATCATGACTGATTCTAATGCCTCGGTTTTCTCGAGGGGAAAACGGCCATGTTTGCCTTTGGTCGAGAAAAGTGGCCGTGTGTATGCTCCATAACAGTTTTCCCGACATGAAAACTGTGAGCAAAAAAATTAAAACTTGTTCTCTGTTTTCCCGCCACAATTCTCCTCATTATTTTGCTTGGTGGTTTTCCTATGGAAAACACTGCAGTGAAGCATACACATGGCCGGTCTTCCCGACCAAAGCTGTCATGGCAGTTTTCCTGTCGGCAAACAGGTTCTCGGTTTTCCCGGCGGACTCTTGACCGCCGAGAAAACCGATCGTGTGTACGAGGCATAAGAAGTAGCTCTGTCCCCACACAGAGACTATAGCTATACATTATTAACATATACCATAAGATGTTAACTTCTAAATGTTTAACCCTTTGGTAGTACAGACAGTGTTCAAATCATCGAGTTTACAGCTGAATATAAAGAACTGCAAACACAGTACAGTCAGGGATACTTATAGTAAACATTACACCAGAGCCCCCTCCTAAACATCACAGAGAGCATGTAAGGATTTTTAAACAAGTAAAATCATTTTAAAAGGTAACCAGCAATTTATTTATTTTTGTTATACTATGTTAATGTGACATGTAAAAAAGTATAAAGTAGGTGTTATCACAATCTGGCTGCAAAAGTGGAAATACTCTTTAACATATAGATATTTAAATGGAAACAATAGCCTTTTGTCCATTTTAATTTACATATTTTTTTACATGTTTATATAATGATCTTTTTTTGATACATTTGTTCTGTTTCAATCATTTTTATTAAGTGTAATAGAAAAAGTTATACAAATATTAGTCAGGTTTGTTATTTTGTGAAAACACAATAGCTTTTTAAGTGGCTTCGATAATATCTGGTGCCAAGAACTAATGTAGTCCCTGAGCTATTGTACATACAGCCTTCAGAATTCTATGCGGCTTGCTGGCACAGGCACAGTACTGCACTCCACTGGCTCAGCAAAAGAAAATAAAAACCCAGAACTCTGTTTCTAAAGACATGACAAGTGTGATCTGTCATGTTCCTTTTTTTTCAATGTGAGGGTGGGGCAGGTCAAAAGCCAAATTTAGCTAATAACGTCACTTTTAATTTAACTGTTAAGGACCGTACACATGATTGGATTTTTCGACAACAAACGTGTGATGGAAGTTTTTTTTCCGGAAAATCCGACCGTTTGTATGTTACATCGGAAAACTGTTGTCAGATTTTCCGACAAATGTTTTATAGCATACTTTAAAACTGTCCGACAACATGTAATGTTGGATTATCTGATCGTGTGTACACAAGTCTGTCGAAAAAAAAAATACAAAGTACAAACACACATGCTCAGAAGCAATGCTAACCATAGCACAACATTAGCAGAAGTTGCCCAAAGGGGCCTTGGACTCCAGCTCTGTGACTGGCCTCAGTCACGGCACTCACTAGTGAAGAAACTGCTTGGAGGGCATGACATCATTGGCGAACTACAAGGTAAATATTTCCTAAACGGTGCACGTTTAGGAGATATTTACTGTACCTATAGGTAAGCCTTATTATAGGCTTACCTGTAGGTACAACTTCCACATTGGGGATTTACAATAACTTTAATGTCAATAATCTTGTGAAACATACTAGACTTTCTAGTATGAAAGTCCAGCATTACCTGTATACTTGTTATCTGTCTTTTTCTAACTTTATATTTCTAATCCAGATAGGTCCTGCCTCTGTTAGCTTCAACTCTGACTCATTCTGCGGTGGGTTTGAAACTGGATATCCTGCTATTCAGTACTTTGCAAGACAGACTATTCAGCCTATTCTGAACATAGCTTTCAGAAAAGTAAAAGTAGTACGTTGTATATCAGCCTTGAGCTTGCCACCTGCTGGCTGCAAATGGTAAAAAATGAAATATGCATATGCAATATATTTGTTGACGAGGAAATAAAGAACTTACAAAACACTACAGGGGCAATTTATCAAATGTGGTGCAGACACATTCTGGAGCAGTTGGCAATCAGTTTCTATCTTCATATTGTTCGGTTGAAGTGGAACTAAATCCATTGATTAGTTACATTCAAGGTGTGATAACTTTCACAGTTGCTTGCTTGTCAACCGAACTGTCAAGCCATCAAACAGCTGGTATCATAACTGATCCCATGTGCAGCTCCATAGCAACTGCAGATCAAGCAGAGGCTGAAGCAGCCCATAGATTATGCAACTTCATGAAGGAAGGAAGGAAAATTGCGCAATTCTCCCAGCAACACAGTTGGTGTTGATGGGAGACTCTCTCTTGCAGTGCTATTGTGTTCTGCCAAAGAAGAGAGCGGGGAGCCTTCCTTGCTAGAAGAACACAATGGTCACTGCTGGCAGCTTTAGCCACTGGCAGTGATCGCATGAAAAAAACACACAGGCTGGTTGTACTGAAGTCGATCGATAAAGACTGACTTCAGTACAACCAGCCTGCCCAGATGGATGGAGGCGGAGCAAATGTCAACCGATCCCAGCTGAACTGGTTGATATTCGATGCATCTATGGCCAGCTTAAGATGGCAGCTTCCTTGGCTGTAAAGGATAAAAGGGTTTAGTTCTACGGGGTTGTAAAGGTTTGTTCTTATTTTCTAAATAGGTTCCCTTAAGCTAGGGGTCTCCAAACTGCGGCCCGAGGGCCAGATGTGGCCCTTTGCTAGCCTTTATCTGGCCCTTGGGGCACTATTCCTACCATTGAGCACCAACAAATGGGGCACTATTTTTTCCACCAATGCCAATGATGAGATACTATTTCTCCTACTAATAGGAGCACTACTCCTCCTTTTGACCACTAATCCTGAGGCCATATTAATTGTCACTGATGTTTGGCCTGGGACATTTTCTGCCCCTGCTGGCCACAATCCGGCCCTCCTAAAGTCTGACGGACAACACACTGGCCCTTTGTTTGAAAAGTTTGGAGACCTCTAAGCTAGTGAATTGTTGGTTCACTAACCTTTTCCTTCCTTTTCCCTTCTGAATTTTTTTCTTTGTTTTCTTTTTCTGAATTTATCACTTCCTGTTCCTCCTCGGTAAGCTGTTCTGGCTGACTAACCCCCAGCCAGAACCGCTCGGATGATGGGGGCAAGCTTACTGAGGAGAAACAGGATGTGAGAAATTCAGACAAAGAAAAAAAACATCTAGAAGGAAAATTGAAGGAAAAGGTAAGTGAACCAACAATGCACTAGCTTAACCACTTCAGGCCCGCGCTACCGTCGGATGACGGCAACAGCGCGGGCCTGAATATCCAACATGCCGTCATTTGACGGCATGTACTTCAGGCGTTCCCAGCGCGCGCTGTAGAGCGCGCTGCGGGGAAGCCCTGTGTTGTCCGTGTCCCTTGGACACGGCCAATCACAGATCGCGGCGAACGGCCAATCAGAGTGGCCGTTTGCGATGCGATCTGTGGGCGAATGAGAGATGATCTTCTCATAGATCATCTCTCATTGCCGTTTTACACAGAGACAGCGTCCTGTCTCTGGAGAGGAGGAGCCCGATCTGTGTTCCTTCCTACATAGGGACACAGATCGGTCACCCCCCCTCCCCCCACAGTTAGAACACACCTAGAATACACATTTAACCCCTTCCTCACCCCCTAGTGTTAACCCCTTCAATGCCAGTCACATTTATACTGTAATTAGTGCATATTTATAGCACTGATCGCAGTATAAATGTGAATGGCGCCAAAAATGTGTCAAAAGTGTCCGATGTGTCCGCCATAACGTCGCAGTTCCAAAAAAAATCGCAGATCGCCGCCATTTCTAGTAATAAAAAAAAATAATAATAATAATACTTCTCTCCCCTATTTTGTAAGCGCTATAACTTTTGCGCAAACCAGTTGCTTATTGCAATTTTTTTTTTTTTTACCAAAAATATGTAGAAGAATACGTATCGCCCTAAACTGAGAAAAAAAAATGTGTTTTTTTTTTTTAATTGGGATATTTATTATAGCAACAAGTAAAAAATATTATATTTTTCTTCAAAATTGTCGTTCTTTTTTGTTTATAGCGCAAAAAATAAAAATCGCACAGGCGATCAAATACCACCAAAAGAAAGCTCTACTTGTGGGGAAAAAAGGACGTAAATTTTGTTTGGGAGCCACGTCGCACGACCGCGCAATTGTCAGTTAAAATGACGCAGTGCCAGAAGCTGAAATTTTACCTGGGCAGGAGGGGGGTGTAAGTGCCCAGTATGCAAGTGGTTAAAGGAACACATTTAGAAAATAAAACACTAACCTTTACAACCCCTTTAAGCTTTGAAAATGAAAGAAAGCAGCTGATTGGTTGCCATTCACAGCTGCTCATTTTATGGTTACTCTGCTTTTGATACATTCCCATCTACACATTTGTTTTAAAATACTGCATTTTAATAAAAAGTAAGCAAACAAAACATTAAACAAGATTTTCACTAATGAACATTCAAAATTCAAATTTCAAAACATACCTTAATTTCTAGAATGTTTTTATTGCCCCCAGAAATAACTAGTGGCTTATCAATTGTTTTAAACACAGGGTTGATTACAAATGTGAATCCAGAAGCAGAAGATATCACTCCATCAAAAATGAAAAAAGCCTGTGTGACAATTGGTGGCTTCAAGTTTAAATCTTTCAGGGATGGAGTTGACCCGCAAACTAATTCAGAAGTAGATCTGTGGGTACAGGTCTGCAAATAAAAAAAATGAATACATATAATTGCTCATTATACATTGGCAATGTTAAATACAAGATAAAGAAGTACGTTAGTTTTACTATGGTTATTCCACTTATGTCAGTGGCAGGATCCAATTGAGTGAAATAACCCATAGAAACCAATAAGATTTTAGTCTTTACACATTTCACATATAAAAAATTAGCTATAAATGTTTATCGCTGTTTCAGTTGCTGTGGATTAAATCAGTATTAAACCCAAAAGAAAACACATATTATTGTATTTGTTTCCTTTTGTAGGCTTTCATTTTTTCTATTTAAAAGAAAACGACTTTAACACTGACCAGGGTGCTTAAAATGCTCATCTTTTATTTTCTTATACAGACCTTTATCCCAAGGAGAAAAGAGCTGTTTGCTGTAACTAATTATACGTATTAGCTGGAGTTTGGCTTCAGTATGTTAGTGTATTTGAATCTACTAATACATCTGAAAATCCCCTCCCCGCAGACTAACAATGCTGCTGTCAAAATCTGCCCCCCTGTGGTCATTCATCCTGAGTGCTGTCAGGAGGCGTGTTACTGATCAGATTACAGGACAAAACAGGGGGAAAAAAGCCCCCCCAAAAAATAGCCAATGCAGCCATCACATCTAGTGATTGGTAAGCTACAATACATTGTAGCTTAATAAACCCAAGACTCCTATTGGCCTCTGAGACCCACGGGAGTACTACAGGCGGGGCAGCCTTAAGAGACACATCACTGGAGATGATTTGGAGAAAAGTGGGAAAAATTACGTTTTTGCTACATGTGATTTGTTACGCCAGTAAGCTGGGAGTTCTGGGAGACTGGGTGTGGATATATTTGTGTGATTTATTACATTGTTTCTATTGTGGATATCTCCAGGGGGGATACTTTGTTATTACCTTCACATGGTTTTGAGAACCACCAGCTGTACAGGAGGATTCCTCCATACATAGAACTTTCACCATCCAATTAATTCAGTTTATTTATGTATTTGTACTGAACTTATTGAATTTGTATTGTATCCACATACCGTCTGGTGATCATTTGGTGTTTCATCCATCACTTGCACTTTGTGTTTATTATATCTTTATTTATAGCATTTTTGTGTTTATTGCTATATTTATTTAGCACCCCTCACAGGGATTTTCTTAGCGCTAATCACCTTTTGTATTTATTTCATTTATTGTGTACAGTGAACACTGCTAGATTCTGTAGCTTTAGAACACGCTATCACTCACCTCGTTTACATTCGCTTTTTACTCATTAGTAGCGCAAAAGCTTTCACCTTAAATATATTTATTTATTGTTATTTGAATAAAGTTTAATAGATTTCAATTAAAATACCAATAAAGGTGCCACGGCCATTTTAATACCAAAAGCAACTGTGTCATGGTGTTTTTTTTATTAGTAATATGTTTAGTCAATGTAATTGTGCAACCTACAATTTCATGGTTTTCTGGCAGGATCAACATGCATTTTTCCAGCAGAAAATGCATTTAACCTGAAAAACACAAAAGCAATCACCACATCTAATGACCCTCAAGCTAAAATATATGAATTAAACATTTGTTTTTGGATTTAGATATGCTATGAGATTTTATTAAAATGGGTAGAAATATTGTTCCAAAACAGTATTATATAAAGGGAGGTGTTCTGTTAAATGTGTGCACAATCCCTAATTTTGTTAACAAAGAAAAAACTGAAAAATTGGGCGTGCAAAATTATTCAGCCCCCTTAAGTTAATACTTTGTAGCGCCACCTTTTGCTGCGATTTCAGCTGTAAGTCGCTTGGGTTATGTCTCTATCAGTTTTGCACATCGAGAGACTGAAATTTTTGCCCATTCCTCCTTGCAAAACAGCTTGAGCTCAGTGAGGTTGGATGAAGAGCGTTTGTGAACAGCAGTTTTCAGTTCTTTCCACAGATTCTCGATTGGATTCAGGTCTGGACTTTGACTTGGCCATTCTAACACCTGTTTATGTTTATTTGTGAACCATTCCATTGTAGATTTTTCTTTATGTTTTAGATCATTGTCTTGTTGGAAGACAAATCTTCGTCCCAGTCTCAGGTCTTTTGCAGACTCCACAGCAGTCTATCTTCGGTACGAAAATATTCAGGTTCTTTATTATCATTAAACTTTTACAATTGTGCTCAAGCTAACATTCCAGCGCAACCAAGGTGCATAGATTATAATAAAACCTCCCAGCAGTAACTATTGCATTGTCGCACCCAACGTCTTTGCTGACGTCTTTCGTAGCTGCAGACTGACCACAAATCACAGCAATACACATTACTAACCTCTTTGTTAACACTTGCCACCAATAGAGAGGAGCTTTTACAAGCTGGTCCACTTTATTAGCCAACCACATAATGATTAGAGAGTCACTAGAAGAATGAGCAGCAGCTTATCCCATACAAACCCCTTGCTGTGTTTAGAATCATGTAATTAATGAATACCTAATCACTCAACCAACCACACACAGAAATGACAATTAATTGCTACCCACTGGGAACTTAATCTGTTTTAGTCACAAATGTATGAAAAAAAACTTTTTTCATTTTGAAAAAAAAAAAAGCAATGATTTATATTTATTTATTACTGTTAACTTAACTATGCATTTATTCATTTATGAATATTTGTTGAATTAAGTGTTTATTAAACTATGGTCCAGCACTTCCTGATTTTTGTCCATGTATAGCCAAACTTAAGCTGGCCAACTATGGATTGAAATTTGGCTGGTCCAGCAGGGAATTGCCAAATTTAGAACCATGTATAGACAGGAAGGTTGTACAGATGTAGAATTCTGTACAACTGCCCTGTAGGATTTTGCTGCTTGATCAGCGCTGCAGGCTATAGTGTATTCTGATGGAGGGGAAGCCTTGCTGATATCAGATCACAATAACTCACTTGGGAGGATTCCCTTATCCACATTGAGTGTGTGGATGGGGAATCCCAGGGATGGTTGAATGAAAAAAATAATAATTCATGGATGGGCTGGCTAAGATAATACACAAATATGGTATATGCATAAGGAGCTATATTTTAAGTGTCAGATATGTATCAGAGATATAATCATTGAATGGTCCCTTTCTCCTCCAACATATAAACTAATAATAATTACTAAGCCTAACCAACTACTTTTTTTTTTCAAATAACATTTTTATTATGGTTTTCTGCATAGAAGATACAAGAGCATACAAATCCGCAAAATATAGAACGCATTATGTATCCAGACTGTCAAACAAGTACAATAAAGTTTTGTCATTACACACTGAAACAGTAACAGGCACACATGTAATATTGGTAGCAATGCCACATGGTATCATGGAATAGTATCCGGCAAACTATGTGGGGCAGAGAGAGTCACAAGAGTACTCTTGTAGACAGGGCCGCCATCAGGAATTTTGGGGCCCCTTACACAGCTTCAGGCATGGGCCCCCTGGAGCAGAGAGTAGCGGGGGGGGGGGGGGGGCTGCTGCTGCCACGAATTGAGAAGCAGGGGGCCCTTTACAAAAAGAAGAAATAAAGAAAAATTTATATAAAAAAGGGGGGTAGCCATCCGGGGCCCTGGGGACCTCTGTGCCCTTTAATAAAAAGAAAAAAAGAGAGAAAATATATATATTTTAAGAAGGGTGGTTGCCAACTGGGGCCCCGGGGACCTTATTTTTTTTTTTATAAAAGGAAATTACAAAAAAAGGGGGCTTTCCATTCGGGATCTCTGGGCCCTTTAATAAAAAGAAACCTCTGGGCCCTTTAAAAAAAAAAAGAAAGAAAGAAAAAAATATATATATAAAAAAGAAATAAACATTTATATATAAAAAACCTCTGGGCCCTTTAATAAAAAAAAAAAAAAAAAAATATATAAACAAAAATAAAAAATACAATTATAAAAAAAGGGGGTTTGACACATGGGGCCCTGGGGACCTCTGAGCCCTTTAATAAAAATACATCTATATATTAAAAAAAAGAAATAAAATAATATAAAAAAGTAAAAAAAATTATAAAAAAGAAGGATTGTCAACCGGGGGCCCTGGGGACCTCTGGGCCCTTTCATAATAATAATAATAATAATATTATATATATATATATATATATATATATATATATATATATATATATATATACATATATATATATATATAAAAATAAATATGAAAATAAAAGAAATAAAAACATATATAAAAAATATATTTTTTTTATTAAAAAAGGGGGGTTGTCATCTGGGGTCCTGGGGATCTCCAGGTCCCTGTGGACCTCCGGACCTCTAAAAAAATTAAAGAAAAAAAATTGGCCCTTTTAATAAAAAATAAAAGAAAAATATATAAAAAAAAAATATTTTTTTATAAAAAATAAATAAAAAAAGGGGGGTTGCCATCCAGTGCCCTGGGGGCCTCCGGGCCCCTGTGGACCTCTGGACCTCTAAAAAAAATAAAAGAAAAAAAATTGGCCCTTTTAATAAAAAATAAAAGAAAAATATATTAAAAAAAATATATTTTTTTATAAAAAAATATTTTTTTTTATAAAAAAAAAAAGAAAAAAAAAGGGCTTGCCATCTGGGGCTCTGGTGGCCTCCGGGCCCCTGGGGACCTCCGGACCTCTAAAAAAATAATAAAAAAAATTGGCCTTTTAATAAAAATAAAAATATATTAAAAATGTATATTTTTTTTATAAAAAAATATATTTTTTTATAAAAAAATATATTTTTTATAAAAAAAAAGGGCTTGCCATCTGGGGCCCTTGGTGGCCTCCGGGCCCCTGGGGACCTTCGGACCCCTAAAAAAAAACCTGATGGCGGCCCTGCTCGTAGAGAGAGAAAGAGGGATAGAAAAAAGGAAAATGGTAGCTCATTCACCCGGTCACGGTGGGTCCTCCTGAAGGTACCACAGCTCCCAGATTCTGTCATCTAACCAACTACTTTTAACAATAAGAAGTGGTCACAAGGTTATATCTTGGAAAGATTATCAATTATTTCTTCTTGTCTTGGAAGCGAGCACTTTAGCATACGTTCTGCAACAGTAATTTGGCTGACTTGCAAAGACAAACTGCAATGGGTCCCAGAGGCTGTGATGTAACCGAGCCTAGGTAGATCTCTAAATACAGATTAGGTGGCAAGATACTGAAGACCCAGAACTTGGTTTGGACTCTGGCAACCATGTCTCTGAGTATCAGATTTGGTCATACCTGTAAATTACAAAAACTGATATATGTTCAACAACTAAAACATGTATGACAAAACTGATACTGTATATGCTCACCAACTAAAACAAAAGTGTAATGTATGACAAAACTGATATACTGTATGCTCACCAACTAAAGCAAAAGCGTAATGTATGACTTATTTTGCACTCTGACTGTTTAAAATTAAGTAATATATTCTTCATATGAAAATCCTCCCCCATATGGGCAGATTATATCTAAAATGGAATGTTTTTCCCGAACTTTTACCTTCACGTTTTTCCTTCAGAGTTTATCTTTGATATTTATTCCTGGCTTGTACGCAATAACAAGAACACACAACAATGAGCATCTCAAGTGTTGGAACTAATGGAAAAGGGGGGGGGGGAGTTTTAAGCTCCCCTTCCCTCATGGTATTGCGGCAGCATGGTTTCAAGTATCCCCTCAGGTTGAAAAAGTGTGGGAAGACTTCCCATTGGCACCTGACCTCTGGAGAGGTCATATGACCACTGTATCTGGCTAGTTTAGGTGATCTGTGGGGACATTTTAAAATAAAAAGGGGGAGGTCCAGTCGCCTCAGTAGCATCAAACTGTGGTGTTACCTCCCTTCAGTCACAGCTAATTTATTGTGTGGCAGTGTCATCTTATTTAAGGGGGACAGTTTACTTATTTTGAACATGGAATTACTTTATTAATAAAAAGTGTTAGTGTTATTGAAGTGAATATTGAAATATGGGTTTAAAATGGAGAATAAAAGTTTATTGCTTTATTAAAGCCAATAATAATATATATTTATACATATATTTATCCAAAGGAAAGTGTGAGTTTGTTAATTTAAAAAATAAAATAAATCTGCTGTCTGCTACCCCATAAATATCCATTAATGTGCATTGACACAATGGGGGTGATTTACAAGTGTAGTAGAGAGTGTTTGCAAAGGAATGTAATCATTTTATTTAGAGCTATTCATGCTGTGAGATTGCAAGTGTATTAATTCGGTGAGAAAAGGAGCAAAAATCGATTGTTATAATGCTATTTTCTCACCAGGTCAAATGTATATTTGGGGTGTGCAGTTCCCTTACATCCATGTGACTTTTCAAGGGTTTCAGCTTTTTAGTAAATCTACCCCATTAACCTATGACACATAGGCACATTCATAACAATAATATAATGCACACTTATGTTAAGGTGATCAGATATTTTTTAAATGAAATCTGGGGACATATTTTCATTTTTTACTAGTAATGCCGGCAATCAGCAACTCTCTGCCCGTTGCCGCCCGCCTCAGAGTCTGTCAAGTCTTGCTCTCCGGGACCCGGCTACTACTGGGTGGGGAGCTGAGGAAGATCACTCCATCAGGGAAGGCAAGGAGATAAACAGGCAGGCGGCTGGCCGGGACTTGAGCCAACGCAGAAGAAAATGCGAGCGAAGCCGAATGGGAATGCACCCGAAACTGAAGAAATATTCCCTCCGCTCCGACCAGCACATGATCATCAGAAAGGGGCACACATAATGGAAAACAATACACACCATAAGCTGCACTGACTTTATTTGAAATTGCCCCAGCCTCTGTTCAAATCCAATCTGGGGACAAAACTGGGGACACACTTGGTCCGAAGACAGTGTACTCAATTCAGGGACTGTCCACGGAAACCAGGGATGTCTGGTGACCCTAACTTATCTAGTATCTAGTTTGTGGCGTATGTAGCTTTAATTACATTTGCTAATAACTTACTATTGTGTCACACTGGTGCAAGAAAATGTCTTGCGTCTGTAATATAATATTATGTGAAACTGCAGCTCTCACATCATAAACTGCCACTAAAAAGCCACAAGAAATGTCTTCAGGACAGCAAACTTTTCATTGTATACAGAGTCAAAGGACATCTTAGTCATCAGAGACATGTGGTAATAATACACTCCTCTAGTGAAGTTCAACACAAGAGTTTTATATCCCTTTGAACTTTATTACCCTCCAAACCACAGTTGGTCAGTCAGAAAAAAACAATGTGTCAGCATAATACAAGTTTTATTAAAAGATAGCGGGTTACTGAGATCTTGCCGTGTGATGAGGACATTTAAATATATACAATATATATATATATATTTATTGTGAGGGGGTTAGCTGGGCAGTGGGTGTGTTTGACCCCCTGGATAAGTTCACTACACAAAATTAGGCACAGCAAACAGCATTGCAGGTAAAAAAGACAAAGGTATGGTTTATTTACACCAGGGGTCCTCAAACTTTTTAAACAGGGGGCCGGTTCACTGTCCCTCAGACCGTTAGAGGGCCGGACTATAAAAAAAACTATCATGATCATTGCAAGCCCCCCCACGTCACCATCATAATTAGCCCCTCATTACAAGCCCCCTCTCACCACCATCATTGTAAGCCCCTCATTGCAAGACCTCCTCACAATCATTAATTGCAAGCCGATCAAGATCATTGCAAGCCCCCCATCATCAGTCCCTCATTGCAACCCCCCTCACCTTTGCAATCCCCCTCACCATCATCATCATCAGCCCCTCATTACTACTCACCATCGCAAGCCCCTCCCACCCACCTTCATCAATACATCATCATCAGCCCCTCAGCCTTACTCCTTACTGTGCCAAACTGCTGCTGTGTCATGGTCCCGCTGTGTCACAAAGCTCACAATGTTGTTAACAGTTTGGGCGCGCTATGATAAAAGTCCCGCCCTCCTCCTCCTAGACCAGCTCCTGTGATAGACAGAACACTGGCTCTATCACACGAGCTAGTCTAGGTCAGGAGGAGGGTGGAACTTTTATCATAGTGGGCCCGAACTGTTAACACTGTGATCTCCGTGACACAGCAGGATCGCTGTGTTACAACCTGCCGTGCAACCTGCCATGTCAGGGTGGGGTGGGCCGGTTAAATGTCCTCTGCGGGCCGCATGTGGCCCGCGGGCCGTAGTTTGAGGACCCCTGATTTACACTATATACAAGGTAAGAACTTAGCAACAAAACAAAAATAACCATGAAAATAAACCCTTGCCAACTTGGCAACTTACTAAACAGACATGTTTGCTGGCTATCAACTAGGTGCAGCCTTGTGCTGCCCCAGCACCAATCTCGATGTTTAAGAGGATTCCTGCACAGACTATGTCTTATCGCACAGACAGGTATCAAACTCCCCCAGTCTACACAGGCACAAAACTGGTTCCAAGATAGGAGCAACACTCTAAGCAGGCTGGGAATTTTGTAGAGGCCCAAATGAGCCAACTTATTTCAGCTAGGCTCACCACAGAAGGACTCTCAGCACTTCCCCCTAGTGGAACAAATCTGCATAGAGCCTGAATATAGGACGCACATACCTGCTATCCTGGATGCAACCAGGCGATTTTACTGTCACTATATATATTACCCCCTAATAGAGCAGTTGGATAGATGGATCCTCCTGCCACTTTCAAATATGACTCTCTCTGAACTGATCCAGAACTCAGGACACACCAATAGCGTAAAGTGGGCTTTATTCAAGACAAACAATCAGCCATAAAAGGAAAGAGATTTGCCAACCATGGCTGCAACCAATAGAAAATCATTCATCCATGTTATTAGGGGTAGGGACAATCAGCATCTAGCCTTTCTCCTCTCTTCTCCTTGCAATCTGTCAGTCTTTGCAGGAAGGAAGCAACATTCTGCCATCTTGCGGCAGGCACAAAGGGGGCTGGCATCCAGGCAACATATATATAATTGAATAAGCAGAGTGAGCTTCACTTTAGCACATGAGACAGGTGCAATGCAATCAGGCCGCCAAGTATACAGTCAAAATTTATTGTTATATACTATATATATATATATTTATATATATGTAATAAATATATACAGTATCTCACAAAAGTGAGTACACCCCTCACATTTTAGTAAATATTTTATTATCTTTTCATGTGACAACACTGAAGAAATTACACTTTGCTACAATGTAAAGTAGTGAGTGTACATCTTGTATAACAGTGTATATTTGCTGGCCCCTGAAAATAATTCAAAACACAGCCATTAATGTCGAAACCGCTGGCAACAAAAGTGAGTACACCCCTAAGTGAAAATGTCGAAATTGGATGCAAGTGTCAATATTTTGTGTGGCCACCATTATTTTCCAGCACTGCATTAACCCTTTTGGGCATGGAGTTCCCCAGAGCTTCACAGGTTGCCACTGGAGTCCTCTTCCACTCCTCCACGACGACATCACAGATCTGGTGGATGTTAGAGACCTTGCGCTCCTCCACCTTCCATTTGAGGATGCCTTACAGATGCTTAATAGGGTTTAAGTCTGGAGAACATGCTTGGCCAGTCCATCACCTTTACCCTCAGCTTCTTTAGTCGTCTTGGAAGTGTGTTTGGGGTCGTTATAATGTTTCAATTCTGCCCTGTGGCCCAGTCTCCGAAGGAAGGGGATCATTCTCTGCTTCAGTATGTCACAGTACATGTTGGCATTCATGGTTCCTTCAATGAACTGTAGCTCCCCAGTAGTGGCAGCATGCATGCACTCCCAGACCATGACACCCACCACTATGCTTGACTGTAGGCAAGACACACTTGAACAATCGTTCCGGTAATGTCCACCTGTCAGTTTTTCAGGTGGATCAGATTGGACGGTCCATTAACCCCTGTGGACCGGCGAGTGTAAACAGGCTACCTCTGATCAGTTAGGTGTAAACTGGACTGGAGCCTGCATACACCTGACCGCCTATAGAGCAGAGAGGGCTCTGTCTTTGTCCACTATGCATAAACTGAGAAGATACAGAGCTGTCATCCACCCACTATGCTCAGATCAGTAAAGAATTACTGGACAGATCTCTTGCTGATCAAAACAGAAGGTAACCATGTGAAAGGGGCCCAAGGAGCTGGGTCTATAAAGAGACATAGTTTTAAGCAAAGACCAGCAATACTGCTTCCTAACTCCAATCATATGCAATTTATTTTAATTCTTCTGTACACAATTGGTTAAAATAAACATTGGTTACCTGAACCAGAATGCAAATCCCTCTTTAAGTCAATCAATCTGCAAATAAACGGAAAACACCTAATTTGTGTAAAGTGATACATTGCTTCTTTAAATTTCTGAAATAATGTTTTTTTCAGATTCACTGCATTTTCTACTGGTTTCTTTTATTTACATTTGCATTCTAGTTCCCCATATTTGTGCTCTCAGTTGGTCATTATTATTATTTCTATACAAAAGCTGTCCAGGACAATGGATTTCTTCTTCACAAGAAGATTACATATCATCACCAGTATCTCCACTGATGGGTGCTGACGTTAAAGTGAATTGAGATTCATCAATTTCACATAAATCAAATATTTAAGGAGATGTCAGCTTGTTAAACGGCTGTAATATTACCCCATTTCTAATTATCATTCTGTTGACAATGTTAATGTGTTGCAGGATAAGACTCTACTATAATATTCATTAAATGTGAAACGATTTAGAACAAGGCAAACAAAACATTATTTCCATGAACAAATGGCATTATATTTGTAGCTAAAGGTAGGATAAATAATTCAAGAGGAAGCAAGGAAAAAATGAATGCTTGTTAAGCCTTTCTGCACATAATGTATAGGTTTGCCTAACAAGGTGGGGCCATGAGACTAGGGAATGTCATACACCGGTCAATATTACTGGTATTTAAAAAGTTTGCCTGCCTGCTGTTTCATGACTAACTGAAAACTGTTTATACACATGGGGATTGGACTACTTGAAGTGAATAAAAAGAACCTCAGGCGATCCCTATTCACCAGACATGCACATCCACTATTGAGCGCACAACAAATCAGCTCTCCAGCTGTATCAGAAGAGATCAAAACAAGTCAGTCAACATTTTCCAAACCACTGCTCACCTAGCATTTATCTGATCCTGTGCTTTATGCCCTATACACACCGAAAATGTTTCATGATTACTCCAACATCATTTCTGTCATTTGACAGTATCTTGTCAGCTTGTTTATTTGTTATACTTTAGTGACTTCTAAAAATGAAAATGTGGACTTTTAGGAAGCTAGCTAAAGCCATTTTGAAAGTGAGTTATATTAGATGTATATCTTCTACCTTTGTTGTGGGCGAGGACTTAAATGTGTACATATACACTCACTGACACTTTATTAGGTACACCTTGCTATTACTAGGTTGGACCCTCTTCTACCTTCAGAACTGCCTTAATTCTTTATGGCATAGATTCAACAAGGTCTAAGAAACATTCTTCAGAGACTTTGGTCCATAATGACATGATAGCATCACGCAGTTGCTGCAGATTTGTCGGCTGCACATCCATGATGCGAATATCTGATTCTACAAGATCCCAAAGGTGCTCTATTGGATTGAGATCTGGTAACTGTGGAGGCCATTGGAGTATACTGTAGTGAACTCATTGTCATGCTCAAGAAACCAGTGGTGAGATGATTTGAGCTTTGTGACATGGTGTATTATCCTGCTGGAAGGAGCCATCAGAAGATGGGTACACTATATCATAAAGGGTCGACATGGTCAGCTACAATACTCAAGTAGGCCGTGGCATTTAAATGATGCTCAATTGGTACTAAGGAGCCCAAAGTGTTCCAAGAAAATATCCCACACACCATTACACCACCACCAGCCTGAACTGTTGATACAAGCCAGGATAGATCCATGCTTTCAAGTTAATGCCAAATTCTGACCCTACCGTCTGAATGTCTGTAATCGGGACTTGTCAGACCAAGCTATTTTTTTCCTATCTTCTATTATCCAATTTTGGTGAGCCTGTGCGAATTGTAGCCACAGTTTCCTATTCTTAGCTGACAGGAGTGACACCTGGTGTGATCTTATTCTGCTGTAGCCCATTCGCTTCAAGGTTCGATGTGTTGTACATTCAGAGATGGTATTCTGCATACCTTGGTTATTTGAGTTACTGTTGCCTTGCTATCATCTCAAAACAGTCTGCCCATTCTCCTCTGACCTCTGACATCAACAATGCATTTTCATCCACACAACTTCTGCTCACTGGATATTTTCTGTTTTTAGGACCATTCTCTGTAAACCCTAGAGATGGTTGTGCGTGAAACTCCCAGTAGATCAGCAGTTTTTTAAATACTCAGACCATCACGTCTGGCACCAACAACCTTGCCATGTTAAAAGCCACTTAAATCCCCTTTTTCTCTATTCTAAAGCTTGGTCAAAGTTGTCTTCACCACGTCTAGATGCCTAAATGCATTGAGTTGCTGTCATGTGATTGGCTGATTAGCAATTTGTGTTACCAAACAATTGAACAGGTGTAGGTAATAAAGTCGCAAGTCAGTGTATAATACAAATGCTGCCAAAAAGGCAATTTTACACCTAATTTACTGATACTGTGACAGGCTGTTCTTAACCGCTTCAGCCCTGGAAGATTTTATCCCTTTCCTGACCAGAGCACTTTTTACAATTTGGCACTGCGTCGATTTAACTGACAATTGCGTGCGTGCGACGTTGTACCCAAACACAATTTGGGTCCTTTTTTCCCCACTATTTTATCACCTCTGCGGTTTGTATTTTTTGCACTATAAACAAAAGAACAGCGACAATTTAGAAAAAAACACAATGGGGGGTTTTACTAAAGGGAAATCCACTTTGCACTACAAGTGCAAACTACAAGTGCAAAGTGCACTTGAAATTGCACTGAAAGTGCACTTGGACGTGCAGTTGCTGTAGATCTGAGGGGGACATGCAAGGAAAATAAAAAACAGCATTTTAGCTTGCACATAATTGGATAATAAAATCAGCAGAGCTTCCCTTCATTTCAGATCTACCCCTCAGATTTACAGCAAATGCACTTCCAAGTGCACTTTCAGTGCAATTTCAAGTGAACTTTGCAGTTGTAATTTGCACTTGTAGTGAAAAGTGGATTTGTCTTTCGTAAATAACCCCCATTATCTTTCACTTTTTGCTATAATAAATATCCATGTTTTTTTTCTAAAATATAATTGTTTCCTCAGTTTAGGCCAATATGTATTCTTCTACATATTTTTGGTAAAAAAAAATCGCAATAAGCGTATATTGATTGGTTTGCGCAAAAGTTATTGCATCTACAAAATAGGGGATAGAATTATGGCATTTTTATTATTATTTTTTTTTAATAGAGGCAATCTGCGACTGTGACATTATGGCGGACAGATCAGACACTTCTGACACATTTGTGGGACCATTGGCATTTTTACAGCGATCAGTGCTATAAAAATGCACTGATTACTGAAAAATGTCGCTGGCAGTGAAGGGGGCGATTAAGGGGTTAATTGTGTTGCCTCTCTGTGTTTTAACTAAAGGGGGATGGGAATTACTATGGGAGATGACAGATTACTGTTCATACTTTGTACTTTGTATGTAGATTGCTGTTCATACTTTGTATGAACAACGTTCAGTCATTTCTCCCCTGAAAGAACCGAGAGCTGTGTGTTTACACACACAGTTCCCGGTTTTCGCTCTGTCACGAGTGATCGGCGGTCATCGCACCTGCCTGGGCACTCGCATCGGCTCCGAGGGCGGGGAGCGGGCGCGCGCGCATGCATCCCTAGTGGCCACAGGGCGGGGCGACGTAACATAACGTTGTTTCGCCGAGCCGAGCCATATTGCCGCAGTAAAACTTGGTCGGCAAGTGGTTAAAGTGACATACTGAAATACTTATGTCTATTCTGCAATAAAGTTTCTTACCTTCCTATCCACCTTGCATACTGACCTGTGCACGCACAGCTCAGTGTACAATTTCGACAATGTCCTGATGAATAAACTCCCGGGCATGCGCAGGAGTGAGGTCATCCTAGCCCAGCCAATGAAAACAGCTGAAGATCAGTACCTATAAGATATCTGGCCAAAGATGTCAACGGGTGACAGGGAGCTCCGGACAAGCGAAGGGGAGTATAGTTCAGCTTTAAGTTTGCTAATCAACTTTTAAATACTCAGATCTTCCTGACACAAGACCGAAGATCCATTGGTTGTTTTTTGTCTCCATATCACTTTAGAAGTAGGGCAGAGATGACAAAAGACAGCAGGCTTATTTCACAAAGCTAATACACCAAGAGTATACAGAACACACATGACAAAGTCAACAGGTAAAATTTGAAAATAGCTGGCTGTTGTTCTAGCTGTGCAAGGATAAACTGGTAACACTGTCCACATTGGGGGGATAGTGATTGGGGAAGTATATCTAATGTTTTTTTTTCACTTTGTTACTACGTTAAAATTCTTGTCAGTTTTTCTTTCCTGTCATCTGTGGGCCAGATTCAGGTAGAGTTAGGCTGGAGTATCAGTGATACTCCAGCCTAACTGTCACTTTAAGCCGGCGTTTTTGTTTTCTGTAACCAGAAAACAAGAAACGCCGGGTTGGAGTTCCGATGCGAGCGGCGTAATTGAATTTCGCCATCGCATCGCAACTTTAATTTAAAAATGGCGCCGGGGGCGTTCCCGCTGATTAACGCCGAAAAAATATGTTAATCAGCGGGAATCGGCAATTCACAATCGTATTCGGGCGCGACGCAGTGACTTTCCGACGTTTCCGTAAGCGATACGCGGCGTAAAGATAAAGAAGCCCCCTAGTGGAGTATCCTATGTTAAGTATAGCCGTCGTCATCGCGTCGAAAAAAAAAAATCTGCGTCGCTTGCGTAAAACGTCCATGAATGGGGATTTGACGTCATTGACGTTCACTGACAGAATTTGGAGCATGCGCAATGGGATGCATTGACAGTCGACGAATGCGCAGTACGTTCGCCGCGGGATCGCGCTTAGTTTAAATAATACACGCCCCGTACCCGCCTAATTTGAATTCCGCCGGCTCATTTGCGATACGCTGCCGCAACTTTAGGCGCAAGTGCTTCATGAATAACAGCACTTGCTCCTAAAATTTCGCCAGAGTAACGTAAATGAGAAACGTTA
Organism: Rana kukunoris; assembly: GCA_029574335.1. Classification (NCBI taxonomy): domain Eukaryota; kingdom Metazoa; phylum Chordata; class Amphibia; order Anura; family Ranidae; genus Rana; species Rana kukunoris. Next base: position 180,927,051 of record CM056051.1, read on the forward strand.
CTCCAGCTTAAAGATGCTCCCATCTACCTGAATCTGGCCCTGTGTATCTGTCCCTCCTGATCTTGGAGCAGTGTTCATTTTGAATCAGTTTTAGTCATAGTCCTTTGAGCTTTAAAAGCTTTCAGCTTTAAAAGGAGGACTACCACTTTGACACAGACATCTTATGTCTGCTTGCTAATACAGAAAGTATGAATTGAATGATTTGAGAAAAACTAACTGAGCCATTCATTATGAATGTAGACAGGGCCTCTTTGTCATTACAAAGCACGCAAAAATAATAATAAAAAGATACATATTGGTCAAGAAAGAAACAAGTTATCACTAAAATGCATAAACAAATAAGATGGATTTCAAAACCAGAAACTGCTGCAACTATAACCATAGGCAGGCATGTAAATCAGGGTGGATTTGATTTTAATCAAATCAATTTAAATCACGATTTAAATCATGATTTAAATCACTAGTAAAATAGCTTGATTTAAATCAACTTGATTTAAATCATAATTTTAAAGTTCAACTGTCACCTCTGTCCCGCAGCGGCTCCTCCTCTGACCCGCTGCGGCTCCTCCTCTGACCCGCTGCGGCTCCTCCTCTGACCCGCTGTTGACTCACCGACAGGCCCATTCACTTTAATGGGACAGCTGGTGATACAGCAGTGACACAACAAGGTGAGGGACGTGGCGGCAGCAGGTGAGTGGGTGCCCCCTAACAGGCGCTTCCATGATGGATCTGAAATGACAGGTATTCTAAATGTAAGGACTTATTCTTACTGGTAGTTAGAATCTTTAATATTTTCAAACAAAATTAAGGTTTCCTACTTAGAAAAATAAGCTGTCAGGTTAGAAAAACAGCGGTATCAGAACCGATTCAATCATACAGTTTTTAGTGTATATAGATTTGCACAAAAATGGGATAATAGAATGTTGCTGAACTTTGTTTTATCTCATGGTTACTGTGAAATTGTGTGAATGCATCAATGCAGTGCATGCTATCTCAGCTTGCAGAGCTTGGATTCATTTAATGAGTTTACGAAAAAATGTAAAATATTGAAGAATATACAGCCTCATGCTACATAACTAAGCTTCATTTCATGCTGAATAAACAAAATTAATAATCGTATTAAATAGAAATATATCTTTAGAGATAGATTTTTACGTCAAAAGCATTTTATTAAAATACATTTTATTTAAAAAAATATCTATTTAAATTAAAAAAAAATCTGATTTAAATTTAAAAAATCTGATTTTTTTTTAATCATTAATTTACATCTACCCTCATAGAAATATGTTTTCACCAATAATTTCTTGCTAAAATTGATGGAGTAATATCAAAAAACGATAAAAGTGTAAAGATTCCATCTTTTACCTTGGTTTCCGTGAATAATAAAAGGTTTACATTGTTAAAGTGGAGGTAAAAAATAAAAATAAAATAAAAGTCAGCAGCTAAAAACACTGTAGCTGCTGACTTTTAATAGGCACACTTACCTGTCCAGAGATGTCGTCGCCCGAGGTCCCGGCACCACCATCCTCACTAAGGGAAACAGGCAGTGAAGCCTTGCGGCTTCACTGCCCGTTTCCTACTGTGCATACGCGAGTCGCACAGCTTTTTGTGAATGGGCACACCGCTCTGTGTGTCCCAGAAGGCAGCGGGCCTCCATTTCCCAGGAGGCAATACGAGGAGGAGAACACAGAACCTCACCGCGGATGAGGAAGAGGCAGATTAGGACAATCTGCCTAGTAACAGCCTTTTCTGTTAAAAGGGTTGTAAAGGTAATTCCCCCCCCCCCTAAATAGCTTCCTTTACCTTAGTGCAGTCCCCTTTCACTTACCTCATCTTTCGATTTTACTTTTAAATGTCCTTATTTCTTCTGAGAAATCGTCACTTCCTGTTCTTCTGTCTGTAACTACACACAGTAATGCAAGGCTTTCTCCCTGGTGTGGAGAAAGCCTCTTGAGGGGGGAGGGGGCGGGTAGGCAAGTCAGGACACTCTCTACTTTACAGATAAAGAAAGGAGCTGTGTGTTAGTGGGGGCTTCCTGACACTCCTGCTCGCGCCCTCCTCCCCCCTCAAGAGGCTTTCTCCGGACCAGGGAGAAAGCCTTGCATTACTGTGTGTAGTTACAGACAGAAGAACAGTAGGTGAGGATTTCTCAGAAGAAATAAGGAAATTTAAAAGCAAAATCAAAGGATGAGGTAGGTGAAGTAGGACTGCACTAAGGTAAAGGAAGTTATTTAGGGAAACATTTTTTTACCTTTACAACCCCTTTAAATATATATATATATTTTTTTTAGCTTTTTGGCTATTTTTTTTTAGGGTGGACCTCCACTTTACGGCTGCATGGAGCCTACCATGATAGCAGTGCAATGAAATGAAATACATTTTTCTGTGGTTACAGCAGGTCTTCCATAGTGAGAAACTGTTCTAGAGATGGGCTGGGATTCATTTTAAATTCCCAGCTATTTAAATCTCTGCTGTCCATCCTCATAGACTCTGTTTACTTATTAAAGGGGTCAGTCAATACACTGCAATATTTTATTTGTGCTATTTATTCTTAATATGAAGGAATACATGAGCAGAACAAAAGGCATTATGGTGTTAGCTCACTACAGTACTTAATACGTTAACCAGAACAGCCTCCTGAGGACAGAATTCAAATACAGATAATGTGAACACCATCAGGCAATGTATGTCTAAGCATTTAAAAAAGGGTGGTATTTACAAAAGAAGCCCTTTTGCTAAAATATAGCATTTTTAATCAAAATGGCATTATTTTTTATCTGCAGATATTATAACATGAAATACAGAAATGACTTTATTGGTAACTTGCAAACCCTTAATTTTTAAAGAGAAGGCTGCTCAAAGAAAGATCATTTTCTTTTAGTTACTTGACTTCAATGCCTGGGCTGACACCAAGCTCTGAAGAGGGTTACACATTCTTTGAACTGTGACTGGCTCCCATATTCGGTAATCCTTCCTTTTATTGTATTATTGGTGAATTCATTGCTCTTGTTATCAACTGTCGAGTAGCGATGTTCTTTAAATTAATAATCGTGGTATATGTAACTCTCTTTGAGGCTATTCTATAGAAGTGGTTCACAAGTGCAGACCACACATTTTACCAGACAGGTCAGTGGAGAAGATGCTCTTATGGAATGATAAAATCTAATAATGCTCTTTAGAAGTGATGCAATATGACTGATTGGTAGGGGCAGGAAAATCTCATTTGCGATGACCTTGCTGTTATGTGATTTGACATGACATTTTAAGCTCCAAATTGGTTTTAGCAATTGAAGAATATGATGGTTTTAGTTTTCAAGAAATATTGGATTGCAGAACAATGAGGAAATGCTGTAATTTAATCTACTGGCTACTCAATTAGAATACTGCCCGCAAAGCAGCACCTTTACGTGTAATTGAATTAAGTTTATTTTAATGGAAATAATGGTATGCCGCCTTTACATTTTGTTTATATTATTGGAGAAATCTGAAAACGATCTGTTTGTCAATATGAATCAGAAGAGACAGACTGAATGGAATACTGTACTGTATTTTTTTAAATATAACACCGTGAAAAAAAAAATGAAAAAAAAGGCCTATATTTATGCATATGGCTGTATGGTGGTCTGGAGCGCTGGAGCGTGGTCAAAAATGACAGCAAGCAAAGTAATTTTGGACAATAATTTACACTTCCAACCTTGTGACAAGAGTTTCCTGCAGGCCCTTATTTCTTCTAGCATGGTTATCCCCTGCACACAAAGCCAGGTCTATAAAAACATGATTTTGGTGAAGTTGGTGTGGAGTAACTTGAGTGGCCTGCACAAAGCTCTGACTGCAATGGTACTGAACACTAGTGTTGAGCGGAATACGCCATATTCGATTTCGCGATATTGCGCGAATATATAGAAGAATATTCGCGAATATTCGCTAATATCGAATATTCGTGATATTTTATCCAAAACATTTTTTGCAAAATTTCGCTAATGCGAAAATGATTGCGAAATTCTCATAAACGGAGATCATTTCCTGTATTACTAAACTAATATGCACTAAACACTAACTCTATACTAACTCTACTTAAAAGAAAGGAGAATAAGGGGGCAAAAGAAGGGCGGAGAAGAAAATCGCGCAATATTCCTTTTGCCGAATATTCAAGTTATTCTGATTGGCTCTGATGCAGCATCAGAGCCAATCAGAATAACGTGAATATTCGGCAAAAGGAATATTGCGCGATTTTCTTCTCCGCCCTTCTTTTGCATCAGAGCCAATCAGAATAACTCGAATATTCGGCAAAAGGAATATCGCGCAATATTCCTTTTGCCGAATATTCAAGTTATTCTGATTGGCTCTGATGCAAAAGAAGGGCCGAGTAGCTGATGCGATTCTTTTATGTTGCCGAAAATTCGCAATGCGAATTTTCGGCAACATAAAAGAGTCGCATCAGCTACTCGGCCCAGGGTCTCTCTCTAATCATACCAGCAATGCTTTTAGACGTCGATGGAGATCACTAGGATGTGATCTGTTTTAAAAATAGATTTGAAAAAATACGAATATTCGCCATAGCGAATATTCGCCGCAATATTCGAGTTATTCGCGAATACTCGAATATGCAATATTCGTAGCGAATATTCGCAATGCGAATATTCGTGAGCAACACTACTGAACACATAATGAATATATTGGAATGCCGACGTTTCTAACTATATATTAATGCCTATGGTTTTGGAATGGAATGTCCAGAAATTATTGATACTCATATTTATTCTGTGAGATGTGATGGTCAGCTGTCCACAAACTTTTGGTCATATCGTGTGTGTATCCACAGTGTAGCATGACTGCTCACATGGTTGTGGGATTTGGCATGTCTCCTTAACCACTTAAGCCCTGGATTATTTTGCTCGTTAAAGACCAAGCCACTTTTTGCGAATCGGCACTGTGTCACTTTAACTGACAATTGCGTGGTAGTGCGACGTGGCTCCCAAACAAAATTTACGTCCTTTTCCCCCATAAATAGAGCTTTGGCAGTGAAGAGTTAACTACTAGGTGGCACTGTACGAGTTAAGTGTGCCCTAGTGAGTGCTTCTAACTGTAGGGGGAATGGGCTGTGTGTGACAGGACAGTGATCACCGCTTCCGATTACAGAAAGCTGTGGTCACTGTCCTGTCACTAGGAAGACTGGGGAAATTCTTGTTAACATATTTACAAGAATGTGAGGGGTGTACTTACTTTTGTGAGATACTGTATGACTATTTTCTCACTATAAGATTTACTAATCAAAATGTTAAACGTGCATTTATTTATATCCGTATTATACTTGTGGTTTAGAGAACCCCAGGTCTTTATTTTTTCTAGTGTAGAGTGACTTTTGGGGACAAAGTAAGAGCTCTACTGCTAAAAAAATTGTAACTAACGGCGTAATTGCCATAGCCACTGGCTATTTGTTGCTAAGAAGAGATTTATTACAGCTACAGGTCAAACCTGTGCTACATCACTACCTTAGAGTTTTCTGCTGCAAATCCCTCTCCTGGAGTAAATTGTTGCTAAGACATTCAGGTGAATGCAGAGTATTTGTCGCCGACCAACTGAGCTACAAATCGCTGTAGAATTACTAAGTTAGCAACTTCATATAAAAATAACTATGATTTCCTTAGTGAGAAATTGCAAAAGAAAAAACAAGCATTGCTGTTTATAAATCACCTGTCTCACATGGTCTTAAAAAGCAGCAGTGCATCTTAGAACTCACTGCAGGATACTATTAATCATTCTAATATATTTAGGTGTGTGTAGAAAGCTTGATGATTGTTATTTTTTCAGAGACAGGAAAAGTGGGCCTATTTACCAGAAACATGGTGGAAACATGGTTGAACTAAAAATAACATTCTATGAAACAAAACCGTCTCGTTAGGCAAGATAAAACATGACATGGGAAAATCTCAGCCTTTGCCAAGTTGCAGCTCCTAATCCTTGTTACTTTCCTCCTAATACTAGTCTGCTTAACCTTCCGCAGTTCATTCTCATACTGTCACACTCCTCGTGTCTATCATTTTCCTGTTTATGAAAGAATAGCATGGTGCCTAATCAGTGAGACAAAGGTTACTATTATATAACTTTTATATATTTTATTATGTCTTTTCATGTGACAACACTGAAGAAATTACACTTTGCTACAATGTAAAGTAGTGAGTGTACAGCTTGTATAACAGTGTAAATTTGCTGTCCCCTCAAAGTAACTCAAAACACATTCATTAATATCTAAACCGCTGGCAACAAAAGTGAGTACACCCCTATAGACTCATACATTTATTTCCCAAAGACAACCTCTGGATATGACGCTGAGCGCGTGCCCTCCACTCCTTTGGTCGACCACGGCATGGCCTGTTCTGAGTGGAACCCGTCCTGGTAAACTGCTGTATGGTCTTGGCCACCGTGCTGCAGCTCAGTTTCAGGGTCTTGAGAATCTTCTTATAGCCTAGGCGATCTTTATGTAGAGCAACAATTCTTTTTTTTCAGATCCTCAGAGAGTTCTTTGCAATGAGGTGCCATGTCAAACTTCCAGTGACCAGTATGAGAGAGTGAGCCCGATAACACCAAATTTAACACACCTGTTCCCCATTCATATGTGAGATCTTGTTTCAGCAGACAAATCCGATCGTGTGTATGGGCTAGCGGACATGTCTGACCGGCGGACAAATTTTAAAGCATGCCGGTGGGGATTTTGATCCAATGGTGTGTACACGCCGTCAGATGAAAATCCGGAGGAGACATGTCCGCTGGAAACGGTCCGTCGGTCCCTCCGTGTGTACGTGGCCTTACGAGTCACATGACACAGGGGAGGGAAAATAGCTAATTGGGACACTAGACAAAAGACATTAATGACTGTGTGTTAAGTTATTTTGAGTTGACAGCAAATTTACACGGTATTTTCTTCAGTGTTGTCAGATGCAAAGATATAAAAAAATATTTACAAAAACGTGTAGGGTGTACTCACACTTTTGTGAGATACTGAATATGGCACCATTGCAAAAGCAAACAAAGTCAGTGGTATTTAACCCCCTTGAAATAACAACAACAACATTGAAGTGCACTACAAATCTATTCATTATTGATATGTTTCAGGCAAAACTGCAGGAAGCAAAAATTCCAGGATATTAATTGTAATGTGATTTATAGTTACTTTATGATCTCTTATGATACAGGAAAATCAAAAAACAAATAAGTACAATGTATTTGCGAGGTTGCAATTGACAGGTAAGCGATCAAGAAAAAAATCTAATATATCAAATATATTGCTCACCATATTATAACGTTTTTCTGGCTCCGATAACTGGATTACCATCTTTGGTGAGGCAACTGCATTGAGATTTCGCCCGTGTGCCGTGATTGTGCTTCCTCCACTGTGAACATAGATTTTATCATTAGGCATTGTGTCAGTCCTAGGTATTGCATATTATACCACAAAAAAGACTACAAAACCATAATTTTAAGGGTGATACCATGTTATCAACAGATAGTACCTTTCATGGATAACTAGTAGAAAATATAGAATGCTTGGGTTGTTATTACATTTGTAAACTGTTTAATGTTATCTTATGCTATAAAAGCTCACTATGATTTCCACTTCAATCATGCTATTAAAATGTATTAAGGCTAGTTATTTTATTTTTACCCACAAAACTACTACTCTGACTATTTCAATAAAACAATGATGTCATTGCAGGTTAGAACACACACACACGTATATTTCTTTCCTTTGCTTGACAAAAGTATTAACAATTATGGAATTAGGTAGTAAATAATTATTCCTAGATAATTAAGATAATAGGATTACAAATTGGTGTAGTCTTTCAACAGTTGCAGTCACGGCACGGTTTTAAATGTAAAATTACAATTTCATTTCTGCTTTTGTAGTTACATAGATAGGACTACTCTCTATTTATCAAAGACTAAAAGTTCAGCTTCCACCTGTAGCTGAAACCTGGTATCTAAACCTAAACATGCAGACACTATGAGGAACTATATACTCTAAGGCCGCGTACACACGACCAAATACATCTGTTCAAATCGGTCTGGCAGACCGATTTGAACAGATTTGTCTGCTGGGCTGTTTTGGTTCGATCGCTGTACACACAATCAAACCAAAATCCCCGCCGGCATACAGCACGGTGACGTGGCGATGACGTTGACGCCGCCATGTCACCGCACCAGGAAGTAAAACACTTCCGCGCATGCGTTGAAATCCATTCGACGCATGTGCGGGCAGATATGTCTGCTGGTTAGCGTACTAACCAGCAGACATGTCGGACGGACGGATTCCCAGCAGACAGATTTTAAAGCATGCTGCTGGCAAAATCTGTCTGTCCGCCCGTACACACGATCGAATCTGTCTGCTGAAACGGTCTGTTAGATAGATTTGATCGTATGTACGCGGCCTAACAAACTTGACCTTTAAGCTGGCCATACACTAGAAGAAACTTGTTTGTACTTTTTGATTTTAAGTACATTTATTCGATTTTTTAATCAAGGTCCATTCATTAAAAAATTGATTGTTAAAAGTAAACTACATTTTAAAGAACTTTCGGACAACATTCCTAAAATCATTAAATTTATTGAGAATTTTTGTATGAATATCCATACATAGGAACAAAAACCTACTAGTGTGTAGCCAGCTTAGTTCTTCAAGCAAATTACAGTGCGATTGTTGTTTATGACTAGTGCTAGGAACCCCAGATGAACCATGTTTACATGTTTATACAAAGAGAAACCATGGCTTTTTTAGTGTTGGGCTCCTCTAAACCAGTGTGAGGCACAGCAGAGTCTTCTTAAAGTGGTATGTGCTGTAAATCAGCAGTTCTACATGCACAGTTAGCCCAGGGGCGACGCAAAACTATTCAGATGGCCCAAACACCGAAATTGTGATGCAAGTCAGGTACATTCTATTTTAGGATTTATTCTTGGTATAATGGAGGACCATTAGGTTCCTTTTTTAGCCTATTTCACCATAACCTGTCTAGTTATACTGTCTGCACAAGAAAGAACATTAAAAAGACCTAAAAGAAAAAGTCTGATACACAGGTGGAGCAAAGCAGATCTTTGAGTATAGTCTAAACTCGGGCCCCATCCAAACTTTAATAAATATTAAATTTACTTCCAAACAATTCTGGGAACCAGATATTTTATCTTTTTAATGTTAGCTTTAATCTGTAGTTGATATTCCAAGCAGTCCCTTTTGAAACATTTAAGGATTCCAAAAACACTACCCAAAATAGCTACAGAGTTTAGTCACTAATTGCACCATTTCAGTTAATCAAATATAATCTTATGTCCTGGCATCCCAGTTATGAAATAGTTTCCTTAACTCCCCCAAGGTTCTTGACACACTGCAAACCTACATTTTCCAAAGATCTTACATTTCTAGATATATTGATTACCTCTAAATGTAATGATGTGCTCTATATGCAGTAGTTCTCTCCAGTGTAAAATAATAGATGGAAGAGCTAATAAAATGTAATTAATTGTAATGTTATTATAAAATGCTGACGAAAGCACATAGACAATTTTCTGGTTTTACTGCCCTCATAGTTGCAGATATTGAACATTGACTAACCTCCTTCTTTTCTCTTATCTATTTTTTCCAGTCTATCATTAAATAAATAAGAATAATTTGTATTAAAAAATGTGTTGTACCAATGACTGGGAATTTTGAATGGAAACACACTAATAAAGTAATGTCACACATTTATCCAGTTAATTATAACTTTGCCTAACATTTACCCATATTTGCAGTAAGGATGTAAATTGTAAAAGAAAAAGTAAAAAGCTGTAGTATAGAGAAGAAATATAATTATGTTTAATTAAATACAGGCTTTGAGAGCCCTTTTTGAGCTTCTCTGAATTGTTAGCCTTCCATCCTTAGGAATTGTGGATATCTATTCATCTGGCTTGAATTAATATATTCATCCTAATCCAGGTAGAATTCCAATTGATTTGTTGCTCTATCGGTATCTTATGATTTGTGGAATATCTTTATAATCACTGGTCCCACATTAGGCCATTTTTCCTTCCTTCTTTACTCAGGTTGGATTCTTCACTGTTCTCCAGTTTATTGAGTCTGTATTTTAACATATACCATCCTCTATGTTACACCATATGATCCTTCTTTTTGGGTTGCCCCTTGACCTCTCGGCCTCATTTATATAATTGTATTCTATTTTTCAATCAATCCATCTGCATGCAGGTAATTGTTGCTCCTACTATAATTTGGTCTTCGTGACCTCGGCTAATTTGGGATTGGATACTAATCTTGTATATATTTCTATGATATGTGTATTTTTGCATTAGTTTTTTTGTAATTAAATGTTGTGTTTTTTCTTTCTTCTATTTTTTAGTAGATAGTGACTGACAAATGTAATTCTCCGGAGGAAGCTACTAAGTAGCGGTGAAACATTTAGAGAATTTTGTCATTTTGCACACCCTGAAATTGTCTGTATATTTAGATGGATTTTATTCTGACAATTTAAACTTTTACAAATAAAGGGCCAGATTCTCAAAGAAGTTACGCTGGCGTATATGGAGATGCGCGGCGTAAATGCAAATATGCGCCGCCGTATCAATTCGCCGCAGCCACAGAACCAGATACGCCAGAAAAAAGGCTTTTCCTGCCCGTACTAGCTATTCTGCGATTGCGCAGCGCAAACGCATATTTACGCGGGCAACATCGTGCACTCCCATTGATTTTGTATTCAAATATGCAAATGAGGGAGATGCGATGATTCCCGAAACTACGCGCGTTCGGCGAAGGCTACGCGCGGTGCGCGTTAGATGAATGGCTTGCCTAAAGTTACCCCTCATAAACCAGGGGTAGCTTTGCACCAGACGTGTGCATGTCAGCTGGAGAGCAACTACAGCAGCACCATTCCTGACGAGCTGAGCAATCACACTTAGGACAACACATTCATATGCCAACATGCCAGGGGCAGGCCTGGTCTTAGCACTACTAGTGTGTGCAGAGGAAGAGGTGCGTAGAAGGAGGAGGAGGGCACGTGAGAGGGCACGGCAGAGGATATACCGAACGCGCATTAGCCTCTTTGGCATGGGTGATTTGGAGGTGTATCGCCTCTTCAGATTCAGCCATGCTGCCATCCTGGAAATAACCACAACCCTGCAGGATGACATCACCAGCAGGACACACCGTTCACATGCACTGCAGCCACTGGTCAAGGTACTGGAAACACTCCATTTCCTTGCCTCTGGATGTTTTCAGCGTACAAGTGGAGTGGTGGCTGGGATGTCACAAACCAGCATGAGCAGATGTGTGCACCAGGTTGTCCCCGCAATCCTCAGACGCATGGCCAACCAAATCATCAGACCCACACATGAGCATCTGCGGCAGAAGGCAATGCGTGATTTCTTCCTAATTGACGGATTGCCACGCACCATCGGGGCCATTGATTGCACACATGTGGCACTACAGCCCCCCTGTGCCACAGAGCACATATACCGCAATCGCAAGCACTGGCATTCCATCAACGTACAGGTGATAGTCGATGCCAAATACCTCATATGGCATGTCTGTGCCAAACACCCCGGGTCCGGCCACGACAGCTACATATACCGTTAAAAAGCCCCATCCCAGCAGAATTTGAACAGAACGTGTATGGTGACACAACTACGCAGTGAAAAGGGGCCTGGAGATTGAAATATGCGATGACCTGACCCCCCAACCACACAGCCCCCCCCCCTGCCAGAGGAGACCCCATCTGCTGATGGTACAGCAGTCAGGAGATGCCTCGTGGAACGAATCTTTGAACGTTAAACACACACATTAATCATGGCACACGGACAATGCATGCATGCACACCACTGTGGTCCCTAGATCACACACAACCACATCCACATCACATTGGATTAGCCCAAGTCCAACATGTAGGACTTGTGAGCAGCAACGCCGCGTCAAGGCCCCAATGATGTTGCTGTCCATTCATACACCATTCACACGGTCGTGGGGAGAACTTATCCCCAATGACCGAGGGTGACACCCCTTACTGGCAGGAGTGCCACCCCCCACATTCACACACCATTCACACACCATTCACACTGTAGTCTGCACTAATGACCGTGTGCATATCAAAATCAAAGAGGCTCTTAACCAGAGCAATATATCAAAATCAAAGAGGCTCTTAACCAGAGCAATATATCAAAATCAAAGAGGCTCTTAACCAGAGCAAGAACAAAAATCGCAAAAAAGATCACTTGACCCGGCGTGGGCTACGCCTGGTGCCCAAGCTCCTGGCCCTCAGTTGCCTGGGGGGAGCCTCAGTTGGGGGGGTGGGGCATCTGGTTGGGGGGGGTGGGGCATCTGGTTGGGGAGCATCCCCAGGTCACTCCCTGGCTGCCTGTCGGCCCTCCAATGCCACCGCTATGCACGTTAGCACAGCCTCCAGGGAAGCTGTGTGGGCCTGTAGATCATTTCTTAGGCCCTTAACCTCCCCCACAAGTTCAGCCATTGTTGCCTGCAGCTTCCCGAGGTTGGTGACTGTTGCTGCACTGTTTCCAGCCACATCCTGCAGCGCATCCGGTAATGGACCTGAGGAGGCCAGGCTGTCAGCTAGGCGCCTCAACTCCCCCACGACTTCGCACATATGCCGGCTTTGCTGGTCCTGCTGTCTGGCCAGGTTTTCTTTCAGGAAATAGGGCGCACCCCTGTTTTTTTGTGTCACCTTCCTGGGGACAGGAGTGGCTGGGGCCCTTGCATAGGGGGAGAATCTTGAGGGGCTGGAGATGAGGGGGATGGAACAGGAGGGACTGGAGAGGTTGGTAGTGGATCCTGAGGGTCTGGAGAAGATGGGGGTTGTTGTTTGGGATGGTCCTGCCAAGATATGGGAGTCATCTAAATAAAGAATGACCTCCTGGTCCGTATGGACCTCCTCCTCCTCAACCACCTCCTGCGCTGAGGAATGTCCACTTCCCTCCACCAAGGCCTCTGGGCTTCCAAGGGGGTCATCCAGAGGAACAGGATGCTCAGGGGATGATCTAGGGCGGCCACTGCCAGCATCGGATGCCCTACCTCCCTCCTGCACATCTGTGGATGGCACAAAACATTCACATGTTTGTGGACCCACACACTTGTCACATGTTCCCTCCCCCCCCCACACATGCTACACAGTAGATAAAACACACTTACCTGTCCTCAAGGCTGGCTCACCGGTGTCGTAGCCCCCAACTCCCTCCACCTGCTCCCTCTGAAGGCAGCGGGCGACCACTTTCTCTTCCTCAGTCAGCCTGATGGGACAGGGTGGTCCCCCTCCCGTGCCCCTGGCATGCCGAGCAATCACAGCCAGCTTGCCCTTCACAAGACGCCGCAGATCATTCATTTTTTTCTGAATGTCCTGGGGGGTCCTAACCTCATGGGAGAGGGCATTGATCTGTGCAGCGATTCGCATGAGGATCTCATCCCTCTTGGATTTGCTGGTGTTGCCACTATCCACACCATGGAGCCGAGAATAGTACTTCTCCAGGGCAGCAACCACGATTGCCCTCTTATCTGGTGAAAAGTTTCTCTTCCATCTCTCCTTCCTGGGAGCAGACATGATAAAGTAGAGCAACAGAGCAGACACCATCCACCAAACCAAGAAATCGTGTAACGTTGCGCATGACGGGCGCATGTGCTGACGTTTTTATGCTCTGAGCCGGCCCATCTCAGGGCGGATTACGCACGATGTTGTTTTGCGCATGCGCAGAGGGGCGGGGTACGTGCGGCGCATGCTCCATTCGTTCCGAAATTCATTTGCATGGGGTCACGCTTCATTTGAATGGATCACGCCCACCTCCCTCCTACCTTCACTTGCGCAGGCTTACGCCGACACATTTACGTTGCGCTTGCGCAACGTAGGACGCGCGAGGTCCGGGAATACGGGACTTGTCTCTCTAAGTTGCCTCGGCGTAGCGCATCTCAGATACGCTACACCTGCATAAATATGCGCAAATCTACGAGAATCTGGCCCAAAATCTTTTTTTGATATTTGTTTGTGTAATTTGCACCTTTAAAGTCCCAATTCTTTCTTCTATATTGTTTTTAATTAAAACACAGTGAAGTGGTAAAGCAGTCTTAATAGACCATTAACAGTTTCCCATTGCTGGTACCCAGGAGCAGTAAAAATGTCCCTACTTTTGAACCTGGGAATTGGTATAACCATAACGCTACAGCTAAAACAGGAACAGGGTTAGTATTTAGCGAATATTCTTGACACAATTTGCATTCAGAGTCATTAAAGTCATTAAAGTAGATGTAAACCTTCCATACACCCAGTGAAGTGAACAGCTCAGATGATACACTGAGATGAAAAAAATCTCCCTACATAAGTTTTTTTTTTATAATTTAAAGGTTGTTTCCACCGTACAAAATACATATACATAAAAATAAAATAAAAATCTTTACCAAACATTCTATAATTGATTATCCCTTCCCTCCCCCCTCCCTAGATCTGATATTTCTGCCGTCTTAGCCTATTTCAGGCCTAGTCCATTTCTGTCATAGCTACTGCATACTTCTCTGTTGTTTAAACATAGTCCATTTCTTCCAGATTAGTCTATATTTTTCCTCCGTTCCCTGGTCCCTGCTGCACAAGTACTCCATTTTAGAAATGTAGTCCACTCTCTGAATCCATTCTTTTATTTTTTGGAATCAAAGCTTTTGCAGCATTGAGCAGGGAAGGAACCAAAGTTTCTTTATATTGTTTTCTTGTTTTCTTGGTCCCGTGAAACAACACATTCCAGGCGTTTTGTGGGATCCTTTCCCCTGTTATCTCCTCAACATAATCTAGTATGCTGTGTCAATACTCTTTTATTTTTGGACACTCCCACCAAATGTGTATTGTTGTTCCCCTCTGTTTACATTCTCTTCAACACTGGGAAGAGCTATTTGGCTGAAATTGGTTGATTCTCTTCGGAGTCAGATGCCATTTTACCATACATATGATGATACACTGAGATGAAAAAAATCTCCCTACATAAGTTTTACATCCATATCTGCTGTCTTCACATTCATATACTGTTTAGAAAGTTCAGATTGTGTTAAGAAATTTTCTCTTCCTGTTTAACACAGAGTGTGATGTCTGGGCATACAGCCAAGATAGCTAAAATTGCTGATTGGAGGAACGGCACACACCCCCTCTCATCATAGGCAGAGACTCTCAGAGGTGTTTTGTAGCAGGACCAGCTCCCTGCTAATCTATTTTAGCAACCTCTCCTGGCAGAAATATCAGGCTGCTTTTATCTGATGTGTCCAAGAATTTGCCAGAAGTTATCAGGCTGATAACAGAGGAACTGTTCAGGAGAGAGCTATGGGACTTTGAAGAGAGATAACAAAATACTGCATATATACTTTATGTGACAGGCTCAAATTTCATGAACTGGGTTTACATTCACTTTAAAGAATACCGGATATTCAGGCTAAAGCATCAAGACAAAAGGTGTTCGAAGTCTTATGCCTTGTACACACGATCGGAATTTCCGATGAAAAAAGCCTATCAGACATTTTTCTGTCGGAGTTTAGAAATAGAACATGTTTTATTTTTTTCCAATCAGAAATTCCGATCGTCTGTGTGGAACTCATGCATGCTCAGAATCACGTCAACGCGTGCTTGAAAGCATTTTTCTCGGTTTGTCGTAGTGTTTTACGTCACAACGTTTTGGACGATTGGAATTTGGTCTCACAGTGTGTATGCAAGACAGCTCGAACGGAATTCCGACAGAAAATTCCATTGGATTTTATCCCATCGGAAATTCCGATAGTGTGTACAGGGCATAACAGTACTTTTTCTTTGAAAAGCAGCCACAGCCTAAGCCGAAAAGCCTATCCCCTGCCAGTATGCTGCAGAGAAGGACCATTGCTCTCTCCATGGAAGCACTGGTCCCTCTGCAGATGTCTGACGCACACCCTGCTGACTCAGAGCTAGAGCTTTCCATTCAGCAAAGGACATGCTTCCCACTTAATTGAGTTGATATAAATTGTAAATTCAGTTGCACATGTGCCCAGTATATGAACATTAAAGTATTTACACATTCTTAACACACAATTGAAATTGTGGTGCAAACAAATGCTAATGCACCATCCACATGAGTAAGCCTTTACCCCCCTAGTTAAATGTAAATATATGCTTGTGTGGCATAGGTAGTTCACAAAATGTTCATAAGAAGTTCATAAAAATTCCTTAGGAAGGTTGTTGCACGTCAGTAGGCAGCTCCACCCAAGACAGAAACAAATCTCTAAAATTCCAAAAGGGGAACACAAGGTTTCATCCAATGTGGCATGGCTGCAGATAAGCTCTTTGATTTTATATTTCTGTGAGTTTGCATTTGGCTTTTTAATCATGATAAACTCAGTGATGCTGCACTTAGCTGGCGCCCCCTTGTGTTCCTCTTTTACACATTCTTAACAAACAGTAAAAGCTCTAAAACAAGCCATCTCCACCTCTCCAGCTGCTTTTACTGTGAAGTATTTAATGTGGTACTAAAGGCACAGTTAAAAAGTCTTTCACTGGCATTAACAAGAACTGTTTTACTGTGTCCAACTGTAAAAAAAATGTTTAACCCATTGATCCTGCTCACTGAGCTATACAGCAAAAGACAAACCATTTAACACTGAGAGAGATGTTTACAATGGTCAGCTTTTATTCAACCCGGTGAAGTGTTTATCCCCAAAACACTGTCTCTGTAATTGCTTAAAAACTGTTAGCTTGAGTTAGGCTATCATTTGTTAATCACTTATGTAAAATCCATGTGACACTACAAACTCTAGGCCGCAATGCTGCCCAATCGTGTTCCCATTGCTCCTCCATCAATAAATGTCCTTGATTCCCCCATCAACACAGACAGTCAGCCTGCCCATACATGGTTCAAATCTCGGACGTTTTCTGCTGAACCGGTGTCCTACCGAAAATGTTCCCCTGGCGGATAAGGACCCCCCCTTTACTGTGCAAGGCGCGGTGCTTGCGCACTACAAACTCAACTGACCCTCCGAAAATAGCCGAAGATGTAGAGCTGAGAGTCAGCTTTACACGATGCCTGCGAACTGACTATGACAATGCCGCACGCTCCCGATGCTAGTGCTACCCTGCAAGAGGCGAGGTGATATTAGCAATAAACTACACGTCTTAGTAGGGCACATTGCAAAACCCGACCAGCAACAGTGCAAAATCCGCCCTTCATTTGTTTTAACACGCCCCGCTAAGATGTGTACTTTATTGCTAAAATCACCCCTTGCAGAGTACCACTAGCATCGGGAGCATGCGGCATGTGTCATAGTCAGTGCGCAGGCGCCGTGTAGTGCTGACTCTCAGCTCTACATCTTTGGCTATTTTCGGAGGCTCAGTTGAGTTCGTACTGTGTAAGTGCCGTGCCTGCGCAGTACAGGGGGGTCCTTATCCACTGGGGGGAACTTATTTGGCAAAACACCGGCCAAGATTCTAACCATGTATAGCCTGCCTAATACAAGTGTGTTGCTGGCTGGTTCACCAGGTAAAACTAAAGGAAAAAAATAATAAAAATAGTAAACTAATGAAGCAATGACATCTAAGGATTGGTAAGCTACATTATATTACATTTTTTATATTGGGTTAAGCTACACTTTAAGGCTCCATGCACACTGAAGCTGATAAAAGCCATAAAAAAACCCAGTAGCTTTGCAGGGAGCCTTGCAACGTTTTATAGTGTTTTTGCAATAGCTTTTATCAGCTTTTTTTTATTTATTTTTTTATATTTTTTTCAATGGATGAAAAAAAAGGCTCAAAAACGCTGGCGCCTGCGTTTTTGAGAGTTTTTTTTATCGTTTTTCAGCTTTTTTGCATTTTTTAGCGTTTTTTTCCCCGCCAAAAAACAGCACTTTGAACGCAAATTTCGGGGGTTCAGAAAAAAGCCAATAAACTCCAAAGCTCATTAACACTGAAAAACGCAGTTTATGGGCTAAAAAAAAAAAAAATGCCAATAAACTGCAGTTTATCAGCTTCAGTGTGCATGGAGCCTAATTGTCAAAGGTCCTCAAGAATCACATCAAAGACTCTAAAGTGGGTTTTAATCCCTTTATTACAGTTCTGAACACCTGCTGTATATTTACATTAGAGGCAAACACGCTGCCAATATTCTGCTGCAACTGAAAGTAATAGGCATCAAATTGAGATTTTAGTGACTCTGCTGTAAAATCTGAAGATTTATTTCTTCACAATGCATTTAGCTACTAAAATGAAGTTGCGCTTTTTTTTGAAGAGTTTTTAGTGCTTATTCGGAATATGTAAATATGTTAACGTGTAATGTCTGGCCACATGTTCATTTTAATATATTTTATAACTGTGAATTTATTTATTTTTAGCTTACAACTATTTTAGCATTGTAGGGTATTGGCGGTAAAGGGTATGGAAAGTATAAGAATACCAAGACAGGAGTAGTGATTTCTGTTGGTCTCCTTTACCATAAGCTGATTGAATATCATATATTAATACCAAAGAAATAGTATCAGAAGCTTTGATTACGAGATGTCACATTTTAGTATGTACAAGTTACTAATGATTCTCATTCACACACAGCATGTGGCTGACTCAAAACCTAATGTGAAATGCAGTTAAGACATCTTATGATATAGTCCCCTGCTGAGAGATTAATAACTTGAAGCAAAGTGCTGGTTTATGCAAAGCTGGATTGGCTGATTTAGTCAATAGATAACCCATTTGAAAGACCACTAGCGCTCCACTTGCTCCAGCAAGATAAACCAACCAAAGTAACAATATATCCTATGTACAATATTTCTTAAAAAAACATGTATACAGTTTTCTAATTACCTTAAAGACAAGTCCAGTACCATATAAATGTAACAATAGGTTGGTCCCTTTCATGCAATATATCTAATGGCATTTACCTAAGGAAAGACTTTGTTGGTTCGATTTTAAAAATGGATGGATCCTCTTTATAGGTAAAAGATGTGCTTGCCTTGCGATGGGCATTGTCAATTTTCAGTGTAACAGGATATGTATCAATTGTTTTGCCTGGAGTGTAACACTCAATGGCAGTACTGGACACACTAGTAGAAAAAAAACACACAATAATAAGTAGAGTTTCTAAAGGAACACCGCAAAAGACAGTCACTTTGAGAAAGCCATAAATGATCTTGGTAATAATACTGTTGACAGCCTAGAACTCTGTCTTATTAGATCAAACTTAGAAGCTACTTTGAAGATTTTGAAATGCAAGCAATGAAAGGTCAGTATCATCTCCTCAAAAGCCCCATGACAGCAGTGATTCATGTTTTAACCCTTGGACAATTACTACTTCTTCTACAATAACATACAATGACTTTAGAGTCACATATAACTTTCTTAAAAGTGCAATTAAGGGTAACAATGTAATATTTTACTTTCTATTAAAGCCATGTTAATGATGATAAGCAGTTAGCAATTATTCTATATTTTTTTAGACTGAATAGAGGAGCAATTTGGACTGACCTGAAAATATAGATACAGTATCTCACAAAAGTGAGTACACCCCTCACAATTTTTGTAAATATTTTATTATATCTTTTCATGTGACAACACTGAAAAAATGACACTGCTACAATGTAAAGTACAGGCATACCCCACTTTTAGGTACACAATGGAGTTTATTTACTAAACCTGGAAAGCGCAAAATCAGGCTCACTTCTGCATAGAAACCAATAAACGTCTAACCCAAGCTTGTTCAATTAAGCTTTGGTAATAAAACCTGGAAGCTCATTGCTTTCTGTGAAGAAATTAGCCTGATTTTCCGCTTTACAGCTTTAGTAAATAAACCCCATTGTGTACTTAAAAGTGGGGTATGCCTGTAGTGAGTGTACAACTTGTATAACATTGTAAATTAGCTTTCTCCTCAAAATAACTCAACACACAGCCATTAATGTGTGTTGACCATTTTCCCTCCCTGGTGTCATGTGACTCGTTAGTGTTACAAGGTCTCAGGCATGAATGAGGAGCAAGTGTGGTAAATTTGGTGTTTTTTCACTCTCAAATGCCCAAATTGGGCCCAAAGTATCAATATTTTATGTGGCCAGCACTGCCTTAACCCTCTTGGGCATGGAGTTCACCAGAGCTTCGCAGGTTGCCACTGGAGTCTCTTCCACTCCTCCATGATGACATCACAGAGCTGGCAGATGGTAGAGACCTTGTGCTCCTCCATCTTCCATTTGAGAATGCCCCACAGATGCTCAATAGGGCTTAGGTCTGGAGACATTCTTGGCCAGTCCATCACCTTTACCCTCAGCTTCTTTAGCAAAGCAGTACTCGTCTTGGATGTGTGTTTGGGGTTGTATCATGTTGCAAAACTGCCCTGTTGCCCAGTCTCCAAATGGAGGGGATCATGCTCTGCCTCGGTATGTCACAGTATATATTAGAATTCATGGTTCCCTCAATGAGTGTGGCGTATGGTCTGAGCACTGACAGGCTGACCCCCCCACCCCTTCAACCTCTGCATCAATGCATATGTCTATTTCCCAAAGAGAACCTCTGGATTTGACGCTGACCACGTGCACTCAACTTCTTTGGTTGACCATGGCGAAGCCTGTTCTGAGTGGAACCTGTCCTGTTAAACCACTGTATAGTCTTGGCCACCATACTGCTGCTCAGTTTCAGGGTCTTGGCAATCTTTTTATAGCTAGGCTATCTTTATGTAAAATATTTACAAAACCGTGAGGGGTGTACCCACTTTTGTGAGATAATGTATATGATCTGTGCAATCATAGTTATTTTATAAAAAATAAATAAATAGAAAAAAAAAATCATTTGAGATAATTTGGCCTATAATGCAGTCACTAATTGTGACTTTGCATAATTTCTGCTATTTATTTTGATCAATAAAAGAGCCTCCATGAGACAGTCTTTTTAAAAAAGAAAACAAAATCTTCTATCATGCAGGCAGAAAGTCATTATCTTCTCTCTATGTTTAGTGTGTGATATTTACCTCTTGATGGTGCATACATCTCCCCCAATGTAAACTTTTCTGTCCTTCCCACTGTTCAGATAATGTCCTTTCAAGGTAAGCAGCGTCTTTCCTGACTGTGGTCCATAACTAGGAGTGATGCCTGCTATCACAGGGTTCTTGTAAATAAAGACATAAAAACAAGTAAGTACATCCATTCTAAAAAAAACAGTACTTTGTTTATTTGGTAATAAATAGTAATTTATATATAAAACAAATCACACTGCAAAACTATACTTACCACAAATGAGAAAGTGGTAAAGTTCACGGTCTGTTTTCCATTGGACACACTGCTGCTAATGTTAAAATTGACAGTAGCTTCTTGATTGACCTTGCAGAGCAACCTTAAATACATTGATACACCTATTATTATTTAAAAACACGTCATAATACAAAAACGTATTTTTAACATTGACTTTCCTGACATAATTTTACTGAGAAATAACTATTACATCATTATTATTCATTCTGCTGTAACTAAAGATATGTACAATGTAATTATTTATATCTGTTTTTAATATCTAAGCAAGAAAAATGTAACCACCAATAAACTTACTTGTTTTCACTGCTGTTCTTCACATCTATTTTGCATTTATTTTTTCCAATCAAAATTGAAATATCCTGAAAGCCCATAGAGTTTAACATAAAATCCCATCCACATATTGTCAGTTGAGTTCCCCCATCAAATGGAGCAGATGTTGGAATGATCTTTAAAAAAAAAGAAACATTTGGAAACAAATTAAATGTTTAAAAACATAATTTTGTTCTGTGAATAATATAAAACACTGTATAAAAAACAGCAATAAAGATGGCAGTAATATTATAGAAGCATATATATACTATGATCTAGATCAGTGTAGGGCAGCTGACTTTGGTTATGGTCCTAGGTGTCAGGTCACCTGTGGCCAGGTGACAGATGCACTCCATTGGAGACAGGAGTGCACCGCAAGGTAGTGAACCTTCGCTGCAGCTGAACCCAGTAGCTGACACTGAGAACACAAGGGATAGTGATGGGTAAGCCGAGGTCGGGGCAACAGGCAGACAAGGGTAACCAAGGGACAGGCCAAAAGGTCAGGGTCACAGGCAAACAAGAGTAGACAAGCCAAAATCAGTACACAGAAAGGTTAACGTATCACACCGCAGACAGGAACAGCTAACAAACAAAGTTGAACAGCACTGCAGACCTGCAGTGCAACAGTCAATATAGACTTCCTGGGGTGGGACCATACAGGAAGGAGAGATGATAAAAAGGCAGCCAGAACAGAGTCAGGCCTCTAATGAACACATGATGACAGGTAAGCTGCCAGACTTTATTGCATATCCATGACACTAGGTTGCTCTAACACTGAGGCGCTTTGCAGGCACTATATCGCTAAAAATAGCGGCATTTTACCACCGACAGCCAGGTGCTTTCCATGTGAAAGTAGCCTTAAAGCCTGCACATGATATTTGTCATTTTTCAAATCAAAAAGGAAATTAGGAAGAGCATTGTTTAAAATGTTCTACTAATAAGCAGATTTGGCACATTATTGATGTGAGTCTTTGAAAAGAAGGTACTATGACGAGATGTCTGTTATAGTGTTTCTTTTTATTTTATTTCATTATTTATTAGGACATATACATTGCTGTTTTAAGGCAGTTACATATGATATAATGCATACTATAAATGTAATATTTAGCATTTGGAGTGAGCCGATGACTCACTTGTGTCTACGCTGCAGTTTTTCACAAAGCTTACTTAGGGCTTTGCTGTGTGTAGGTTACATCTTTGCAAATAGATTTGAAGAGGATAAAATTGAATTACACTTGCACAGCTAAGTACACACCCTCTTATCTTTCTGCTTGAAGATGTGTGCTCATAAGACTATGCATAGCACAATCAGTGCTTGATTTCTCCCATGATTCAGCCAACGGAATTTGAGTATCAGTTTAAAAGGGTACATAATAATGGTAATAATAATAATATTTCTATACAGTTTTTATACTGTTAACATTTAACATTTTAAATTGCCGGCAAAATTTCAGGCACCTAGAGGAGCTTGAATGTACCTTTATCTATTTTACATTGGGATCCCTGAAAACTGGGTGGAACAATATGCAGATCTCAACTCTGGGGCTGCACCCACACCTAAGCGATTATCTGCTTGAAGCTCAAAAATGCTGGAGGAGAAAAATTAATTATTCTCTATAGAGATTGTTTACATCTCCACTCCATGTCACCTGAAGCCAAACACCTGGAGCTCAAGCAAGTTCTGGAGCTTTTTTTGTTGCTCAAATCGGGCAGTATTCACACATTTTGTCGCTTGTTTTTGCACAATTTTCTGCTCAAATGAAAAATTAAAAAAATAAAATAGTAATAATATATCAACAAATAAATGTAAAATATATACACAAATAACACAAACACACCATAAATAAGTAAAATAAATTAATATCATGCAATATTACATTCATAAATAATAATTAACCTTAAAAAAATATTAAAAACATTATTATTATTAAGAACAAATAATAATAATAAAATAACAATAAACAATCAAACTTGAATAAAAATACATGAATAATAATAATAATAATAATTTATTTTGTGTTAGGTTTATGGGGGCAGATTCACAGAGAATTAGATTCTCGTAGAGTATCAGAAATACACTACGCCGCCGTTTTTTACCTGGCTCTACGTGGAATTCAGGTAGATTTTGTCCAGTAAACGACGGCGGCGTAGTGTATTTCTCCAGTCGCAATCCATCTGCGCGAGTAGGGGGCGTGAAGCATTTAAAATAGGCGCGTTCCCGCGGCGATCGAACTGCGCATGCTCCGTTCGCAAATTTCCCGCCATGCATTGCGCGAAAACACGTCGTCACGTCGTAGTAGCGTCGTTTACGTACATTCCTATTCCCGAACGAGTTACGTTAAAAAAATATATATAGCCAGGGTGGAAATGCAGCAGAGAGGGAGGAGAGATTAGGAAGTACGCTAGATGTAATGAGACAACTACAATTGAAAGCGGCTATTCAAGCAATTAGACCACAGGGGGAGACAACTCGGGAGCTATCTGTTTTCGAAAAAGTATGTAATAAAGGCGACCCAGTGAGGCATAGCTTATCATATATGTATAGCCTCTTAGTAGAATCAGAAGCCCCGCAAGACCTATTATTTATCCAGGCATGGGAAAGAGACTTAGAGACCAGATTCTCGGAGAACCAGAAAGAAAAAAATTTTAGATTTACCCACAAGGCCTCGTTGGCGACTAGATACCAAGAGGGGGGATACAAAATCCTAACTAGATGGTACAGGACTCCGGAGGTGTTAAAACGAATGTTCCCCCAGGTGTCAGATCAATGTTGGCGATGTGGGGAAGCAAGAGGTACCATGATACATCTATTCTGGGAATGCCCGAAATTAAAGGAATACTGGGAAATGGTAGCCGAAACAATAGATGTAATTACCAAAGTGAACTTGAGAGACAACCCAGCGGCACTATTACTGAATGATTTCCCAATGACAACGACAAAATATAAAAACTCACTGCTTAGGCATTTGCTTACAGCAGCTAAGGCCTGTATTCCATCTTTCTGGAAAAGCACGACATCCCCGACGCGACAACACTGGCTTAATAGAGTAACAGAAATCCAATTGATGGAATACTTGACAATGGGAATGAGAGAACAGGAGGAGAAATATAGACAAGTATGGGAGCCCTATATCAACTATAGGGAACAGAACCCATGAGGGTGGAGGGGGGGAGGGAGAGACAGGGAGAGAAGGATATATATTTTTTTTTTTTTTGTTGTTGTTAGGGGCGACTAAGGGAATCAACCAGGAAGTAGACCTGGCGGGGGGGGGGGGGGGGGGGGGGGGGGGGGGCACGGGTAATCATAGTAGCTGCTGACTATACAGTAAACTATTAAAGAGCTGTACTGGTAAAAGGAAATGTTGTCTGTATATCGCAAGTTGGATTGTTATTATGTTTGTAAATGGACTAAGGAAAAGAAAAGGATAAAATAAAGAATTTAAAAAAAAAAAAAAAATATATATATTTTCAAATCGACGCGGGAACGACGGCCATACTTTACATGGGTTACGCACTGTTAGACCAGCAAAAAGCTCCTCTAACATTACGCAGCCAAAAAATGACGTAGGCGATTGCGAGGGACACTCGTACCTTCGTGGATCGCCGTAAAAACTAATTTGCATACCCCGACGCATGAAAACGACGCAAACTCCTCCCAGCGGCCGCAAAAATATCGCAGCGTAGATCCGAAGGCTTACGAAGACGTAAGCCTCTCGGATCGAAGCCCGAAGCCGCCGTATCATGGTTTGAGGATTCAAACTAGTGATACGGCGCGCAAAATTTGAAATGACTCCTGTCTAACACCAGTTAGACAGGCGTAATTGCTCTGTGAATCTGGGCCATGGTGTTTAGTTATTTATTATTTTTTTTAAGGGGTAAGGGTTAAAGTTAAAGGTTAATTATTTATGTATTGTTACTTAGTATTAATTTATTTATTTTTTATTAATGATTTATTTATTTGTACATTTATTTTACATTTATGTATTCATTTATTATTATTCATATATAAATAAATAAAATAAACCTTTCTTGTGAAAAAAAAATCAATAAATAAATAAAATAATAATAAATAACCCTAACCCCAACTCCTAAAAGAAAAAAGAAAAGCTAAAAGAAAAGCTAAAAAAGCTGAAATACCAAGCAACAAGCCCAAAAACGCTACATACAAACATGCAAGTCGCACAAAAACGTGCCAATAACGCGCAAAAAAACACTCAAAGACGATACGCTCGGGTGTGAATGCGGTCTGAGACCTTATGGAACCCTGAAGTATGCCACTATGGCTTGCTTTTGTATTAAAAGGGCTGGGGGGAAGTAAGAGGGGCTAGTCATGTTAACACCTATCCTAAAAGTTTAATTGTTCTCCAAATGTGTAGTATATGCAGACAGTTATGGTGCCTCCATAGAACATTTGCTGTCAGTTAGCAACTTTAATTTCATGCCGGTTTAATTTAATGGTAAGTAGTAGTGTGTGGTAGTCTCTGTTAAAAAGCATTATTTTCCTGTAGTATGAAGAAAAATGTACAATGCAGAGGAGGAAGCAAAGCCCTGCCTCTACCAAGATGGTTGCCCTCATACAGAGACGCAGTTCACAACAAGGCATAGTGAAACAGGAATGGAAAAACAATTTGCTGGTCACTATTCCTTTGCTTTCTTTACTGTATTTTTTTGGAGTAGCTCCCAGAGTTGTTATCCTTTCCATAAGTGAAGGAGGAAAAAGAAAGAAACATTCTTATATGTATTTCAACTGTGAATCAAGTTGACTGCCCAGGGTTAGGCTTAAAAAAGGGTCTAAAGGCAATATTTTATAAAAAATAATAAACATGTTATACTTACCTGCTTTGTGCTCAGAGTGGCCCCTTACCTCCTCTTCTGGGGTCCCCTGCCAGCGATTTCTGCTCATCCTCTTCTGTGTGTGCCCCCATAGCAAACTGCATGCTATGGGAGCACATGTGTGGGCGTGCTCCCAAGCTGGGCTTTGTACATATACAATAGGGCAGCTCAGCCCACTCTCACCTCACAGGTTTGCTCTCAGTGTAGTGAGAGCAGGGAGAGGAAACATTCTACAACTTTAGAACCACTTTAAAAAAACTACAGAAACAAGTTAACCGCAGGGATAGCATCATGCAATACTGAGTTTTATAACCTTGAACATGGAAACAAGTGTCAAGGAAGACTAAACTTTTTTTGGGAGACATCATAGCTGCAACCAAGAGGCAAATTAATTATCATTACCGTAATTATCGGCATATAACAGGTGGATAACACGCACCTTCATTTTAAGAGGGAAGTTTCAGGATTTAAAAAAATAAATAAAAAACCTTGAAGCAAAATAAGGGTCAATGTCCATCAATGCAGCCTGATCAATGCCCATCTGCAGCCTCAGAATTGCCCATCAATGCAGCCTGGTCAATGCCCATCTGCAGTTTCCTAATTGCCCATAAATGCAGCTTGACCAATGCCCATCTGCAGCCTCACCTTTGCCCATCAATGCAGCATAGTCAATGCCCATTTGTAGCCTCACAATTGCCCATCAATGCATCTTGATTAATGCCCATCTGCAGCCTCCCCATTGCCATGAATGGGGGGGGGGGGGGGTGAGCGCCGTCAGGTTACATACAGTGAGAATCTCCTGTTTACTCGGCTGCCTCTTTAATACAAAGTCCCACCTCCTGGGCCAGCTTTTATGATAGACAGAACACTGGTCCAATGCCAGCCCAGGAGACAGGACTTCCTATTACAGAGTAACCAGGAGATTCTCACTGTATGTAATCTGACAAAGCTTGTCCGCCCCTCACCCCATTCTCTCCGAGACAGGCCAAATTGCAGTATCGACGTATAACACACACACACTATTTGCAACCGATTTGCAGGGTAAAAAAGTGAGTGTTATGCGGCAATAAATACAGTATTTATTATTATTATTATTTTATTATTTATTATAGAGCATATATAATATAAAAGTGAACTGCTAATGTGGTATTATTTTTTAGAACATTTTGTTCATATATTACATATACTGTATATCCTTGTATGCAAATATAATATTCAAAGAACTAACCAGTTCACACATGACTGTAACCTGAAAAGACATTGGGAAACAATAGATTGCTTGGAAGGAAGTACAGGACAAACAAGAAGAAAAAAAAAAAACTGCTCTGATTTCAGTGCACATGGCATTCACTGGCATGCTTCCCCTGAACCTTTGTTTACCCCTATTCTTTCTCTAATAGGAATAGAGGAATAAGCCAAGCTGTGCACTGACAATTATCAAAGGAAGCACTTTTTTTATATTGTAAATTGTGTTAAAATTACAACAATGGTGGGAAAAATAAAAATCTGCTTAGATGGTTTTAGAAAAGCAATTTCAATAAAAGTCACTACACGACATTTGTATGATATTTATGCTACAATGAATTAAATGATTTATTTCTGCATTATGTTTTGAAGCATTTAAACTTCATCAGTGTAACAATATACACCAAGAATTCTGTACTTGGCCCTTTGATCCTCGTTGAGACTTGATAGCAGTGGTTTATACTGTATATTTAGAGAGGTTCAAAATTGACACGTTGACCTTATCAACTACTCATGTTAGCTTTTATTTTGTTAATTCAAACAGATAATCAACATCGCTTAGGCAATAAAAGTTCCTTCTTTTTTATATCATTACCTAAAACCCTAATGGCCATAATGATGCAGGTATTGTGTAAAACATAGAGAAAATATCACACCATACTCCTGTAATAAATGTAATTTCTAAGCAAGTAAGTAGCAACAGCAGAAACCTTGTTGTCTCATACCCGGGACACAGAGGAGTGTACCGCAGCGGCGCTCAGCCGCTCAGAGCAAGCAATGTAAATACAAAGCTTCCTCTGATTGGCTGAGTCAGAGAGGCGGGCTGATGATGTCACAACCTCTGACTGTATTCATTGCTATTAACTATGCAAAGTGTGCGGAAAAATTGTTCTTTTAGGCCCCCTTCACACAGTGGCGGTGGGGGCATCGGCGGTACTTTTAACATTTACCATTGTGTGCACGCCACTATTTGGCCGCTAGCGGGGGGCTTTGAACCCCCACTAGCGGCATAGAAAGGGTTAAAACCGCCCGCAAAGTGCCACTGTATCTGGGCTTTGTCGGCGGTTCGGCGGCGCTGCCCATTGATTTCAATGGGCAAGGGAGCTTTAGGAGCAGTGTATTCACCGCTCCTACAGCGCCTCAAAGATGCTGCTAGCAGGACAGTGTGAAAGCCCTAAGTGCACCACCTCAGTGGGAAAGGGGTCTAAGAAAGAGAGATTTTAAGCAAATTTCGAGGATTATTTGTAATTTGTGAATGCTTAAGTTATCTGCACAGCAGATTTTTTTTAGCTAAATTCCTTAGCTTCAAACATTATTTTTTTAATTTTCATTCCACTAAATCAGCATTACTTTTTTAGCCTACCTATATATTGGTAGACTCTTCTTTGTTCCGGGTATGAGACAGGAACAGAACTATAGATCTATGTAAAACAACCCTCCTCACTACTTGCTCCATTACTTCAAAATCTGTGACCAATTCTGGGGCTTTTCTGTCTTCTATCTACTTTCAGAGGGTGATTGGTGTGGAATAGGGGCTGTAGTTTCCAGAATTAAACTCATAATGCGATATTGGAGCATGAGATTCTGGGAGATTCATATGCTACAGTTCCTATGCTCTAATTGTATCATTAATTCCTTGATTCACATGAATCACTTTACATCATAAATTTAACCCCTATATATAGCTAGAGCTCATACTGGGGTGCAGGAGGAATTGAAAAGCATGATGTTCATCAGCACTGGGCTAAGATTTTGAAAGGGGGCTATCCTAATGCTACATATGTTAAAGCATTCTGAGTTCATTATCCTGTCTGATATTTTCAGATAATATTTAAAATGTTATGGTTAAATTGTTTTGGTCACTAATCTGAGGCTTGTAAAAAGATGGAAACATTTTTAAATTTAGTAGCACTCTGGCAAACTCGGGCCAAAACAAACAAGGTCAAGCATGGCATATTCACGTGGGGTTCAATGTTGTTAAACAGGAGCACCATGCACTGTAAATGTACCTTCATTTGATCATTATATAATGCACTACAGCCAGAATCAATAGGATGTTTACACCATTTTGCACAAGACTGCAGAATCAGGAGCCAGCAATTTATGCAGGTTGTCATTCTGGACCATTCAAAATATAAGCTCCAAGGCCAACAGAGCGGGCATTCAAAATTAGTGGCAGAGTAAAAAATTTACAGTTTTCATGTTTGATTGGAGCTTACCATAAGCGTAAACCTATTGTGGTTTTTGAGTGGGTTACTGAATGGTACTGAGAACATCTTATAATTAGTACAGTCAGGTTCACATATGTGCGATCTCAGGCACCGCATGTGACTTGCATTGGATTTGCACGAAAATAGTGCAGGGACTTTTTTCCTCAGCACTAGAATTGGATCGCATTGGGTGTTCTTACCCATGCGATCTCACTTCTGTGCGAGTTCACAGTTCGCACTGCGATCTGTGAACCAATCTGGGGGCTTAATTAACATTGTATTGACACCCGCAAAGGGCAGTGTGATATGGGAACCGCCGCTGTAATCGTGCTGATTCCCGCATCAAACCTATGTGAACCTAGTGTCAAAGTGCATGTGTGGTGAAAACGTAAAATCAAATATTAATTTCCACATTGTATTTGAATTTTTTCTAGCCTATTCCTACAAATCTGGACAATCTTGAAGTTGAAACCTACTTTGTGAAGATCCCCACACATTTACTACCTTGACTTCTGTGACACATATTTACTATGCACTGCTGTGTCACACATTTCATAGAGTCTGCCTATTGATCTACAGAGTTGCAGAGAGAAGTTTGATGAGACAGAGTCAATAGAGGCAGCAAAGTACCATGGAATATGTAGTCCTTAGAAATTGGAAGCAAAAAGCAGAGAGAAGCTGCAAAACATGCAGGGAACCCATGACGTTGTTGAAAGAGGTGGCCAGCAGACAGGCAGAATTCACAACATAAAATTTGTGAAAAATTTGCATTTTTCTGCTTTGTATTATACCCCATACTTGGTAGATACTTTTTTAAGGAGCACACCCTGAAAAATGCAAGATCCTGAAGAACAATCGTCTGTCTGGAAGTTTTTGTGTGCTGAGTTTATGAACAGGCATAGATGAAATGCACAAGGCCAAGGTCATAAATGTGTCTTTTTTATGTGACTTATACATTACCTCAGACACAACTGGAGAGCAGGTTTTCTGAATCCACTCATCACCAATGCAGCTGTTTTTTCTGGTACAACGGTTTTTACACCAGCCACATTTCATATATGAAGGAGTTGAGATGCAATGGCTGCAAGATTTGAAGTGTTCACAACCGAGGCCTACTAATGGAATCTTTATTACCTGCATGAACATAAGCAGACTAACAGTTATAAATATGCAATGTGCTTTACATTACTTCAAGGTGTGGGCCCCCTCCCCCTTTAAAAATCATATGATGTTAGTATGTGCAAAATGTACTTGTAATTAAAAAGGTTATCTATTCATATTTACTTCCCTAGTCTTCTACATTGCTGGGTGTGACTGCCATGTAGATCAGGCAAAACATCACAAAAAGACACTCCATTCCTTTGCAAAAACATCTTCTTGTGAGACTCCAGCTACTTTGAAACACCCAGGAACTCACCAGGAGTGTGTTGTCACCTTTGCCTGGACTCCATGGGCATAAAATAGGAGTAAGGTAAGTATAAAGCTAACTTTTTTTGTTACAGGTACATTTTGCACTTTTTTTTTGTGATTTTTAACCACTTAAGACCCGGACCAATACGCTGGTAAATGACCCAAGGTGTTTTTGCGATTTGGCACTGCGTCGCTTTAACAGACAATTGCGCGGTCGTGCGACGTGGCTCCCAAACAAAATTTGCGTCCTTTTCTTCCCACAAATAGAGCTTTCTTTTGGTGGTATTTGATCACCTCTGCGATTTTTATTTTTTGCGCTATATACAAAAATAGAGCGACATTTTTGAAAAAAAACACTATTTTTTACTTTTTGTTAAAAAAAAATCAAATAAACTAAATTTTAGTCAAACATTTAGGCCAAAATTTATTTAGCCACATGTCTTTAGTAAAAAAAAAAAATCGCGATAAAAAAAATAGCTACCTAGCGGGAACAGCGACACTAATACAGCGATCAGAAAAATGATCGCTTAGTGATGCTGGCAATAGGGAGTGAAAGGGTTAACTAGGGCGGTGATCAGGGGGTTAAAACTTTATTAGGGGGGTGGGGGGGCTATCCTGAACCTAACACTAACTGATTTTACACTGCCTGTCACACTGACACTAAATGCAGTGATTAGATCACTGCATTCAGTGACACTGTGACAGGGGGGGTGGGGGGGCAGATCGCAAGGGGTTAAGTATGCCTATGTGTGTGTATGTCAGTGTAGTGTTGGTGCAGGACTTACTGTGAGGTGTTTCTCCCATCGCAGCGGTTGGAAATACCGCTGCGATGGGAGATTACATCACTTCCCCCTTCCTGTGTTTACACAGGAGGAGGAAGTGACACAAAGGGGGAGCGCGCGCATTGGCTGGGAGCGATCGCGGGGGGGCGGGTAAACACGGACATCCGCCGGCTCGTCCCGGATCGCTCCTGGAGCCAGGGGGACCCCCGCACGCCGCGGAGGGGGGCCCGATGGGACCCCCAAACCGCACGAAGTCGGGGACGCAAATTTACGCCCTTGTGCCTGTACGAGCCATGTTGTGGCCGTATATGTGCGTGCGGGGGTCCTTAAGTGGTTAAAGGACACACATTCCATAAAACCTGTTACGATTGTACAAGCCCTGCATTGATACCTCTAAAGCCACGTACACGCGATCAGTCCATCCGATGAGAACGGTCTGAAGGACAGTTGTCATCGCTTAACCGATGAAGCTGACTGATGGTCTGATGTGCCTACACACCATTGGTTAAAAAAACGATTGTGTTAGAATGCGGTGACATAAAACACAACGACGTGCTGAAAAAAGTTCAATGCTTCCAAGCATGCGTCGACTTGATTCTGAGCATGCATCGATTTTTAACCGATGGTCGTGCCAACTAACGATCGTTTTTGACCTATCGGTTAGGAATCCATCGGTTAACTTTAAAGCAAGTTGGCTTTTTTTTAACCGATGGTTAAATAACCTATGGGACCCACACACGATCGGTTTAGACCGATGAAAATGGTCCATCAGACCATTGTCCTCTGGTTAACCTATCGAGTGTACGAGGCCTTAGTCTAACATGAAACATGAAGGACACCAATGTCTTTGGTTGACTCGTAAATGAATGCATGAATTGTTACCAAGATTTTGATGTAACAACCATTGATGGTCGTCATTCTATGGACTTATCATGATATACAGTACAGATCAAAAGTTTGGACACACCTTCTCATTCAAAGAGTTTTCTTTATTTTCATGACTATGAAAATTGTGGATTCACACTGAAGGCATCAAAACTATGAATTAACACATGTGGAATTATATACATAACAAAAAAGTGTGAAACAACTGAAAATATGTCATATTCTAGGTTCTTCAAAGTAGCCACCTTTTGCTTTGATTACTGCTTTGCACACTCTTGGCATTCTCTTGATGAGCTTCAAGAGGTAGTCACCTGCAATGGTCTTCCAACAGTCTTGAAGGAGTTCCCAGAGATGCTTAGCATTTGTTGGCCCTTTTGCCTTCACTCTGCGGTCCAGCTCACCCCAAACCATCTTGATTGGGTTCAGGTCCTGTGACTGTGGAGGCCAGGTCATCTGGCGCAGCACCCCATCACTTTTCTTCTTGGTCAAATAGCCCTTACACAGCCTGGAGGTGTGTTTGAGGTCATTGTCCTGTTGAAAAATAAATGATGGTCCAACTAAACACAAACCGGATGGAATAGCATGCCGCTGCAAGATGCTGTGGTAGCCATGCTGGTTCAGTATGCTTTCAATTTTGAATAAATCCCCAATAGTGTCACCAGCAAAGCACCCCCACACCATCACACCTCCTCCTCCATGCTTCACGGTGGGAACCAGGCATGTAGAGTCCATCCGTTCACCTTTTCTGCGTCGCACAAAGACACGGTGGTTGGAACCGAAGATCTCAAGTTTGGACTCATCAGACCAAAGCACAGATTTCCACTGGTCTAATATCCATTCCTTGTGTTCTTTAGCCCAAACAAGTCTCTTCTGCTTGTTGCCTTTCTTTAGCAGCGGTTTCCTAGCAGATATTCTACCATGAAGGCCTGATTCACACAGTCACAGTTGTTCTAGAGATGTGTCTGCTCCAAAAGGTGGCTACTTTGAAGAACCTAGAATATGACATATATTTTCAGTTGTTTCACACTTTTTTGTTATGTATATAATTCCATATGTGTTAATTCATAGTTTTGATGCCTCCAGTGTGACTCTACAATTTACATAGTCATGAAAATAAAAAAAAACTCTTTGAATGAGAAGGTGTGTCCAAACTTTTGGTCTGTACTGTATAATAAACAGATTTTAACAGTATATGCTTGTTCAGATAGTTTGAGTACCACAAGAGACCAACTATACCAGTTGATTGGTTTCCAACACGTACTGCATACATTTAGGATGCTGGTACGGTTAATATTGAGCCATCCACCATATAACTAGAATTTCATATACACAGGGATGTAACAAGGATGTGTCTTTTGTGCAACTGTTTTCCTGTATTATTCTTTCCACTCTTATAAATTTGAGAAGTTTTAATTGCCACACTTATTCTGATATATATAAAAAAAAATACTGCAAACTAGGTATGAGTAATGATGGAAAATTGCTCCATTTTGTTTAAAGTGTAAAGATAATGCAATAGGCCGGTGCGCCCCCTCAATCTTATATACTACATTTTGTACACACTCCTTTGCAAAGTGAACAATAACTTTGCTAACTGTATGCTCCTTTGGTAAATGAATCGCTTTGTGTCAGTTACAATGTATGCCACATAAGTTAACTTAATGTAATTAATAATCTGTGTCAACCCTAGTACACATGGGCCGAATGTCAGGTGGTATTGGCTGGTTCAATAGAAACCATCTGACCTTCGACCCATGTTCGGCCAGCTTATGTCGAAGGGACATGACCGGAAAAAGGTCTGCCGACAGGGTCCGGCTCAGTAGTCTCAGCCAATGGATGTTCGGCCAGCTTCAGTCGAAGGGTTATGCCTGGAAAAGATCTGCCGACTGGCTCCGGATCAGCAGACTCGGCCAATGGCTGCTTGGCCGGCTTCTGTCGAAGGGTCATGACTGGAAAATGTCTGCGGGGAGATCGATGTAAAAACATCGGCTTGTTAGTACAGCAGCTCTGACCTGAGCTGGGTTGAACAAGAAAAATACTGGTTATGAGGCTTAACTGTAGAATTGAGGACATTTGAATAATTATAAGGATTCACTTTAGGAACCTTTACAACTGAACTTGGCCCTAAAACTTGAATATAGTCAGACAACTCCTTGATAAATCCCAAAATTGTTATGATTTACAGGACACTATTGGGAAATATAATTTAACCACTTAAGGACCCCCGCACGCACATATACGGCCACAGAATGGCACGTACAGGCACAAGGGCGTAAATTTACGTCCCCGCCTAAGTGCGGTTCGGGGGTCCCATCGGGACCCCCTCCGCGGCGTGCGGGGGTCCCCCTGGCTCCGGGAGCGATCCGGGATCTGGGGGCGGATGTCGGCGAATACCCGCCCCCCCGCGATCGCTCCCAGCCAATGGGAGCGCGCTCCCAACCTGTCACTTCCTCCTCCTGTGTTTACACAGGAAGGAGGAAATGATGTATTCTCTCATCGCAGCGCTGTTTCCCAGCGCTGCTGATGAGAGAAGACATCACAAGTAAGTGTGCACCAACACAACACTGACACACACTCACATAGGCATATTAACCCCTTGTGATCGCCCCCCCCCCACCCCCCTGTCACAGTGTCACTGAATGCAGTGATCTAATCACTGCATTTAGTGTCAGTGTGACAGGCAGTGTAAAAAACAGTTAGTGTTAGGTTCAGGATAGCCCCCCCACCCCCCCTAATAAAGTTTTAACCCCCTGATCACCGCCCTAGTTAACCCTTTCACTCCCTATTGCCAGCGTCACTAAGCGATCATTTTTCTGATCGCTGTATTAGTGTCGCTGTTCCCGCTAGGTAGCTATTTTTTTTATTGCGATTTTTTTTTTTACTAAAGACATGTGGCTAAATAAATTTTGGCCTAAATGTTTGACTAAAATTTAGTTTATTTGATTTTTTTTTTAACAAAAAGTAAAAAATAGTGTTTTTTTTCAAAAATGTCGCTCTATTTTTGTATATAGCGCAAAAAATAAAAATCGCAGAGGTGATCAAATACCACCAAAAGAAAGCTCTATTTGTGGGAAGAAAAGGACGCAAATTTTGTTTGGGAGCCACGTCGCACGACCGCGCAATTGTCTGTTAAAGCGACGCAGTGCCGAATCGCAAAAACACCTTGGGTCATTTACCAGCGTATTGGTCCGGGTCTTAAGTGGTTAAATTAGTAAATGTAAGGTTATTGTAAGCAGAAATATTTTATTATGTGCATTTCTTGTAAATATGTTTATTGGGAAATGATGCCAAAAATAAACATAGCTATAAAAACTACCATTGTTTGTTTTTAATATACTAAGAGAAAAATAAGTAGGATTTTCCTGAAGAGATTGAAAATGTATGGCTTAATCAGAGATAACCAAAGATACTGCAAACATTTTAAAACAAGAGAGCAGAGTAAACATCTTTCTAGTCATTGATGGGTTAGGTTGATTTACAGTGGTATTTTTCCTAACAATCTGGTGACATTACTTTATGATCGTTAACCATTTTCAGTGGAGCTGGATTAATGCTGTATTCTCTCTATTTTTCTGATATAATTGACATATTTATTCTACTTTCATAATTAAGGAGCAGGATTTCATCATAACCCATAATATATAATGCAAACAATATGAAAAAATACATTTAATATTATCTAAAACATATGCCTTGAATGCATTCGGTGCAGACTGGCAGTGATCAATCATAATACATTTCCCCCATGATTAAGTATATGTTTCTATTATGTCAATTATCATTTAAATGCTGCTCAGTATGTAGTGCTGCATAGGATGATATAATTCTAAGAAAAAAGATTGTGTATGGTGAGTCTTACCTTCTTTTCTGTACTAACTAGGACATATTCATTCTGCTTGGATGTCTCATTGATCACCACTGCAGAAGTCACGGGATGTGTGTCAAGGGCAATATTGACATGCGGCTGAGTTTGTTTAGAACGAGAAATCACAACCTGAAAGACAAAAACAAAGATTTTTAAGAACATTGACCGGTTTCTTTATTATTAATCACGTATTCAACTAATCAAACACGCATACTAATAGTGGAGAAACAGCATTAATTAAAAAAACTTTCAGATGGGAATGGCAAACTTTATCTCTTGAATTTTTTGCCTCATTTTATGTGGAGGAAAATGTGTTAAGAAATGAAGAAGATTGATCACTTCTAGTAGATTACTTTATGTAGTCTAATTTATTTTCCTCCCAATTCTTGTATCTGGGGGCAAGTTAGGTCCACATAATCCTCATACTTGTGGGGTTCCTTAACTCCATCTGTAGCACAAAGGATTAGAAAGTCTGTATACACTTTAAGGTTGTTACTTTCAGAAAGGGAGGCTATAGGGTCTGTCAGAATGTTTATACATGAAAAATATACAATATACAGGCTTTCTATATATATATATATATATATATATATATATATATATATATATATAAATATATGTGAATATAAATTATTTTTACCCCAATAATCCCGACAGGTCCTTATGGCCACTTGTGGTCCACCACCACTTGGTGGTGTATATTGGCTGGTATCAGTATAGAAAAGAACCCAAAAACAGCTAAATATAATTTCAAAATCATCAAATCTCAAAATGGTCCATGTGCAAAAAATCGGGATGTTGAAAAACCCAATGAAGATTACTTGACATTGCCTTTATTGAATGAAAGTTAATAAAAGCAACACAAAAGCGAACAGGGGAGGGCCGGTTAACGCTCTCCACACTGCTTTTCACACGGCAGAAAATGCTTTGTCAAAGCACTTTCTGCAGTGTTAACTGCACCACCCCTGTTCAATGCTGTGTTTATTTCATTTACTTTCATTCAATAAAAGTAATTTCAAGTTATCCGTGTTGGGTGTGCAACTATCCCAAGTTTTTGCACATGGATCTACAACCCCATGACATTGAGGATGGGACCGACCCACCTAGAGAAGCAAGAGTGCATTAACACTCAAAAGGGTAATCTAAGAAAAAAATAAGATGCATGCAATTTTTAATACATTCCAGCCTAAATAATTTAATTAAAACAGGTAGAAATATTGCAATATTGAAATGAGTAATTATGTAATACACTTTCATGGTTGTTAGGCTGGAGTTTCAATGTCCATGCAGAGTTCACTATGCAAGAGAAATATGTCATTCTGTTTATGATATTTAGGCTTCATGCTCTGATTCTCACACAGAATGAACACAATATAATTGACCCAAACTACAGTTTAACAAGTTTATCATGAAACAAATTCTGACATTCCGTTCACATTTGCCCTGAAATATCTAATTACCATAAATACCTTTAGTAATGGCAGTGCGTTGTTAACTGGCATAACTCTACAGTTAGAAATATTCCTAGTAAAATACCTGACTAATCGTGCAGCTAACAGCTGTACTCCTGTATTTCCCAGACTCCAATTGGACACAAACAATAAGACCAGCTGAAACAGCTGCAAAGTTTCACGTAAAATAAAAAAGTGAGCGTGAAAAACTTTTCTACGTTTTAGCATAGGAAGGAAGTAAAATTCTTGCTATTTTCCTGACTTCTTTGGCAGCTGCCCCAATAACTATATTACCCATGTGTTTTGTCATATTCACACCGCCTAATCATGTAGCGAGCAAACAGGCAGCGCACTGGTCCTGGTTTACACTTGATCAGTCAAAACTGTTTTCATTTACCAGTTCAAGGCCTTTCATAAAAAACATCTGTTACAGTCAACAAAAACAATAATAAGAAAAATGTCTATCTATTGTGCTTTCCACAACAGTATGATACTGTAAGGTAAAAAGAGATGAATCTGCGCCACAGACAATTTAAATAAAATAAAAAGTGGTGTAATAAAAATTAAAAGGTGATTAAGTTTAAAGTGGCTGCCCCTACATAAAAACCCACCTAGGTGGGAGTGAATATTAAGTAAAAAATAGCAGGTAATGGCGCCTACTAGAAATAAAGTGTATAAAGGAATGTGCAAATAAATATAAATATAAATGGTGTCTGTCCAAAAGAGTGCTGGTCCTAGTCAAAGTATAACATATATAACACAAAATAAGTTGAATATTAATAATTATGTGATTGAATTAGTATAAATATAAAATTAATATAAAAATAATTCATAAAAGTCCAATTCCTAGTGATAAAAATTTCCAAAATAGGTGTTGCAAGATTAAATGATGATAATAATAATAATCCAAGAAAAGTCCAGTTTTATAAAAATATATATATATTTTCAAGATTGCTTCCGAAAAGTAATGCTATAAGGTGATATGTGCTTCATGCAGGTATAGCCGTCAGTGGATCACTCAGTGCTCTCCCCCAATGGTCCCGCACTCACCGGATCCAACTACCCCTGCAGGGGTAAAAGGCTTTCTCAATAAGTCTCCACACTTCAATAAAATCTGCCTGGTTTCCTCACATGGGGTCTATCCAACCATTCAGTTGAATTTACATGCAGTTAAAAAGCCTTTAGAAAATATGTGCTGTAGCTTTCCTTAGAGCTACAGCACATATTTTCTAAAGGCTTTTTAACTGCATGTAAATTCGGCTGAATGGTTGGATAGACCCCATGTGAGGAAACCAGGCAGATTTTATTGAAGTGTGGAGACTTATTGAGAAAGCCTTTTACCCCTGCAGGGGTAGTTGGATCCGGTGAGTGCGGGACCATTGGGGGAGAGCACTGAGTGATCCACTGACGGCTATACCTGCATGAAGCACATATCACCTTATAGCATTACTTTTCGGAAGCAATCTTGAAAATATATATATATTTTTATAAAACTGGACTTTTCTTGGATTATTATTATTATCATCATTTAATCTTGCAACACCTATTTTGGAAATTTTTATCACTAGGAATTGGACTTTTATGAATTATTTTTATATTAATTTTATATTTATACTAATTCAATCACATAATTATTAATATTCAACTTATTTTGTGTTATATATGTTATACTTTGACTAGGACCAGCACTCTTTTGGACAGACACCATTTATATTTATATTTATTTGCACATTCCTTTATACACTTTATTTCTAGTAGGCGCCATTACCTGCTATTTTTTACTTAGTATGATACTGTCACTCAACAATTGTGTATATGTTTAATATTTTAAACCACTTGCTCCCAGCTGAAAAAGCTCCTAACAAAAGCTTGTATACAGCTGGTTTTCTTTATGACCCAAGATCAGAGCAACGGCGGATCCAGGGGGGGGGGGGCAACAGGGCTTTGCAGTGCCTGCAGCCAGGCCCGGACTGGCCATGGGGCAAACCTAGCAAATGCCTGTGGGCCGCGGGTCGGCTCTGGCCCGCGAACGGCCCTCGGCGGCCAGTGGGCCGCATGTCACGTCTCCCCAGGGGTGTTCACCACCAACACAGCGCCAGATAGAGAGAGATCAGCTGGGGTATCATAGCCAGCTCTGACACTTCTCCCCTCCCCTTGCTGCCCCCACGGCCAGTTAGAGGAGAGGAGCTGCTTCTACTCCTCCCCCTCCTCTCTTCTTCTCCTCCCATGTCTGCCCCACCCACTCTCCCGACGGACTGTGTTTTGGTGCCTTAGGGATGTGGGCGGGAAGATTCAAGCCCAGCAATCAGAAAGGAAAGATGGAGTCTGATATCCATCCATCCAGTCAGTCCCTCTTGCCTCTGAGTGAGTACTGAGAGCAGGGGCGGACTGACCATTAAGTCACTTGGGCACTGCCCGAGGGCCCCATGTCACTAGGGGGCCCCATAAGGGTTGCCAGGCCCAGTAAAACCCAGGACAGTATGTATAAATCTATGTGTTTATTACATCTATCCCTGATATGTCCGAAACCAACATGCTTTTGATGTAAAAATCCTTATATTTTAGCTGCCCTGCCTCTGTACTGCCTCCTGGCGTGATGGCCATCTGTAAGCCTAGGGGCCATCTTCTATTGCCCGGGGGCCCCATGAGTTGTCAGTCCACCCCTGACAGAGTACTGTACACTGATGTATGGGGTGCCCTTCATTCCCTTCTCTCTCACTCTCTCTTAACCTTTCTTTCTTTCTCTCTCTCTCTCTCTTTTCTCTTTTTTTTTTCTTTTTCGTTTGCACCCCCCCACCAGCTGCCACTGTAGATAGATAGATAATAATCTATCTAGATATCTATCTACAGTGGCGGCTGGTGCTCAAAATTTTTTGTGGGCGTAAATGAAAAAAAAAAAACAATTGCAGCCTCACTGTGCCCATCAAACGTAGCCACTGGGCCCATCAATTGTCACCACTGTGCAATGCCATCAAACACAGCCACTGTGCCATCAAACGCAGCCACTGTGCCATCAATTGTCACCACTGTGCCATGTCATCAATTGTCACCACTGTGCAATGCCATCAAACACAGCCACTGTGCCATCAAACACAGCCACTGTGCCATCAAACACAGCCACTGTGCCATCAATTGTCACCACTGTGCCATGCCATCAAACACAGCCACTGTGCTATCAATTGTCACCTCTGCGCCATGCCATCAAACACAGCCACTGTGCCATCAATTGTCACCACTGTGCCATGCCATCAAACACAGCCACTGTACCATGCCATCAAACACAACCACTGTGCCATCAATTGTCACCTCTGTGCCATGCCATCAAACACAGCCACTGTGCCATCAATTGTCACCACTGTGCCATGCCTTTAAATGCAGCCACTGTGCCATCAATTGTCACCACTGTGCCATGCCATAAAACATAGCCACTGTGCCATGGCATCAAACACAGCCACTGTGCCATCAAGTGTCACCACTGTGCCATGCCATCAAACGCAGCCACTGTGCCCTTCAATTGTCGCCACTGTGCCAATTGATGCCCCTGTGCCCTTTAATTGTTGCCACTGTGCCCATCGTCGCCACTGTGCCCATCGTCGCCACTGTGCCCATCGTCGCCACTGTGCCCATTGTCGCCACTGTGCTCATTGTCGCGGCTGAGCCAGAGGGGGCGGCGCTCCGGCGCCCTCTAAAGACGCACCGCCACTGTCTATCTATATCTATCTATCGATCTATTTATCTTTATCTATCTTCCTTCCTTCTCTTCTTTCTTTCTATCTTTATCTATCTTTCTTTCTTTATCTATCTTCCTTCCTTCCCTTCTTGCTTTCTATCTTTATCTATCTTTCTTGTTTATCTATCTATCTATCTATCTATCTATCTATCTATCTATCTATCTATCTATCTATCTATCTATCCTTCTTTCTTTATCTATCGTCCTTCCTTCCCTTCTTGCTTTCTATCTTTATCTATCTTCCTTCCTTCCCTTCTTGCTTTCTATATTTATCTATCTTCCTTCCTTCCCTTCTTGCTTTCTATCTTTATCTATCTTTCTTGTCTATCTATCTATCTATCTATCTATCTATCTATCTATCCATCTATCTATCTATTTATCTTCCCTTATTGCTTTCTATTTATCTATCTATCAATCTATCTTCCTTCCTTCCCTTCTTTCTTTTTATCTTTATCTATCTTTCTTTCCCCCCCCCCCCCGGGCTGCTCAGTCTAAAATGCCCAGGCCTATTTTTTGTCCCAGTCCGGGCCTGCCTGCAGCTGCCGCTGCCGAGTCTCTCACTCTCTCTCTCTCATCACCAGGGCCGGTAGGCTGCCTGTCCTGAGGCTGCTTTGAGCTGTAGCTGACTGCAGCGCTCCCCTCTCTCCTGCGTGTATAACATTGGGCATCTCTGGCTGTGTGTGAGAGCTGGATCTGTGTTCGGCTGTGCTGCCTGTGCTAGACCTGCTCGTGTGATAGTAGATGGAGATGGAACACTGATTGAATCAGTGTTTTGTCTATCACACAAGCCCATCTAGGGGGGACCTTGCTAGAGCACACTGCCCTGCCGAACACAGACCTACAACTCCTGTTTGTTCCATGACACACGTCGGGAGAGGAGATACCTGCTGTGTGTGATCGAGGTAATGCCATGGTGAGTGCCATGCACAGTGTGGCTGCATTAATAGACAAAAGTGGGGCTGCATTAATAGACAAAAGTGGGGGTGCATTTATATACAAAAGTGGGACTGGATTCATAGACAAAAGTGGGACTGGATTCATAGACAAAAGTGGGACTGGATTCATAGACAAAAGTGGGACTGGATTCATAGACAAAAGTGGGACTGGATTTATATACCAAGGTGGGACTGCATTCATATACAAAGGTGGGACTGCATTCATATACAAAGGTGGGACTGCATTTATATACAAAAGGTGGGGCTGCATTGATATACAAAAGTGGGACTGCATTAATATACAAAAGTGGTAGTGCATTAATAAACAAAAGTGGGACTGCATTAATATACAAAAGTGGGACTGAATTTTTATACAAAGGTGGGGCTGCGTTCATATGCACAGTGAGGCTGCAATGATGGGCACTTATGAGGCTGCATTGATCTCTTGTACCATGTCTTCAGTCTCTAAACATCCCTTGTACCATGCCTGCAGTCTCTGACCATCCCTTGTACCATGACTGCAGTCTCTGACCATCCCTTGTACCATGCCTGCAGTCTATGACCATCCCTTGTACCATGCCTGCAGTCTCTGACTATCCCTTGTACCACGTCTGCAGTCTCTGACCATCTCCTGTACCACGTCTACAGTCTCTGACCATCCCTTGTACCACGTCTGCAGTCTCTGACCATCTCTTGTACCATGTCTGCAGTCTCTGACCATCTCTTGTACCATGTCTGCAGTCTCTGACCATCTCTTGTACCATGTCTGCAGTCTCTGACCATCTCTTGCACCATGTCTGCATTCTCTGACCATCTATTGTACCATGTCTGCATTCTCTGACCATCTCTTGTACTATATCTGCAGTCTCTGACCATCTCTTGTACCATGTCTGCATTCTCTGACCATCTCTTGTACCATGTCTGCATTCTCTGACCTTCTCTTGTACTATGTCTGCAGTCTCTGACCATCTCTTGTACCATGTCTGCAGTCCCTGACAATCGTCTAGAAACTATGGGATAGATTTATGGCATTTATATTTAAATATTTTTTACTAGTAATGGCGGAAATCATTGATTTTTTAGCGGTACTGCAACATTGCAGCGGACACATCGGACACCTAATTGAGTTCTGTAAGCAACACCTTATTTTCTGGCAGTGCCCCTCCCGAGACTAGACTCTGGATCCGCCCTTGGATCAGAGTGCTATTAATGAGCACCTGTAGAACCTAGAAGTTTAAGGGCCATGCACACTACTGCCTGGCAATGCATTCATCTGTGTTTTTGGGCTGCAGTACCATTGATTTTGAATAGCACCTCAAAAATGCATTTGTGCTGCATGTTTGGTGTCTTATGCAGCTTGCACACGTTGCTGGGTGTTGCAGTTAATTCTTTTAACTGGTTGTCTCATGAACAACAGTGGATCACAATATGTGCATTGCAGCACACTGTGTTGTGGTGCAAATGGGCCCTAACTCTTGACTATCTTGGTAATTTGTGGTAGTGTTCCCTTTATGGCTCCATCCACTGCGCTTATCCATATGTTAGGGTGAAGCAAAGTAACCTCCCATAGTGTAGTCCCTGTGCTGTGAAAACCCATACGACAACGCTGTTCACCTCAACCTCTCCCGCCCCCTATGAAAGTGAGCCAGCCACGAATCCACCGCTGGGACCACTTTTATCAGAAAGCTGATTGCCTAAAGAAAAAAAAAGATACCGGGGGGTTACGGCAGCTGACTGCTGCCATAACCGCAGTATTTAACTTCAAAGTAATGAAGTGTAATT
This sequence comes from Rana kukunoris, assembly GCA_029574335.1. Lineage (NCBI taxonomy): Eukaryota > Metazoa > Chordata > Amphibia > Anura > Ranidae > Rana > Rana kukunoris. Next base: position 180,971,738 of record CM056051.1, read on the forward strand.
ACAGTTAGGTGGATGGCCAGCGGCTATATATATATGTATATATATATATATCTATAGATACAGTATCTATCTATAGATATCTATCTATATCTATATACAGTGGGTACGGAAAGTATTCAGACCCCCTTTAATCTTTCTCTCTTTGTTATATTGCAGCCATTTGCTAAAATCATTTAAGTTCATGTTTTTCCTCATTAATGTACACACAGCAACCCCATATTGACAGCAAAACACTGAATTGTTGACATTTTTGCAGATTTATTAAAAAGAAAAACTGAAATATCACATGGTCCTAAGTATTCAGACCCTTTGCTGTGACACTCATATATTTAACTCAGGTGCTGTCCATTTCTTCTGATCATCCTTGAAATGGTTCTACACCTTAATTTGAGTCCAGCTGTGTTTGATTATACTGATTGGACTTGAACAGGAAAGCCACACACCTGTCTATATAAGACCTTACAGCTCACAGTGCATGTTAGAGCAAATGAGAATCATAAGATCAAAGGAACTGCCTGAAGAGCTCAGAAACAGAATTGTGGCAAGGCACAGATCTGGCCAAGGTTACAAAAAAAATTATGCTGCACTTAAGGTTCCTAAGAGCACAGTTGCCTCCATAATCCTTACATGGAAGACGTTTGGGTTGACCAGAACCCTTCCTAGAGCTGGCCGTCCGGCCAAACTGAGCTATCGGGGGAGAAGAGCCTTGGTGAGAGAGGTAAAGAAGAACCCAAAGATCATTGTGGCTGAGCTCCAGAGATGCAGTCGGGAGATGGGAGAAAGTTGTAGAAAGTCAACCATCACTGCAGCCCTCCACCAGTCGGGGCTTTTAAAAAAAACCTTCTCCAGAGTGCTCAGGACCTCAGACTGGGCTGAAGGTTTACCTTTCAACAAGAAAATTACCCTAAGCACACAGCTAAAATAACGAAGGAGTGGCTTCACAACAACTCCGTGACTGTTATGGAATGGCCCAGCCAGAGCCCTGACTTAAACCCAATTGAGCATCTCTGGAGAGACATAAAAATGTCTGCCCACCAACATTTACCATCCAACCTGACAGAACTGGAGAGGATTTGCAAGGAGGAATGGCAGAGGATCCCCAAATCCAGGTGTGAAAAACTTGTTGCATCTGTCCCAAAAAGACTCATGGCTGTATTAGATCAAAAGAGTGCTTCTACTAAATACTAAGCAAAGGGTCTGAATACTTAGGACCATGTGATATTTCAGTTTTTCTTTTTTAATAAATCTGCAAAAATGTCAACAATTCTGTGTATTTCTGTCAATATGGGGTGCTGTGTGTACATTAATGAGAAAAAAACATTTACTTTTAGCAAATGATTTTAGCAAATGGCTGCAATATAAAAAAGAGTGAAAAATGTAAGGGGGTCTGAATACTTTCCGTACCCACTGTATATCTATCTATCTATATACATATATACATATTATATATATATATATATATATATATATATATATATATATATATATATTATTTTTTGTTTTTATATTTTATATTGTCTGTATTAGAAGGCTGTCATTTTTACCAAAGAAACAATCCACGGATTACATATTTATTTTTCATTTTTATACAGAAACAAATGAAGGGTCGTCTTACCTGCATGAAGCGCCCTCCAGATGTGCCTAGATTGGCTATGGTGAGGCTGCCTTGAGTGAAGACTGAGATTGATGTCAACAACACATTATTGAACTGACCCAGAAACAGGTCAAGACGTTTTAGCGGGCTAGAAACTTCAACGCGATGTTCATCAATTGGAGAAGAACACTGGGAGGCATTCCGCAGATATGTCTGTAAATGTAACACTTACAGTCAGCAATCAAGACACAACATGACATGAATCTTAGAGATGCACTTAGGCTCAGATTAACATGGCAAAATAGTGTCAACAGAGCTACAACATGTCAAACATGTATTATGACAGGTTAGAGCAAAACAAAAGAGCTATTATGCACATTACTAACAGAGGCTTTTCCTAAATGATGTACAGTAAGTGTGGAACATTGTTGTAATAGATTGCTCCTAATTAGTTCTAGAAAGCAAGCACCTTGAATGTGATGTGTTGCCCAATTTTTATGGAAAATTTTAACACAAACCACTCCAATTAAATCCTAACTCCAGGCAGTCTATTTTGTTTTTGTTTTGCATAAAGCAGGGAAGAGTAAGCATTTATGCACTGCCAATCCGCCCTATAGGCTCACTACGCAAGCCACTTAGGGCCCCGCAAAGCTGCGGAGGGCCCCCCAAATTACTAGAGGCCCCGTCTGGTGAGAAGTCACTTTCGGCCCCTCAACCCGCTTCTCAACTCGCTGGCTGCATGGGAGAAGAGGTAAGAAGTCAGCACCCCCGCTTCTCACTTTATTGTAAGATGTCATTTCCGACAGCAGAAAACCCCCTCCCCCCGCTTCTCAACTTTAATCTTTAATGTATGTGACATGTCACTGTCGGAACCTCCCCCCGGCTTATCAACTTTAATCTTTAACCACTTAAGGACCGGACCAATATGCTGCTAAATTCCCAGGCGTTTTTACAATTCGGCACTGCGTTGCTTTAACAGACAATTGCGCGGTCGTGAGACGTGACTCCCAAACAAAATATGCGTCCTTTTCTTCCCACAAATAGAGCTTTCTTTTGGTGGTATTTGATCACCTCTGCGATTTTTATTTATTGCGCTATATACAAAAATAGAGTGAAATTTTTGAAAAAAAAAACAATATTTTTTACTTTTTGTTATAAGAAAAATCGAATAAACTACATTTTAGTCAAACATTTAGGCCAAAATGTATTCAGCCACATGTCTTTATTAAAAAAAATCACAAAAAAAAAAAAAATAGCTACCTAGCGGCAACAGTGACACTAATACAGAGATCAGAAAAATGATCGCTTAGTGACACTGGCAATAAGGGGTGAAAGGGTTAACTAGGGCTTTGATCAAGGGGTTAAAACTTTATTAGGGGGGGGGGGGTACGGGGGCTACCCTGAACCTAACACTAATTGCCTGTCACACTAACTGTCACACTGACACTAAATGTAAATATATGATCACTGCATTCAGTGACACTGTGACAGGGGGGTGGGTGATCGGGGGGTTAATGTGCCTATGTGTCACTGGTGTCAGTGTAGTGTTGGTGCAGACTCACTTGTGATGTCTTCTCTCCTCAGCGGCGGTTGAAAATACCACCCGAGAGATTACATCACTTCCCCCTTCCTGTGTTTACACAGGCAGAGGAAGTGACACGCGGGGGGACGACGCGCATTGGCTGGGAGCGATCCGGAGGGGACGGACAAAAACGAACAGCCGCCCCCTCATCCCGGATCGTTTGGACAGCCACGGGGACCGCCACAAGTACCGGGGGGTCCCGATCTGACCCCCGACCCACGTCTAGGCAGGGACGTACAGGTACGCCATTCTGCTGACGTATATGTATATGCGGCGGTCCTTAAGGGGTTAATGTATGTGACATGTCACTGACGGCAGCCCCCCGCTTCTCAACTTTAATGTGACATGTCATTTTCCTTAGGGCCCCAGGGAGGTCAGGATCGGCACTGCATTTATGTCACGGTATTTTCCTGTTATTGATAACACTGAGAAGTTTTTTTCACTTCCCATCTCTGCCCTGACTGCATCACATGAAAATTGTCAAACGGGTTGTCACTAGGATAGGAAGGGCCAGACAGCAATAAAAACAGAAAAGGAAGTTTCATCTGTGTATTTTTGTGTGTGTCTCCATTGGAGAGATTTTCCGTCACCTCCTGCCCTGACAGTATGTACACTAGGCTGTAAAATGGATATAAATTATACATGGCATGGAACCACAGTGCTCAGTAGGGGACCAGGCATCGCACACGCTCAGCTGTGTCAGACGCTGAAGAGACTTCTGCAGCTGTAGCTCTAACAGAGCAAATATCAGTAATACGGGTGACAGGAAAATGTAAGCATAACGTCTTGTTTTTACAGGTGGCCCCTATTTTTAAGTTTTTATGCTAGTGACAAAGCCATTTTAATTCTACACTTTAAATGAAAACAGTTTTCTTTATTTATATTTTTGCACATACATATCAGATAATAAATAGCAGCTTTATATTAATAATCTGTTCCACTCCCAGGGGCCTTCATTCATGCTGATTACATATGCAGGTTATGCTTCCTCATCATGACATGTCTAGAAAGTAGTTTCTCATTTTAAAACATCAGACTAGGTAACTAGGAAAAACACCCACAGTGTTCTTGGTATCCAAAGAACACATGCTGTTTGTCTAGGCTTTATGTCAAAGCAATAATATGACCTAGTATACAAGAGAGAAGAGCTAGTGTTCTATCGAATAGTGCCCGCTATCGAGAAGTGCCCGGGACGAACGGTGCATACATCGTAAGGAACAGCAGAACAGCTGTTTTTACAATCAGCTGTTGTGACGGCGAGACGGCACATGCGCACAATAGCCAATGGAAAAAAAATGTTGTGCCCCATGCCATGCCCACTGCATGGGGATTGGCTAAACTCTCCTAAGTATGCATAACAACCCTCCTAGCCTCCAACCTCCAGTTTCCAATGTTCTCTAACTTCCTAGAACCAGTGGGAGGCACCAGCTGTCTGTATAAGTCATCCATACCTGACCTAAATTAAACCCATGACCCAATTAAAGAACAACAGTCAAAAAAACATAAATGTTTCTGTACTGACACTAGTAGCACACTAGAGGGTGCTACATAAGGAATATATGAACACAAGTATGCTGTCATATATTCATTCAAGGCAAATTCAGAGAAATCAATCTGTGCAGTACATTAACTGTCAAAATAAGTAAAAAATTAATACACCTATGGAGGGATGTACAGACCCCCACCAGGAACCCCAATGGATATGTGCTCACCTTTCCTATGAGCCCTCTCAGATGGGCCTGAATTGCTTTTGTATAATAAAACCTCCACATCTGCTGGTGGTGATTGTAGGTGGATATGTTTCTAATTACGATTGCGCTCTTTATTGTGAAACCAGGATTGTATGAACCATATGTCTCAGCCTCAAAAGTAACCTTCAGGTACACCGCTCAAAAGAGAAAAACACTCATAGTGTTCTCTGTATCATGTTGTTTAATTAAAATAGCTATGCACAATCACTTGATAAAAGCAGGTATAACAAATGTAAAATACCAGGCCACGGCCTCCCTCTAGTCCCGATCAATGGGGCCAACAAACTGCACAGTCCAGGAATCGGTGGAAGTGAGAGCATAACCTTTTTAACAATTAATAGGTTATCACACACTTTGAGCACAATATCATAATTTTTATTTATTTATATGTCTAATTAATATTATTTTTATTCCTTAAAGCACTGCATTTTTCAAAGTTGTGGAAAGTATTCTAATAAAAAGTCTACACAGGTCATGGAAGACAATCTGTAGCTGTGGGTGTTATAAATATTAAAGCAGGTATATTTTTGCAATGTGATGATTCATTCTAGCATCACCTTTTCCTCTACCTAATCAAGTGTTCTGCAGTTATTTCTGTGGCTAAAAATAAGTAAATGTCTGTACTATTTCTACTGCAATACGGTTCATTCTATTTTCGGGTGTTTAATATCATTTTGCAGGCATGTCTTATATAATCTCCACTAATGTCCTTATTTGATTCCTCACAGACTAGCTACTAATATAGTTCACAAAGCTCATTTAAATTCTATGGCAGTGTATTGCGCTTCAGACGGCTTCTCCGTGAGCATGTTAACTGCCCAGTAAAACTCAATAGGAATCTATTAATTGATAATGAGGTTATTATTGATGAAATCCTTTCATTTCAGAAACATGATACACACCGTATTTAGACATCCCTTGAGAATGCACATCAATATCTAAAAAGTTTGTAATAGTATTATTTTTTTTACCTTGCCATTTTCTTTGTCTGTGTTATATCATCTTATTTTATTTGTACTTTTGTTTGTCTAATGCCTCGTACACACGATCAGTTTTTCCGACAGGAAAACGGCTGAAATGTGTCTTGCATACACACGGTCACTCAAAATTCCGAACGTCAAGAACGTGGTGACGTACAACACGTATGACGTGCCGAGATCAATGAAGTTCAATAAGCAGTTCGGCTCTTCTGCTTGATTCTGAGCATGCACGTTTTTGCGCATCATAATTGCATACAGACGAACGCAAAAGGAATTTTTCCTGTCACGAAACTTGAGATCCTGCTCTCAATCTTTTTTTGGCAGGAAAACTGACAGAAAAAGTGTGATGGAGCATACACACGGTCGGTTTTGCTGACAAAAACCTCACAGGAAAACTGACCGTGTGTACGAGGCATAAGTGGTCAATTTGATGGCCCTTCTAAAGAGTTTTTTTCCCTTCCAGCTAAAAATGGGAAAACTTCTTCAACTGTTAGGCATTTGTATAATGTGAAGATCGCCAATGTCATTGATCGGCAACCAGCTTTCAGGTCACTAAAACATTAGAAGCTGCCCCTCTGATGCCGGGTTTCAGGAAAGAAAATCGCACTGACTGTGTTGATTGGTGAATCCCTCCCACTGAGCTATAGTGTATCTATGGCTGGCTTTTCTGTGATTCTAAATGAGTAAATACAGTTTCTTTTGGAAGTTTTCAAGGCTTAGGCAGAAAATCTTTTTTTAAAACCAAATAAACCAAGTAGCTCTATCTGCATATCAATGTAAAGGCATTTCCATTTCCTAAACGAAAGGGAAAACCCTTTTAATAAAAAAAGGGGTTCATGGGCATATTAAAAAATAACTTCAGACATTTTTTTTAAATCAACAACGTAAAACATATTAGGAGGAGTATTTCACTTTAAATATTACTAAAAAAGAAAACACTATTCCCACGCTACCTTCAGAATGTCAAAGCAATAAAACAAAAAGGAACCATGTGACTGACTTTACCACAATTAAACAATTGGACAATATATAACAATGTTAGTTACAGGTAGTTTTCAGTAGATAGAGGGGAAGATTATCACTGTATGGATAATAAATTATATCACTTTTTGGATTTTGCTTTTTGATTAAGAAACAATTTTAATAGCAAAGTGCTGCGTTGTTTTTTAATTAACAGTATTGATACTTTTAACATTGTTACAATTTCTTTAATAGTTACACTTTTATTCAGGCCAGATCTCTGGGACTCTTGTCAATTCACTTCTGTGTATCAGAGCAGCAACATCCTGGAAGTATACAGCTATACTATCTGGCCTTAATGAAATTGTAAATATGAAAGAAATTACTGAGATACTTAATCTGACATACACCTCCAAGACTTAACTTTTTTTTTTGCATTGCAGATTTATTTTGCCTGAAAGGTCTTCTTTAACCACTTTCTATCCCAGCCATAGTCATATGACATCTGAAGGAGGGATCTCCCATCCTGGATGGGCGTCATATTACGTCCTGGGCTTGCCGGCCATCCTGGTAGCCGGTGCACGTGCCCGGCGGCCGCGGGGGACATGGATCTGTGTGTGTAAACACACAGATCCACACCCTGTGAGGTGAGAGGAGACCGATGGTGTGTTCCCAGTACAGAGGATTACCGATCGGTCTCCCCCACTTGTGAGTCCCCTGACCTCACAGTTAGAATCACTCCCTAGGAAACACATTTAACCCCTTGATCACCCCCTAGTGTTAACCCCTTCCCTGCCAGTCACATTTATACAGTAATCAGTGCATTTTTATAGCACTGATGGCTGTATAAATGTGAATGGTCCCAAAATAGTGTTAAAAGTGTCCGATATGTCCGCCGCAATGTCACTTTAATGAAAAAAATGCAGATTGCCGCCATTACTATTAAAAAGAACGAAAAATAAATTGGGATATTTATTATAGCAAAAAGTTAAAAGTATTGGGCCAGATTCACAGAGCCCTTACTCCTGTCTAACTGGTGTTAGACTGGAGTAATTTCAAATTACGCACGTTTTTTAGCTAGTCGAAAACCTCAAACCATGAATAGACGACTGCGGGCTTCAATTCGACTGGATTACGTGTTCGTACACCTTTCGGATCTACGCTGCAATAAAATTGCGGCCACTGGGTGGACTTCCCGTCGTTTTCCGCGTCGGGGTATGCAAATTAGCTTTTGCCGGCGATCCCCGAAATTACGATCTTCATTCGCAATCTCTTACGGCACCTTTAGTCATCTTTTTTTTGCGTAACACTATACCAGCTTTTTGCTGCTCTAATATTAGACAGCCCATGTTAAGTATGGCTGTCGTTCCCGCGTCGAATTTCTACGTTTTCCGACGTCTTTTATTATTTTTTACGTAAGTCGTCTGGGAATAGGAATGTTCGTAAACGACGCTACTCAAACAACGAATGACGTAACGACGTGATTTCGCGCAATGCACGGCGGGAAATTTCTGAACGGAGCATGCGCAGTTCGATCGCCGCGGGGAATGCGCTTAATTTAAATGCTTCACGCCCCCTAATCGCGTATTTCGATTACACGGCGAGAAATAGACTACGCCGCCATAGCGTACGGGCAAAAATCTACCAGAATTCGGTGTAGAGCCTGGTAAAATACGGCAGCGTAGAGTATTTCGATTACGCAGCGCAATATTAAGTGTATCTGAATCTGGCCCATTGTGTTTTTTTTAAACTTATCGCTATTCTCTTGTTTATAGTGCAAACAATATGAACCGCAGAGATGAACAAATGCCACCAGAGGAAAGCTCTATTTATGGGGGGAAAAAATCATAAAACTTTCATTTGTGTATAGTGTTGCATGACCACGCAATTGTCATTCAAAGTGCGACAGTGCTGAAAACTACAAATAGGCCTGGGCAGGAAGGGGGTAAAAATGCCCTGTATTGAAGTGGTTAAGCAAGCTGTAGCTGTTTTCTTTTCTACAGCAAGCTGTAGAATGCTTTCTCACCTCAACTTTGTGTTTTTTTAAGCATTCTATTGTAATTTAATATATTTTCCATCTCCTATGTTATGAATCCACAGTTTTTTTTTCAAATAACTTTTTATTGAAGATAAGAAAATGAAGGAGTACAATTCTTACGGGATACAAAGCCACATGATACAAAATGAGGAGATATAAAGAGACAAGGCACAGGTCTGCTTTCCTTTTGGTTTCCTACTACATTAGTGCAGATAGTAACAAGTATGGACTGTTTGCATGATCCTATACAATAACAAATGATGAGAGAAGAGGGCGCTGGTGAGTTGAATGAGTCCTGACAGCTGGGACACCCTATGAGGGAGGGTCCCCAGGAGACAGAATATATTAAACACTCAGTAGTGATGAAAAACTAAAACACCATGACATAGATAATAAGAAAATATACAAAAAATATATATATAAAGTCCATGCGAATAATCTTGTAAAAATAAAAAATACTATAGCATATATGGATGAATGTGAGTTTCACAAAAGCACAGTTCTTAGAAAAACACTTGATAGAATGCTTCAATTAGTGTTCATATAGATGATCCAAGTGACAATATTCATGGCTTTTACCACCTAATAGTCTTCACCCGAAGTGCTCTTAGTAGGACATGCGCTTACCAGATGGTGTGGACCACTTTAATTAAAAAGTAAGTCTGTTGCGCTGAACAGGTTGCAGTGCCTGTAACACTATGGATCAAACGCTGGAACTGGCACGTTGCTGCAGCAGCGATAACTCACGCTAATAGTGTAAAACCTTTTATTGAAAACAATTTAAAAAAAACAAGCTGAGTGGCCCCTTACTTGGAAGTGTGCCTGCCCGGCACTAGGACTGCATGCATATCACCCTGGACCTTCCCTCGGCTGGAATTGGGTGCCGTGGACAGTGCGTCTAGGATTGAGCTGCGGAGACCAGTGGCAGGATCAGCTGTTTGTCAGACCAATGCCGCCGGCATATGTTTCGTTATGAAAACGTCATCAGGGGGGCCTCACAACTTAGGTTACGGATGTCGTAGCACAGCAACATATGTTATCATGTTGCAAAACTTTAAACACAAAAGGGTCAGGAAGGTACTCCCAATAGAGGGGAGAGAAAAAGAAAAAATTGATAAAGAGAGTAAGAGAAGGAAAAGAAAAGTAAAGAAAAAAAAAAAGGAGAAGATCATCGGATTGGTTCAACTACCTGGTCAAGGTGAATCCTCCCAAAGGCGCCAAGGTTCCCAGACAGTGTCGTGGGCCTCCGGTCTGTCCTGTATCCTGGCAGTCATTCTCTCCATCAGCTCCACATCCTTGATCATGGCGTGGAGGGGCTCAGGGGTAGGGGAAGAGCGGTTTTTCCAGTTCAGGGCAACCAGACAGCGGGCAGCTGTGAGGATGTGGCGTAACAACTTTTTGCAAGGTGTGGAGATCTTCAAAGGGGATAAGCCCAAAAGGAAGAATTTGGGAGACATGGGGACCTGAGTGTCTAGGAGGCAGCTCAGCAGTTGCTGGACCTCGGACCAGTAGGGGGTAATCAGTGGGCAGCTCCAGTATATGTGAAAGAGGGAGCCCCTGTCTCCTTGGCATTGCCAGCAGCGATCAGAACTAGCAGGATATATGGCATGGAGCACATCGGGAGTCATATACCAAAAGAGAAGGATTTTATATGTGTTCTCTTTGTATAAAGTGCAAAGGGAGCTCTTAGCTGCTTGATGAATCCACAATTTTATAGCATATGTTTCACTGTAATCGTTTAGTTCTCTGTAATCGCAAACTGGGAAATTTTAATTTGACAGAGACTCCCCAAATAAAAAATTAGTAGAAGGCTATCGATTGAAGGGAAAAATGTAGCTATAAAGTCTAACTCCAGAGGTCTGAATAATAATGTTTACTCAAAGTAAATTATGTAATAGTATTTTTACATAGAGAAAGCCATACTTGCTCATTGAATATACAGACTTAAAGGGGTTGTAAAGGTTTGTGTTTTTTCACCTTAATGCATCCTATGCATTAAGGTGAAAAAACATCTCGCTGTCATGGGCCCCCCAGCCCCCCATGTTTTACTTACCTGAGCCCGTTCACCTACTGTGCGCGTCCCCCGGCGTCCTCTTCTCCACTGAGTCTGGCCGTTGATTGGATAGATTGATAGCAGCGCAGCCATTGGCTCCTGCTGCTGTCAATCACATCAAATGACGCGGCCACCAGGGGCGGGACCGAGTCATACACTTGGCGTTATGGACGTCAAATGTATGTGATGGGTGAGCGCCCACCAACTTACCCCCTCGGAAAAGAGCTTCCCAGAGAGGGTTAATTTTAGCGATGAGGAGCCTAGACAGCCGCTGGGGGAACCCAGAACAGGAGGATCGCGGCCACTCTGTGCAAAACGAACTACACAGTGGGGGTAAGTATGATATGTTTGTTATTTAAAAAAACAAACCCATACAACCCCTTTAACTTTCCATTTGCAGTGCTGCACAGTTATAGTGCTTCAACTGTTCCTTCTAACAGTACTGTACTTGTCTATTTCTATAAATTGCTATATTCAATACCATGGAAGAACAAGAATGTAGAAATTGGGAAATCATCTAAAAAAGGGCTTTATGATTTAAACTGCAATATTAATTCACATTGTATGCTTGCTAAAAGTACACTATAATATCCCTTTTAGGGAGGCAGAAAAGATTTTGTGGTTTAGGAATTGAGACCAGCCTTCCAATATTCACACTGGCTCTTCTGGTACATGCAAGATCTGTTAGACAGCCATAACATGTAAAGAATAAAGCGGCATATGTATTTACATTTCCTGGTTTACCTCCCACTGATTTTATAAAATATACTGGAAAGACATCTTTTTTTTTTAGAGAGATTTTATTTAAGATTACAAATTCTTTTATTCACATAATTCCCCTATAAGATTTAGGGAAATTAGGAAGAAAACAATTTTGCTTCGAAGTCCAAAATGATTATGTGTACCATTTTATGTTTCACTACCAATGTCTCTGTTGTCAGTGCACACATGATATTTTTACAACAAAACAAATTGGGTTATTAAACTATCAGAACTGATAGCAAAAATTGCAAATGTGCAAATGGTAGATTGATGAAAACTGTGCCATTTCAACAAACTTGAAAACAACAATGCATGCTGGCTAAATGATAAGCTTCTGTGTATTCTTGTGGTATATCATTTTCAAATCCCTTGCAAAATTACAACTGGGCCTTATTAGTATGTCTAATTTTTGTATATAATTATCAAAAAACAATTATGTGCTCTTTATGCTTAGTCATTTAATAGATCTAGCTTTTTTATTGAATGATATGTTTGTGTAGATACAAATTCAATTAGCACGGTAGAACCAAACATTATTGACTTAGAAAATATAATATAGTAATTAGTTTGTCCTATAACCATGGAGATAATTGTGAAATTCATTTATGCTTGGAATGAGTTAATCATGTATACTATGAAATGTCACTGCCTTGAGACACACACACATATACTCAATTTAAACAGGATTTATGTTAATATGAGTAACGGGGGAAACACTCTTTAGAGTAGATACAAATTTAATTGCCTTTTTCTACAAGTAAACTCCTAAGTGTCTGCTGTCTGATAAGTATAGGTAGGGCTATAGTTTTCCCAAACATGTGTGGGTCAGTGGCTAGGCCAGTAGGGTAAGTAGACTGAATCACTAAGAATCAACGTTTACAATTTTATTTTTATTTTTTATACAACAGGCACTCTGTAAAGATCCATTTGCTGGATTTTAAGATCCGCAACAACAGCCACATCCACAACTAAGCCCCTTGAACTCAACTTTTGTCCTCTCTCCCTGCCTTTATTTCTTATTTCCTTTCTGTCTTCCACCCTTCTTTCCTTACCATACTCCTACAAGTACAAGTCAGGTGTCAAGGTTAGGTTTTGGTGGCAAACTACTGAACTCCTATGGGGAACAAGTAAGTTGCTCATAAACCCATTCTCTATGCAGGCACCACATCGCATGTACCAGGAATGCCAAATGGCATACCCCCCCCCCCCCCCCGCCATTTTTTTTTTTTTTTTTAGAAACTCACATATTTATCAAGCACACAAAAACACAAATATGGATAAATATATTGTACATAAAGGAATAACAAAATGCATATACACTTTTAAACTTTGAGGAAACATAATAAATACATGTTATCGGTGGATGACTTGGAGAGTTACAATGGGCCGATGAATTAATGTATCTATACTACAACACACAGTCATCAATCAGATTCAAAGTTTAATTTATCAAATGTCAATTCCCAGAGCCAAGTGAATCTGTTTTAGGACTGCAGAACTACACTGGCACTGATGCATCATTTCTATTATGATATATTAATGCTTGTATATCACATTTTGAATTCTATTGTTAAAGGCTAAGTTTACCTTTAGAACATGTTACATTTTTCTAAACGTATTTAGCATAGAGAGAAATTTGGGCCAAAGTTCTATTTGCATGATACATAAAATAGATACTGTTAGTAGAGGAAACAAAAGGCCTTTTATTTTACATTAATTGATAAAAGCATAAAGAGTACAGAGTGTTTCTTGGCTAGATGCGTGAGTTGAGTTATATTTATATCGAATGTCACTGGTTTGGCGGGTTGGGATAAAGCCCACTTGGTCCTTGCCTATGAGAAGGCCTATTACAGAAATCAGTATGGTGGCCAAAATCTTAGCCGGTATTTTCATGTCAATATTGATGAGGGAAAGAAAAGGCTGTAATTGCACAAATAAGGAATACATGTAAGGATTCTGGTTGATGAGTACCAGGTTGAAGGTGTCAACCAGTAGAGAAGTTAATGTGAAATTTATGCTCTGAATATGAACCTGAAAATGTTCTGGATTAACATTATGGGTTCATTCACTCATGATATCAGGTCAGTGAGCCTAAAAGCCATGTTCATTGTGGTCACTGGCATTGTCTTCCTGCTTTTTATCCTGAAGAAAAGGCCCATATAGTCCAGCAGCAAAGGAGAATAAGAGTGCCACTAAAGTCAGCTATTGGGGGGATGTTGCCCCTATTTTCTAACTTGGTAGAAGTGATTGATCACTTTTACAGTTTCCAAGGAGGCCACGGGTTATAACAAGCTCAGAGCTGCTGATTCAGCTAGATGATGTCACTAATCAAATAAGAGTCTGCAACATTTATCTTACTAAAAGCAGAATGGATCACATTATGATTCAAATGTTCTGAGAGGACTGTATTTACCAGCTAACAGGGACAGCCATGAAGTGTAGAATACATTCTAGGCCTTTAAAGGATGAAATAAATGTAGAGCCAGTAGCTAATCTAAATTGATCTGATCCAAAAAAGAGACATTAAACTGGCATTAGATTTAGCAAACCTAAATAACTGATGTAAGATCAAAAGATTAAAAAAGGAATATCACATCAACTGATACAAAATACTTTTTTAAAGTATATCTGTCTTGCATCTTTGTAAATTATTACTTCATACAGACTGTAAAATGCACTCATGTTTACAAAGATAAAAAATAGGTTAACGCGGCATTCCTTTTCAAGAGACTGATTGTTTTTATAGAAATTAGGTTTGCTGAACTTTCTAAAAAAATTGAAATTTTCTCAGAAATGAGCCAATAAAAACATGCAGTTTGTAGAGTGAAAGAAAAGTGCACTGCTCTGACCCTACAAGCTCTCCTCTCGTATGCTGGAATCAGGTGCTGGCTAATGCCCTATACACACGATTGGTTCATCCGATGAAAACGGACCGATGGATTTTTTCATCAGATATCCGATGAAGCTGACTTTCATCAGTCTTGCCTACAAACCATCAGTTAAAAATCAGTTTGTGTCAGAACGTGGTGATTAAAAACACTACGACGTGCTGAGAAAAATTAAGTTCAATGCTTCAGAGAATGAGTCGACTTTATTCTAAGCATGTGTGGATTTTTAACCGATAGACTTGCCCACAGACGATTGTTTTTTACTATCGTTTTTTTTAACCATCAGATAATTTTAAAACAGGTTCGAAGTTTTTTCACTGATGGGAAAAAAAACGATGGGGCCCACACACGATCGGTCCGTTTTCATCAGACGAACCGATCGCGTGTACGCGGCATTAGAGACTTTCACTCCACCACACATATCTCAGTCTAATGCAGTGTTTCTCAATTCCAGTCCTCACGCCCCCCAACAGGTCATGTTTTCAGGATTTCCCTCAGATGAAAAGGCTGTGGGAATTACTAAGGCAGTGAAACTGATCAAATCACCTGTGCAAAATAATGGAAATCCTGAAAACCTGACCTGTTGGAGGGGCGTGAGGACTGGAATTGAGAAACACTGGTCTAATGCAAAAAAAGTCAAACATGGATGATGTCTTCACAGACAAACCTCCAATTAACTGATGAACTTCAAACCTTTGTTATCCTTATTCTCTATGACTAATTTAATAATTAGATTTTAAGGCAAATTTTATTGTCGTCAACTTACATTTTACCAAAAAAAGAAAAATATTGGGGTTGATTTACTAAAACTGGAGACTACAGAATCTGGTGCAGCTCTGCATAGAAACCAATTATCTTCCATTTCATTTTATTTTTTGTCAAAGCTTAATTGAACAAGTTGAAGTTAGATTGTGATTGGCTATCATGCACAGCTGCACTAGATTTCGCACTCTAGTCTTAGTAAATCAGCTCCATTATGTTTATTAGAGTATTAGTGTACTTTTTATGAAAACGCTGCACTTGATAAACTGTTGCGCTAATATCGTGTGAAAATTTTAGAAATGCTACAATTTTATTATCCAGAATGTCTGCTTTCAGAATTTTTTTAGGGGTTTTAATTAGTCTTCAGGCCTAACATGATTTTCTAAACATGTGTGCAAAAATGTGCTGAAGCTTGTTGGCTGAGCAGTGTGGGGCTTTTCCTTTGGATTATACCAAGCAATGAAAACATGCAGTCACTGACACCTGCACTGGCACCATGACACATCACAAATGGCAGAATGTAGTTTGACACTCTGGGAACAATGAAAAGACCAAATTAAATGTTTTTTTTATGATAACTGTCAACATAATCTGTTAATACATAAGGTTAAGGTTAATGCATTGTTCAGGTTAAGAACATGTTCTACAAAAACTTTAGAGCATTACTTGAGTAAAAGCTCTGAGTCTGCTGGGGCTGTTGACATCATATCCAAGATAGCGGTGCCTAGCAGAAGGACATCTACAAAAGGAAGACTTTTACAAGTAGAAACATGCATAAAATATGTTAAATGCACATAAAATCTGAAGTAGAGATTTTTGATAACCTAAATGGACTGGTGGCAGAGTCTCTTTGAAAAAGGAAAGTATTGCAACCACCACATCTATGGACTGGTAAGTGGAAATATCTGAAATTTAAATTTAAATATCTTGAAAGTGCACTTGGAAGTGCAGCCGCTGTAGATCTGAGGGTGTCATGCAAGGAAAATAAAAAACAGCACTTTAGCTTGCACATGATTGGATGATAAAATCAGCAGAGCTTCTCCTCATTTCAGATCTTCCCCTTTAGATCTACAGCGATTGCACTTCCAAGTGCACATTCAAGTGCACTTGTAGTGCAAAGCGGATTTGCCTTTCGTAAATAACTCCCATTGTGTTTCAAAAATCAAACCCCATGTTCTTTTAGTGGTGCTTCAAAGCATCTTCAAAGCCTTCATAGAAGTCTTTGACAATGCTCGCTTGAAGCACCTGCAGCTTTTGAGAGGCTTTCATTTAGCTTTAATTTCGCTATGTTTTGGAGGTATTGCAGGTATGTGATATCAACACCACACAGGGCATCTGGCAAGCTTCATGAAAGGGGTTGTAAAGGTACACGTTTTTTTACCTTAATGCATCCTATGCATTAAAGTAAAAAAACATCTCACAGCACCGGCCCCCCCCGAGCCCCCGTTGTACTTACCTGACCGTTCGAATCTCCCGGGCGCGTCCACGTCGTCCTCTTCGGTTCCCAGCCTGGCCGTTGATTGGCTAGGCTGGGCGGATTGATAGCAGCGCAGCCATTGGCTAGCGCTGCTGTCAATCAGAGCGGATGACGCGGCGCGCCGGGGGCGGAGCCGAGTGATACAGCGCGCTCGCAAAAGCTTTCCTCCATGTGAGCGCCATCGCATGAAGAGGGAAAGCTTTTGCGAGGAGGAGCCCAGACAGCCGCCGAGGGACCTCAGAAGACAGCTTTCCGGGCCACTCTGTGCAAAACAAACTGCACAGTGGAGGTAAGTATAACATGTTTGTTATTTTTTTTTTAAAAAAGCCCTGACTTTAGTGTCCCTTTAAAGCTTCCAAAAAGCATCAACAAAGCATCATCCAAGCACCACCGAAGCATCGCAGAAGCATCAAAATCACATAAAAAACGCATTTTGAATAGATAGATGTGTGTTGAACTCTAATCAAGTGTAAATGAGCCCTAAAGCACTCATTCGTTTGGTGCTTCAGATAGTGACCTGAGCCATAAACTCCATGCATATGTAAACCAGGCACCAAAATAGTCCCTTGGTGTCCTGGTTCAGAAAAGGATGTGATCGTTTTTTCAAACCTAGACGTGGGGGGGCTTTAAAAAAAGAGCTTTTCTGTATTGACCTGTAGGTCTTTTGTCTTTTTGGATTAGGGTTTTTTGCAAACATATATCACTGAAGTCACTCTAATGATGAGTAAGTAACTGTTGCCCAGACTCTCCATGCTCCATACTGATGAGGCCTAGAGGCTGAAATTGTATTCCTTTTTGGTTACTATTACTGATCTGAATGGGCAGATCCACTTTACAATTGGAATAGCAGAGATACAGGCTTTACCTTCCATGGAGTTCTGATTAACGCTGTGATGTATAGTACAAGGGGTGTTCAAGTCATATTGGGACTTTTATATGATAAAAGAACACATTTCAAGGAGTGGAAACTGCATTTATTTTTCGACATACTCCCTTTATCCCAGCCTATAACTAATGCCTGGAATGCTTTGGAAAGATTTGTCAGTACGCCTAAACCCTCTTAAGACAGCCTGCTTCACTTCATTATTAGTGCTGAAATGCTGACCTCCAAGGAACTCTTTAAGGCTGCATTCACACCTGAGCGTAGCGTTTTCGGTTGTTTTTTTTTCGGAGTTTTTTCCGACGTTTTGACGCGCGTATTCACGCATATCCGCGCGTTTGCATATAGCGTTGTCCAACGTTTTTGAACTTCAACGTTTTTTATTTTAGCCAATAGGAAAAATTATCATCTCTTTCATCACTTGTTGCTATGTTTGTAGATTTTTTTATCTTCTGCCTGGGTGAAATGTTCTATTGACTAAAGCGACAAAACGCCCGTAGAAACGCTCGTAGTCGCGCTAGACGCTTGAATCAAGCGTTTTACTTTCTATGGGAAATACAAACACTCAAGAACGCCCAAACCGCCCGATTCGCGCAAAAAGAGTCTGGAACTTGTTTGAGCTTCAGGCGTTCGGTGTCACACTTTTTGTAGTGGAGATGTGAATTTCCATAGAGAATAATGTATTTTTTCCCCTCTAGCGTATTGTAGCGTCGTGATTCAGGCGACAAAACGCTCAGGTGTGAATGGAGCCTGAGGGGTCCAAACAGGTGGAAATCACTCGGAATGAGGTCTGGGCTGTAATGGAGATGCGGTAAAACCTCCCAGTACTGCTTTGATGCTCATTTTGATAAGGGAGTGAAATTATGTGCCCAGGTTTTGCCACATGTATATGATGGAATCCATAAAATCCTGGCCCTCTTGTCAAAATGCACCTTCAATGTAGTGCAGACTTCAACTTTTCTGACGGTCAAAAGCTGAAAGATGTCTTGGTACCCAGCGTGCACTAATATTGTCGAAAATACATGTTTGTGAATTATTGTGTTCACCGTTCCCACAGAAAAATTGGTCTCTTGTGCACAACAGGTTATGCATTGATTATCCAGGATCAGGCATTCCACACGCTAAATGTTCAGGAATGACTGCTGTGGGCTGGGAACCACCATGGCTGGGATCGTCACTGATGGTCATATGGCCATCTTTGAAATGTGTATACCATTCAAATGTCTTACTGCGGTTGAGCGTTTCATCACTGCACTGTGCTTGAAGCCTACTTTAGATATCCGTGGGATGTCAGCATTTGTTTCATGCACACACTAACACTGTTGCCTGCCATCTTGATTAATGGTCTCTGGACTGGCCCGTGACATGTGCTCCACCTACCAGTAATAGAACACATTTGCCACTTACTACTGCTTCTAGTACCGCCACGCTAGCATCCCTTTTTTTACCTATAAAATCAAAAGTCCTGGTTTGACCAACGCCCTTTATACATCTATTTTCATGTCAGTCTATTGCAAAATGTGTTGCTTTAAACTGTATTTTACACTGAAATGTTGCATAGCCAAACACTACCTGCTAGAAATGGTGCTGTCATATTCCTTGTACCACATCGCATCTCAGTTACAGGTTTTAGGTAATTGATTGTCAGATTTACTACAGGCCAGACAATAAATTAATGGGTAATTTTGAACAGGTTAAAATAATAGATGCTGAATCAGCCACTAATCTAATAAAAGTCTGCAACATTTATCTTACTGAAAGCTGAATAGATCACATTACCATTCTAATGCTCTGACAGAACTGTCTATCTCTTAGATTACTTAAAGGCATTTGGTTTCCTTTTGCATTCATCTGTATTGCTCAATGGTGTCTTAATCACAATGCTGTACATTGATAGTTTTGGAAAATCACTGTGACTTCTTCTTTTATGAGTGAGCACTGAGCAGTGTTCCAGTTTTATTTTTGGGCACAAAAGAAATGTCAGTTGCTGAAATATTTTACGTTTATCATCAATGATATAATAGTGTGTTTGCTAGCCATTGTCCCAATTGCAACACCAGTGAAGTAAGCAGCACTGTATCCTGGCCTAGGCCAAAAAGGGCCAGGCCTAGGGCAGCACTTTGCAGGGGGGCAGCACAAAAAGAGTCCCCGCTGGCTTGTGTTACACTGTTAGTGTAGCAGCAGTCTTATGGGGCAGGCTGGGCTGAGAGGCAAATTAGTCTAGCGCCCCCATAAAGCTGCCGCACTGCTTCTGGTATGCAGGCGGCCGGCATTGTGCAACTGTTGCACCATTGGCCTGGTTAAATCTTCTTAGTCCTCTCCATAAAATTATCAGAAATTTGTGCTTAAAGTAGAACTATAGGCACTTAACTTTATTTTTCATTTTGGATAGAGTAATAAGGGGGGGTTTTAGCCCCTGTCAGTTTATTTTTTTATCATTCCTGTCCCATTGCAGAGATTTCCCTTCACTTCCTACCCCATAGCAAACAGGAAGTAAGAGGAAATGTATACAAATTAAGGAAACCCAGGGCGGGTCTTAAATAGAAAGGGGCATGGCCGTATCAGGAAGGGGTGTGTCATATTTAAATTAGGGGGTACGCGTCTTTAGTCAGGCCTAGGGCAGCACAAAACCTAAATGCACCCCTGGAAGTAAGCCATATTAGCATTTTAGGAGGCTAAATAGATTGACAATAAGTAAGTTGCATGTGAATCTTTAGGACATTTTTCAAATGAATTCTGCAAGTAACAGCTAAAATGGGCTGATCCACAGTAGCCAAATGTTCATAGCAGTGTACTGTGTCAGGTGAACCTATTCCCTTGACACTAGTAAAGGAGAACTTTAGATCCTTGTTCAGTTTACTCCCTTTGACCTGTTTCACAAGGGCTTCAGCTTGTATAATTTGACAAAACATTTGCAGAGCATTCATCAAGTTTTGATGAAGCCTTTAAAGTACCATTTTCCACCAAGTTTCTAAATGTTGAACACACAACCTAATGGGAGTATTGATTGTCACTTTAAGCAAGCTGCTAGAAGGCTCCAGCAGGCTTTCAACAAACTTCAAGAAGTTCTGAAGCCTGCTAGCAGCTTGCTTAAAGTGGCAATCAACATTCCCATTAGGATCTGTGTTCACCATTTCCAAACTGGTGCTCAGTGGTGCTTTACGCTTGCTGAAAGCTCTGCAAACGCTTTGACAAAGCTTGCTGTTCACAGTACTCTTATACAAGTTGAAGCCCATGTGAAACAGGCCAAAGTTCACGCAGAGGATGTAGTGAGCCTTTCATACATACCCTTGCTACCTTATTAAGTTCCTTATATTCAACAGGGACCACACTTGTCTGGAGTGTGGATGAGTAGACAGATATGGAAGCTGACTGGTAAGATCCAATGGACCCCTTTTCCAGGTCACTTAAAGGGGTTGTAAAGGTTTGTTTTTTATTTTCTAAATAGGTTACTTTAAGCTAGTGCATTGTTGGTTCACTTACCTTCTCCTTCAATTTCACTTCTAAATATTTTTTTTCTTTGTTTTCTTTGTCTGAATTTCTCACTTCCTGTTCCTCCTCAGTAAGGTGTTCAGTAAGCTGTTCCAAATGACTATCCACCACTTGGATGATGATGGAAAGCTTACTGAGGAGAAACAGGAACTGATAAATTCAAACAAAGAAAAAAAACATTTAGAAGGAAAATCAAAGTTAAAGGTAAGTGAACCAACAATGCACTAGCTTAAAGGAACCAATTTAGAAAATAAAAGACGAACTTTTACGACCCCTTTAATTCACTGAAGATTCCCAGTTCTGCAAAGTTGAAGAGTTAACATTTTCTGATCACTAGCTATACTTTCTTTTTTACATTTATTTTTCATAGAAATTCTTTTTTAAATGTTGTAAATTCAGCATAGTCATTTACTCAGTTATTATAGGAGTTTCCTCTTTGAATGAGATCCATTTGTGTTTTAATGGATAGGTCCACTCTCCCTGAACTCCCAGGTTTATCAGGATTGGCAGTAGTTTTTGACGAGTAACATGCGGCTTGTGTCCATTGTTGTGTGATTTGATTTTGCACCTCTTAGATAAAACTTTATTAACTGAGTGTCAAATACTATTTGCAACTTTTTATTTATCAGCTGTTCTTTGTTTGTAGGTAAAGGTCATCATGTTCTTCCTCTTAAGTAAAACTTTTTTATTCTGAGATGTTTAGCTGCTTTTAAATTCTTCTATTTTCACAAAGTTTTATATTACTGTTGTCAGATCATTTTGATCGGTGTGAAAGCTTTTTGTTATGCAGCTGTGTTATTACTTTTAATTTAGTCAAAATTACTAGACCAAATGATGTGTGGGACTCAGCTGATAAGGTCCCTATGGAGCCATTTGTCTTAGTTTAGTTTATTTAATCTTATTGAACAAGCCTCGAGCATGATGAATTGATATTAGCTATTGTGGTTTCCTCTGATGGAACATCGCATTTGTATTCTTCCATTAAACTGCATAATGTTACCAACTCCATCTGTATATCATATTTTTATTTAAAATTTAAGTAATGTGGTTCATATATGACTTTTGCCATCAAAAATATTTTTTTCACATTTGCAGGATACAAAACAATAACTGTCTGCATTCACCAAGCGCCACATGTATGTTTCTCTACCACAGTCCAAAGAATCCTATAATCTAATAAATGAAAAAAATGTCTAATATACCACTGTTAACGTGTTATCTAGCTCTTCTTTAACCTCTGACCCCAGTCAATGCTCTCCAGGGACAAAAGTTATTTTCCCTCTTCTATTTATGATCCTGATCATGTAGTATGCATCTTTTAAGACTTTAACTAATATTTGATATCCCTAATTTGATTGCTTAAAAAAACAGTTCTTTGCTGACTAGCAGTTGTGAAATAGAAAACAAATTTGCCCAAATTAGCTGTACGCCACCTCGAATCAGCATTTCTCTGTTACTGTATGCACAGGAGTTTTTGACCAGCAGCCTGTACAAATTCATGACAAGCACCATGGCTGTTCACATGTTATCGCACATCTGGCTACACAAGATTAGAGACACTTGAATGGCCCTAGACACAGACATTTTGTGTCATGGGCCGCTCCTCTATCCCTAATCACACAAAATATTCGAGCACGTACATGTGCCGTCTATCGGCCTGTTATTGATTTGTATAGGCTGCTGCCTGTGGCTGATCACAAACACTTGTGTATACCTGCTGCATATGGTCCAAATCGGCCATGTGAATGAACATTAAAAGATAAGTATGTTTTTTTTTTTGTTGAAATCATACTTATCTAGGTGGATGCAGCATCAATATGATGCTGCGCCTGTCCCCCACAATCTTTAGGGGTGAGAAATGAGCGATTAGACACTCTGAACAGAGAGCTGGTGACTGTCTGCTCTGCCCCCTCCCTGTGATCACTGGAGTGCTGGGCCGTAGAGGGGAAGGAAGCGGGTGGCTTAGGCTCCCAATAACCTGAGAGGCTGATCCAGGTGTCGGTCAAGGCTCCTGGGTGGATCCCGACTATATGGACTTGGTCTTTCCCCAGCATGGACCAGCTCTGTGACATAAGCCACCAGTGGGATTTTGTCTACTGGCTGCTGAAAACAGGTCACAGGAGTGCAAAATGAACTGCATTTCTGTGATCTACAGAAGTACACTCAAACAAGATTTGTCTGTACTTCTCCTTAAGGCTGGATTCACACATTAGATGCGTCCCCATTCACCCTTTCAGGTCCAATTTTAGCCCCAATTTTTGGCTGAATTCGGCCCTGAAACGGATCAAAAGACGCACCTGTGCAAATTCGCTCTGGAGCTATGTGAGCTGGCTCCATATAGAGCCGATCACAATCACCTGCTATTGGGAAACCTGCATCCAATTCGCAATAGTGTGAACCCAGCCTTAAGCATGTATACATGGTCAGATCCTTTGTTAATTTTGATGAAGGATCAAACATCAGGCCTTTCTGACAACAATGACCTTTTATTGGTTAATTTAAAGCACTTTTATATCATACATAAATTATTTTAAAAACCTTGTTACCAGACCATTTTAACAAAAGTTTTCCCATAAGATTATACAGTATGTGTGTTTAATATTAATAATGGATGTTTTACCTGTTAAAGTCCCCCTGTGTATCAGCTGGCAAAACATGGGACACACTTCATTACAGGTACAATATATCCCTGGTGCTGAATAGCAAACAAATGAAAAATAAAACAGAACTAAACTTCATCTTTGACGAATTAACTATAGGAATTGAAATATGGGGAATCTCAAAATTCCATGGAGGTACATTGATGCCCTAAATGTACTGAATATACAGGTTTGTGATTTAAGAGGGGACTTTTATGAGCCCATCTCTAAAAGCACCCAATTAATACTGAGGGGCATGGCCTTATGAGCTTTTTGCTCTATTGTGTTTAGGGCAGAATAGCTATAGATAGGCTTAAAAAAAAACCAATAGAATAGCTTGCTCATCTTTGTTGTGAACAATTCAGAACATAGTAGTAAACAAGTAATATCAGGACCCTGTATTCTTGATTCTACTGGATACAATTTAGGTTTTCTTCTGATTATGCAGTAGCTTTCTGACCAACATATAAACTACATCTTGAGTCTTACTGACATTCCTACTATGGAAAAATTCAATATGCTTATTTAAAATGGTTGTAAAGTCAGAAGGCTTATGCATTAAGATAAAAAAAAACTTCTGTGTGCAGTAGGCACTCTCAGTCCCCCTAATACTTACCTGAGCCCCATCTCTATCCAGAGATGGGCACGGCTGCCTCTGCCGTCCCAAACTCTCTCTCCTGATTGGCTGAGACACAGCAGTGGCGGCAATGGCTCCCGCTGCTTTCAATCAAAGTCAGTTAGCCAATCAGGAGAAAGAGAGGGCAGGGCCGAACTGCAGTACCGTGTCTGGATGGACACAGGGAGCTTTGACTTGAATCGGGTGACCACAAAGCAAGCTGCTTACTGTGGAGGTACTCGACAGGAGGGAGGGGGCAGGATCACAAAAGAGGGACCAAAAAAGAGGAGGATCTGTGCTGCTCTGTGCAAAACCACTGCACATAACAGATAAGTATAACATGTTTGTTATATTTCAAGAAAAAAAAATGAGACTATAGTATCACTTTAAGGCCTCGTACACACGAGGCAATAGATTTGTTCAAATCTGTCCGTCCGACAGATTTGAACAAATCTGTCTGCTGGGATTTTGGTTTGCTCGCGTGTACACACGAGCAAACCAAAATCCCCGCCAGCAGAGAGCGCGCTGACGTGTCGGTGACGTGGCGGTGACGTTGACGCTGCCACGTCACCGCACCAGGAAGTAAAACACTTACGCGCATGCGCCGAATCCATTTGGCGGCGGTGCGGGACGACATGTCTGCTGGTAAGTGTACTAACCAGCAGACATGTCGGGCGGGCGGATTCCCACCCGATAGATTTCAAAGCATGCTTTGAAATCTGTCGGGTGGCCAAATCCGTCGGCTCGGCCGTACACACAATCGAATCTGTCTGCTGAAACGGTCCAGCGGACCGTTTCCAGCGGACAGATTTGATCGTGTGTACGAGGCCTAAGTGACTAAACCCTGGTCTCTGGTTATTCCCTTCAGAACTTTTGTACTACATATCTAAGTACACGTATGCACATGATTTATTCTTATTATTATACCCTCAACCCTATTCTTGGCACCATCTCATCCCCAGCACCTTTATTCCAAAAAAAAAAAAATTCCTTAGTATTTGTTCCTTGAGCATGTTTCTTTGCTCAACAACACTTGGAAATGTATTTGGAAGTGACTTTCTGCACTTTTAGAGATCTCTATGGCCAATGGATGAAAGGGTGCGTGGCTATGGACATGTGGGAAGCACTTTCAGCCCTACTTGTGTGATACACCTGTGATTACCTGTTTCCCTCATTAGCCAACTAATCAATTGGCTTTAAGGGCGTTTACACAATTGTTTTCTATGTTGAATAGAGTATAAATTTCTTTTTCTCTGCCATGCACATCTAGCTATGAATAAGCACTGTATGATAGCGTTTCATGTTGTGACCAGTTTTATTAAAAGGAACCATTTTTTTGGAGTGCGGCCGTCCCGGTTTTTCTCCATAAATTTTTGCATATTATTGCAGTGCCTGCACCCAGGCATTTGGACTTCACCTTGCAGTTCCCTGGGACCTCTGAGCGGTAAACTTTCTTTCTCATCCCTTTCTGCAGGATGTCTTAGGCCGCGTACACACGGTCAAATCTATCTGCTGGAAACGGTCGGCCCGACCATCCCAGCAGACAGATTCGATCGTGTGTACGGGCGAGCCGACGGATTTGGCCAGACGACAGATTTTAAAGAATGCTTTAAAATCTGTCGGCTGGGAATCCGTCCGCCCGATATGTCTGCTGGTTAGTACGCTAACCAGCAGACATATCTTCTCGCACATGCGTCGAATGGATTTGACGCATGCGCGGAAGTAATTCACTTCCTGGTGCGGTGACGTGGCGGCGTCAACGTCACCGCCACGTCAGCGCGCCGTCTGCCGGCGGGATTTTGGTTTGATCGTGTGTACACGATCAAACCAATACATCCCATCAGACAGATTTGTTCAAATCGGTCTGTCCGACCGATTTGAACAAATCTGTCTGCTCCTGTGTACGAGGCCTTAGAATTTTGTTACCATCTAACTTGTCTATATTTCTGTGTTTTCATTATGCATCTAATTTCACGTTATGCTCTACCTGTGAGTGGAATTGTCATTTCATGAGTTAACTGTGGACATGAATAAAGAATTCAAAATAAAAGATATTCTTAAAAAATGCTAAATATGATACGGGTGATACACAAAAGATGCCTCTATAGAAAACAGATAATAATTGCTGTGATTGCTCTTGAGCATATTTTCTTTGAAAACTATTCAATAGTTTAAAATAGCTTACAGCTTTTCTTTAACCACTTGCCGCCCGCCAATGACATATTGATGGCGGCAAAGTGGTTACTAGTTCCTGACTTGACTTCATATGACGTCGCCAGGATATTGAGCCACTGCGCGCCCCCGGGGGCGCGCATCGCGGCGATCGGTGATGCGGGGTGTCAGTCTGACACCCTGCATCCCTGATCTCGGTAACGAGTCTCCGGCGGAGCTTCGTTACCACATGATCAGCCATGTCAAATCACGGCTGATCACGATGTAAACAGGAAGAGCCGTTGACGGCTCTTCCTCACTCGCGTCTGATAGATGCGAGTGCAGGAGAGCCGATCGGAGGCTCTCCTGACAGGGTTTGTTTATCAGCGCAGCCCCCCCTCGGATCGCCACACTGGGCCACCAGGGAATGCCCACACTAGACCACCAGGGAATAAAAAAAAAAAAAGGTGCAAAAATAAAAAGTCGTAAAAATAAAAAATAAATGACAGTAATACAAAAAAAAGATGCCAATCAGTGCCCACAAATGGGCACTGATTGGCAACATGGATGCATCAGTGCCACCCCTCAGTGTCCATCAGTGCCACCCCACAGTGTCCATCAGTGCCACCCCACAGTGCCAATCCATGCCCAGTGCCCACCTATCAGTGCCCATCTGTGCCACCCATAAGTACCCATCAGTGCCACCCATATGTGCTGCCCATGGGTGCCCAGATGTGCCGCCTATGAGTGCCCAGTGCCACCTATGAGTGCCCATCAGTGCCGCCTATGAGTGCCCATCAGTGCCGCCTATGAGTGCCCATCAGTGCCGCATACCAGCGCTGCCTATCAGTGCCACCTCATCGGTGCCCATCTGTACTACCTTATCGGTGCCCATCAGTGCCACCTCATCGGTGCCCATCAGTGCCGCCATATCAGTGCCGCCATATCAGTGCCGAGAATTGAACGAGAAAATGTACTTATTTAAAAAATTAACAGAATTTTCCACAATTTTCAGTCTTTTCTTAGTTGTTGCGCAAAAAAAAAATCGTAGAGGTGATCAAATACCATCATAAGAAAGCTCTATTTGTGGGGAAAAAGGGACGCCAATTTTGTTTGGGTACAGTGTAGCATGACCGCGCAATTGTCATTCAAAGGGCGACAGTGCTGAAAGCTGAAAATTGGCTTGGGCAGGAAGGTGCGTAAGTGCCCTGTATGGAAGTGGTTAAAATATCTGTGTGCAAAGATTAAGGTATAACTAGAGGCTAAACTATTATTTTATTCTTGGACAGAGAAGAAAGGTATTAGAATACATATTTGGTTTGTATTGTTGTTTGTGTCCCTGTTAGCGAGATTTGCCTGGTTTATTTGCAATGTTTACCTTTGTCACTATGTACAAGGGACACAGCATCGGTCTCCTCTCTCCCTGACAGGGGAGTGGAGCTCTGTGTTTACACACAGAGCTCCACGTCCCAGCTCAATTGTAGGCAATCGCGTGTGCCCGGCGGGCATCGCGGCCGCCGGGCACATGCACGGTGTTCTAAGTGATGCGACAGGGGTGCGCGCGCGCTTTAGCAGCTTAAAGTGACAGGACTACCTATGACGTCCTGTCAGGAACATAGAGTATCCCGCCTGCCGTCATTTGACGGCGGGCGGGTATCAAGTGGTTAAGGCATAGACCCATTTGTTTTGAGTTGGGAAGGGTTAGATCATCTGGAAAGATTTTTATTGCTGTCTGTTTCTCCACTAGACAGAACCACCCCTCTAGGAATGCAGCCTTTATACATTTGATATTTAGAATGCCATCAGCTAATTACAATGTCACTTTGAATAACTAGACAGCGTATAGTTTATCATATGGATGACAATGGGTACTTGCAAGTGTCAGAAATAGTCATTATGGTTCCTCACACCTTACCTACTCATAATATATAGCCCTCAGTTGGAGACATATTTCATCTATAAAAAATGTATTAATGATGGCATTGGAGGGATTAAGCATGTGTGTGTTTTTGAAATGTAATCAATTACTGATTACAACTGTGTATATAGCTCTTCACTTCGGCTTCTCCTGATTTCTATGATTAACTCCAACTCTGTAGGTTAAGAATGCTGGTAAAACAAACCAGAAACCACAATTCGCAAATTAATGGAGAGTTAAAGAGGTACACAAAACTATAACTTAAAATGTATCTAAGCAAATCAAAAGCACAAAATGTTAAAGTAACTCATCCTGACTTTCTATTATCAAGCCCATCGTTTCTTTCAGATGGGATAACCACAAATTAAAATACCTAGGAATACATATTACCCCAACTATTGAGGTTGTATGCAATAAAAGCTTCCCTTCTCTCCTAATCATGATCCATCAAGATCTAAAACAATGGGACAAAGACTCCAATACATGGTTTGGTACAAACAGTACAATTATAATGAATGTTATACCCAATCTACAATACATTCTACAAATGCTTCCCATATTTACAACCATTTAGTTTATTTGCATCCTAAAAAGTGTGAGAATTTGATTTATTCTGGCTCATAGGTGTCAGAGAATTACCAATTCAATATTCCTTTTGAAAGAACAGCGGAAGTTTCAGTTTTCTGAACCCCACCAGGTACCATTAAGTGGTACATCTGGCAAAAGTGCATGACTGTTGCAAGCAAGCACTCACCCATTAACATTTTGTGTAGACCTGCACCAGTAAATGTGAGGTATTCCTTTACCAGCTTTACCTTGAATCCAACAAAAGATCCCCTTACAAATTAATAACCACCCCAAGATAGATACAACCCTAAACATTACATTTATCCTCTCCTTATTCACATCCTGAATGCAGCTAGAACCTGTATTCCAGCTAGATGGAAAGATGTAAATCTACCCTTAACCCCCCTGGCGGTGTTCCCAAGCGTGACTCGGGGTGTTTTTTTCTTGCTAAGAACGGTATCCCCGAGTCACGCTCGGGGTAGACATGCAGAGCCTGCAGCGCGCGCTGGCTTACCTTCTTCTTGGATCCAGCGATGCATCCACGCTGTGTGAGCGAGCGGGTGCTCGCTCGATTCACACAGCGTCCCCGTGTGCCGCCGAGCTCCGTTCCCTGCGACGTTACGCCGCACGGGAGTGGAGAACGGCGCCAAATTCAAAAAAGTAAACAAACACTATACATACAGTATACTGTAATCTTATAGATTACAGTACTGTATGTAAAAAATACACACCCCCCATGTCCCTAGTGGTCTGCCCAGTGCCCTGCATGTTCTTTTATATAATAAAAACTGTTCTTTCTGCCTGGAAACTGTAGATTGCCCATAGCAACCAAAAATGTCCCTTTATGTCAAAAATGGTTTTAGATCAGCTAGAAAACAGCGATAATAAATTATAATCACTTGCAGAATTTAGCGATAGTGATTTATGGGGAAATTCATCATAAAAAAAAGATAATGACAGCAAAAATTCTGCAACTGAGCAAATTTCAGTGATTTTGATTTGATTACATTATTGAATAATTTTTACTATAATTATATTATTATTTGTTATAATTTTTTATAATTATTTATTATATTATAATTTTTAATTAAAAAAAATAAAATCATACCCGGGATGCCTATTAGACTCTTGTTTGGATAGATTTAAGTGAGTTATTCCTAAGAATTACAAGCCTACAGTATAAAACGCCAAATTCCCTTGCAAATAATGGTACCGCTTTCAGCACCTAAAATCTTACCGCCAGGGAGGTTAATCATTGAATGTCCAATTTTAATGACATCATAAGAAGAAACTTCTTCTCTAAGACACCAGGAAGAAAATTTGGAGGAAAAAAATATGTTTATATTGGCCAGGAGTTTTAATTCAACTTAGAATACCAATCTAACTTCTAGGGCTGAATTTTAGAAGTAACCCCAAACCACCGGAGAGGTTCCTTGTACCCTCTACCCCCCCTACCACCCCAATTTTTTTCCTGCCCCTCTCTTTTCCTTGCTCCTCTCTATTCAGACACTGTGATTCTGGATTCCCTCTGCTTTAGTACAAAAACTAAGGCATACTTAGGCCAGTGACCACACTGTGCTTTGCAGTCCATGTTCTTAATTACTTCTTTATTCCTGTGTGCCAGTTCTAACAAACTGTATTTCTACATGGATTGTTTATACAGTTTCTCATGTTTGGTTCTATAATAGTTGGTCCTGTGCATATCTTGGGCTCTTAAATACTTGAACTGTACATTTTACTAGTTTGTATAATATGAAATGCTCAGTGTACGCCAAAAATAAAGAATTTGAAAAAAAAAAAAAAAAAACAGTCATTATGGTTTGGAGATACTTTTTATCACGTTACTCTGTTGCAAAATAATTCTGCTGCCCAGTAATCTACGATTATCTGGAGAGTGGAAAAATGTGAGGTTTATAAAATCGTTTGGAAGTTTTAGAGTTTTTTTGGTTTGATTATCTTTATTTAGAACAAAGAAATACATCAATAGTATTTTTTTT
The DNA here is from genome assembly GCA_029574335.1 of Rana kukunoris. Lineage (NCBI taxonomy): Eukaryota > Metazoa > Chordata > Amphibia > Anura > Ranidae > Rana > Rana kukunoris. The sequence continues at coordinate 181,002,845 of CM056051.1, forward strand.
CTAAGTGTTTACAATATTTTCTTACACACTAGATGAACAGAAAGATTGTGCATGTAAACTATCAGGAGACACACCACACCTTCTCAGTGTCTACTGCCTCTCTAATTCTGCCATTTATCTTATGCAGTTAGTTGCTTTGCTTCCGAAGGCTGGCCATACAGTATACAATGTTCTTGTACAATGTTCCTTTAGATTTACCAAAACCATATAATATGAGGTCAAACCTAAACACTTTCAGTTTATATCCAATCAGGCAGGCCCTTGCACTACACGATTGAAGGTAAATCTAAAGAAAATTTTATAAAAAAAATGGTATAATGTATGGCCAGCTTTAATCCCTATACATGTCAGCCTTCTCATCTTCTGAAAGATGAATTCAGCCTACAGAAATGTGGGTTTTTCTATTTACTGATTCCAGTACTGTCCACTCACACTGGAGCACGAGAAGGAGGTTACACAATACTGATCATGTATTTACCACAATTCAACACTGTAAGATTTACATCAAACCCCAGCCCAAAATGTTTTTTTTTTTTTTTTTAGAACCAGTGTTGTGTTTTTATTGCTTTCTGTGGATCTATAGGGGACATTTTCCCTCACTTCCTGTTTAGGTAACAGGAAGTGACGGTAAAGAGTTGATTTACCGAAGGCAAAGGCAGTTTCCCCAGAGCTTAGTTAATGAGCAAAAGCCCTACCTACTTCCATCATCCAAGCAGAAAGTAAGCATTTTCCTTGCATGTGATTGGTTGCTCTTTGCAAGATGAAGTTTTACCTCATTTACTAAGCTCTGGAGCACCTGCACTTGAAGAGTGGAACTGCACTTTGCAAAGTGCACAGTCTATTTGCTTTTAGTAAATCAACCCCTAAGTCAACTGTGTCAGACAGCAATAAAACCCTGACAAATGTTCTTACCCTTCTTCATTCTCTTTATAAAAAAAAGGTTTGGCTGGAGCTTGGAGTATAACTATAGATTTCAGTAGGGTTGTCCCGATACCACTTTTTTAGGACCGAGTACAAGTACCGATACTTTTTTTCAAGTAGTCGCCGATACCAAATACCGATACTTTTTTTTAAATGTGTCCCCAAATACAGCCATGTCCCCCCACATATTGCAGCCATGTATGTCCCCCACATATTGCAGCCATGTATGTCCCCCACATATTGCAGCCATGTATGTCCCCCACATATTGCAGCCATGTATGTCCCCCACATATTGCAGCCATGTATGGTCCCCCAACATATTACAGCCATGTATGGTCCCCCACATAATGCAGCCATGTATTGTCCCCCACATATGCAGCCATGTATGGTCCCCATACCTGTATATATGATGCCGCCGCCGACACCGCCGTTAATCCCCTGCATTACAGCGTAGCGTAGCGCTGCGCACGCATTACAAGCTTCCGTTGTGAATACTTGTAAAGCGCGTGCCGCCATGTATAGACACTCCCCTTCTCGGGATTGGACAGGGGATTAACGGCGGTGGCGGCGGCATCATATATACAGATATGGGGGACATACATGGCTGCAATATGGGGGGCGGGGTAAGTATTCTATTTTAGTATCGGGGGTATTTGCGGGAGTACAAGTACTCCCGCAAATACTCGGCATCGGTCCCGATACCGATACTAGTATCGGTATCGGGACAACCCTAGATTTCAGTAAGGAAAGTGTCTAGTTAAATAATTTCCTGCTAGTTGCCCTTGACCATCTTCCTAGTAGAAAACACACCTATGTCATAGAACAGCTGTTTTAGCGTTCTCAGCTTTTCCAGTTAAAGTCACTTCAGTGGTGACGTGTTAAAGTGCCTGGCAAATCCTCTACAGCACAATAAGGGTTTTAACATGCAAACAGTATCTTTAATCACTTGAATTTGACAAGGATTTCACTTTAAACATGTCACTACTAGGGTGATATTGTCCTTATGACTGAAGCTCATTTTTAACGGTAACATGACATATGTCACCACCCTTTTAAACAGTTTACTAGATGCTTCCTTACATCCAGTTAATTTTACTTTATTCAACCAGGGCCCAGTCAAATGACACAACAATCATGGAATATTTACAAGGAACATGAGAGAGCAGTAAGCATAGCAGCTATCTCCAAAACTTCTGACCCTTGCCCACATAAGTACTATACACTCTCTGGCACAGTACATGGTATTGATTAAAGTGTGCACTCAGGAGAAGACTTTGACAATTGGTTGTGCAGCATAGTTGGTGATATATAAAATGCTAAGCAATACTGATGTGCTACCAAGTGTAAAAAAAATAATAACAGGTAGACAAATTGTGAAAAAATTAGATAATAGATAAAGCTGCCAGATCCCTTTAGTGTCACCACATACACTGTAAGTACAAAAATCAAATGAAGTGAGTGGCGCTAAATCTCAGTAAAATGAATGTGCAAATCAATCCAAAAATAATCTTGCAATCATTTAACATGTGTCACTTCTATATAATAATGCAAAAGTGAACAGGCCATCAAAAAGGAGTAAAAAAATATATACACGAATAAAAAAAAAAACAATAATAATTGCTTTACTAAACTCCACACTACATGGTGATGACAAAGTCCAGTGTAGAAATAGTGAACATCATATAAAACAGTTCAGAAAATAAAGTGCTGTGATCCAGTAATGTTCAAAAACAATAGTGCAGTCAGGTACTCAATCCAAAACTATCCACCACTGTGTGCAATGGCCGCTCACCTTAGAATAGAAAGTAATACGCTTAAATAAAGTTGTAAATCCTTATGGGGAAAATGTCACTCAGTGACAGATGGTGCTCGGCCCATACATGGAACAGAAACACAGATCCTCATGGTGTAGTAAAACGGACAGTTTATTTAAAACAAAGTAGTAACTTACACTTAAAATGGCACTAAGGCCGCATACACACCATAGGTTAAACCGATGAGAACGGTCTGATAGACCGCTTTCATCGGACCAAACCGATCGCGTGTGGGTGCCATCGGTTAGTTATCCATCGGTTAAAAAAAAGGCAACTTGTTTTAAATTTAACCGATGGATTGCTAACCGGTAGGTCAAAACCGATCGTTAGTATGCATGACTATCGGTTAAAAATCCACGCATGCTCAGAATCAAGTCGACGCATGCTTGGAAGCATTGAACTTCATTTTTTTCAGCACATCGTTGTGTTTTACGTCACCACGTTCTGACCCGATCGTTTTTTTAACCGATGGTGTGTATGCACGATGGACCATCAGTCAGCTCCATTGGTTAACCAATGGAAACGGTCCATCAGACCGTTCTCATCAGATGGACTGATCGTGTGTACGCGGCTTTATATAAGGGGTCACAGAGTCGCACAGCGTACACAGAACCAAACTTCTGGTCTCATTGCTTTCTATTCTATGGTGAGAGGCCATTGCACACAGTGGTGGATGGTTTTGGATTGAGCACCTGACTGCACTATTGTTTTTGAACATCACTGGATCACAGGACTTTATATTTTGAACTGTTTTATATGATGTTCACCATTTCTACACTGGACTTTGTCATCACCATGTACTGTGGTGTTTCTTACCATTATTTTTATTTGTGTATATATTTTTTTTTGATTGCCTGTTAACTTTTTTATTATTAGTTAGAAGTGACACATGTTATATGATTGCAGGATTATTTATGCGATTATATTGCAAATTTATTTTTCTGAGATTTAGCGCCACTTCATTAATTAGATTTTTATAGCTGGTGATATGCTGGCGGATTGGGGACATGCAAATATAAGACTGCCAGGGGAAACTGGGGGGCATGAGACAGTTAGTTCATGGGACAGAAGCGTTTTTTGACAGCCTGGAAAATGGAGATAAAGATGTGAGAAAGAGCCTAAAACTACACTTGCTCGAGGGAGAAACACATACGGTAATATTCATATCTAATGTTTCTTATTTATAGAACAAAAGGCTATTTTAGAAATAAATATGTACAAGGTCACTATATGTCCGGTTTAATGCACAGCTTGAGATGACTTTAACAGACTATAGACGTCATTCTACTTTTTCCTAACCTGTTTCCCAGGAACTAGCAGGATACTTTCATTTTAGCCATTCTTCTTAGAAATACAAGTGATTTAGCACATTTGGTATTATTGAAAACAAATAATAATGCTATGTGCATTTATTGTATGTATAAATCTCCTACTTGTTTAATCCTTTAAAATCCACAGAAAATCTATTGCATAATCAGTTGTGAAATGATCAAATAACTTGCTAGGTTTTTGGGAGGACAGCACACATCAAAAGAGCATTTCTTACTGACTCCCACAGTAAAAACAATTTTGCAAAACATTAGTAAGGAATTTGCATGCTACAACTTACCCGCTGCATCAGAGTCATAGTCCAAACTGTTTATAGCTCGGTGCATTAGTATATTAGTTCCTTACATTACAGAAATTTGTTGAACTCCATTAATTATCAAATTAGCTATTCAGTAATTATTCTGTCACTAAGACTTGTACTGCTACCTAATATGAGACATTGAAGTTATTTATCAAGACAAAGCTTAAAAAAAAAAAGGAACATGAGTCATATTAGAAAAATGAGCTATACAATTGCGTGGTGTAGAACGCCCATATCTTTCAGTACGATTTCTCCTCATAGTTGGAAATAATTTGACTAAATTTTACTTAAAAAACTTCTCTTTCATACTTAATATTTTGGTGCCTAGAATCAATACTAAAAGTTTGGTGTATATAGAATCACATATACAAATGTATTCATGTCATATATTGAGTTAAGCGAGTTATTGAAAAAAAACGCTCCATTGACAATTTGCAGATTTTACATCCACATCTCCTATTTATGACAGCTTTTATCACTACCTAGACCAGAAAAGCAATTTATGTTGTCAAAACAGGACTCTGTTATTTGTTTCTAAAAAGCAGCTTTAGCTTCCGTGAACTAAAACAGCAGACACAAAGGTATCTTTTAATGGCCTCTAGGTTGACCCAAAAAAAAAGAGCTGCCCTAAATTTAGAAATATTGATTCTGCTCCTGAGCTTTAAAAAAGAGTGTGTTCTATAAAAATAAACCTCTATTTTATCACAAAAATGCAGCTTTTACAGGGCTTACTGTGGATTTAGTAAAGTTTAAAGTGTAGGTCCAGCCGAAATGTTTTTTTCTTGGACAAAGTAGGGGGCAGTTAGAACCACCCTCAGTTTTTTTACTGCTATTTGGGGCTGTTGTGAAGACTTTACTTAACAGGAAATGAAGGGAACTCAACAACACCGACATAGAAATAAATAAAATAAGGAATAAGGGATTTGGGGAAAATTAGAAATCCTCCCAAAAACTGTAATTGCTGTATCTCTCCCTAGTAAAACTGTCAGTAGGACAGGAATTGCCTGCAATATACAGCTCAAATTTCAGGCCGATTCCTGCTGAATCGTCCAACATTTGAGATGTGGGTGGCCCTGTAAGCACCACCTGTCTTGACAAAAGTACATTTCTCAATCATATGCAGTAGGGTTGTCCCGATACCACTTTTTTGAGACCAAGTACAAGTACCGATACTTTTTTTCAAGTACTCGCCGATACCGATTACCGATACTTTTTTTTAATGTAATGTGACAGTGGCAGTATTTTTTTTTTTTGGGGGGGGGGGGGGGAGTGGATTGTCAGTGTGTTTTTTTGTTTTTTTTTTACATTTTATTTTAATTTATTTAAAAATATATATATATATATTGGATTTTTTTTTTAAATCAGCCCTGTTAGGGGTCTTTGGTGAGATATCAGGGGTCTTAACAGACCTCTGACATCTCCCCTTTAAGACAGAGAAAGGGACTAAGGACACAGATTTCCCAGTCCCTTTCTCTGCAGCCTCAGCTAAAATGAATGGAGAGAAGCTTCTCTCCATTCATAAACTGCAGCATCGTATTTACAGGTTACGATGCTCAGTTATGTAAATGGACAGAAGTCAGTGATCACTGACTCTGTCCATTCGGAAAAGGTAGGAGCCGGGTTTAGTGGCTCCTACCTCCACTCTCCCCCTGACAGATTGAGGGGGGAGAACTGCACGGACAGACGGAGAAGACTGCATGGAGAACGGAGAGCTGCACGGATGGCCGTGGGGGAGTGCACGGACGGACGGGGGAGAGCTGCACGGATGGATGGAGAAGACGGCACAGAGGGGGAGAGCTGCACGGACGGACAGTGGGGAGAGCGGCACAGATGGACGGGGGAGAGCGGCATGGATGGACGGGGGGAGAGCGGCACGGATGGACGGGGGGAGAGAGGCACGGATGGACGGGGGGAGAGCGGCACGGATGGACAGAGAAGACGGCATGGAGGGGGGAGAGCTGCACGGACAGACAGGGGGGAGAGTGGCACAGATGGACGGGGGGAGAGTGGCATGGATGGACGGGGGGAGAGCGGCACGGATGGACGGGGGGAAATCGGCACAGATGGACGGAGAAGACGGCAAGGAGGGGGAGAGCTGCACAGACGGAGGGGGGAGAGCAGCACGGACGGAGGGGGAGATCGGCACGGACGGGGGGTAGAGCTGCACGGAAGGGGGAAAAGACAGCACGGAGGGGAGAAGACTACCAATTCCCCTGCCTGCCCAGGTATCGGGTGAGGCATCAGAGCATTACTCGGGGAAATGCTCGGTATCCGTACCGATACCGATACTAGTATCGGGACATCCCTAATATGCAGTTATTATTTGGGTGTCCTGAAAGTTTCAGGTGCCACCTATAAGAATATAAAAGTATAAAAGTCAGCAGAAGAGATTTATCTCTTCAAGCTGTTTAGCATGTAATTAAAGCACTAAAGATTTGTCAGAAATTTGAATCCTTTCCCATTTAAAAACTAGACATACACGTTAATAACCTAAAGATAAGGCAAAAAGAAACCTTAATACCAGAACCCGGTTTTTCAACTTAGGCCTGATAAGTAGGCTTAGGTGTTAGTAAAATTGTACATATCTTTGATCCTACTTAGTGTATCCAGATGTATTTTGTTTTGTTCAGGACAAATTGGGTCTTCATTTGTGCTAAATGTTAATCGTTATTTCCCGATTTTTGTTTTCAAAGAAGAGCTGGCTCAAAATAGTAAAAAAATTAGGGCTGTTACTGATTAAAATTTTTGTGTTCGATCAATCGATTTTTTTAATCGATTAATTTACTAATTTTGATTAATTATAACGCACATACATTTTTCGGATCACCACCATATATAGTCCCCACTGTAATATCCACAGACATCTCCCCCACTGTAATATCCACAGAAATCTCCCCCACTTTAATATCCACAGACATCTCCCCTATTGTAATATCCACAATCTCCCCCACTGTAATATCCACAGACATCTCCCCACTGTAATATCCACAGACATCCCCCCCACTGTAAAATCCACAGACAACTCCCCCACTATAATATCCACAGACATCTCCCCCACTGTAATATGGTCCACATCTCCCCCACTGTATAGCAAGATTAGTGCTTGTTTAGACTTACCAGAGAAGCTGGCTGAACACAAGCAATTGAGACCGGGTGATGACATCAGCGTGCCACTCTAGGCTCACCTAGGCCGCTGCCAGGTGGACCAGGGAGCTAGGCCGAAGCCGCGGCCTTTCCTATGACCGACCTCGTGGTGTGCCGATCCGCATATGGACCACTAGTAATGATCAATTTTTTTTGATCAATCAAAACAATTTTGATCAATCAAAAAAAGTATGATTAATGAAAGAATGAATCTTTAATTTACACAGCCCTAAAAAATATAATTTTTAAAGCGGAGCTCCACCCTAAAGTGAACTTCCGCTGATCGGAACCCTCCCCCCTCCGGTGTCACATTTGACACCTTTCAGGGGGGAGGGGGGTGCAAATACCTGTCTAAAGACGGATGCTCCGTAGGGAACCGGGCAGTGAAGCCGGAGCGCTTCACTTCCTGGTTCCCTCATCGTGGATAGAGGGGGGAGCAGCAGGGTGACGAGCGATCGCTCGTCCTCTGCTGCGGACGCCGCTGGACTCCAGGACAGGTAAGTGTCCTAATATTAAAAGTCAGCAGCTGCAGTATTTGTAGCTGCTGGCTTTTAATATATTTTTTCAGGGGGACATCCGCTTTAAACATTAGCTATATACAGTACTTCTTACCAAAACCAGGACACTCCACCAAAGAACCTAACATTTCTTATTCATATTCTTGACAGTCACAGTGATATTATATTTGTGTACATTATTTTCATTTGTTTCTGTAGTATAGGCCAAAAATCAAAAGAGCAGGAATTTTGCTTTTTTTTTTATTCTACTTAAACACACTGACACTAACACTGGCATTGACAATCACACTGACAAATATAAATAATATATATTTTATATGAATAAACCATATTTTTTCCTCCTTGCAGAGTAGAAAAAATATAAGGTCAGGTTCCATTCACAGAAATCATTATGATTGGAAATCACAGTGATTACATGATCAGGTGATAGTCCTCCTAGCTACCATTTGATAGTTTGAGAATAGAAGCTGTCAGTGTTAGCTCATTCTCTGTGCTGTGGGAGATGGCTTTATGGCTTTATGGCTGACAATGGCTATGGCTTTTATGGCTGACAGTACACAGTCATGATCTAACATTTCCAGCCAATCAGATCCTTTTTAAATTCCTCAGTTTTGCATAGGGGCAGGTTTAAGAAAAAAGGAGTTGTTCTTTGAAAAGGTAGCACCCCCATGACCTTCACATAGAGGTTACCACGAGGCAACATGCAGCGGCTGAGGGCACTGTCCATTGGCACTTCTTTTGACAGCTATCAAGCAAGATCACTGTATGCTGGCTATTAGATCAGGAGCTGTTGCTACTACAGCTTAGCCCAGTTATGTGTCTATTCTGGTGCCTTCTGCTTCCCATGCTGATCTACCAGATTTTAATTGTAAGTGTGTTATACATTATTGTAATTTAAATCAGCTGTTTTTAGTCTAACTTGGATCCCGCGCTCCTGTCTTTCTATTGTTTGAGCTGCACTGGATCACCCCAGAACCATTTGTGGAAGCTGCAGTATCCTATTTCTTCATTATTCTTGCTTCCCTTGTGGCCTGCATGGAACTTTTTGGTTCCATTGATTCTGAATACTGAACTTTGGACTTGTGGTGAACTGTGGTGGTTTGTGTATTTAGTAATGACTGGGAATGCTGGAAAATGCATCTTGAAGGTGTCTAGTAGGGTTGTCCCGATACCGATACCAGTATCGGTACCGGTACCGATACCGAGTATTTGCGGGAGTACTTGTACTCCCGCAAATACCCCCGATACCAGAATAGAATACTTTTTCCGCCCCCCGCCACTGCTGCCAAACGCCGCCGCCGCATCGAAACCCCGCCGCCGCAAGGGGTTAAACATTGTGCGGGAACATCACAGCATTCATAGCTGTAGTCTTCCCGCCCGCATAGACACTCCCCCTTGCTCGGGATTGGATGGGTGATCGTGATCTGTCCAATCCCGAGCAAGGGGGAGTGTCTATGCGGGCGGGAACACTACAGCTATTCAAATGAATGCTGTGATGTTCCCCGGGCGGTGGTGGCTAGGTAGGGGTGACATGGCTGCATATATGGGGGACATGGCTGCATATATGTGGGGGACATGGCTGCATATATGTGGGGGACATGGCTGCATGTGGGGGACATGGCTGCATATATGTGGGGGACATGGCTGCATATATGTGGGGGACATGGCTGCATATATGGGTGACATGGCTGCATATATGGGTGACATGGCTGCATATATGGGTGACATGGCTGCATTTGTGGGTGACATGGCTGCATTTGTGGGTGACATGGCTGCATATATGGGTGACATGGTTGCATATATGGATGACATGGCTGCATTTGTGGGGGACATGGCTGCATTTGTGGGGGACATGGCTGCATTTGTGGGGGACATTTTAAAAAAGTATCAGTATTCAGTATCGGCGACTACTTGAAAAAAAGTATCGGTACTTGTACTCGGTCCTAAAAAAGAGGTATCGGGACAACCCTAGTGTCTAGTCTCTGTTACCGATCAGTGTGTTAATATCTCCCACCTACAAAAATGTATAAATGAAAGGACCAACATATCCAACAGATGAATTTAACTAAACTGGACAAAATACATTTATGGAGCACTAGGGTCAAGTGGCTAGATCTGTCTGGATTAGGATGCTGAACAGGATCTTTTGCAATTGAAATATCTTCATGAAGTAAAACATTAGTTAAGTTCACTAAGGTTCTATAGGTCCTCTGTGGATTATCTATTTTCTACTTTCTACAAAATCTTTGCAAAACTATAAAGTCATGAGTAATCAAATGCTACAATAAAATAAACTTCAGATGTCTAGGCTATAGTAAGAAAACGTGCAGTAAAAGTGATCCCTTTCATTGGCTAACCGAGGAGCTTTAAATTAGCTAAAGAGATTTAAGATGAAAGCTTTAGAGACTACTTATGTCTCTTTGTCAGGCATGACTCCAGTGCCTAAGAATTACATTTTAAGTTTAAGCGATGAAGTATATTGGATCATAATATCCTAAAAGCAAGAGGGTTTGACTATATTTTGATTTACTCATTTTAGTCAGCTTTCCAACACATGGAACATATTTGCTTTTCCTGATGTAATTTCAGTGCTGTATGTTCTGGGACATAACCCTAGTGTGACCTTGTGTATCTGTGATCATTTTAGCCACAACCTGGTCTACATACCATGGCCAATAAAGACAAGTTAGGTTATTAGCTATGGCATTTATGATGTAATGACAAATCTTAAGGGAGATGAGGTATGAGAGTTATTTATTACTGAATCGACCATTTCCTATCACATGATCTTTAGACTGCATTTAGCAGTAATGTGATGTTTCTTATTCCCCAACTAAGTAACTTTTCTGAGGTAACTCTAAATACCTAGAAGAAAACAGCGAAAAATATTTGTGTGCTAATAAAAATGGAGTCAACATTTATGAGAAGACAGAGAGAAACTATTAAGAATTGCTTAGTTAAGGAAAACTCTAAGCACTCTATGAAAGAGCCCTGTGCGTTCAACATCGTTCATGGTTGTGACCCTAAGAAAAAAATATTTTTTAGTTTTAGCCATTGTAGCGATTTGTCATGCGATTTGAGAGATCAAATCGTATGATAAGTCGCAGCCTATTGGAGGCAATGGCACTGTTCTAATCGGTGCGACACCGATTTTGTGGTACCACACCGATTTGCAAAAGTAGCTCCTGCACTACTTTTGCTGATTTCAGGTGCGATTTCTATAGACATCTGTGTATGAAGCCACACAAATGTCTATCAAGTAGCAGCTGAAATCGCGCTGACCTTGCTACTTTGAAATCGCGCTACTTCAAGTGAAGTAGTGCGATTTCAAAGCAGCATCAATGTGAACCAGGGCTAAAGGTGTGTACCAAAGAACATTTTTTTAAACTTCAACTATCAACTCTGATGCAGCTGGTTTGTCAAGGTGCATGTAATCCTTGCTAAGTCGATACTACTAATTCATCTTATCAGCGCTATATGCATGCTTTAAGAGTGGGAACCTAAAAATCTTCCCCCCCCCCTTTCTAAACAAGGTTTACAATCTGTGTTTGGGGTATTAACTAGCAATTTATAATTGTTATTTATTGTGCACTAGATCCCTATCTTCACTTAACTACAGATTCATGCATGCTTGTAGCTGGGGCTTCCAAATTCTCTCTAAATGCTTCTACAACATTTCCTATTCACTTAGCATGCATGCTGGTAATGGAATAGCGGCCAATACATATTTGCAGCCCTCTTGTTAGAGCGATGCAAGCCCATGCAAATGCTACAGGGGTTGGACAAAATTATAGAACTCCTGGTAAAAGAACAAAATCAATATGGTGTTGGACCGCCTTTGGCATCCAAGACTGCCTAATTTCTCCTGGGAATTGACAAATATAAGTCTAGGATGGTGGATAATGGAATCTGATACCACTCTTCATGCAAAAATTGTTGAAATCACAGGGATGCAAGAGGAAGAAAACAAGCCCGAACCTTGTTCTCCAAAATCTACCATAGTTACTTTATGATATTGAGGTCTGGCGACTGCGGCGGTGTCAATCGGTGAACAATGGCTGCAGCATTAGGGTGCACAAGTTCAATTTGTAGAGTCACTAGCAGCGACTCTACTTTCCAAGGTAATAACGGGGGCCTGCAGAATAACAGGATATGGCTGCCGAAACCATTAGTGTGACTCCACCAAGCTTTACCATCAGCAGCACAATAATGTTACATCACTTTCCGCTTTCAACACAAAACATGTTGTAACTTTCACATCTGTATATCATGCAGAGTTTCCATATTTTTGTCCAGCCCCTGTATGTTAAGCAAGCATCTTTTATAGGAGGGGAATATAATATTTTTGCCATTTTCTTTAACACAAGATCGAACCACCTGCACACATGATAGCTATTTAACCACTTTGGTACAGGGCCCTTCCCCCCTTCCTGCCCAGGACAATTTTCAGCTTTTAGCGCTGTCACACTTTAAATGACAATTGCGCAACACTGTACACAAACTCCATTTTTATAATTTTCTTCTTACAAATAGAGCTTTCTTTTGGTGGTATTTAATCACCACAATCTAAAAAAGATGGACATTTTTGTTTACTTCTTTTACTGTTGGTCACTGATGAGTCTGCACTGATGGGCACTGATGAGGCGGCACTGATGAGTGCTGGTGAGTTGGCACTGATAAGGTGGCACTGATGAGGAGGCACTAATATGTAGAATTGATGAGCACTGATAGGCGGCACTGATGGGCAGCACTTATACATAGCACTGATGGGCACTGATAGGTGGCACTGATAGATGGCACTGATGGGCACTGACAGGTTGCACTGATGGGCTCTAAAAGATGGCACTGACAGGCAGCACTGATGATGAGGTACCGACAGTCATTACTGATGGGCACTGATTGGTGTCTGTAAGGGGGGTAAGGAGTTACTGATGGGCATTGATTGGCACTTTGATGGGCACAGATTGGCACTTTGGTGGGCACTGACTGTGATTGGTAGATGTAGGCACCTCTGATGGGGGTTGAGCTGATAATCAATGCGCTGATTATCAACGCAGACCCTTCCTCTGGCAGGAGAGACACCGATCGGCTCCCCTGTCAGCACAAAGCCGTTTACCGGCACTTCCTGGTTACAAGCTGTGATAGTCTCTTACCACGATCGGAGTTGCGGTGTGTCACTAATCACCGCGCTGCACACCCCTATGGGCCTGCAATCTTGGTTTATCCTGCTGGAGATCATATGACGTCCAGTCAGGAAAACGTAACCACTATGCGCACATCATTCTGTTACATGGTGGGTGAGAAGTGGTTAAAGCGGACCTTCGGTAATATTTTAAACTTTCTAGCTATTAAATCTTCTGCCATGGTTGTTTTAACTTTGGATAGTAAAAAACAAATTTCTGCCAGTAAATACCTCATACAGCCCACTTCTTGTTTCTTGTCTGATAAAAAGCCTAGGCCTATGACATCATGCACAGCTCTCTCTCTCTCTGATGCCGCGTACACACGATCATTTTTTGCGATGAAAAAAAAACGACATTTTCAAAAACGTCATTTAAAATCACCGTGTGTGGGCAAAACAATGTTTTATGTCTTCAAAAAAACGACCAAAAAAAATTTCCAACATGCTTGAATTTTTTGTGTCGTTTTTCAAAACGTCGTTTTTTGTGTCATAAAAAGTGATGGTGTGTGGGCAAAACGATGTTGAAAACAACGTTTTTAAACCCGCGCATGCTCAGAAGCAAGTTATGAGACGGAGCTTCAATGGAAAAGAGTGCCGTCGAACGTGGTGTACGTCACCACGCTTTGCTAGAGCTTTGTAGAAAAACGATGGTGTGTACGCAACGTCGTTTTGGAAAATGAAGTTTGAAAAACGTCGTTTTTTTTCATGATTGAAAACGTCGTTTTTTTTTCATCGCAAAAAATGATCGTGTGTACGCGGCATTACTCTCGTGAGAGTTTGACAGTGAGGGAGGATGGATGAATTATAAGAGAGCCAATGTGTGTCTGTGTAAATCCAGGAAGTAAACAAGCAGCAGCTTCAGCTGCCCACAGTTAAAATGGTTGCAGCCAGACTCACTGGAGGGAGATTTCTGCAGCATATTTGGCAAGTACAGAATCACAGTATATATAAAATAATATGCAAAGTGGTTGGAGAGAAGCTTCAGAGTGGCAAAGATGTTTTTATTACAAATGATGTAAGCAGACTGCAGTTCCTCTTTCAATTTATTTTGCAGGTATCTGGTGGTAATATCTTCTGTACGTCAAAGTCAGACAAGCAATGCTATTATCATGTCTGTACAGATGAGCAGTATCAGGGCAGTATCATTTGGGGTCACCTTTCTAGAGAATCTCCACAAAGAGTTTTTGTGGTAGTAGTCTGCCAATATTACATTGCTCTTTGAAGGTATTGCTGTCTTTTGCAGAGGTCTGTGTGCAAGGTGATGCCAGACCAGAGTGTAGTCATGTGTTAATGTGTACTGTGGTTTATGAGGAAATTTGAAACAGAACAACACTGTTGTATACTGTAGTGTAATTATGGTCTAGATCAGAGGTCTCCAAACTTTCTAAAGAAAGGGACAGTTTACTGTCCTCCTGACTAGAGGGGGCTGGACTGTGCCTAGTGGGAGTGAACCATGCCTGATCTTTGGTATTAGGGGAAGAATTAGTTAGTGGCAGTGGGAGAAATTCTGGCCAACTGTTGGTGGTAGTGGGAGGAATTATGTTCCATCGTTGGTGGCAGTGGCAGGAATTATGCCCCATTGTTGGTGGCAGTGGCAGGAAATATGCTCCATCATTGGTGGCAGTCGCAGGATTTTTTGCCCAGTAGTTGGTGGAAGTGGCAGAAATTATGCCCCATCATTGGTGGAAGTTGCAGAAATAATGCCCCATCGTTGGTGGCAGTGGCAGGAAATACTCCCAACCACTGGGGGCAGTGGCAGGAATTATGTCCCAAGGGCCAGATAGAGGCATGCAAAAGGCTGCATCCGGCCCCAGGGCCACAGTTTGGAGATCACTGGTCTAGATTGAGGGGAACCTGTATCAATCTCTCTTTTTCTATCTTACAAATTCATGTAATTCTTTTAGGATTATTCAGATTATTGTTTCACATGGTGCTATATCCTGGTAGCGTTGTACTCATTTAATGTTTACTCACACTCAGAAAGAGTTTTTGCTGGTCTGCTAACATAGTTGCAAAGCTCTATTTAATTTTATGATACTATCAACACACCTCACATATGAGAAATGTCTATCAGTATGCCGGAACATTGATGTCTTTCCTTCTAAACTACATTTCAGATTTTTTTATCACTTCAATCATCATTCATAGAAGTATGGTTCAAATACACATATTTTCTGACTAGAAGAAATAATATATGTTCTAATGGAAGAATAAAAAAAAAAGAAAAACACTGGTTGGGCAATTTATTGATATTTTCAGTACACATAGGATGACCATTAAATCCCCCATATAAATATATACTGCTATGGAGCTGTGGATCAATGTGACAAGAAAAAAATATAGTAAGGTATAACATTCCTGATATTACATGGATTGTCACTGACTTGATAAACGCGCTTGCTGATAATCCGAACCTGATGTAACCTTAGGTTCTAAAGATTAAAGTTAAAGAGCTTCATCTCGAGGCATGTACAGCATAATATCTTGGGAACAATTAGTTTACTTTGTACATACATGATAAGCTTTTTTGCATGCTTTGTCTTGGATAGCTAAGAAGCTTCTCTGCTAATGCCTACAAAGTATCCCATATGTGTGTAAATGTACTGAACAACTGCTTTGTTATTAATAATATACTACCATTAATCTGAGGTATGGTGAACTGATCAGTATCAATCAGATTGTTAAGAAACTTTTATCTCCTGGTACACACATCTAGTTTTCCATGAGCATCAAAGTTATATGAACTGGTACTACATTTTTCTCTCTTAGTAAAGATGTATAAGGCCCCATGTACACGGGATGCTGCTAAACATACGTTCAGAGGCAGTTGGACGCTTTTTCCAACTGCTCCTGAACTCATTCAATGTTGTTGTGACCATGTACACAGTCTCGTTTATTGACGTTTTTAGGCAGTTGCGTTTAACAGTGTTTCTTTGGAAGCAAAAAAAATGGGTTCAGACGCAGAAGATTTCCACATTTCAGACGCCAAATACGGCCTCATTTTCGTTTATAAGTGTTTATAGGTGACCTATTTTTTTACATTAGAAATCTCAAAAATTATGGCAAATGATGAAAAAACATAAAAAAAATATAATTTATTTTTTTAATTGCTTGCAGTGCATTGTGGACAATTCACAACTTGTGGCAAGTGACATGGCAAGTGGACGACCCACAACTTGTGGCAAGTGGACAATCCACAACTTGGGGCAGGTAACGTGGCAAGCAGACAATCCACAACTTGTGACAGGTGACGTGGCGAGTGGACAATCCACAACTTGTGGCAGGTGACGTGGCAAGTGGACAATCCACAACTTGTGGCAGGTGATGTGGCAAGTGGACAATCCACAACTTGTGGCAGGTGACATGGCAAGTGGACGACCCACAACTTGTGGCAAGTGGACAATTCACAACTTGGGGCAGGTAACGTGTTAAGTGGACAATCCACAACTTGTGGCAGGTGATGTGGCAGGTGACGTGGCCAGGTGACGTGGCAGGTGACATGGCAAGTGGACAATCCACAACTTGTGGCAGGTGATGTGGCCAGGTGATGTGGCAGGTGACGTGGCAAGTGGACAATTCACAAGTTGTGGCAGGTGACGTGGCCAGGTGACATGGCAGGTGACGTGGCAAGTGGACAATCCAGAGCTTGTGGCAGGTGATGTGGCAAGTGATACGCTAAATACAAGTACACTGCTGCTCTCTCAGCTGCTGCTACTCACTCTGGTCTCACAAAATGGCTGAAATGGTTAAATAATACTGTTTTTTGAGCTTAGGGAGGGTCTTATGATGTTTCTTAACTAAACGCTTATAGACACAAACGCAGTAAAAAGCTTGCTTCAATCGCGGCAAAACAGGCGTTTCTAAACGCCGGTTTCAGCTATTAAAAATGTGTGTTCAGCAGAGTTTGCACCGGCGTCTCGTGTGCATGGGGCCTAATTCGGGTAAACGCGGTAATCCGTGTTTAGCAGTGTTTCGTTTATAGGCGATTTTTGTTTTTGTCTATAAAAAAAAAAAAAACGCTTTGAAATGATAAACGCGGCATATAAATGGGTTACTATCTGTCAAGTTTAATCATTTAGGAGCAGTTGTAAAAACGTCCCGTGTACATGGAGCCTAAGAAATAAAGTATTAGTTAAATAAAAGTTGCAATTCATTAAAATGTGCAACTCATTAATTGATTTCAATTAAATATTGGCCAATACAATATATACGGTATTCACTGAAAATTCGATCTACCAGGAATGATCTACCGAAAACAATCATTTCATTGATCTGTATTACGACTGGTTGTCTGACACACGTGCAAATATTTGTTTGTACAATCAGACATGATCAATAAAACTCTGCCTTGGCTGATTGACTTGCCAGATCATTAAATCAGTCTAATGGAGGGTCTGTGGTTTATGGTTCCTAATTAATTTATCATGTTAATCAATTGTATGATCATATGAATACTTGTGTGGACTACAAATAGGCAGGTGATTCATGACTGGTGGTAAAACATTTTCCTAATTAAGTTTAAATTGTATGGATGCAAATGCTTCTAAATCTGTCTGATGAATGAATGCGGTACTTAGACACAAACGCTTCATCTCCCTATTCTACATAAAAAAGAAGGGAATTTGGAAAATTACTTGTTGCAAATACTTATTTTTCAAAAAAGAAATGTCACCATACAAAAGTTGCATGACAACTACACACACAGGCCAAAGCTCTAATTACAGATGGATTTTTTTTATCACTTTTCTGCGATTAGGGTTTTGTTATGCAGATCATTTTTGATCCTAGTATTTAGGCCTCATTGATACTTGCACTCCTGCGTTTAAAGTGATTGTAAAGTCTATTTTTTTTTTTTTAATAACATCCTTCTCTGTGCAGTTGGTTTTGCACAGAGCAGCCCGTATCCTCCACTTCTCAGGTCCCTCTTTGCTGCCCCTGGCCCCTCCCTCCTATTGAGTGCCCCCACAGTCAACAGCTTCCTATGGAGGCACTGGAACCGAGTCACGGCTCCATGTGTCCATGCAGACACGGAGCCTGACCCGGCCCTGCCCCCTCTTTCCACTGATTGGCTGTCTGACTTTGATTGACAGCCATGGGAACCAATGGCGCTGCTACTGTGTCTTAGCCAGTCAGGAGGAGTGTCTCAGGTGGCTTAGACATTCATGGACATTGCTGGAGAGAGATGGGGCTCAGGTAAGTAATTACTAAACGCTTATAGACACGTTGGGGGCATAGTCATGTTGGGGAGGCTGCTACACACAAATAGGTTTTGTTATATGCATATACAACTCCCTTAAAGGATAAGTTCACCTTTAAAAATAAATAAATAAATGCACATCTTTTTTGCAGGTTTAAAAAAGATGCATTTATTAGCATTGCACCCACAATCTGCAATTTATGTCTCTTGTCAGTTTTTCTGTTTGCTCAACAACTTGCTGACAAGAAACATCAATGAACTACCTAAAGCACTCAACAGTACCCTGGTAGTTCATTGAGAACTACAAGCCGTCAGCCCCCAAGGCTGTCAGTATTTGTAGTTTCCCCATTCACAAAATTCCTCCTGGATCCTGAATGTGCAGAATTATATTACTATAAATGAGGATAAACTGACTTCATCTAAATACAGGTAAAAGCACAGTCTGAATGGCATCTCTGAAGAATCATTACATGCATATTTTATGTATGTATATATATATATATATATATATATATAGATATATATATACACACACACACATATATATATATATATATATATATATATATATATATATACACATATATATATATATATATATATATATATATATACACACACACATATATATATGCATTTAGAAATATCCTGCAGAGATTCTGAGTGTGAAAATTAAAGAATAAAATTAAAGAATGCACTGTGTGGCAGAAACCTTAACCTCAATGCCAGGCTGTGCTATTAAAGCAGAAATACTGTAAATTTGGGCACTGCAAACCAAAAATGCTATTTAATTCATTTTCAATATCCAAAGGAACTACCCCATCCACCTATGTCTCCATGCTTTATTTTGCTGAGAAATCATTTTAGAAAACACCCCCCTGGCATTTCTGGTAGTGGCCATCTTGAGTAAGGGCAGATGATTCAGGTAGCATTTACTTACTGGAATCCATCTGCCCTTAGCTCAGACATGCAGGCAGGAGGATGGGCCTAGCTGAGAATCCCCTCGCCCTATCTTGAGGACTCCTGGGATGTATGACACCATTTGCCCAGGCATGGAAACCAGGAAGTAACTAAAGAAATGTAAAACAAGTACATATGATATACTTTCCTATCTGTTTACTAGTGCTAGCAGTATAGGGATTCAAAATAGGCAATATTGATTGAGAGAGTGAAGTTACACTTTAATCTTAGCAGTGGAGTTAGGTCTAGCTCCCCCCCCCCCACCATGGTGCAGGAGTTAAATGCTCATTTGGCTAAGGGTGAAGGGAATGAGCACAAAACTTTTTCTTGCTTGTTCTCTTGGCAGCCTGCATTCTATTATTGAGTCCAATGCTCTTGGAATGTAGACAGTTAGGTCCTTGCTGCCCTCCTGTACAGTGTGGGACTATTGGTCTTTCACTCTACGTGATGATGCCAGAGAGCTGTAACTGGCCAAGCAGAGAAGTGAAGCAGCTTGGGGAACTGGTCACAGTTTGTAGAAGAGGAATCCTGCAGGAGTAAGGGATAAAATAGGCATTTGTATTTATTCCTTTCTCCCTAGTCAAACAAGCATTCAACCAAAAGTTTTGATCAATCGATATTATATTTTATCAATCATAAATGTAAATAATGAATTAAAAAATGATCGCCCCTATCTGTCTGTATTAGAATTGGTTCTCCAAACAACTGAAATTCGCTAAACTTGATACATTTCTGGCTTGTGATTTTAATTCCATTTGATCAGTTTAATTTCTCATAATCAGTGTGAATGATTATATCCAAGACTTTTTGTGCTGGAACTGCTCCTGAACTTAGGGTACCACAACTGACTTGTCACTTGTCATAATTTTGAGGTGGCCTGCACCTATCTTCTGATTAGCTCAACTGATTAGCTCAACTTATTTAGCCACCATAAGGAATGTTTCTCAATGGAAAACCAAAATAATGATAATAGGAGTGAAAACACAAGGGGAATAAGTGTGACTATACCTTACATCAGGGGTAGGCAACCTTGACACTTCAGCTGTGGTGAAACTACAAATCCCATCATGCCTCTGCCTCTAGGAGTCATGCCTGTGATTGTCAGGGTCTTAAATTGTCTCATGGGACTTGCTGTTTCACCACAGCTGGAGGGCCGAGGTTGCCTACCCCTGCCTTACATCATGACATTTCACATATATAGTATATCAGGAACTTTGGGCAGAACCAGGGTTGCATCAGTAAAGATGTCCACCAAACACAGGATGTTTGTAGTACAATCTGGACTGTACTCCCTGAAATACCCCCCTTACTATTAAATGTACTCCTGACGACACTAAGTTGGCTCACTAGTCAGATCCTCAAACTTTAATGAAAAGCTCTGTCAGTTGCTGTAATGTCACATATGACTTCCAGACTACAAAAGAGGCAGGTTTTATATGACAGCTGCCGTGCACTAAAAAGGAAGAAAACTAAATGAAAGGGTTAATCCGTGCTGTGGGATGTTGTGCCATTGTGTCCCCCTGAGACATTATCTGTCAGCAAGTAAATGATTTACCCACCAAGAAGCAGCTGCCGACCAGGAACGCCGCTCTATGTGAGATACAATTTTATTTTCCCAGATTCAATTTTACTCCACAAATGCTTTTTATATATCAGCCTTAAATCAATGTTTTTAAACAGAATGGAATCATCTGCGTCAACTCTAATGGCACTAGTGGTGTGGCTGCTGAACTCAGGGCCAGGTTTACATCATAGGCACTCCTAGTCAAGTTCTGTTCACTTTATATACACAGCAGGAAAGATTTACAACTAAAAAAATGAAATTGTTTTGTGCTAAAGTGTAATAATATTCCACAAGAGCTGCACCCATATACCATTTAACTACCCTGAAATGGTTTATATATATATATATATATATATATATATATATATATACAGACCAGTGTGCTAATGTAAAAGTTAATAATATATAATAGATTGTAAAAAGTGTACACAATTTTCAGCTATACACGATTAATAGTCCACGTGTCATCACCAAATACATAGCTCCCAACTGTTCTCAAATCAGGGAATATCCCTGATTTGGAACAAAGTCCCTCTGTGCCTCTTTTCTCCTGATTTGTCCCCCATGTTGGTCTCATATATATAGTTGTATATAAAATGCACTATTTATCTTTAAAAAAGTGTTTCCTAGTGCTAAAATTGTCATCCAAATTCTAAAGAGCTGCATTTGTACATTTTTAAAAGCCAGCATAAAGGAATAGTAGTGGTTAGTGGCACACAGGGTTAACTAATCAATTTTTTCAATATATTGGTCAAAATATCCTAAAACACACATAAAACAATTAGCAGCCAGCATCAATGTGTTGATTCCAAATGAAAACATATATCCAGATAATATGCAGTGGTTAATAATACAAAAATGTGTTTGAAAAGAGTTCATATGGCACTAATGCCGAAAGATGGAAATCCCTGCACCAACTTTAGTGTATAGATAGACACAAACAGCACCACTGTGATTAGGCAAATCACCGGAGGGAATGGCCCCTTAAATTATAGAATGGTCAATCACATCTTGCTGTTATCAAAGAGCAGACCTCTGTCCAATGAGCTGTAATGAACATCACATGAATTACTTCCAATAAGCCTTAATCATTTTTTGTTCATTTCTCCTTTAAAGGGACGTGGCAGGGGGTGTGTCCTATGCTTGCATTCTTTTGCTAATGGGTGTCCCTCTTTCCCATCTCAAAAAGTTGGGAGATATGCAAATGTGACATAAATGTGTTTAAACCAAGTGAGACGCTAGTGCATATCTTCTCTTAATGAATACCAAACCATCTGAAGAATATAAGGAATTCCACTATGAACAGGTGCCCACCACCGAATTAAAAGCCGCTTACCAGATCAACATGATCGCCAATTACAGAGATCAAACATGCATGATAGACAACTGACACCTTCTGGCATCCACGACCTAACCAAATTCAATCCACTGGATCTCAACAGATAGTGTCCCCTGATATCAAATAACTTGGGTCGACAGGTCTCATACAACCACAGGAAAAGTGTAAAGGGCTAACGTAGCAAAGGGCTAACAAAGCATGAATACTGCTAAAAGTATATTTATTGTATAAAAAGAACAAAGGTACTCACATTGTTAAAATGAAAACAAACATTCAAACAGCAATAAGCCTCGCCGACATCGGTGAGTGTGATGATGTCACAAATTGCGTGGACTATTAATTGTTTATTGAATTAGCTAATTTACTGTATAGCTGTAAATTTGTAATACTTTTTACAGTTTATTATATAATATTAACTTTTGAATTAGACCATTATGGTCTATATATATATATATATATCTATATATATATATCTATATATCTATATATATATATATATATATATATATATATCTATATAGATAGATATATATATATATATATATCTATCTATATAGATATATATATATATATATATATATATATATGTTTTAAAACCATTAAAACACATGTAACTTGATAAATGCATAGCACCATGTTTGACCTCTGCCTGTGCTATTATTGCCCAGCAATCTGCCTTGGAACCTGATGGACATTTTTCAGTGACACCATGTAACTCATGTGTCAATCAGTCCCCCGTTAGCTTTATATTCTGATTGCAAAGCCTGACTGGGATGTAGGGGGATGAGTGACACCATGAGTTGCAGAGTGTCGGTGGTAATTGGCCAATCGTTTTCAGTGCTAATTGCTGGACAACCGGAGTGCAGACAGAAGTTAACCATGGTGCTATGCATATATTAAGGCTCACTGTTTAATGTTCATATAGTAATTCAAGGCTAAACTTCCAGTGGCTGGTCACTTTGACTTTGACAGATCATATGACTGGGCCATCCTCCAGGCTTTTTTTCTTCATTCATTTTAAATGTGCTTCACTTTCTTCAGAGTCCTTAAGCAAGTAGAGCGCAATGCAGATTTCTGTGCCTTTTAATTGTGCGGTCATTTTTAACCATTACATAGAACCTTTGTATATTTGTAAAACGTATATTTCAATTATAGGTGGAGTTTGATGTAGATTAAATCAGTCCCTGGTTTCTTGGATTCGCCAACAGTGCGCATTTCTTCACATCATACCTGATTGATTCTCTTGCTGTTATTTTCACATGAAGAGTATAGGTAACATGACTACACTAAAAACTGGTTATGCAAAGACTCCTCATAAAAAAAAAAAAAAATATATATATATATATATATATATATATATATTATACAACTACTGCTTAAAGCGGAGGTTCACCCTTAAATCTAGATATACTGTTATATCCAGCATACTACTGACATCAACAGTATGCTGGATTTGCTGTTTTTTTTTTTTTTTCGGGCTGTACTCACCTTTTTTCCTTGTTTTCACCCGACTTCCGGGTTCTCGATCCCCCCCCGGGGAGTAGGCGTCGCATAAATGATTGACGTACGGGTAAAGCGCGTCATCGCCTTCCGAAAATACCCGACAGGGACTCGGCACTTTACGGCGCCTGCGCAGTCAGCTCTACGCGGCAGGCGCAGGCGTCGTATAGCCTAGTAAAGAGCCGAGTCCCCGTCGGATAATTTCGGAAGGCGATGACGCGCTTTACCCGCACGTCAATCGTTTCCTGGGAGGATCATCACTCACTCCCAGGAGACATTGCGCAGAGCTCCCCGTCGGGGAAAAGGAGCGACACACCCACTCCCCGCAAGGAAGAAGACCCGGAAGTGCGGCTGAAGACAGGTAAGTGTATACATTAAAAAAAAAATGACAACACTACAAGCCTTTATTAAGGCTGCAGATAGGTTAGCAAAAAAGTTCATTTTGAGGGTGAACCTCCGCTTTAAGTCAGTTTGTAATTGGTTCACTGCTTTTACCAGAAGTTAACCTTGGAAGTCAAATTATAGGCATCCACTGCAATAAGGGTTTTCTCTTTGGTGGGAGACTGGAGAAGGGTAGTGCACATCTAATGGGATGCTGTGGTTGTTTCTGTTCTTATTACAATACCGAGACTGTAAAGGCAGTCAAAGTAAAGGCGTATACATAGTAGGTCTACATTAGATATGAATCTGTAAGAAATCTGTAAATGTAAAGTTTGTAAAGTGTATATTTTACAAGGGAAAGTTAGGGAAATAGTTTGTTTCCTAAGCTTTCCCAAATGTTGATACCAAATATACAGTAAAAATGTACTGAAACTAATGGGCCACCACTTATGGCATCAGCTGATGTTTTTGGTTTATTTAGTTCTGCGAAAATTCATGTACAACTTACTGTTCTAAGACAAGTGAATTCTGTAAACATGAGGGATGGTAATTGTTTCAATACATTTAAATTATCTGCGCAAATAATTTTCTTATACCATGTCTCATTGAGAAGTATGACACAATATACTGCAGTGTATACTTTCTAACAAACTTGAGTATATATTACATTTAATGGCAGAAATATAATACACTGTTAAGTATATAAGTAATATTCATATGTAGAGCTCACTGGACTAAACACATGGAACCTACCTTGTTAATACATGCATTGTGGCCACCTCGTCCATAAAAATGCTCCAGACAGTTGGTGTGAGTTCCTACACCTTGGCTGAAGACCTCGTTGATCCTATTTATAGATACTGCACATACAGCAGACCTGTTTGTCAATTCAGCAGAGTCCGGCTTACTTTGGGCAAAGACAGCGTACAAAATGTCATCATCTAGACTGAAGCCAGTCTCACTTGCCAAGGTATCCCCTGCCTTACTGATAGTGGCAGCTTGTAAAATATTGAAATTCTCTCCCATAGCCATCCTTTTCCTACGCCTCTCTGTATAAAAACACTCAAAAGGCATTTCAATATAGGAGCGTAGCTCGGAGTCTGAAGCACAGAATCTGACAATTCTAGTGTGATAAGTCTGGGAATCCAGAGATTCTTTCTGTACTGTTAAAAAGTATATAAAGTCTTTACTTTTAAAGGTATATATGTAGTGGATCGGATATGACTCTCTAAATTTGGGAAAGACATCCATGTAGGAATGATCTGTGAGAAACTCAAAGCCATCTTGTGTCTCTTTTAGTCTCCGGACTGACACCGAATGAAGACTGGAAGGTGATCCTCTAAGAGTGCTGCCTACATAGAATGTGACAAACCTATCCTTTTCCATTACAAGGATTTTACTTCCCAAGTCACTGGCAACACAGTCAGGACAATAATCTGTGACATTTGTAATCGTTGAGGAGAACAAACAGTGAACCTCATGTCCTATGTCCCAGGGTTTTTTAGAATTGAGCACATGCCGCTGACAGGTTCCTTGATGGACACTTCCACAGCTTATCAATTGCTCCTCATAGAAGTCTTCAAAAAGTAAAGCCATATTGACATTGTCCTTCCAAGTACCATTTGATGACGTTTCCTTGTCCAGACAGCCTTCACAAGGTCCTCCACAGTTAGACTGCTCTATTATAGGTCCTGTTTTGTACTCATATACTTTAGTGAGGTTTTCATTCAGTACAAAGAGCTTGTTCACTGCCCCCACATAAATGTAGCCATTGTGCTGAAGAATATTATGTATTTGTGTATCAGCGGTGAAGGACTGGAGGTTATATTTAATATCAAGGTTCATCTCTGAAATTTTAGCTGCCTCCTCGCACTGTTCAACACTGATCCATACTAGTCCAAAGATAATAACAAGAATTGATGGAACCGGCACATTCCCTGACATCTTGGTCCAAATATGCTGTTCAAAAAAAAAAAAAGCATTATAAGTCAATGCAGAACAGTAGCCCACTTGCACATGTCTAGACAGCATAAACAAGCACTTGACATGATATTATAATTAAAAATAGAAACGAGGGACAGATTTAACATAATAGAATTGAGCTCATTCTTAAACAATGATGGTTTGTGTTTTTGTGGTAACAACACCAATTTTATCCCGAGCAGTGATTAAGTTTACTAAGCTCACACTTTTCTTTTATCCTGAGTTACAATGGTGTGGTTTTTGATGTGGTGCAGACCAATGACCAGTGTGACATTTCGTGCTCTGTGAAACGCAAGGTCAAATACAGTGGCTTCATACAAGTGTGAGCACCACAAACACACTGTGAGTCACACATCTTGTTTTTCTAGTGGCACAACATAAAAGTTATTGAGTAAAAATGAATCACACAATTAAAGAGGAAAGTCAGATGGTGTTAGCAGAGGCCAAGGAAATGCATGACTTTTCCTGAAAAATACTAGCCTACTGTATGTCAGCTGGCAGAATTAACTAAGCAGTTAGCAATAAGCCAGGTTGGTCACTGAGTCCCATGATCAGATAACACAACATGCCAGAACTGAAGTGTTTATAGAAGGGCAAAACAAGTAGCTTATTTTGCCTGTTGGTAGTTACTTATGTGACAACCATAATAAAAAATGTTAATCTCAAATTTTGTTTGGCTAGTTTGGGTTAAGATCTTTTAAGGTTTCCTGAAAATGCACCTGCAATGTGTCTACTTAAAAATCATACTATCCTTTTTACCAACGGAAGATTTAAAATTGAATTCGGGTAGAGGAGACAAGCCTTCAGACACACCTAATTGAAAGAAAAAGTATGTTTTACTTGAGTGTGTACTATTAGCTATTTCTGTAAAGACAAAGTTTAAAAAAAAAAAAATTTGCATTAAAAGTCGGTTTTAAATTTTATACCAAGTGCAAATGACCTTTGACTTTCTATTTTGTATCTCTTTCAGCAGAGCATGAAATCAACAAAGTGTTTAGCATTAACCAGCAAATGTTTCAGGGATAGTTGGTTCTAGCTTAGCAATTCCAAATATTAAGTAATGCATAACCAATCAGACAAGGCCTTCAATTGCCATAGTTAAACTAGGTCACAAGTATTGCTTGCGTTGGAATTTGTTGCTAGAGTTTCAGTGTTTTCAAGCATTAAATATATCATAAAAACATCAACATTTTTTGCTCATTGTGGTTGAATTATTAAAGGGTTAGACAATTTTGACTTTGTAAAGTGAATGTTTACCGAATTAAGCTGCATTCACTTTAACAATCAATTCAATCATTCAATGTGACTCAAACTGGACACAGGTTCACTTGATTTACTAACTTAAGAAAACATTCTCTACGCGTTTAGTAATTCAACTCTATTGAGTTAAACACCTTGCCACTTTACTGATGGCCTAGTACTACACATATTTATTTTTCCAAACTACACAAATACATGAATTAACAGAGGTGTTAATGGTTAATGGCCAGTCCTTATCAGAATTAAGTGACTGTAAATATAGGCCTTGTGTTGGAAATACAGGGTGTAGGCACAGGTGGATTTTATGCAGGCTATCTCACCATATCATTTGTTTTCCTCCCAAATAAATGTAATACGCCCGATAAAACAGCTAAATATGTTAGAAATAGTTATTTTTTTTCTATTTCATAGTGGATTTATATGTGTGGTTGTGATCTTGTAAAATATAGTACAGAAAACAGGTGGTCCAATATGATGGCCAAATAACTAGAATTTGCTGAAGGTCATCAGCCATGGCTTTGAAAAACACATGGCAAAGCAACACACTCACTTTAATGCCTGGTTTCCTTGTGGCATATACTCATCGTTCTTTTGTTCCTTTCACTTTGTTTGCCACAGGGAACGAATAGAAATTCCCAGTTTTCATCAACTAACTCACTCTGCTTCTCTAAGTTGACTTGGTGATTGGCTCAATGCTGTGACATGGAACAGGAAGAGGACCGTATGAGGACCTGTGTAGGCTTCCAGTGGGATCGACTCAGAACTTACACAGGACTTCTTCTCCTAAGGCGGCGTACACACGAGGGGATATGTCCGCTGAAAACGGTCCGATGGACCGTTTCAGCAGACATCTCCGCTCGTGTGTATGGGCTAGCGGACAGATTTCTCCACCCGACAGATTTCAAAGCAAGCTTTGAAATCTATCCGGTGGGAATCTGTCCGCCCGACATGTCTGCTGGTTAGTACACTTACCAGCAGACATGTCGGCCCCCACCGCCGCCGCGCCGCTGCCGAATGGATTCGGCGCATGCGCGGAAGTGTTTTACTTCCTGGTGCGGTGACGTGGCGGTGACGTGGCGGCGTCAACGTCACCGCCGCGTCACCGCCACGTCACCGCGCCGTCCGGCGGCGGGGAATTTGATCCGATGGTGTGTACACGCCATCGGATCAAACTCCCGATCGGACATATCCGATGGAAATGGTCCGCGGACCGTTTTCAATGGATATGTCCGATCGTGTGTACGCCGCCTTACTCTCAGCAACAGAGTGGTGGGGGTAGGCAGGAATTGTTAGTATTGCATACTGTTCTAAAGACATTGGTGATTGGCAGAGCTACAATTCACCACAGTGGGCAGTGGTGCAAGTCACCACCGTAGACATGACCAAATAACCTTATAGTCATATCATCACTAGTTAGGCTGTTGGTCTCTAATGTAGGTCTGTGTCTCTACCAATATTAAAGTGTGATTATACAGAAATAAAGTGTAACACCAAAAAAAATAAAAAGATGCATCTACACAATACAAACAGTTAGGAACATACATACAGAGATAACCTTATGATTTGGTCTTTGCTGTGTATTTTTTTTATAAATAATTAAAGCTTCCAGCCGTTCAGGGCTGTACAACTTCAAGATTAACATATTTCTGCAGTGGGTATGGTCATGTACTTGCGATCAGCTGAGCACAGGGAGCTTGAAAAAAATCAACGACAGGCTGATTCTGTCCACAGTTTTTTGTATGCAATGACACAAGAAGTGATTGCATGTGGTTAGGGACAGATCAGTAACCCCCATGCAGACAGTTTGCATCCAGGGCTGCTCATATGTTTTTATCCGAAATTAATCACTCCATGTGCAATTACCTGTAGACACTTGTTCTAGTGTAGCAAAGTTGGCTCCGTTCTCTCTTGTAGTTGATAAAATACAGGCAGTTCTCATTTTCTACAATGCCCCGATAGCACAGGTCTGCCACCAGTGTGAGCACTTTCATACAGATCTCCTGCTCCCCGTCTCCAGGCATTTTCTACCACCATCCCTGTGAAGCCAGGAGCATGGGTTGCTCTGCTGGACCTCTCTCCACCAACCCCACCCAAGATGACAGAGAGGGCATGTTGGAGCATTTGATGTGGCTGAGCAGCGAGGGGCTGAGGCACAGTTCACTGTCATTGAACACACAGCGCACACCCACCTTATTCCCAGGAGCTCATGCCTAGTCAAACTCCAAGTCGATGACAGCTGACTGAACTCGATAACACCTCCAAGAACTACTTCAGCCTGATGGTGACATCAAGTGACATCACGTGTAGTGTCTCCATGCACTGGGACCCGGAACCTGGAAGAATCCTCCTCCCTGTTCTCCCCCGGAAGGCCAGGCCCCTCCTCCTCCTCTGCAAAAACAGTGCAGACTGCCCCGAGGATTGCCTTTGGACGGCCGCCGCTAGACAGAAATACATGTAACTGGCCGTGGCACACTTATTATGTGCTACTGCTAGGTGCCAGCCCAGACACCCCCAGTGAATAAGCTGTGCCGGCCTAATACTCCTAAACGGCGCTGGCTTTACACTCCTCAGCGGCCCTGACCTGACATGTCCTTGTGTGGCACCTGGGGCGGACCGCCCCCCCCCCCCCCATTTGTATGCCACTACAGACAACCTAGTAGTTTTGTTTTCAAAGAATACATGGCATGTACTAAGCGATTGACTCTCTGTGGTCAGTATGCATTGGGGCAGTCACTCAGCCCAGGATGATTGTTGCTATCACTGTGGTAGCACTGACTACTACAGTAACTGTTGCCTTCCTCAGCAAACCCTCAGGTGTGAGATATGCATACTTACATTGCTTCAAGCCGATGTAACTACGTAATAGGTATCAAACCTGGAGTTCAGTTTTTAAAACGTATTGTTAGTTTTATTGTACCAAAAAGATCATTTACAATATAAACAATATAAACTACTGCTTTGTATAAAAAAAAAGAATGTACTTGTTTTACTTGAGAGAAACAAACTATTGTAGCTTTCTCCATTATTGCACATAGCGTGTAGTTTGTAATGTTGTGTAAACATGTACCTGTGAATAGTACAACATTTTTTTTACTTTCTGACAAAAGTTTTGTACTTCGGTCCATGTGCTCTTATCTTTTAGATAAACAGTACCTGGGGCTATGTACTTAGTGCACTAGGCTGTGCAAAGGAACTCACACAGCTGTAAAGCTTCCCTTCCAGGTACACAGTGTGCAGTCCAAAGCCTGAAAAAAAGTTTGTTCTTTTGATGGCTGGTACACATTTTTGTTATGAATGCCCTAAGAAACTTTCCCAGGACAAAGCAAAAAATAAAATGCTGCAGATCTATTTCCACGTGAAACTGATCTATTGTAAACAGGTGTTTCACAATCCCAGTAAATTAGGATATTTTCCTCTTGTCACCTTTCATGCCAGCGTAGAGCTTAGAGAAGGGAAATAAGATGAAACGTAGAAAGGTCATAGATCACTAATATGTCAATGGATGTGAGTCTTTCCGAACATGAAAGCCCAGGCACATTCCAGCCTATCTATAACATAGTAGAGTACATGAAAATATTACATTACATCGGGCAGGATGGTAGTTCCCATTGGAAATGTTTCATTCAAAAACAGAGCTTTCCAGACACTGACCATTCATAATTTGCATACTTTTCTGCAGAGCGATCATATTATGTACGGCTTTAGCACAATACAAAACGGTTACTTCTTTTTTTATTTATTTATTTTTTTCATTACATGTATTTATAACAAACCTAATAGATTCAATAAATAATCAATAAAAAAAATACCCAAAACAAAGAAAACACACTGATCACAGTATCCTATCCAGATAATGAAGACCCTGGAAATGTGTCTGAATATCCGGCTCAAAGCCTTTAAAAAAAACCTCTTGTTTTTAGAACCTCATAAAACTCTGCCATCAGAAATATTAAGGTCTGTTGCAAAACGTTGCTTATTTGAGGTAACCCTTCCATGTTCTAAAGCTAGCCATTCACTGTGTGAATTCGCTCACTGGGTAGCCCTGTTGACAGCCTTCCCTTGAACATCGCTCGATTTAAAAATTGAAGGCGCTGGGGGGGGGGGGGGGGGGGGGGGCTGGGGAATTGGTGGCCGAAAAGTGACTGCATTCAATCAGATGCAGCTGCTGTTCAAGTATTTTGTATTTCAAAATACAATAGCCGCAGTGGGAGCTTTGTCCATCCATGCATCTTAGCATTGAGGGAGGAATCGGTTAGTATTTTTTCATTCAGTTCAGGTAGTCCCATTCATGTCAATTGGGATGTAGACACTGCTCCTAATTTGACAGCCCAATAGGTGTGGGTTTATGACCCCAAATGAACACTTACGTTCGAGGCCGCTCACTTCCACCCGCATGACTGTCAGGTTAGGACCAGTGGCTGTGTCTGTACTACAGCTACTATATCCCAATAGACATTAATGGGACTGCCTGCACTTGGATGCATGGAACACCCGTACCTCACACGCAGGTAAAGAGAGCCCTTTGCATTGGTACACCAGAGGAAAAAAGACTTTTGTGCTGATATTTACATTTTCATGTAAACTGCTATTATTATAGATCTGAAAAGCATTGCCTAATTTTTCCACGTAAGTGTGAATGTAACTGGACTCCTTTTCAGAACACCCCCCCCCCCCCTGCAAAACCTGCAACCAGTTATGACTTTTTCATAGAATCGGAAGTAAAGGGGCGCTAATGACACAAAATCAATGCAAATTATGTGTATATATATACATTAAAATGTGCAATCTCTTAGAAAAACATATATTATTAGTGAAAAGTCCATACAGTGAAACCAAAAATTATTATTAAATAATGAATTGAGTCCAAATAGTGCTAAAAAATATAAGCACCCAATAGTGATTCTCGGTTCAAACAAAGACGTAAATATTGCAGTTCTGGAACCTCCACCATATGTTTGCACCCGGTGAGATCAATAGAAATGGCTCCTTACCAATATTAGTAGACTCTTTTAATTAAAAAAGAAGTCATAAATCGCTTGTGTCAATGGGATGACTCAGAGTGATCCAGATAGGCACGTTCAGATGATCCAGCATTCATATAAATAGGAACAGAAGAGCAATCATAGTGAAGTACTGTTTATTAAAACAAAATTAAAAAGTAACATGCCAAATGGCTGCTTACTCAGGTTGTGCCCTGATCCCGGCACTGAGGCTTTATGGCCAACGGACCCGGAAATCGGAAGTGGTAGGGAAAAGTTTTTTTCCCTACCACTTCCGATTTCCGGGTCCGTTGGTTTTCGACGGTGGAACGCACGCCGGCTATCGAAACTAGCAGTGCGACGGATTTTCGATCCATCTCCGAATCCACGTTACTTCGACGGTGGAACGTACGCCGGCCAGTGAGACGACCAGCGCGACGGATTATCGTACCATATCTGAGTTCGATTGGATATCGAATAACGCCATAAAGCCTCAGTGCCGGGATCAGGGCACAACCTGAGTAAGCAGCCATTTGGCATGTTACTTTTTAATTTTGTTTTAATAAACAGTACTTCACTATGATTGCTCTTCTGTTCCTATTTATATGAATGCTGGATCATCTGAACGTGCCTATCTGGATCACTCTGAGTCATCCCATTGACACAAGCGATTTATGACTTCTTTTTTAATTAAAAGAGTCTACTAATATTGGTAAGGAGCCATTTCTATTGATCTCACCGGGTGCAAACATATGGTGGAGGTTCCAGAACTGCAATATTTACGTCTTTGTTTGAACCGAGAATCACTATTGGGTGCTTATATTTTTTAGCACTATTTGGACTCAATTCATTATTTAATAATAATTTTTGGTTTCACTGTATGGACTTTTCACTAATAATATATGTTTTTCTAAGAGATTGCACATTTTAATGTATATATATACACATAATTTGCATTGATTTTGTGTCATTAGCGCCCCTTTACTTCCGATTCTATTTGTATTTTCACACTCTGAAAATTTTTTAGGTGGCAGCTTTTCAAACTGGTATATTTAATTTATTTAGGTTTAATTACAATTAATTCTACCCTCTTGTTGGGAGAACTAATATTGTTTTTCCTGTGGCGCAAATTATACACATTTTTTCCATATGACTTTTTCATACTGAAAAAACATCAAAACATACAAAAACAATACCTTGTGGTCTGTGGAAGCCCCTCTAAATATGTTTGGCTCACTGCCTTTTCTGGCAGCCTTTTTTTTTGTGCAACACAGGGACAAATCATGCATCATCATAACAGACAGTGTCTGCCAAGCAGCACACAGAAGGTGAAAGTTACTAGAATGGCCTGTCTATTTGAGGAACACATGCATGTAAGAATCTGGAATAAAGCCTGCTTAAATTATAGTGTTTTGAATATTTATGGCTCGGATAGGATTTTTTTTCCCACAACACCTTAATAGTAAGGAACAGGTGCCAGGAGTCCCTGACTTATATGCCTTGTGTTTCTGCCTTTTAGCCCAGGTTCACACATTTGAGATGCGATTTCACATGTCAAATCGCATCTCAAATCGGCGGCATTTGCCGTCAATTTTCGGCAATGACACCATCTTAATTGGTGCGACGCCGCATGTGCGGCGCTGCACCGATTTCAAAATGTAGTTTCTGTACTACTTTTTGCGATTTTGGGCCACGATTTACATTGACATCTGTGCAGAAACCTGCACAGATGTCTCTTAAATTGCGGCCGAAATCGGGACTGCCAGTGGGAGTGAAGCCGTGCGAGTTCAGCTTAACTCGCACGGCTTCACTCCCGCAGCCCAGTGTGAACCTGGACTCAATGACACAAGTGTCTCACGAGATTCTTCCTCCTGATTGGCTGAGACGCAGCATTTGCACCATTGGCATCTGGTGCTGTCAATCAAAGTCAGTTAGCCAATCAGGGGAGAGAGGGGACGGGCCCAGGTCGGGACTCCGTGTAGGAATGGACACACATGGCTGTGATTTGGCTTGAGTGCCCGTGAAGCAAGCTGCTTGCTGTGGCGGCAATCAAAAGAGGGAAGGGGCCAGAAGAAAAGAAGAGGGACCCGAGAAGAGGAGGATCTGGGCTGCTCTTTGCAAAACCATTACACATAGCAGGTAAGTATAACATGTTTGTTAATTTTATAGGAAAAAAAATGAGACTTTACAATTACTTTAAATAATTTCCAGTTAATTTACTGATACTTAACTTTCTTTAGCACCCTCTTTGCTCTGTTCTACAGTTACTTAGTGTGTACACAGTGATAGGACCCTCAATGGCTACAGGGAATTTCATTAAATACAATTCAATATTTTTTCCCTGTTGATCCAGCCAGTAATAGCAGCTGTGAAAATTCTGAAAATGATGTGTGAAAATGTATTTTACTTTCTTTTTATAGAAGTTGTCAGCCAGCTGTGACATGAGAGAGGGTAGCAAAAGTAATAGAATGGGTCACCGTATACATTTTTACATAAAACAGTATGTTATGAGGTGCAAAGATGCTATTTTATTACAGAGCTGGCAAAGGCTTTGATTTACATACCTGTTTGCTAAGCAGATTTCACTTGTAGTTTGCGCCAGCCTTTATGCCTTCAGCTGTTTTTTAAAGCTGGTTGTGTTTTATATTTGTTCTCCAAGTCTTACAAACATAAAGTTCTTTCAACTGGCATTTGGTATTTACTTTGGTATTTACTTTGCAGGCTACTGTTTAGACAGTAGATCGCTTGCAGGGAAGTGAAAGATTAAATAGATTTTGGGAACAAAGATAAAATAAAATTCTCTTCACCTCACTGTATTATAATAGTGATATTTATATGTTTTCCATAGTGCGCACTGCCACATACAATTCTCATCAACCACAACCTTAAACATTTTTTTTTTTTTTCACTATACATTTATTAGATACAGTGGGTAAAAAAAGTAACTGAACACGCCACCACTTTTCTAGGTAAATATATTGACATGAAAATTTTTACCACACATCGGTAACAACCCATGCAGTGAATACAAAGAAACCAAAACAAATAAGTTTAGAAATTAAGTTATGTGTAATAAAAATGGAATGACACAGGGAAAAAGTAATGAACATGTTAACTAAAATTAAAGGGGTTGAAAAGGTTCGTCTTTTATTTTCTCAATAGGTTCCTTTAACCACTTAAGGACCGGACTAATATG
Source organism: Rana kukunoris (assembly GCA_029574335.1). Classification (NCBI taxonomy): domain Eukaryota; kingdom Metazoa; phylum Chordata; class Amphibia; order Anura; family Ranidae; genus Rana; species Rana kukunoris. Next base: position 181,038,413 of record CM056051.1, read on the forward strand.
CTGCTAAATGACCAAAGGTGTTTTTACAATTCGGCACTGCGTCACTTTAACAGGCAATTGCGCGGTCGTGCGACGTGGCTCCCAAACAAAATTTGCGTCCTTTACTTCCCACAAATAGAGCTTTCTTTTGATGGTATTTGATTGTCTCTGCGATTTCTATTGTTTGCGATATAAATGGAATTTTGGAAAAAAAATGATATTTTCTACTTTTTGTTATAAGAAAAATCTAATAAACTAAATTTTAGTCAAACATTTAGGCCAAAATGTATTCAGCCACATGTCTTTAGTAAAAACAATTGCAATAAAAAAAAACTAGCTACCTAGCGGCAACAGTGACACTAATACAGCGATCAGAAAAATGTTTGCTTAGTGACACTGGCAATAGGGGTTGAAAGGGTTAACTAGGATGGTGATCAAGGGGTTAAAAACTTTATTAGGGGGGTAGGGGGCTACCCTGGACCTAACACTAACTGCCTGTCACAGTAACTGCCACACTGACACTAAATGCAGTGATCAGTAAATATATGATCACTGCAATCAGTGACAGTGTGACAGGGGCTGGGGGGGTGATCGGAAAGGGGTTAATGTGCCTATGTGTATAGTGTCAGTGTAGTGTTGATGTGACTTACTTGTGATGTCTTCTCTCCTCTCGGCAGATTGAAAATACCGCCGAGAGGAGAGCTGACATCACTTCCTCTGCCTGTGTTTACATTATACAGGGAGGGAGCGGTTTGGCTGGGAGCGATCCGGAGGGGGAGGACAAAAACGAACAGCCGCCCCCTCATCCCGGATCGCTCCTGCAGCCACGGGGACCGCCGCAAGTACCGGGGGGGGTCCGATCGGACCGCCGACCCACGTCTAGGCAGGGACGTACAGGTACGCCAATGTGCCTGTCCGTGCCATTCTGCCGACGTAAATGTACATGCGGCGGGCCTTAAGCATTTAAGCTAGTGCATTGTTGGTTCACTAACCTTTTCTTTTTCGATTTCCCTTCTAAATGTTTGTTTTCTTTGTTTGAATTTCTCACTTCCTGTTTGTCCTCAGTAAGCTTTCCACCATCATCCGAGCTGTGGAAAGTCATTTAGAACAGCTTACTGAACACCTTACTGAGGAGGAACAGGAAGTCAGAAATTCAGACAAAGAAAAAAAACATTTAGAAGGGAAATTGAAGGAAAATGTAAGTGAACCAACAATGCACTAGCTTAAAGCAACATATTTAGAAAGAAGCATTCTGTATGGAGAAAGTCTCATGCATTGCTCAAGTGTGACTTTGGCCCATTCTTCCACACAACCAGTCTTCAAATCTTGAAGGTTCCGTGGTCCTCTTCTATGAAATCTAATCTTTAGTTCTTTCCATAGATTTTCTATTGGATTCAAATTGATTGACTGGACAATTCTAGCAGCTTTACTTTATTTCTTTGAAACCAATTGAGAGTTTCCTTGGCTTTGTGTTTGGGATTATTGTCTTGCTGAAATGTCCACTCTCTTTTCATCTTCATCATCCTGGTAGATGACTACAGAATTTTGGTACATTTTTCCATTCATCTTTCCTTCAATGATATAAAGTTTGCCAGTACAGTATGCTGAAAAACAGCCCCACACCATCATGATGTTCTCACCTCCAAACTTTTTTGTTTTTTGGGGTGGTCTGTAGTGCCATTTGACCTCCAAACACGGTGTGTATTATGGCATACAAAGAGTTAAATTTTGGTCTCATCTGACCAGACTATATTCTCCTGGCATTTTACAGACTTGTGTAAATGTTGTGCAGCAAACTTCAAAAGAGTTTTAACATGCCTTTTCTTCAGCAATGGAGTCTTGCGTGGTGAGTGTGCATACAGGCCATGGCGGTTGTGTGCATATCTTCTTTGAAACAACTGTACCTGCTAATATCGGGTCTTTCTGAAGCTCTCCATAAGTGGTCCCTGGCTCTTGGACAACTCTTCCGATAAATATTTTTACTCCTCTGTCAGATACCTTGCAAGTAGCACCCGGTCATGTCTGGTTTGTGGTGAAATTATGTGTTTTCCACTTCCGGATTATTGCCCCAACAGTTCTCACTGGAGCATTCAGAAGTGTAGAAATCCTTCTGTAATCAATGCCTTCCGTATGTTTTGCAACAATAAGGTTGTGAAGCTCTTGAAAGAGCTCTTTGCTTTTACCCGTCACGAGATGTTTCTTGTGTGACACCTTGGTAATAAGACACCTTTTTATAAGACATCAGTTGAGACTGAACCAGCAGATATTAATTTGCACTAACAAGGGACATGATTGCTTTCTAATTGCTGATAGATTTCAGCTGGTGTTTTGGCTCCCATGCTTTTTGTGCACCTCACTTTCTTCATGTGTTCAATCATTTTTTCCTGTGTCATTACAGTTTATTATATATAACTTAATTTCTGAACGTATTTGTTTTGGTTTCTTTGTATATATGGATTGCATGGGTTTTTACCAACATGTGGTGACATTTTTTTTATGAACACTTGAAAATAATCCCAACGCTAAGAGGACATAAAGTATAAGGGCTGCTCGGAAGAGTGATAAGGCTCTACAGATATTAAAGAAGTTGTAAAGGCTCTTTTTTTTCTCTCTCTGCCTCATTCCTTCTGAGTGCCCCCATGGCAAACTGTGTTCTGTGGGGGCACTCGTGTGGGTGCACACCTGAGCTGGGCTGCGTACGTTCATAATCACACACAGCACTGCTCGACCCTGCCCCTCCCCCTGCTTCCTCCTCACAGAATTTGATTGACAGCAGCAGGAGCCAATGGCTTTCGCTGCTGGCTGAGTCCCTGTGAGAACAGGGAGAGGGGAGAAAAGACATTCAAGTGGGCACAGACCTGGATCGATATAAGGCTCAGGTAGGTGTTTGAGGGAGAAGGAGCATGTAGCAAGACATTTTATACCTTAATGCAGGGAATGCAATAGGGTAAAACATGTCTTGACTTTAGAACTATAGAACTACTTTAAAGCGGAGTTCCAGTAATATTTGTGTTTATTAAAAGTCAGCAGTTACAAAAAGTGTCTTTTAATAAACACACATCATCTGTCCCTCTGTCCAGTGGTGCACTCACCCACTTGTTCCCCTGTCCTCCCTCGGTGCCGACATCTCTAATATGGGCAGCCGGCTGTAACAGCTTGCTTTTTCGCAGCCAGGTGCCCACTGTGCATGGGCGAGCGACGCTGCACTCCATGACTGGTCCCGAAGTCTTATAGTATCTGTCATATGTCCCAGTAGACTTCGGGAGGGAGAGGTTCTGCTTCCTGTCACCTAGGCTGAACAGAATGGAAGTGGGAGCAGGTACCTGTCCAATTTGGGTACCCCCCCTCCCCAAAAGCTTAGTTTCACAAACAGGAGCCGGAAGGAGGCCTTAAAGTGGAAGTTCCACTTTTAGGTGGAACTCTGCTTTAAGGCCGCGTACACACGATCAAATCTGTCTGCTGAAACCCGTCTGATGGACCATTTCAGCAGACAGATTCAATCGTGTGTACGGGCAAACAGACGGATTTGGCCAGCCGACAGATTTCAAAGCATGCTTTGAAATCTGTCGGCTGGGAACCCGTCGGACCGATATGTCTGCTGGTTAGTATCTGCTGGATATGTCTGCTGGGATCAAACCAATACATCCCAGCAGACAGATCTGTTCAAATCGGTCTGTCCGACCAATTTGATCAGATGTATTTGCTCGTGTGTACGGGGCCTAAGTCATTTAGTCACAGTAATAATATTAAGCTACATATATCCTTTCCCTTTGTAAAATGACGTAGAGAGCTCTGCAGGCAAAATACCCTGCTTCAAATGAAGAATTGATTTTATGTCTCGTTTATACCAGCAAACCACACTGAATGCAAAGCCACTGATGTGCTTTGAGAGACACCGTGCCAGTGTCCCGATCTTGGAATGTGGTGTGAATGAGAACATAGAGTTACAAACACATAGCATGAATCGTGAAAATGCTTGGTGTCTGTATTATAGAGTGTATCATTCCTATGTTATTTGACATATTATAAACTACCTACAACCTGGGTAACAAGACGTAATGTTTTGCCTGTGCCAATATGTAGATCCTTAACACTAAGTAAAAGATAAACTAAAAAATTATTAAAATATATAACAAAATTAAAATAACTAAATATAACATATTCAACACAAAAACAAAAACACATACCTGGGATAAGGTATGTTTTTCATCCCACAAGAAGATTTAAAATATCAAGCTGAGGTCTAAAAAGTGTCACTGGGCATTAGAATTAATACCATACACCAGGGGAAATCAACCACCGGGCCGCGGCCCACTGCCGGGCCGTGGCCTGTTTGCTACCGGGCCGAGAAGGCTACACTGTGTGCAGCGGCGGAGCGAGCAGAGAGATGACATCATCTCCCATCGCCTGCATCACTGCTGTTCCATGCTCATAGCAATGCCGATATACTGAGGCGAGTGAGCAGATGAGATCATCGCTCACCGCCTGCATCGCCGCTCTTCCCCGCTCACAGCAGGGCTGTTATAATGCTGGAGGTGAGGAGGGATCACTTCTCACTGCACAACCGCATCACTACTCCACCGACACAGCACGGCAAATTACGATACACTGCTGGAGGCAGGGGAGCAGAGAGATCATCTCTCACCGCCCCCCCCCCATTACTGCTGCTCTCCCTCACTAGTCACTACTCACTACTCCAGGCTTGCCTCTGAACTAGTGCACACACCTGTGCTGCCACCACTGCAGTGACAATCTTCATGTGGTGGCAGGTGACAATCCACATCTGGTGGCAAATGACAACCTGAATCTTGTGGCAGGTGATGTGGCAAGTGACAAAATGCATCTGGTGACAGGCAACGTGGCAAGTGACCCTCCGCTACCATACACCATACAAGAAAACTACTGGTAAAATATCACAGCACAGACTTCCATTGTAATGCCTAAGCTGGTTAAGTAGGTAGGAAAGATTTTTTTATAGATAATGGTTACCATGTAATTTTTCTTATCTGTTCCTTCCTAAGTCACATACTGAATGCTATATGAAAGAATGTAATGTGTAAAAACACTAGGAAGATTTGCAGTATAAAGGTCACTTTAGTGCAATCAGTTTTGCAGTATTTTATTATTCCAAAGACCGGATATGGGGAAACACATAAAGCTACCCTGAACACTGTAAATACTGTAATTACCAGTAAATACATTGACTTTCGGAGTGGTTTTATGCCGGATAACATTTATTTACAGAAAAGTGTTGTACATATGCAATACTAGTTTAAACACTGATAAGAAAAACACATATTAAAGTACACCTTGTGCAGGTAGTAAGCCACCTATATCAGGCAGCTACTCAGAGGAGATGGTGGATGGAAATTTATAAACCTTACCACAAAACACCTTTTCACTGAATGAGAAACATATGGACGTGCATAAAGGAATTTTATTAAAATGTGGGGTTGAGTTACTAAAACTGGAGAGCTTACTTACTTATAAGTATCTGATTTTATTATCAACAACAATGGTATTCCAACACTTAAATCTAGGGGCACTCTGATGCAGTCTGGGATGCTGGTGTCAAGGGCTTCAGTGCGGTCCGGGAACCATGTGAGAAGCTGGAAGAGCCGTTGGATGGAGGAGAATTAGTCGTTCTTAACTAGAACGGAGCCGACTTGCAAGTCCATGTATAGATGTTACTATATTCACAGCTGATCCGCCACGCCGCTGGTCCATGACGTCACTGAGACGGTGGCCCTCCTCAGCCACCGTCTGTAATCTTGTGTTAATAAAATTATCAATGAAAATGCCAACATGACCAGTAGCCATTTCTCCCAAGAAAGTTCTGGTGAAGGCATCTACTGAAGGGATGATTAAAGGGGAGTTCCACCCACAATTTCACTTTTTAAATATAAATACCCCTGTAATACACAAGCTTAATGTATTTGAGTAAAGTTAGTCTGTAAACTAAGGTCCGTTTTGTTAGGTTATTACAGCATATAATCTAGAGATAGACCGTGGCCATCTTAAGTGTGGGCATCATGAAGCCAGACTGTATGACTTCCTAGATTTCAGCTTTGCATATCTCGCACATGCTCAGTGCTGCACAAACAATGTAATAGGTTTCAGTCAAGTTTGCAAGGACTACTGGGAAACATGATGCCTATCCCAGAAACCCTTCCAAATAGCCATGTGACTTAATAGCCTAGGCTAATAAGGAGGAGGAAGTAATGAAGGACTACAAAATAAAGATATTTACAAGCAACAAAATAAATAAAAATTGTCCATTCTGAACACTATGAGATTAGGGCATGCAGCACAGACAAACATAAAAAAATGGGTGGAACTGAAATTTGGGAACCTTGGTTGATTTACATGGGAATCTCCCACAACATGTAAGTTTAGTTTTGGCTCTGGACTCAGACTGATGTAATCCTATGGCAGGTAGGCCCACCCTCCCTTTCCCTTTCCTCTCCTTCCTCTTTCCTCCTTCTCCCCCTCTCTTTTCTTTATTCTTATTTTTTCTCTTGAACAGGAGATATTCATTACATACAGTATCATATTCTCCACTGGTCTCAGGTAGTGCTGATTTAGTTTAACTGGATGTATGTATTAAATTCCTTGTCTCCTTTTAGGTTTATAAGTTAAGAGTTGATTGAGAGATGTTTCTCTGGACAACATTTGGATCCAATTTTTTTGTCATCAAGGGGGGGCTGGGTGGGGGGGGCTGGGTGGGGGGGGCTGCCCCCCCTCATCGACACAGATTGCTCCCGGTGGGGGTGTCGGGGGGAGGGGATGTCCCCGGAAACCTATCCTCTCCACGGTTCGGTATGATTTATTCCTTACATATATTTTAGTTTTATGATCTCAGCTTATAATAAAAGTTTTATAGATTGCTTAGTAAACAGGGAATTTTAGCCCTAAAATGTTGTCGCTACCTCTACTGATTCCCATCCCTCCTGATTATACACGTTTACACTCCCATGTTAAACTTACCAGGTATATAGTTGGGACATTGGGGGGGGGAGGGAGGAGAGGGGGAAATCTAGTTAAAGCGGAGTTCCACCCTTAAAATCACTTTTTTCATTACATCCAGCATACTGGCGTCAGCGCCAGTATGCTGTTTTTTTTTTTTTTTAATGCTCGTACTTACTGTTTCTCCCAAATTTAATTTCCTGGCGCACCGCGGAGTGTCACCGCTATAAGGCGTCACGCCTTCCGGAAACAGCCGATTAGCATTTGGCTTTTACTCGGCGCCTGCGCACAGCCCCAGGAGCTGACTGCGCAGGCGCCGTATATAGCGCGTCACGCCCTCCGAAAAAACCCGAACTAGGACCGGCTATTTTCGGCGCCTGCGCAGTCAGCTCCTGGGTCTATGCGCAGGCGCCGAATGCTAATCGGCTGTTTCCGGAAGGCGTGACGCCTTATAGCGGCGACACTCCGCGGTGCGCCAGGAAATTAAATTTGGGAGAAACAGTAAGTACGAGCATTAAAAAAAAAAAAAAACAGCATACTGGCGCTGACGCCAGTATGCTGGATGTAATGAAAAAAGTGATTTTAAGGGTGGAACTCCGCTTTAAGAAATGTAATCAATTGTTTACTACTATAATTGTCAACACAATGTTTCCTGATGCATTTATTGTATTACGTTTATTACTCTGTATGCTCTTTATTTTATTATAATAAACTTAAATTTAAATGAAAAAAAAAAAATGGGTGGAACTCCACTTTAACTTGTTTTATGCTCATCTAATATTCACTGGGCAAAGTGTTGCTCAGCAAAGTCTTCAGAATGCGATCATTGGTTACGATCAATATCACTAGCTGCAATAAAATCCAGGGCAAGACTTGCAAAATGTTTAAGCGGTAGTAAGCCACTTACATAACCCTAATCTTTGTATAAGCATCTACCCAGAGGGATGGTGGTTGACCATTCACAAATGATCCCACTCCCAAAACACCATTTTACTGTTTAAACACATGGACATGCATGCATTAATATTATTACAGTGTATGTCTACTGTATGTGCTCTGTATCATCCTGTAGCCTATCTTGGGAGGAACACTAGACTATTAATAAAAAGAAGCCGAACTGACCAACAGCTGTATCCCTCAGGAAAACGATGGCAACGTCATAGGCGTGCGCACGGAGTGTGCCGGCCGTGCCTGGGCATACCCTAATCACCCCATGCTGTCTCCAGAGATCTGCTGTCTGTGAAACAGTTTCACAGCCAGCAAATCGTAATTTTTGCCAGAGCTGTTTAGTGCATGAAACTGTCCGTTAATGTCACTGCATGCAGGAAGAGAGACGAGCTGTCATGGTGATGTCGGGGTGGGCGGGACTGAACAGTTAAAAAAAACAGTCAATGGGATGGGGGTCTGGGCGGGCCGCTACATTCCTCTGGCTCCGCCCCCTCTCTGAAGCATCTCAATCATTGGCTGGTGTTAAGGGAGCTTGGTCCCGCCCACCCCCGACATCGCGGCTGATCTGTGACTTACAACTCAGCCGCGATGTCAGGGGTGGGCGGGACTGTCCCGCTCACCCCACATCCCCTCCGACTTTTGACAACTGGTTTCTCTCCCTGCATGCAGCCAGCGGCATCCCATCAACCCCAGCACTGCCACTGATCACCCCCCCAGCACTGCCACTGATCACCCCCCCAGCACTGCCACTGATCCCCCCCCCAGCACTGCCACTGATCACCCCCCCAGTACTGCCACTGATCACCCCCCCAGCACTGCCACTGATCACCCCCCCAGCACTGCCACTGATCACCCCCCCCCCAGCACTGCCACCGATAACCCCCCCAGCACTGCAACTGATAACCCCCCCAGCACTGCCACTGCTGATCACCTCTTAGCACTTCCACTGAGCCCATCAACCCCCAGCACTGCCACTGATCACCCCCCCCCCTCAGCACTGCCACTGAGCCCATCAACCCCCAGCACTGCCACTGACCACCCCTCAGCACTGCCTCTGAGCCCATTAATCCCCAGCACTGCCACTGATCACCCCCCTTTCAGCACTGCCACGGAGCCCATCAACCACTTAGCACTGCCACTGAGCCCATCAAACCCCAGCACTGCCACTGATCACCCCCTCTCAGCACTGCCACTGAGCCCATTAACCCCCAGCACTGCCACTGACCACCCCTCAGCACTGCCTCTGAGCCCATTAACTCCAAGCACTGGCACTGATCACCCCTCAGCACTGCCTCTGAGCCCATTAACCCCCAGCACTGCCTCTGAGCCCATCAACCACCAGAACTGCCACTGGTCACCCCCCCAGCACTGCCACTGATCACCCCCCCAGCACTGCCACTGATTATCCCCCAGCACTGCACTGCACCCCCGCACTGTCACTGATCACTCCCCTCCAGCACTGCCACTGATCCCCATCCCTCCAGAACTGCCACTGAACCCATTTCCCTCCCCCCACCACCAATCCCATCTCCCCTCTCTCATCCCCACTTTCTCCTTCTGACCGGATCTGCCATAAGATGTAAAATGTATTGAAAGATTAAAAATTGTTTTAACACATTTCAAAATGTTTGTTTACATTTATTTAAAATAGTGTCTGTATGTGTGTGTATATACACACATATATATATATATATATATATATATATATATATATATATATATATATATACATACACATTCACACACGCGCACGTGTGTTTGAGTTTTGGGGTGCACACCCTAATCCAATAGGCTGCGCACGCCTATGGGCAACATTTTCTATTGAAGGTATGGTTCCTTGCTTTCTGCACACCTATTAATCATGGGGCAAAATGTTGCTCAGCCTAGTCTTCAGAAAGTAGTCTTTGTTTCAGATAAATATCAGTAGTTGAAAGATGAGCAAAATGTTTAAGATGATTGAAAAATTAGAAAAAATATTGAATCAGTCTGTTATTCAGCCAGCATCAATTATAGTAAAACTAAGCAGCATGTACCTATGCATTGTTCATGAAAAGTTTCCATATGCAGCTGTTCTCAGACTGACTTAGAATTGTTTAATTACAATTGGCTTTGCAAAACCCAGCTAATCAGTCCTTGTAACGTTCATTCTAAAACCATAAGACTTCCCAGCAGTTATGGAGGATTTTAAAGTTATACCAAGTACATTTTTCTGATTAGGGTATCAACATGATCATTTATTATTAAATACGTGATTTTTATAAAATTGGCTTATGCTTATTGGCTTATTGGCATATTAGCAATACAGCAACTTGACAAAACATAAGCCAATTTTAATTTACAAGTGTGGAAACCATATTTATTTTTGATACAAGCGAAACCTGCATGGTGGAGCTGGGTGACAGTCTCAAGTTTGTGAGGAGTAACTAGAGACTACTGAACTATTTGCCCAAAGCAGGTGTAGTGGTTGGGCAGGTTGAAAAACATACTCAATGCCATTCTTTCCTATGACAGTAGGGGTGTGCTTCCTCTTCCCTCTCTGTAGCATAGCCATAAATGCTTGGGTGACATGAACCTTCCTGGTTATGGTATAGGCTGTATGCACAGGCACCAGGAAACAGTGTGCCTATCCATTCAGATATGCCTATAGGTATTTAGTCTCATGAAATGCACATTGTTGGGAATCGTTTCTTCATAATCTTCAAGAAAATTGTTCCATAGTTATCTGAGTATCATTAATGTATCAGTTCATTTAATAGGTTTATGCTGTTGCCTTCACTTTACAAATAAACAGAAAATGAGTCTTTCAAACTTGTTGAATGATCAGAATAACAGAATGGCAGATAATTAACATCTTCAATAATCCGAAATGAGACAGAGTGATCAATCACCTTAATGCACTCATTCAAATTCCTTTACTCCCCTTTGTTTTCAAGGCTGCTGTCTGGCTCGATTGATTAACAATAAAGTAGGAATGAAATGTTTTATGTGATAACAAAACACCAAACAGTGAGAATGTCAATTCATATTCAAATTAATATAAACCTTATGAAGAGAATTTCTGCTACTTTTTTAGAGCTAAGAAACGCTAACACACTATAGCCTTGTTTATTTGCTATTATCGTATTATAACCCTCCAAATAGCTGTTTTTATTCTGCAGTATAGGGAAAACTAATATTCCAAAGTTGCACAAATGCTTTGTGAAAATAGTCAAATTGTTCTCAATTGTAGAAAGACATTTAACGTGAACAACACATGCACTGGACTGATTCGTGATTTTTCCACAGGGACAAAAAAAATCTATGAGAATGCATATTTTCTAAGGAGAATTTGTATATGCAATAGTTCAGCAAAATTCTTACACACTTCACTGGTCTTCAGAACGAAAGAATGAACTCCTAGAAAGAGTATAAATTCCATGCATATATTATACATACATGGTAGTCAAATTTTAAATTGATGGAATTCAGAGCAATGTCAAAATCTAATTTACAATGCCGAGAGTGGGAGCCAGGTGCGGTGATGATGCAACTCTACCATGTATGCATCATCACAGACTGCACAATGGTCAAAGAAATCAGATGCTTTGTGGGTTAAAGGAGATGAATAAGATGGCAATGGAGTGCACAGACATGTCAACACTGGAGGACAGCAAACTGTGTAAGTGTACAGTGTCTACTTGCATATTATGACAAATGTTCCCATGGCCATTCCCCAGCTAAGTTCCATATTAAGCCATTGACGTCTATACTATATATATCATACTAGGTAGTGCAAAAACTTTACCTATCAAGCTGACCAATTATACTTTCAATATATGTAATAAAAGTAAAAATGAATTTTTTTCTGTTAGCGCAAAAAGGCATCAAGGGGTACGTTAATGTTTGTTGTAGCTCAGACATGAAAAGATTTGATTCAATATGACTTGTCAAGCTGGTAGCAACAATGTCTCACAGGAGACAGCAGAAAACACATCTGCATAAGAAAATCCCCTGCTGTTTCTTTTTATAGGATCACAAGTGGCTCGACTGCATAAAATGAATTTTAATAAATGTCGTCCATTGTGAGACGCAGGCAAATTTCAAAATGTATCAGCACAGGTCAAAAACCTGAGGCAGGCTTGATGGGAAGGACATAGCTGCAGAATTTCCAGGCATCAAAGCAAGACGATGTTGACATTAATATGACATAGAGAGCAAGACTAGCACAGGAAAAAACTGCTGAAGAAGAGACATTTATGCTGATATTATGAGCTGCTGAAATAACAAATTAAAAATACACTAAAAGCTTTGCTATGATGCCCCTGTTTAATTCTAAAGTAGCTGCTGGAAGCGGTGCCTTGTAAGTCTCCTAAACACCTAATCGCCAGACAAAGTGTATCTAAAGCCAGGAACACAAATTTAATATGATGCAACGTAAGAGTCCTTAGATTCTATTTGGGTCTTTTTTCTATTATTTTCACCCTGTGACCCTGCCAGTAAAACACTTCTGGTTCTAGGGTGACAATTTTCAATCACTCAATCTACAGAACAGCAACGTTGTCACCTACAGAACAGCAACACCTACCTTTATGTTATGATGATGGGTGGATGTTCCGTAGTCCATATCAGAAACAAGCAGCCTAGAGTGACAATTCTCAACTACTTTAATCTACAGAACAGCAACGTTGTCACCCTAGGCTGCTTGTTTCTGATGTGGACTACGGGACATCCACCCATCTTCATAACATAAAGGTAGGTGTTATTGTGCATGAAGGTATACTGAGTTAAGGCAACTTATTAATTTCAAATGAGTATTCAGTGCACCTAAATAAAAAATACTTGCAATGCACAGCACTGCCGATCTTGCATCAACAGAATATAGCACTGCATAGGAGAGTATAGGAAGGGGGTGCTACTGAGGAAGAGAGCAAATAGTCTTCTCCTGAAGGTGTACAAACAAACAAATCCCCAAGACATGGTCCATATTCTACTTTGCTATAGACCACCGGGCCCAAAAACGCACCTTCTCACGTCGTTGACAGAATTCATCTCCTCGTACACCCTCATACACCCTAAGCACCAAACACCATTTGGTGCTTGGGGATTTCAACCTCTGGGCCAACTCCCCGCTGGACCCCATCGCCGACGCCTGCATCAACCATCTGAAAGGACTAGGTCTGCAGCAATTAATACTAGGCCCCACTCATGCATCAGGCCATACGCTCGATCTCATTTTCAAGCAAGATTTGGAAATTGACGTCTTGGAAAATGAGCCACTACCATGGACCGATCACAATGCCATTAAATTCAAAATCACCAATAACTCCAGGCCAAAAAAAAGAAAAAAAACGGTGACAACTCACTGGACTAGATTTTAGAAGAAGCTCCACTCGGAACTCTTCAAAACAACACTAGGGAACAAAATAAAAACAATTCAACAAAAACAAACAGCCACAGAAACACTTGACGCCATCAACAAGGCGCTACTACAGTCAGCTGACTGGGTGCCACAAAAACGCAAAACTTGCATCCGGAAAAACAACTCCAGCTGGTTTAATGACCTGACGTTGCTAAAGCAAGAGCGTAGAAGAGCAGAAGCTGCGTGGAAAAGGAGCTCTTCAGATAAAAACTACACAATTTACAAGACAATAACAAAGAAATATCATAAAGAAATCTTTATGGCCCAAAAAAATCACTTCTCCAACATCATCACAAATGCCCTAAACCGCCCCCTCGAACTCTTCAAGCTGGTTTCGCAGACGATGAATCCAGCTTGTTTAGAGGCCCCCAATTCTGACTCACAAGAATTTTGCAACGAACTATCGGATAATTTCATTAATAAAATTGAAAAAATCCGCGAAAGTATTCATCAAAATTAAATCGTCACTAATCTGCCCCCAAATCCCAAACCTAATATCCTCATAAACCCACCGCAACCACCAAAATTCACCCTAAAACCCATCACCATCAATGCCACCAAAAACATTGGGACTCTGCGTAACAGCACAGCACACAATGACATCATTCCCACTGAAGCTAAACTGCTGAAAGAAAGTGCCGATATACTGGCACCAGCTATCACGCAGCTCATAAACCAATCATTTAAGGAGGGCATGGTGCCCACCTTGCTGAAACAAGTTACAATAAAACCAATCCTAAAAAAAAACACCCTTGACCCCCAAAGACCCAAACAACCGGAGGCCCATAACAGGTCTAAATGTTTTTTCCAAGATAATTGAGAAAGAAGTTGTACAACAGCCGCAACTGCATTTAGAAACCCATAAATTACTCGATACGTTCCAATCAGGTTTCCGTCCGGGTCACGGAACAGAAACGGCGCTGCTCAAAATATAGGATGACGTTCTAGAGGCTGCAGATGAAGGAGAATCTTGTCTCCTGATCCTGCTGGAGCTAAGCGCAGCCTTTGACACAGTAGACCATGGACTACTACTTGCTAGGCTAGCTGAAGTGGCCAAAGTCGCGGAAGGTGATTTACCCTGGTTCTCCTCCTTCTTGGAAAACCGATCACAAACGGTGAAACTGGGATCTTTCACTTCTGAAAAACGTACGGTATCATGCGGAGTCCCTCAGGCATCTCCCTTGTCACCCGTATTGTTCAATAACTATTTCCGCCCCCTCTTTGAAATCATCAGCAACCAGAAGCTACTCTACCACTCCTATGCAGACGACACTCAAAGCACCAAAGTCAAAAGTCTCGGAATCATTTTCGACTCCTACATGACAATGGATGCACAAATAGGGTCTGTAGTCAGTGGATCCCATCATCTGCTGCGCCTACTACGTCGACTCACCCCCTTTATCCCAAAAGAGGACATTGCAGTAGTGGTGGGAACAATCATCAATTCCAGACTCGACTATGCAAATTCCCTCTATCTGGGACTCCCAAAATACCAAATCACTCGTCTGCAAGTCATTCAAAATACGGCTGCTCGATTAGTGACTGGCATAAAACCATGGGGATCAATCGCACCTTCGCTGAGATCCCTTCATTGGTTGCCAGTAAAAGACAGAATCACCTTCAAGACACTCGGCCTAACGCATAAGTGTATTCACGGAAACGCCCCCCAATATCTATGTGAAAAAATAAAAGCCCATAACCCAAAAGCATTCTGCGATCCACAAATCAAAACCTGCTCCAAATACCCAAAGCCAGATACAAGCCAGATACAAGTCCAAAGGAGATTGGAAATTTGCAGTACAGGGACCTCGGCTGTGGAATGCACTACCAACCACCATACTTGGCCTTCAGGAGAGAGATTAAAACCTATCTCTTCTGAGGTCAAGGAGTTTCCTTACCCAAGGAATGGAAAGAGCGCCCAGAGGCAATTCAGTTTGCATGTGTTGCGCTTTATACGTTTTTCACTCACTCACTTACTCACTCACTACAAGAACCTTCCAATGGTGAAGGGAATGGGGCCCATAAATGGAACCAGTGTGTGGTCAACATGACCACATTGGTTCCATTTTGGTGCCCCACCTCCATTATCATTGTTTACCACCCCAGCCTAGTGCGACTGCCCACCCTTTGCGTGGAGACAGTTATATTCTCCACATGTGCTAAAATATGTTGCTTGACCCTAGAATGGGTATCCAGCAAACTTATTATTGTGAGTATATGCTTACTACATTTTTTGCTATACTTTCTATATATGTACAACTGAATACTAGTCTTATGCCCCCTACACATGATCAGAAATTCCGTCAAGAAAATCGTGGATTTTTTTACGACTGAATTTTGGCTCAAACTTGTGTTGCATACACACGCGCAACACTACAACAAGCTGAGAGAAATGAAGTTCAATGATTTTGAGCATGCGGCAAATTGATTACGAGCATGTGTGTTTTTTTGTGTGTCGGAATTTCATACGGACGATTGGAATTTCCGACAAGAACTTTTCCTGAAACGATAGAGAGAAAGGAGTCACCGCTCCAGGTGGGATCACTAAATGGTTACAGGTGGTGCAGGATACCGAGGGTGCTGGCGGTGCACTAAGCAAAATGAAGACAAAGAAAAATGGATAGCCGCACTCCAAAACCTGATGGGTGGTCTTTTATTCAATAGACAGCATGTACAAAAATAGGGTCACAGCAGTAGAAACAAGGAACAGCCGACGCGTTTCGCACTGGATCAGTGCTTATTCATGGCTAGAATAAGCACTGATCCAGTGCGAAACGCGTCGGCTGTTCCTTGTTTCTACTGCTGTGACCCTATTTTTGTACATGCTGTCTATTGAATAAAAGACCACCCATCAGGTTTTGGAGTGCGGCTATCCATTTTTCTTTGTCTTCAAGAACTTTTCCTATCGGAAAATTTGAGAACCAGCTCTCAAATTTTTGCTGTCGGAAATTCTGAAAAAAAAGTCAGATGGGGCCTACAGACGGTCGGAATTTCCGACCAAAATCTCACAGAAGGATCTCTCGTAGGTTTTTATTCCTCTTTTTCTCCTTGTCTTTGCTCACCTGGAGCTCTCCTGACTGACAAATAACCTTCTAATACTACTCATAGGAGAGAAGAGATACTACTCTTTTGTTAAGGGTTTCTACACATGTCTTTCATTATTCCTGTCCCAATTTAGCTTACACTGCTGCCCTACACGAGCACCGTTCCTTTGACAGGAACAGATGTCACTTTGTCAAACCTTGTCAGATTCTGCAGGCACAGTTCCTGAGGGTAAAACTCTTCACCAGACAGTATTTATTCAACCTTTTGGCTCCAGAGGTTTAATAACGACCATCAGTGGCAGGTGTTTAGGATGTGTGCATGGTGTCTCTTTTGGCACCTGCATGCATGGCCTCCAACAATATCATGTCAAGGTGGCTTCATTATTTCCAGTGATTAATGTATACACAAGAGTCTTTTTCTTGACTTAAAGCATTGTAAGATAATGACTGAAACAAAAGTAGAGCGAGAAAATAAAGAGGGCTCAAACGTACCTTCCACTTGTGAAATTCTCAAGCAGGAGTAACACATTTATACTTTATAAACAGACTTCCTATAGTGGATAGCAAATAATGATCTCTAAGCATTTGATTACACATTGTAGATTAGCTTATAACTTGGGATGTGGGAATCCAACATGCTGTTGTCTGCATGTGACACACTGGAGAGGGTACACAGTAGCATCTGTGCAATTAAAGTAAGTAAAGTAAACTAAGGCCAAACTATGTTTTTTTAGTTTTGGATAGAGTGGCAAGGGTTCGCTCTCTTTATTTGTCCTGGTGACCACTGTTACAGAGATTAAAAGTGAGTGAAAATATAGTATGTCTAGTTGTCACCAGACACAGGAATAGAAGAGGCATTTACTAAAACTGGAGCGTTCAAAATCTGTTGCAGATGTGCATGGTAGCCAATCAGCTTTTAACTTCAGCTTGTCCAATTAAGCTTTGCCAAAAACATCTGGAAGCTGATTGGTTTCTCTGCAGAGCTGCACCAGATCATGCACTCCCCATTTTAGTAAATCAACCCCATTCCCTTATGGGGAAACTTGATCCAATTACAACTAACATGGCAATTCCCCAACTTTGGAGAGATTTCCCCCCACCTCTGCATGCACACCTAAATGTTTTGTAGTTCAAAGCTTGAAGCTTGAAGACGCTCAACAAGCAAAATCCCATTAATTGCAATAAACATGAACAGGTGCCATTGAAATGAATGGTATTTTGACTGTTAGGTGCCCTCAAGCTTCGAGCTACAAAACAATCGGGTGTAAATGCAGCTAACTGTTGTGCCTACAGGACTAGAAGTGGAACGGTATCTCCCCAATTGGGACAAAGATGGGACACAACTAACAAGAGTTTTAACAATAAATGTCTCAAGCACAAATAGGAGAGCAACAAGTGGTTAAAAAGATCTGTGGGGCAGCCAGGTAGGAGACAGCATGAATCCTCCTAAGGCAGCACAAGTCAAACACTACCGTATAAAAAAACAACTCCTGCAGCACTCAAATACAAAAATCCTTAGTGTAAAGATAAACAAAAATGATGACATGTATAACAGTAAAACAAGACACTCACTTTATGTTGCCAGCTGAATACTGCTTCTGAGCTGTGTTGCTTTAATGTTGCTAATGCGTTGCAAACATGAGTGTGCCTGATGACAGGTTCAATTGGAGCAGAGCAAGGAAGAGAAGCACTAATCAACTCAACATAAGCAGACTGGTCCCTGACCGCTGACACCCAGCCTGTATCTCATAGCAAAAAACTCTGACAGTGCACACTCTACAACAATGTGTCTGTACTGGTGAAGTCATCTCCTGCTACCGACATGTTTCGATTGGATACTGCCAATCTATCTGAAAATGATATACACAGTAGTAAATGACTGCCCACTCCTTCACTCCTCCTCCATGTCTTCATATTGCTAAACACTATGGGAGTGAGCTATACGATGGAGGCTTCACCTTCCTGTTAGACCCAGCACATACATGCTATAGACCAGCCACCTGGGGTGCCTTCAGGAGTACCTTGGCAACATGCCTAGAAATTGCCCAAAAATTTGATACAAGCCAGTGGGTGAATTAAGCCTGCCTTTTACCAGTATTGCCAGTTACATAAAGCCACAAGTTTTTTTCATCGGTTGATAAAGAAGATGTTGAGCATTTGCACAGCATCCTTGCTTGTGCCTTTCCTGCCCCTCACCATCAGCTCTGGAGTCATATTAGCTGAGTGAGGGAGAGAAATTGAGGGAGAAGACAAACATTGGAATACTGATCAGTACCAGTGTGCAAAGGCATGTTTGCTTTAGAAGAATAATCTCCTTTAACTTTTGAAT
Source organism: Rana kukunoris (assembly GCA_029574335.1). Classification (NCBI taxonomy): domain Eukaryota; kingdom Metazoa; phylum Chordata; class Amphibia; order Anura; family Ranidae; genus Rana; species Rana kukunoris. The sequence continues at coordinate 181,057,077 of CM056051.1, forward strand.
GTTTTTTGGTCGTTTGGTTGTTGCTGCGTTATGTAAAACTATTAGTTTCGTTTTTAAACTTTAGAATGGGTTGTCTCGTGGTGGGCGGAATTTTAAAGGGTGCCTTGACTGAAAAAAGGCTCAGAAACACTGCTACAGACAGAGGCTGGGATTGGCAGACCCTCCTCCAAAGTGAAAGCTATTGTTAGTCAACTTTTTTTTTCATGTGACCAGCACAGCACCAATCAGCGATGTGCATACACAGATTCATACATTAGAAACTCCTCCACCAGAATTTTCCCTGAGGACAGAAAAGACTTGGGAAACATCATCTGACCTCTGAAAAGCAATGTTAAAGAAGAAGTAGGGTAAAATATATTTGGTCCTACTGCTCCTCTGGGTCACAGGAGTGCACTTAATTCTGCACTTCTGTGACTTGCTTATGTGAGTCAGCTAGTCCAGGCTCTGTATCAATCCCGGCTAACAATCACTGGCTCTCTGCTTATTGAAGACTGAGAACTGAGCAATCAGCAGTCTTTTATCACTCAGTTCTCGGTTTAAAGGTGGCAGGGGACAGCTGCAGCTTGGATCGATACTGCAGCCATCCAGGTAAGTATGATTGCTTGTTATGTTCAATTCCCGTAATTCTCTTTTGAATAAGGTACATTAAATACAGTGACGTGATCTTTATATATCAATAGAAGGGATAATGGCGATTAAACATTGTATGCTTAAAAACATCATGTACAGTACTACCATTAACAGATTCCAAGAATCTGGAGAAATCTCTGTGTGCAAGGGACAGGTCCGAAACACAATATTGGATGCCCATGATCTTCGGGTCCTCAGATTAAAAACAGGCATGATGTGTGATGAAAAAAATAGGAGAGCAACTGCGCTAATATACTCAATAGTAAACAAAACCAATGTTACTAAATAATGCTCATATATAAACAAGTGAAGCTGCATCTTACTGTGTAACATATAAACAGTGGTGACATAAGGGAAAAAAAAAACAAGATGCGCTACAAAATTATCGAAAATAAATAAACCCAAAAACTCATATTACTAGTATTTGTCCATGGATAATGCATAAACATGCACAAAGGAAAATAAATAATTATATTCAAAGTCCTTAGGAGAACAGTGTAGATCCATTCACCAGTGAAAAAAGAAGAACAAAAGTCCACAGTGGATGGTAAAAGACTAAAGTGACAATCCAATAGAGAAGATCCTCCACCATAAGAGTAATGAATATGCTTACCAGATTCCCAGTGGCCCCTAATCAAAAGAGGACCCCAGGTAGCATGTAGATCAACACTACCAGTAGTGAGGAGACATCTTTGGAATCGGTAGCAGAGGAGTTTCCTACTCATTGGAATGAAATCATGATTGGCATCAAGTTGGTCCATACAGATCTCAACTTCCATAGTGTTAATCTACATGCTACCTGGGGTCCTCTTTTGATTAAGGGAGCACTGGGAATCTGGTAAGCAGATTCATTACTCGTATGGTGGAGGATCTTCTCTATTGGATTGTCACTTTAGTCTATGACCATCTACTGTGGACTATTGTTCTTATTTTTTCACTGGTGAATGGATCTACACTGTTCTCTTAAGGACTTTGAATATAATTATTTATTTTCCTTTTTGCATGTTTATGCATTATCCATGGACAAATACTAGTAATATGAGTTTTTGGGTTTATTTATTTTCGATAATTTTGTAGCGCATCGTTTTTTTTTCCATGATGTGTGATGGACATCATTGCATGGGCTCAGGAACTGTGAACACAGTTTGGCATGCCATCCAAAAATGCATGTTAAAGCTCTATCATGCAAATAGAAAAGCCATCTTTGAATAAAATCCAGAAACGCTGTTATCTTCTCTGGGCAAAAGCTCAATTAAAACGGTCTGTTACATAGTGGAAAACTGTTCTGTGATCAGACGAATCGCAATTTGACATTCTTTTTGGCAACCATGCACGTCGCATCCTCCGGACTAAAGAGGAAAAGGACCTTCCGGCTTTTTATCAGCACTCCGTTCAAAAGCCTGCATCTCTGATGCTATCGGGGGGGGGGGGGGGCAGCAACTGGTCTTCTAAGTTCCCAGATGTCTACAGAGTGTTGTTAAAAGAAGGCGGGATGTTACATCATGGTAAACAAGGCCCTGTCCCAACATTTTTGGAATTGGAGGTTGCACTTTGCCAACTTTTTTTGGCCCTATCCCAACTTTTCGGTTGCTGCCATCAATTTCAGAATTACTTAATCGTTTTCCTAAAATGGTAAATTTTCTTAACAATTCATTGCATTCTTTTTTTATGTAGATTTTCTACAACATACAACTTTTTGGGAATTGAGGTTGCACTTTATAAATATCCTAACACATTTATCTTGAATTTTGTGACATGTATTTACTCTATCCTGTGAGTAAACAGTGCTGCCTCACAGAATTCACAGAGACCTTCTACTGATCCAGAGGTGCTGAGAGGAGGAGTGTCAGGATTCAGTAGAGGAATTACAGCTCAAAAGCAGGAAGGTACCATGGGATATGTAGTCTTTAGAAATTGAAAGTAAACTGCAACATGTGCAGGGAATCCAGGAAGTTATGGAAAGAGATAGCCAAACAGGCAGAATTCACAACATGGAAGGATATTTTTAAGTAAGTTAATTTTGGATTGTATTGCTATTACAATGCTGTGAGCTTATCAGACTTTGGTGTACCTGTTAGTTAAAAAGTAACTGCAGGTGTGTCAGCTGAGGAATTCCTCCTAGAGATATTGCTCATATTGTTTCATGAAACGTCATTCTTCCTGGAACAACTGTAATACACTACCTTCACATTTCCCAATCACTTGGAGTACACTGCTTTCACAATTCTCAATTGAGACATGCAACAATCATAAGTTCTGCGTATAACAGAATATATTAGAAAAAGTGTGATAAGCTCAGTTATGTTTATTAGACTGTTTTTCAAGAACCATGTGAATGGCTCTGTGAAGATTTCCATTAAACAAGCATTGTTAGTTGTAAAAGATGACAGGTTTAGGAAACACTTAGCTAATAAGATTCATAAATGCCAAGAACATACTGTATAAACTATTTATATTGGTTGGATCATGTGTAAATTTAGATGTTCCTGATAAGCCGGCAAAGGGATTACAGGTCAGATAGTACTCAGTGATTAAACTGAAATATAGGGCTCAGATCCATTGTGATCTATGCTAGTATACTGTAAATATAAATACAGTATCCACCTACGAGAAGCTAAATGTAATATAGGGCCTTACTACAGCTGATCAACAATATATACTTTTTCTATCTACTATCATTAAAACAACAAAAAAAAAAAATCCCTCTGATTCTCTTATGAAGCACAGGTTTGACAAAAATATCAAAGCTGGTATGTCTGCCTGGGCACCTGGCCTGACGCAAAAAAACAAAAGGGTGACAAAAAGGCCTTGATTATATGTGTTGAGGTGTTTGTCACTTTTCTAAAAAATGATCCACTGCACATTTGAAGGTCAGCTTGTCCCCTCCTTAATGCCTGTTGGAGAACAGTTGCGGCATGGTTCCATACACTTGAATAATTCACATTTGGAAGTGGTTTCACCTGCCAAATGGGACAGGTTGTATAATTATCTCACTGTAAGACCCCTTTCACACAGGCGCAATTGTGCTAAAAATAGCACCTGCAAACCAACCCTAAACAGCCTCTGCTGTGTCTCCAGTGTGAAAGCCTGAGGAGCAGTCCTGCTAGCCGCATCTTTAGAGCGGTGTGTATGCGGCCGAATAGCGGCACAAAATTGGCAGTAAAGCGCTGCTAAAAATAGCGGCGCTTTACTGCCGACGAACCTCCCGCCCCAGTGAGAAAGGGGCCTAATTGCGGCTCAGTGGTCAGAGGGGCGGCTAAAACGCCTGCTTTTACTACTTATTGGCTGTCTGTCTCAACGAGGCCTTATGCCGCGTACACACGATCAGTTTTCTCGTTGGACGAGAAAACCGGCCCTTTGTAGGCTCTCCAGAAGTTTTTCTGGAAAACCGCCGAGATTTACAACGGGAAAATTTAGAACATATTTTTTCTCTGCAGTTTTCCCATAGGGAAACACTGCTAGGGAGCCTACACATGGCCGGTTTTCTCGACCAAGAGAAAACCTATCAGGAAAACTGTCCGTGTGTACACTGGGAAAAGAGACCAAGCCGGTCCTCGGTGTTACCATCGGGTTTCTCAAACTCAATCGTGTGCACGCGGCATTACAGTCAGTACCCGCTGCAGATAAAATACTGATAGGTAGGGTTGGATTTCTGTAAAGCCACCACAGGCCATAGGTTAGCCAACACAGGCCATGGGTTAGGACAGCAGCCCTACCAGGGGTGACACAGTTACTTGAACATCATGCAGCTGAATGCTTTAAAAACATTTCTGTACATAATACAATGTTGCAACAATTGTACAGTTTGTACATGTTTATTTGTCAATGGGCAATATTAAACTTACCACTGCTCCTATGTTGAGGGTCAGAACAGTGTCACAGGTTCAGTCAGTCAGTCTGTTCCACCTAAAAAGCAGGGATGTTCATACTAAGACCTGTGGGTCACGTCTGGCCTGTAACACTCTGATAGGGACACTGATGTATGGGGGAACTCTGATAGGGACACTGATGTATGGGGAAACTCTGATAGAGACTGATGTATGGGGGAACTCTGATGGGGACACTGATGTATGGGGGAACTCTGATGGGAATACTGATGTATGGGGGAACTCTGATGGAGACACTGATGTATGAGGGAACTCTGATGGGACACTGATGTATGGGGGAATTCTGATGGGGACATTGATGTATGGGGAACTCTGATGAGGACACTGATGTATGGGGGAACTCTGATGGGACACTGATGTATGGGGGAATTCTGATGGGGACATTGATGAATGGGGAACTCTGATGAGGACACGGATGTATGGGGGAACTCTGATAGGGACACTGATGTATGGGGGAACTCTGATAGGGACACTGATATATGGGAAACTCTAATAGGGATACTTATGTATTGGGGAACTCTGATAGGGATCCTGATGTATTAGGGGGCTCTAATATGATGGGGTTCCTCTCATATGAAGTAATTTCATGGAGTGTATTTATTAATTCATTTGAATTGTATTCTTTCATTTAAAAAAAAAATATATATATTTTTTAACCCACAAATATTTGTAAAAAATATGATATGGTTACAACAAAGATGAGCTTGCCTGGCATACACTGAACTACATATGTATATGCTGGATAAAATATATATCTCCCAATAAACCCAAGTCCTTTAGTAAGGAACCCTTAACCTTGAGTGGGCTGGACACAGATGACTGGGATAGCTGCCTAAATCTAGATAGGAGATCACTTTGAAGTGTTACTCTATGAGAGTGCTTTTGTTAGTTAGAAATATTAGAGGAAAATAACTTGAAAGCTATGTCATGAGGACAGAATGGTGTAAGGATATAACATTGTTATACAGCTAAATCTAAATTACATTTAAAAGATCTACAAAAAATAACAAGGGAAATTGTCAGCTGAAATAATTAATAACAACTACAAAATATATTAAAATAATTGGGACATATTTAATTGAAAATGAGTATTAAGGAGATACATGTTTTTTTTTAAATATTTTGCAGTTTAGTGGCATCGTTAAATACATATATATATCTATATAGTTTAACCACTTCCATACCAGGCACTTACGCACCTTCCCGCCCAAGCCAATTTTCAGCTTTCAGCACTGTCGCAATTTGAATGACAATTGCGCGGTCATGCTACACTGCACCCAAACAAAATTTGCGTCCTTTTTTCCCCACAACTAGAGCTTTCTTTTGGTGGTATTTGATCACCTCTGCGTTTTTTTTTTTTTGCGCAACAACTAAAAATAGAGCGAAGATTTTGAAAAAAAAATAAAGTTTTTATTTTTTTCTGTTAATTTTTTTGTAAATGAGTATGTTTTCTCTTTCAATTACGGGCACTGATATGGTGGCACTGATGGGCACCGATGAGGTGGCACTGATGGGCACCGATGAGGTAGTTCTGATGGGCACCGATTAGGTAGCACTGATGGGCACTGATAGGCGGCGCTGGTATGGGGCACTGATGGGCACTCATGGGCGGCACTGATGGGCACTCATGGGCGGCACTGATAAGCACTCATGGGCGGCACTGATGGGCACTCATAGGCAGCACTGGGCACTCATAGGCGGCACAGATGGGCACTCATAGGCGGCACAGGTGGGCACTGATAGGTGGCACAGGTGGGCACTGATAGGTGGCACAGGTGGGCACTGATAGGTGGGCACTGGGCATGGATTGGCACTGTGGGGTGGCACTGACAGACACTGGGGTGGCACTGATGATCACTGAGGGGTGGCACTGATGGATCAATGTTGCCAATCAGTGCCCATGTGTGGGCACTGATTGGCATCATTTTTTTTTACTGACCCTTTTTTTTTTTGTCCTTTTTTTTTTTTTTTTAAGTTCCCTGGTGGTCTAGTGTGGACACTCCCTGGTGGTCCGTGTGGCGATCCGAGGGGGGGCTGCGCTGATAAACAATCAGCGCGAACCCCCCCTGTCAGGAAAGCCGCTGATCGGCTCTCCTGTACTCGCGTCTGTCAGACGCGAGTGAGGAAGAGCCGTCGGCGGCTCTTTCTGTTTACATCGTGATCAGCCGTGATTGGACACGGCTGATCACGTGGTAACGAGGCTCCGCCGGAGACCGAGATCGGAGGTGCAGGGTGTCAGACTGACACCCCGCATCACCGATCGCCGCGCTGCGCGCCCGCACGGGCGCGCGTGGCATGAAATCGTGCTAGACGGTTGAGAACGTCTAGTCACGATTTCATAACCACTTCCCGGCCGTAAATCGGCTATTGGCCGGGCGGGAAGTGGTTAAAGCTGAACTTCATGCAGATAGGAAAGACACAGAGGGCTGCAGCTATGTATTCTTTAATAAACAAGAATTTTATTTTTGAATGCAACTAGTGTACAGGTGTACAGCTCTTTCATTGAACTTCACCTTCTGGCTGAAAATTATAAATATACTCATATTCTCCCGAGGGGGTTACCTTGTGGGCGTGCTCCCGTGCGATACACTCGGCGGCTTTAGCTGCTAAGTGTATGACTCGGCCCCACCCCCAGTGTGCAGCGTCATTGATTTGATTGACAGCAGCGGGAGCCAATGGCTGCGTTGCTATTAATCTAACCAATGAACAGCCAACGAGCCCACGGAAGTTCGGGGCTCCGGTTAGTAAAACGGGGGCATGGGGGCGGAGAGTACAAGGTGTTTTTTTACCTTAATGCATAGAACACATTAAAGGGGTTGTAAGGCTTTGTATTGTTCACCTTAATGTATCCTATGCATTAAGGTAAAAACAAACATCTTGCAATCTCGGGCTCTCAAGCCCCCCCATTGGGCTTGTTCTCGCAATGGTTTCCTCCTGCTTGAGGCGGCTCGTCATTGGAGATTAATATCAGGGCAGCCATTGGCTCACGCTGCTGTCAATCACATCCAATGACATGGCACGCCGGGGGGCGGGGCCGAGTGATACAGTCGGTGGCTATAGCCACCGGCTGTATCACAGGAGTGTGTCCGAAAGCTAACCCCCTTGGGAGAGAGCTTCCCATGAAGGGGATTAGCGCTTGCAGGGAGGAGCTGAGACAGCCGCATAGGGACCCCAGAAGACCAGGATCGGGGCTATTCTGTGCAAATCGAACTGCACGCAACTGGTATTTCATTTTTTTTAAACCTGAAGCCATACAACCCCTTCAAAGTTAAAAAAACACAAAGGTTTACAACCACTTTAGGCCCCATACACACTATTAGATTTTCGGCAGATTTTTGTCTTTAAAATTACTAAAATCGTGTAGTACAAGGGCCTGCCTGATTGCATACAAATTAAAACTCTAAGGTCCCTTTCACACTTGTACGACTTCAAAGTCGCGCGATTTCGCGGCCGCGATTTTACCGCGATTCGCGGCCGCGATTTCAAAGAATGCCTGTGTAAGTGGCATCAAAATTGGACCAAAGTAGTGCAAGGACTACTTTGAAATCGGCACTACTTAAAGTCGTGCCAGTATGAATGGTGTTCATTGAAAATAATGGAGAATGACTTGTCACACGATTTTGCAGTCCAAAGTCGTGGGACAAGTCGTGTAAGTGTGAAAGGGCTCTTAAGGTTTGACTTCCTATTTATATGGTTTTGGTAAATCTGAAGACAAAAATCTGCAGAAAATCTAATAGTGTGTATGGGGCTTAAGGTAGAGGAGGTAATAGGATGGAATGTTAGCTGCAAGGAAAGAAGTAAGTAATACAGGTTTAGAGCAGTGGGTATAGGAATGAAGTTCAGAGTCCAAGCTCATATCTTCCATATTGGATGTCCAGATCTATATCACGTTTGATAATAAAGGCGTATACCAAATTGATGTATTGGCATAAGACAAGACCATTTTAACTTGAAAAGGTTTGCGTCAGTGGGGTGGATTTACTAAAGGAGCAGTAGAGACTGTTCACTTAGCAAAATCAATGTTTAAAGTGATAAATTTGTAAAGTGAAAATCCCTGAGCTTAGTAAATAGGGTAAAATTGTGTTAAATTTCAGTAATATGCATGGAAAAAATACTCCTGTTTTATTTTCCTTGCACATGGTTACAGGAATACAAAGTAAAGATACCTTCACCATATTTAGTAAGCTTAGTGAACATTTAGGCTTGGTTCACACTACTGTACTGCGACTTTGATGCAATTTACAGTGCGATTATGCGGTGTGACTTTGGTGCAGCAGAGTCGCATTGATTCGAACAGGCACAAGTGAAAACGGTTAGATTTCTCTTGTCGTGCACTTCTATGCGATTCAAGTCACATCAGAAGTAACACTAGTGTGATCCAGGCCTTACTTTGCTACGTCTCCACTACTTTAGTAAATCAACCCCAGTTTAACGATTTATTTACTCTTTCTTCAGTATACGTTCATATGTCTTATTTTCCTTATTGTTGCAGTTTGAGTTAGTTGCAGGTGTTACGCTTTTTTGAGCCAACCCTGATTTTATTCAGCCAATTTTCTCGAATAGCTGCACAAGGGAGCGATATCTCACTTTTAGAATACCAAATCTTGTTTTTTCAGCTTATTCCATATATAACACTAACAGTCCAAGAGTTCTGGATGGCTTTGATGCGATAACAGGGGCGTCCTGACCATTTTTTTTTTAAGCCTGTGTAGTACAAAGAAACAATCTGTACTATTGGCAAGATGTTGAATTGTTTTAAACAATGGTCTAATAGCACAAATGTACTTGCCTTGCTGCAGCAGTCATGACCTAACCTAATTTATTTTACTAAACTCACAAGCAGATGAATCCAAAGGAACACGTTGGAATATGCAGAACGTAAAAAATAAAAAATAAAATCTGAAGTGGACAAACTGCATTCGGAATCAGCATAATACTATTAGAAACAGACCTGGAATAAATAAATATTAATCCAGATGAGATACAAAACAGATGACTAGCACTAGAATGACATTTATCTATCTTGACAACATGGAGGGAAGAAAGTACGTATGAGATTGCTACATGGCATATCCAATACTTAATGTATATTAAAAGAAACTGATGTTCTTTCTAATAGTATACGAAGATAAACATATGTGTACGTTTGGTATTCATATTGTGCTGTTTCGTGTCACTGGCGCTGCTGCATGAATTATGTATTCGCTAGTTAACACAATTAGATGATAAGAAGAGGATTGTTCACTTACAAAGCAGATGTATGAAGATGTACAAAACATCAAGAGTTAGATCATACATGTGCACACAAGTGGTGCCAGGTGTGCCTGGGCACCCGCTAATCACCCTGTACTATGCAGATTCCACATGCTGCCCGGCTGCAGAGAAAGGGACGGGGGAATCTGTGTCCAAAGTGCAACATCAGGGATCTGTTTAGACCCCTAATATTTCACCAAAGCCCCCAATAAGGCTCTTAAAAAGATTGTAAAAAAATAATGTAAAAAATAATAGAAAAACTAAATTGTAACAAAATAATAATAAAAATAAACTACTGACACCAATCTTTGCCCTACTGACTAGAGGTTAACGGATTACTCGCAGCCGGTATTAATTTTTTTTGAAGAATCGGTATCTGTAAAAAAAACTTACCGATATTGCTTCAAGTGGTTGTACCGGGGGTTAAATGACTGCAGCTTCAGGCATCACTCCGTTATCATATTTTAGAGCAGACAGTCGGCTTTCTTGTAATAACAACCGATGCGGTTAAGCAGCCACTTGGCTGTTATCACAAGTAGTAGGAGGGGACGTCCCACTCCTCCCGCCGCCTTCTGCCGCTCAGCCTGGGTCTCCCGTCCCACTGGGAGGCCCGAGTGACCAAGCAGCATGTCCACCGGCTGGCCAGTGACCCGAACAAAGCCGATTGCTTTGTTCAGGTCTCAGATCTAGTAACTCAGGTGCCAGTTTAAAAAAATAGAAGAAGCGTTTTGAATAATTTTAAGTGCATTGGAGGGGTTTGGGGTGGTGTAGAACCCAGATCCCTCCATAAAGAATACCTGTCACTGCCTATTACTGTCACAAGAGATGTTTATATTTCTTGTGACAGCAATGAAAGTGATTAAAAAAAATGTAAAAAAACATAAAAACTATGGCCCAGATTCATAAAGCAATTACGCCTGTCTAACTGGTGTTAGACAGGAGTAATTTCAAATTTCGCGCGCCGTATCACTAGTTTGAATCCTCAAACCATGATACGGCGGCTTCGGGCTTCGATCCGAGAGGCTTACGTCTTCGTAAGCCTTCGGATCTACGCTGCGATATTTTTGCGGCCGCTGGGAGGAGTTTGCGTCGTTTTCATGCGTCGGGATATGCAAATGTGTTTTTACGGCGATCCACGAAGATACGAGCGGTCTTCACAATTGCTTACGTCTGTTTTTTTTTACGTACTGTTAGACCAGCTTTTTGCTGGTCTAACGGTGTGTAGCCCATGTTAAGTATGGCCGTCGTTCCCGCGTCGAATTTAAATTTTTTTTTTTTTTTTTTGCGTAACTCGTTCGGGAATAGAAATGTCCGTAAACGACGCTACTCAAACAACGAATGACGTAACGACGTGATTTCGCGCAATGCACGGCGGGAAATTTGCGAACGGAGCATGCGCAGTTCGATCGCCGCGGGAACGCGCCTATTTTAAATCCTTCACGCCCCCTACTCGTCTAGATGGATTGCGACGGGAGAAATACACTACGCCGCCGTCGTTTACTGGACAAAATCTACCTGGATTCCACGTAGAGCCAGGTAAAAAACGGCGGAGTAGTGTATTTCTGATACGCTACGAGAATCCAATTCTCTCTGAATCTGGGCCTTTAAATCGACAAAATATTTGCACCTGATATTGGCTATCGACTTTAAAGTGGAGTTCCACCCACTTTTGAGAGGTGGTCTTAAAACGAAAGACCACCTCTCCACCCATCGTTTTTGGATATTTAAATGTATTTTTTTCTTTAGTACCTTTTTTGAAGTGTACTTCCGATCCAGCCAGGACACGGCCAAGGACATCATGTCCTCTTCTGTGACGAACCCCCCGTTGTCTTTTGGGACCCGTGTGTGTCCCAGAATACAATCTGGGCAGTCACAAAGTGGTGTGTGATTTGCACAGTCGGAAACTGGCAGTAAAGCCACAAGGCTCCACTGCCCGTGTCCCTAAGTTGGTGGTACCTGCACCTGATCTGATGGACGGATCGGCCTCGTGGGGTCAACATCGCGGGCTCCCTGGACAGATAAGTGTCCTTATTAAAAGTCAGAAGCTACAGTGTTTGCCGCTTTAAAGGCAGCCAAAAAATTGGTAACGGTATCTCCCCTGAAAAAAAGATATCAGTTGACCCCTACTACTGACACTGCTATACATATCTTGATGTTAAAATGGTATTAAATCCAAAACGAAAAATGTAATATATCGCAGCTTACCAATCCTTAGATGTGGTGGCTGCATTTGTTTTCTTTTTTTTTTCTCTCTGTTTTTCACCTGGTGATGTGGCCAGCAACACAGCTCCTGCATTAGAGTGTCCCTACTCTAAATGAAGGAGCACAGGGACACCTTTGGACAGCAGCATTGTCCATTTGGGGGAGGGGAGTGTTAGCATATTATAGACACTAAAAACTGAAGCCAAAATCTAGCCCACACTTTAGCCCTGGTTCACACTACCCCGACTTGTCAGGCAACTTGAGAGTTTAAAGCCGCATGACAAATCGTGTCCCATAAATGACAATGGAATCATTCTAATCGGTGCGACTCCATTCGCGCCATCTTAGAAAAAGGTTGCTGTACTAATTTTGGTGTGACTTCAACATGACTAGGCATGTGCACAGCAAAAAATTTCGTTTATTTCTGTTTCGTTTCTGTTCGTTTATCGTAACGTAACGTAACGAGTCGTAGTTTCGTAAGACGTTAGTTATCGTATTCGTACTCTTTAGTATTTTCGTAAAAACTTTTTTTTCCGTTTACGTTTTTTTATGTTCGTTTATTGTTCGTTGATTCATAATTAGTATTTTCGTTAAATTTTGTATTCTGCCTCGTTCGTATTTTTACAATGAATTTATTCGTTCATTCGTTTTTACGTTGGTTTATTTTTCGTTGTTTTGATATTCGTATTTACATTATACATTTCATCATGCCGCATTCGTATTTTCGTAAGAAATAAATCTTCGTTGCTTTATGATCATTCGTATTTTCGTGTCTAATTTCATTTGATTGTAACAACGTTCTTTTGTAGATTTTATTGCATTCGTAATTCTGTTAAAATACATTTTACGTTTATTCGACACACTACTCGTCGTAATTTTGTAAATCGTACTTTACTGCGATTGACTTGACAGATCCACAAAACCGGTGCAACCTACCCAAACACACCCTATCTGGACTCTGGATGGAATGCACTGCAGTCTAAGGCGGCGTACACACGGCCGAGGTTCTCGCTGAAAACCAGCGAGAACCTCGCTGGAATGTGCATTCCAGCGAGGACCTCGGCCGTGTGTACGGTCTCGGCGAGCTTCCCGTCGGGAAGCCCGTCGAGCAGAAATAGAGAGCACGCTCTCTATTTCCTCGACGGCCCGCCTGGATGAATGGCTGGTTGCCATTCCCGACGGGCGGGTCGCCGATTTCGACGGCCGGGAGAGAACCTCGACGGGCGGAACGATGTGTTCTGCCCGTCGAGGATCTCTGCCGTGTGTACACGGCCTCACAGATAAAGACACAAGGTCAAGGAGCCACTAGGTAATAAGAAAAAAGCTCATTGGGGGAAGGAACAAACCTCTTCAGGGTAAGGGACAGTGCTGAGTGGCTATTGGTCACAGTACTAATGAAAGTGAATTTGCATTATTTTGTATATTTGTTGTTTTCATTTCCGTTTTCCGAAGATTTGTAATTTATTTTTCGTTAGTTTTGGTTTTCGTTTTTTATTCTTTGTTTGGCATTTCGGTTGTTTTCTTTTCGTTCTTCGAATATTAGTAAGTTTGCATTTTCGTTTATTTTTCGTAATCATGATTTTTTTTTTGGTGTTTGGTATTTTCGTTATTTCTATGTTTTCGTTTATTTTTTCTTTCGTTGTGTGGTTCTTTTACATTTAGTAGTTTCGTATCTTCGTAGTTTTCCATACTCGTTAATTTTGGAAATATCGTTATTCGTTATTATTTGCGCTAAACCATTCGTTTATTCGTAGGTTAACGAATCAACGAAAAATGACGGAAAACGTATTCGTAACGAAAAAAATTGCACATGTCTAAACATGACTTCCATTGACTTCTGCTAAAGAAGTCGTATGCAAGCCGCGATTCAAAGTCAGTGTTTTTTTAAGTGTTTGGGATAAAGGTTTTGCATGAATAAATACAAGCTGATCATTGTAGGCTCCCCATCAGTGGTAAATGTTTTTTCTCAACAGTCTTAACTGATGCATTTGCAGAAGAGCTTGTTCTATTGAAAATTAGAAACTTACTGGCTAGATCGCTTGTAGAAAAAAAAAGGAAAGAAAGCCTAAAAAATAAAATGAATGCAGCCAACACATCTAAGAATGGGTAAGCTGCAATAAAATAAATGTTTGCTTTTGTGCTTAATACCACATTAGGTGTTAAAGTGCTTTGGGAAACGTTCTACCAATCATTCAGGTATGAATGAGGTCTTAAGATGGTGATGAATAAAACATGTTTTACTGCAGCATTTCAAATTTGCGATCCCTCTGCTGATCTGAACACAAATTTCTCCTTAACCTGGGAATGCAAGTTTGTAGGACTAAGATTTGCCATTGTAGACAGGGTCTAGCACCTCACTAAAGGAATTGAAAGGTTGTCACACTTGTATTCATTCATTCTGCATTATGGAGCATGACAGCTTTGCGTGGTATCATCATCAGAGAGTGGGAAAATGAAAGAAAAATACAACCAGGAAACATTACGGCTGGTGTGCCAAAGAGAAGGAGGACTGTTTGGTTGAACCTGCTTGCATTGACCTGAAATTTAAATACAATAAAACCTTGGTTTACGAGCATAATTCGCTCCAGAAACATGCTTGTAATCCAAAGCACTTGTATATCAAAGCATTTTTTTTACATTGTATACAAGAGAAGAGAGGCACCTCTAAGTGTAGCAATAAGTTGCTAAATGTTGTACCTTTATTAAAGGGGTTGTAGAGTAAAAAATATTTTCCCTAAATAGCTTCCTTTACCTTAGTGCAGTCCTCCTTCACTTACCTCATCCTTTGATTTTGCTTTTAAATGTCCTTATTTCTTCTGAGAAATCCTCACTTCCTGTTCTTCTGTCTGTAACTACACATAGTAATGCAAGGCTTTCTCCCTCACTTCCTGTTCTTCTGTCTGTAACTACACACAGTAATGCGACACTTTCTCCTTGGTGTGGAGTGTCGTGCTCGCCCCCTCCCCTGGAATACAGGAGAGTCAGGACGCCCACTAACACACAGCTCCTTTCTCTGCAACATATAGAGCGTCCTGAATCTCCTGTATTCCAAGGGAGGGGGCGAGCACCACACTCCACACCAGGGAGAAAGTGGTGCATTACTGTGTGGAGTTACAGACAGAAGAACAGGAAGTGAGGATTTCTCAGAAGAAATAAGGACATTTAAAAGCAAAATGGAAGGATGGGGTAAGTGAAGGAGGACTGCACTAAGGTAAAGGACGTTATTTAGGAAAAAAAAATTACCTTTACAACCCCTTTAAATGTAACCATATTGCTACACTTAGAGGCTCCTCTCTTCTTTTTTATACTCAGTTGTGACATGATGCTACTCTTATATCAAGACATCGCTTGTATATCAAGGCTAAATGTATTAAAACATTTTGCTTGTCTTGCAAAACGCTCTCAAACCAAGTTACTCTCAAACCAAGGTTTTACTGTATTGGTTTTGAAATAACTACCGTAACTCATCCCTTTGCGAACAGATCTTATTTTCACGCTTTACCATTATGCTAGGAAGATATACGGATAACAATGGCACTAAACTCAGCCAAGGATATGTGTCAGCAATGGTGACATTCTGAGGTATGGGTGTACCACCACTAGTTTGAAGAAAAGCAGGACGTGTGGTTGAGAGGAAATTATAAAATGACTCATGCAGGAAGCAGCTATCTAATCCCTCTATGAACTGCAGGAATTAAAAAGTTATTGATAAAACCATTTAAATTAAATAGATTTAACCACTTGCCTACTGTGCACCTACACCCCCTTCCTGCCCAGACCAAATTTAAGCTTCCGGCACTGTGTCGCTTTAACTGACAATTGCGCGGTCGTGCGACGTGGCTCCCAAACAAAATTGCCGTCCTTTTTTTCCCACAAATAGAGCTTTCTTTTGGTGGTATTTGATCACCTCTGCGGTTTTTATTTTTTACGCTATAAACAAAAATAGAGCGTCAATTTTGAAAAAAATGCAATATTTTTTACTTTTTGCTATAATAAATAACCCCAAAAATATATAAAAAAAAAAAAATTTCCTCAGTTTAGGCCGATACGTATTCTTCTACATATTTTTGGTAAAAAAAAAATGCAATAAGCGTTTATCGATTGGTTTGCGCAAAATTTATAGTGTTTACAAAATAGGGGATAGTTTATGGCATTTTTTTTTTTTTTTTACTATTAATGGCGGCGATCTGCGATTTTTTTATTGGGACTGCGACGTTATGGCGGACATTTCGGACACTTTTCTGACATTTTTGAGACCATTTACATTTATACAGTGAACAATGCTATAAATATGCATTGATTACTGTATAAATGTGACTGGCAGTGAAGGGGTTAACCACTAGGGGGCGGGGAAGGGGTTAAATGTGTGTCCTATGAGTGTTCTAACTGTAGGGGGAGGGGGGGTGACTGGGGGAGGTGACCGATTGTGTCCCTATGTACAAGGGACACAGCAACGGTCTCCTCTCTCCCTGACAGGACGTGGAGCTCTGTGTTTACATACAGTTACTGGGCAATCGCGTGTGCCGGGTGGCGCCCGCCCACGGCTTTAAAAGGACATCACGTCATATGACGTGATGTCAGGACAATGGAGTCCTCCGCCCGCCGTCATTTGACGGTGGGCGGAGGACAAGTGGTTAAAGAAGAATTCCAGGAATTTCTTTTCCCATGCAGTGGGGCTGTGCCCACATTGCATGGGTTACCAGCTCGTTTTTGTCTAGGGGTAAGGAGAGTGGGGATATACCTACCTAAACCTCTGATCCTCCGAGCGCAAGACCGGTTCCTGATGCTCTTGCCCCCCCTGCACGCTAGCGGTCTTCTGCATGGACTATTCCTGACATTATTATGTCCATAGACCGGCTCTGGATGTGAGGCAGGAACAGTCCCTTGCTGGCTATGGGGGAGCGCTGTTTTCCTGAGGATCAAAGGATTGGGTAAGTATAGCCTTTCTGTGCACCCTTGGACAAAACGAGTAGTTAACCCATGCAGTGCAGGCACAGCCCCACTGCATGGGAAAAGATGAAAACATTGATTCTCTTGTTATATAAACCTTCTCTGCAAAAAGCTTTGCACTTTCTAAATATAATAAGGCATACTATAGACTCTAGGAGAAAACTATCCAATACAAGGTAATCATCTGGACGAGACCTAGGCAAATTACAGCCCCAGGATCACATTTGGCCCTTTGGCTGTCCCTATCCTGCCCTTGATGCCTCCACTGTCAGCATGCCTCTCTGAGTCTGTTAGCTTGCTCACTGAGCTTAGCAAAGCATTGGGCCGTGGCGTGTGGACAGCCCCGTCTGTATATTATTTTACAGTTTGGGTGGGTGGCCAAGGGATGGAGAAAAAGGCTCAGCCACCTGTTTTTACCATCCCCTGACTGCCCATTTAAAAGAGACCTATTTTATGAGCAATTGTACCGATTATTCCTAGTGTCAGGAATATGTTTATGAATACACACTGATGGGTGAAACACATTAACTGGCTGTCCTGGATTCTGTCTTTTTCACCTGCATTGAATAAAGAAGTCCATTATATGAGATCTTGGATTGTTGTTTTCTCACAGGTGTGTTTTTTTTTTTTTTTATGTTTATGTACTGCAGACCTTCTCAGATCCAAAAATTTGCATTGAGAAGAATTAAAGGGTCACTAAAGGAAAAAAATGTTTTAGCTAAATAGCTTCCTTGACCTTACTGCAGTCCTGGTTTCATGTCCTCATTGTTTGTTTTTGCTATGATGTTGCTGTAATTCTTCTCTGTTCTGCACACTTCCTGCTTGTCTGTTTCCTTATGAAAAAAGTCATAGAAGCTTCTCTCTGTGGTCTCTAATCAAGGAGGTGTGATTACCGTGTGTCTAAAACCCCTCAGAACCAATCAGTTTAATTTTAAAAACAAACACTGCCCTCTATTGGCTCTGTGTCTCTGTCCTTCACAGAAGCATGAAACTAGATGAAAAACAAAACTGAAACTGCAGGCACATTATATGATTGATTTTTATCTATTTTTAATCATTTTTTAAAGGAATCATTTAACTATTATGTCTCTATACCCTGTGAACAGTCATTTCAGCAACAAAAAAAAATGTTTCCTTTACAACTCCTTTAAGTTTGGCCCTCCACACCAGTCCCAGGGTCTCATGTGGCCCCTTGGCAAAATGAATTGCCCACCCCTGATCTGGGTAAGGCACATTCTACGTTTTACAGCTAGATAAGATGGCTTAATGAAGGAAAGAGTCCCTGCATTGATGTCCACCCTCTTAGAAGTAGTCATCAGTGATCAATTAGCACAGCACCCAAAGGTGACGTACTGCAGCCTAGCAACTGGCCAAACAAGTCCTTGATGTTATGCCAGTGCTTAATAAACCCACTTACCTTAGGAATCACAGATACTGCAAAGCAGAAATCTAATAAAATCATCCATTTTCCCAGTTTTTCAATATAATAAGTAGAAGAACCCACAGGTTTATCAGAACAGATCCTGGGAATACCCATTAGTGAAATAAATACACACGTAGCCATTGTAGCTTCTGGAGCATTCAGGTTACATTAGGTTTAATCACTAATACCTACATAAAAGCTCCATGGTTATGCAAATGTTGTAAAAAATTAAGCAAGTGATAAGTGTGTTTACTAAGTTGTGTAATTCTCACCTAGTGAGCTCTGATTCAGAGCTAAAAGCAAGAGAGTCAGTCAAAGCGAAACTCCTGATGTCAATTCTTGTTCTAGGTCAGTAACTCAGACAGTACTGCAACCATTTGCACGTCAGCCAATCAGCTAGCATTTTCAGAAGGGTATTAACATGGCAGTCTTCATATTTCTCTGAGCACCTGTTTTTTTTTAACCCTTGCTTGCATCTCATTTTAAAGTTCTTAACGCCCAAAGGGGCAGGAAGTTTTGCTGATCATGTGACCACTGTGATTGGCTGCCACAGTGGTCACATGATTGTAAGCCAGTCCTGGTGACTACCAATGTTTTCTCAGGACAGAAAGCTGTTTTTGGCAGCTCAAACTTAAAGCGGAGCTCCAGCCGCAAATTTTTTTTTTTTTAAAGTCAGCAGCTACTAACAGTGTAGCTGCTGACTTTAAATAAGGACACTTACCTTGTCCTACTTGCTCGCGCTGATGGGCCCCCCAATGCCGGTCCCACGATCGCTCCGGGTCCCGCGTCGCCATCCACACTATGGGAAACAGGCAGTGAAGTACGTTTTTTTTATTTTATTTTTTTAAACAACATGGGAAAATGTTGTTTTCCTGGGTTTAGCTCCGCTTTAAACATTGCCCACCCAGCGACGCATATGGCCGCCCAGCTTTTTGTCGGCGCACATATGGCTTAATAGATTTTAAAGGGGTTAAAGGATACCTATGTTCGCAAGCAGGGCTGTCTTAATGAGAGGGCACACCTGGGCACTACACAGGGGCCCCAGCTGAATGGGGGGCCCCTGCACTTTCCCCAAAGCAGCTGGTCCTTGAGCCAAATCTTCCCCGAAATTGGGGGCCCCGTGATAGCACTGAGAGTGATAGATACACAGGGGAGGCAGTCTGCCCTCTACCTACTTGATGTCTGTTTACCTGCCCTGTCATCATTGTAGGGGCCCCAGTGCATTATTTTTTAGGGGGACGCTCTGTGACGTCACCACGTGGGGGAGAATCCCTATCGCTTGCCGGCCGGCTCTTATATGTTTGTTTTTATGCCTTTTATTGTAAGTATAATTTATCTACTTTTGGAATAAAATTCTCAAAACGGAATCACGCTATGGAGCTCTTTCTGTTTTAAACCCCCCCCCTGTGATGAATGCTGGAAAACGCTCGAGTATATCAAGGTGTATGAGTATTACAGTGTCCCTTCCCGTCAGTTCTGAGGAACCAATCACTGATTTCCGGATACAAAGGCCGTGGCTGGGCTATAGCCAACTGCTCTGCTTGAGCTTACTTCTGGTAAGCAGCCATTCTTATCTCGGTGAAGGGATCACTTATCAACATATTGGTGTGGCACTGTGGTGATGTGTTGCTACGGATGTTTTTCCTCATTCAATACCCATGGCAGCATCTTTGACATTTAGATTGGATTTACGCTGTGTTGAACCCTTATGAAAACTGTATACATGGTTTTCTATTTGACATTTACCAGTTTATTTGTGGCGCAGTTTTGCTTTTGTTTTTTGATTCTGTTTGTGTTATCCCATGACAACTGCAGCCTAATGTGTTTTCTTTACTGATATTTTCATTATTTTTATTGATTTTTACTTATTAACTAGCGCAGTTTTTTCTGTTTTATAGTGCATTACTTTTCCCAGGGGCCCATGGTGCTATTAAGAGGGCCCTGCTTGCAAGAAAAGTGTAGTACCCCCTTCTAACTACCTAAAGTACACCCTTCCTCTACCCAACATGCAGTTTAGGGGTGTAGGCCAAAAAAGATAACTGTACTTTTGTGTCAAGTTCAGTCCTTATAGACTGCAAACTTTCAGCAGCGAAAGTAACGTAATGTTTAAAGCGGAGGTTCACCCAACAATCAACTATCTGCCATTAGATCCAGCAGACTGCCCAATCTGCAGTATGCTGTTTTTTTTTGTACTTATCGTTATATCAGCCTTTGTTATCCGGCTCTGAGCGGGGATTCCTTCCGGGTATAGGCGTTCCTAAGACCAGCGTAGTTGATTGACGGGCTGCTAAAGCACGTCACGCTTTTCGAAAATACCCGAAGTGACATTCGGGTGTTTTTACGGTGCCTGCGCAGTCAGTTCTACACGGCAGGCGCAGGCGCCGTATAGCGCCGTAAACACCCGAGTGTCACTTTGGGTATTTTCGCAAGGCGTGACGCACTTTAGCAGCCCGTCAATCAACTACGCTGGTCTTAGGAACGCCTATTCCCCGCAGGAATCCCCGCTCAGAGCCGGATAACAAAGGCTGATAAAACGATAAGTACAAAAAAAAAAACCCAGCATACTGCAGATGTCAGCAGTATGCTGGATCTAATGGCAGATAGTTGATTTTTGGTTGAACCTCCGCTTTAACTAGTTGTCTACAAAGGGACTCTTGGAAGACTTTGTCTTTTAAGCTCGGTTCACACTGCCGAGACTTGGCATCCGATATGTGAGACCCTAATTTGCGTGACTTGTGAAATCCCATGTTAGTCAATGAGAGCCGTCTAAATTAGCACTACTGAAGTTGCTCCAACTTCAGAAAAGATTCCTGTACTACTTCAGGGCGACTTCTATCCGACTTTTATTCTATACTTCTATCAAAATAGTATTCAAGTTGCCTGGCAAAGTCGCACCGCAAGTCACGTGACTTTCAGGTTGAGGCAGTGTGAACTGAGCCTTAAAGATTACAAAACAGGAATAGAAGGTGTTCATCATACAAGTGATAAACATTTCTCAAAACACGTAGTTTGTTCACACATGTAGTTGGAATGACAATAAAAATACCATATATATCCAGTGGCGGCCAGTGGTAATTTTTTGGGGGAGGGTGGCAAACACTGCACCATGCCCCGCCATCCGGTTAGTCGGTCACCTGCAACACTTACCCCGGGCAGTGCTCCCCTCCAGGTGACTGGCTTCCCCCATGTCTCCTCCTCGGAATTACGGCGGTGTCCTCGCCATGTGTCTCCTCCTCATCATGGCAGGTTCCCCACCACACATTTCCTCCCTCCTCCTCCCTCGAGCCAATAGGGTAGCTTCTCCTTTCGGCCAATCCAGAAACAGGTCTCAGAATCGCACAATCAGTGTGACAATAGTGAATATTCATTCGCTATTGTCACACAACTGGGTGGGCTTTGGGCGCAGTGCCCTGTGCCCCAAGCCCACCCTTATTTGAAGCCTATTAGAGCGCTCAGCATGTAGATCAGTGATTTTTATAATTGTCTGTAAATATCAGGGGCTGATCATTTGGCATGCTGTGTTTTAAAGCGGAGTTCCGCGGGAATTTTTTTTTTAGAAGTCAGCAGCTACAAATACTGCAGCTGCTGACTATTAATATTAGGACACTTACCTGCCCAGGGCGCCAGCGATGGTGCAGTGAGTAGCACTTTCGCCTAGCAGCAAAAGGGTCGCTGGTTCGAATCCCGACCACGACACCATCTGCCTGGAGTTTGCATGTTCTCCCTGTGTCTGCGTGGGTTTCCTCCGGGTACTCCGGTTTCCTCCCCACTCCAAAGACATGCTGGTAGGTAAATTGGATCTCATCCAAAATTGGCCCAGTACATGTGTGTATGATTGTGTGTCCCTAGTGTGTCAAGATCCTACGGGGTAAAAATGACCGCACCAGCCAAGCAGACACTGGCTGGAAAAACCACCCAGAGGCGATTCAGTTCGCATGCGTTGCGCTATACAATTCATTCATTCAGGCGCCGCCATCTTCGGTAAGGGAATCAGGAAGTGAAGCCTTGTGCCTTCACTTCCAGGTTCCCTACTGAGCATGCGCTAGTCATGGGTTCCTGTTGGGTTCTGGGACCCGTGTGTCTCTTAGAAGACAGCTGGGGGGGGGGCTGGAGGTGAGAACGGACATGGCGTGCATCGCCGTGGATACTGGGGCGTTCTTTGCCCGGAAGTGGGAGCAAATACCTGGATATGAAAAGTGGAAGTTCCATTTTTGGGTGGAACTCTGCTTTAAGTGTAATTCAGGCAAATTCAATCTCAATAAGCTTGTGTATACATATAGACTTTGTATGAATGTAGTTTGAACCACTCCATAACAAGAGTCCTTTAGATGATGGTGATGACAACAATAATAATGTAATATAACAATAGTAATGATGATAATAATAATGTATTCAACTATTCATGAAGGCGGTAAGCGAGAGTCCACACTTCCATAGTTCCCATGCCTTGCTCCTTGTACTACAAGTCCACTTTAGTATTTGGTTAGAAGTAGGAGTAGGAGGTGGAAGTTGTCCAGGCTGAGATTCAGAATGAGATTCACTATGTTTTCTAGCTGTACACAGGGATGGACTGAGACCAAAATTTGGCCCTGGACTTTATCCAGACCGGCCCACTATATGTTTGCAAACAAGAACAAAAACAGTATATAAACTATACGCAATTGTGCAAAAAAACATAAGTAGCATAACATAAGGAGTCCTCACTCTCCTCTTTTATTATTTCACTTATTCTCCTCTGTATTTTTCTCATCCTTTTCACTCCCTGTAGTCCCTAGGCCAGTCCATGCCTGGCTGTACACTGGAGTTAGCTTAGGTTGCCCTCAGGTATGTATGAGTTTTACCAAACAGGTAATGGTTGCAAGCACTGGGAGTGAAATGAGACAGGTTGCACATACCTAGAGCCAGGAGCCTTCAATATCTATATAATAAATGTACACTTGAGTAGAAAAGCTGTAAATCTTTACAAATTGGATTAGTGAAAGGATATAATTATATGAGATTCATTAGTTACCCGCTTCCCTTACACACCCATGTATAGTTGCAACATTAGCATACACTTGGCCCGTCTTATCTCACAAAGAATGTATTGACTCTGTATACACATGATTTCAGGGGTCTTACTGTACTATACATCACATAAGCAGTACATCACCCTCACCTATATTAGTATTCTAATAATAAGCTTGAAAACACCAAGACCTCCATCAGCTTGGACTAAGAATGTCATTTCCTATCAGAATAAAACACCTGGGACCCAAACATTTACATAACTGTAACTGTAGTGTTCCTCTACACATCCAATCTCTACACTGGACCTGTGTGCCAGCAGGGCAAGACCAACCCTCCTGGAATCGCCAGCAACTGCATTGCCAGGAAATGACTGCAATCACTGGAATACTCCAAATTTTTCTGTTAGTACTCATATCTTTACTATTTACTCTGTATTCATCAGACACAAAACTCCAAATGTATCCTCATATCTATACCATTCACTCTGTATTCACCAGATACAAAACTCCAGACTATCCTCATATCTATACTATTTACTCTGCATTCACCAGATACAAAACTCCAGATTTATCCTCATAACTATACTATTTACTCTGCATTCACCAGATACAACACTCCAGATTTATCCTCATATCTATACTATTTACTCTGTATTCACCAGATACAAAACTCCAGACTATCCTCATATCTATACTATTTACTCTGCATTCACCAGATACAACACTCCAGATTTATCCTCATATCTATACCATTCACCATGCATTCACCAGATACAAAACTCCAGATTTATATTCATATCTATACTATTCACTCTCCATTCACCAGATACAAAACACCAGACCAGATATAGCTTCATATCTATACCATTCACTCTGTATTCACCAGATAAAACACAAAACTCCAGATCAGTGTGGATACAGGTGACACATGGTTGGGGTATACGTACCACATGGTCACCTGCTCATCTACAATCTATATCTCATGGAACACAAACGCATGTGGAAATGCCTGCGGCACTGAGAAATGACCTCTGATGCGAAACGGAATCCTTTTATCTGATGGTGACATCAGGGTCATACAAGTACTGGTAACTTTAAAAAAAAAAAAAAAAAAGTCTATATATATGTATATGTGTATATATATTAGGGTTGTCCCGATACCACTTTTTTAGGACCGAGTACAAGTACCGATACTTTTTTTCATGTACTCGCCGATACCGAAAACCGATACTTTTTTTAAATGTCATGTGACAGTTTTCAAACCACAATACAGACTAAGGATATTTCCTTTAGAATTATGAAGAACTCTAACTCAAGACATTATAAAAGAATAAAAATGAGTAAAAATGAATAAAAATGTTTTATTTGCTTGTCACGCAGTAGTAAAAAAACTCAAAGAATTTTCACAGAACGTGTTGATTAATACAAAAAAAGTATTCTATTTAGGTATCGGCAGCATTTGTGCGAGTACAAGTACTCCCGCAAATACTCGGTATCGGTACCGATACCGATACTAGTATCGGTATCTGGACAACCCTAATATATATATATATATATATATATTAATAATTTTCCTATATATATATATATATATATATATATATATATAAAAAACAAATTTTTGTTATATTTTTATATATATATTTTTTATATCGTTTTTCTTTCTAGAAAGATATATATATATATATAAAGAAAGGAAAATTATTAATATATATAAAATTTTTTTATACAGTATACAAATAAAAGAAAAACAATATAAATATATGAATATAAATAAAATAACAATGTGTTTATATATATATATATATATATATATATATATATATATATATAAAACACATTTTTGTTATATTTATATACATATATTTATATTGTTTTCCTTTCAATATATATCTATATTGTTTTCTTTCTTTATATATATATATATATATATATATCTATATTGTTTTCTTTCTTTATATATATATATATATATATATATATATATATATATATATATATATATATATTTATATAGACTGCAAATGGCCAAAGAGAGCACCAATGTTGCATTAGAGATCAGTATAGCTGAACTCTAGCCATAAGAATAGATTAGATGCAGTTTGCCACCATCACCCCATAGTCTTAGTAGTCTGTACAGTGAAATAGGTGGGTGATGTGGGTGAAGGGGGGCACACATCCACCTGTGAGCTGTCATCCTCCTCCAATTCCCAATCACTGATCTCTCCTCAAACAAACAATAAACAATAACAAAGTATTTCTATGAGTCGATGAGCAGTGATAAAGTTATGCCCAGGGCTCAGAGAAGGCAGCACACAGCATGCAGACAGTGTGTGCCCACAGTGCCCAGACTTTTCACCCACCTGGTGCCAGCCTGAGATGAAGTTGATAGAAGCAGAGATGAGATCAGAGCTGGGTGCCCCTCATATCCTTCCAGTGGTGTGCCAGGAGTCCTCCGTGGTAGCGGAGGAAGGTGACAGGAGAAGTGTGTGGAAGGAATGGATCCGCTCTGTTATTCCCACATGAGCTCCGGTTAGTCAGTCAGCAGTGAGCTCGGGAATCCAGACTGAGGATGAGGAGGAGGAGGGAGGAGAGAAGAGCCGGCTCCTCCTCACCTCCGGGGACTACACAGGAGAGGAGACACAGAGAGAGGGAAGGAGAGACTGCAAGGGGGACCATGTGCTGACTGACCACAACTCTACTCATTACATCCCAGTCACACGGATTGCATTATTATAGGAATAGGAATATTATTAGTCCTGGACATAAGTGTCTCTATTATCACTGACCTTTGTTATCACTTACAAGTATTTTATTGTTTTTATTAATAATAGAGTGCAGGACATTATTATCACATGTCTTTTCATTATCTCTGAACTTGATCATAGCTGAGATTTTTCTGAAAGATTTTTTTTCGATAATGATAATAATCAGAATAATATTGTTGCAGTGTGTCAGGCATTATTAAAAAGTATCTTTTTTATTATCATTGAAATTTACTATTGTTAACATCCTTCTTGTTATTCTTTCTAGCAATATTTGTTGCAGAATGCTGGACATTAATAATACGTGTCTTTTTTATTATCATTGAGATTTATCTCTTTCTAAAAGCATTTTACTGTTAATAATAATAATAATTGATAATAGTAATAATATTGTTAAATAGTGCTGTTTTTTTATAGCTATTATTATAGCTGAGCTTTATTATTGGGGGTATCCTTCTGAAAGTATTATGTTGATTGTTGATGATGATAATAATAATAATAATAATAATAGTAGTTGTAATACTTCTACTACTACTACTACTAATGTTGCATAGTGCTGGGCATTATTAAGAGTGTCTCATTATTACCATTGAAATCTTTCTGAAAGTATATTATAGTTAATAAAAATGATAATAACAATACTATTGTTGCATGGTGACGAGGCTTGGTGTTTTTTCTTATCAGTGCGATCTTTTTTTTTTATTGTTAATAATATTGTTGCAGAGTGCTGGACATTATTAGTAAGTGTCTATTATTATGAGCTTTATCACTGAAATCTTTCTAAGGGCTTATCTACACTTGCTTCGGCATCAAGAAGGCTTCGGACAGGCTTTGTTAAGCTCTATGAACGCCAGTCAAAGCTCCTGCCACTAAATAAAATGGTTAGCTTACAGTCCTGTTTACACCTTGCTTTTGTTTTGCTTCAAAAATGATATTCCATGTAGCTTCAGTGGTGCTTCAAAGCATCTTCAAAGTCTCCATAGAAGTCTATGGCAAAGCTCGTTTGAAGCCCCACCGAAGCCTCACTGAAGCCCCAGGGAGCAACACCAAAGCCCTACTGAAGCCCCATCGAAGCTCCACCAAAGCCCCACGAAGCCCCATCGAAGCCTCATTGAAGCCCCATCAAAGCCCCATCGAAGCCTCATCTAAGCCTCATCAAAGCACCAAGCAAAAACAGGTTTAAACAGGACTGTAAACTAACCATTTTATTTAGTGACAGGAGCTTTGACTGGCATTAAGAGAGCTTTAGGGCTCATTTACACTTACTTTCATAGCTTTCATAGTCAAAGCTTTTGTCATTAAATAAAATTATTTGGTTTACAGTCCTGTTTACACCTTGCTTTTACTTTGCTTTGCTTTGGCTTTGCTTCAAAAATGTCACCCCATGTAGCTTCAGTGGTGCTTCATAGCGTCTTCAAAGCCTCCATCAAAGTCTATGGCAAAGCTCGCTTGAATCCCCACTGACGCCCCACCGGAGCCTCATCAAAGCTCCACGAAGCCTCACAGAAGCCTCACTAAAGCTCCACGAAGCCCCACTGATGCCTAACCAAAAGCCTCACCAAAGCCCCACTGAAGCCTCATTAAAGCCTCATCGAAGCACTAAGCAAATGCAGGTGTAAACAGGACTGTTAGCCAACCATTTTATTTAGTGACATTCAGAGAGCTATAACAAAAGCATGCCAGAAGCCGTGTTTTGAAATAAGTGTAAACTAGCACTAAAAGTATTTTATTGTTATTTTTATTAATAATAATTGTAATGTCATTGTTGCAAAGTGCAGGGTAGTATAAATAAGTGTCCTTTTTTATCGCTAAGCCTCATTATCAGGCCGTGTACACACGGCAGAGAACCTCGACGGGCAGAACACATCGTTCCGCCCGTCGAGGTTCTCTGCCGGCCGTCGAAATCGGCGACCCGCCCGTCGGGAATGGCAACCAGCCATTCATCCAGGCGGGCCGTCGAGCAAATAGAGAGCGTGCTCTCTATTTCTGCTCAACGGGATTCCCGACGGGATGCTCGCCGAGAGCGTACACACGGCCGAGGTCCTCGCTGGAATGCAGCTTCCAGCGAGAACCTCGGTCGTGTGTACGCCGCCTGAGGAAGCTGCATTCCAGCGAGGACCTCGGCCGAGTGTATGCTTTTGGCTCGCCCCGCCCGTCGGGAATCCCGTCAAACGAAAAGAGAGCACGCTCTCTTTTTGTTCGACGGCCCGCCTGGATGAATGGCTGGTTGCCATTCCCGACGGGCGGGTCGCCGATTTCGACGGCCGGCAGAGAACCTCGACGGGCGGAACGATGTGTTCTGCCCGTCGAGGTTCTCTGCCGTGTGTACACGGCCTGACTGATATCTTTCTGAAAGTTGTATCTTTATTAAATCTTACTACAGTTCTCTGTGTCACTTGTCTGATTATTGAACTATGCATTACTAAACCCTGACCTACTGTTGATGTCCTCTCCTTTGCTCTTCTTTTCATGTAAGCTGCCTAATCACAGTACAGTTCAGGGTCCAGTGCCTGAAACCATGGTAGACTGGTGACACTGCACAGTACAGCTCTCATTGGCTCACAATGAATAAACTTCAAACCTAAGTCACATTTCTGGTGTGCAAGATATTATGAGAGGACATTACAAATTTCAAGTAATTAGATTAGCAGTATTTTAAAGCATTTTTAAATTGAAAATGCATATATTGAGTAAACAGTGTTTTTTATTGCTTTTCTGAAATTCAGCTTTCTTAGGATCTCACATAGAAAAATTCCAGACCTGCTCTGTCCCAATGATGCTGTGTCCTGTGCTTTGTCCTTAGATCACATCCTTTCTTACTTGAGTTGATGAGCATGCACAGAATCTCAAAAATGTTTAATACTTGAGGGGATTGTGACTGCAAGTGGGTGGCTCCTGCATAATTAGGGCGGGACTGCCTATTATGTGGGCAAGATCTCAGTGGGAACAAGCCCAGGACTAGGATGAATATGTTGGCAAGTGTGACAGACTCACCTTGGACAGAGGCTTTTGGAGGGGACTGAATGCTAGCCTCTTGCCTTGCGATCATGGGCCCTGGCATTTGGGGAATGGTGCTCTTTGGGAGCTGTATGCCTGAGGATCCTGTATATGCAATATTAGAGTGACTGATTCATACTGTTGGGACATACAGTGTAAGGAGATGCTAATGCCATCTCATCCAGCCATCTGTCTGTTCTCTGTGCTAATTGACCCTGCTATTGGGTGAAGATGTCCCGTGTTTACACGTATGATAATATGTATGGTATAGCAGGTGAGTGAGGAGACGTGACGTCTACCCTGAAAGGTCATATCTTTGAGTTGCCTAGTCTGGGCAAATGATTAGTTAATTAGCTCATGTTAATTAATGTTCTGGTTACCTCCTCCTTAACTGTATATTAGATTGTATTCTTGAACACTCCATGTTCAGCAGACAAACAAGTCTTGTCTCGTTGTGTGCTGGTGAGCAGCTGAAATAGCTGATATCTAAATCCAGACTGATAGGAAGCAGTATATGACGGAAGCACTCAAGCAGAGTGTGGGACGTTCCATTACAGCAAGTATGTACATAGAGTCTGGATTTTTTGGGTAAGAATAAAAGGTATAAGATATGTCATAATAGCTGATTTTCTGTGAAAATATCCATCTATCTATCTATCTATCTATCTATCTATCTATCTATCTATCTATCTATCTATCTATCTATCTATCTATCTATCTACAGTGCCTTGCGAAAGTATTCGGCCCCCTTGAACTTTGTGACCTTTTGCCACATTTCAGGCTTCAAACATAAAGATATAAAACTGTAATTTTTTGTGAAGAATCAACAACAAGTGGGACACAATCATGAAGTGGAACAAAATTTATTGGATATTTCAAACTTTTTTAACAAATAAAAAACTTTCAGTGCAGCAAACTCTCTCCAGAAGTTCAGTGAGGATCTCTGAATGATCCAATGTTGACCTAAATGACTAATGATGATAAATAGAATCCACCTGTGTGCAATCAAGTCTCCGTATAAATGCACCTGCACTGTGATAATCTCAGAGGTCTGTTTAAAGCGCAGAAAGCATCATGAAGAACAAGGAACACACCAGGTAGGTCCAAGATACTGTTGTGGAGAAGTTTAAAGCTGGATTTGGATACAAAAAGATTTCCCAAGCTGTAAACATCCCAAGGAGCACTGTGCAAGCGATAATATTGAAATGGAAGGAGAATCAGACCACTGCAAATCTACGAAGACCTGGCCATCCCTCTATACTTTCAGCTCATACAAGGAGAAGACTGATCAGAGATGCAGCCAAGAGGCCCATGATCACTCTGGATGAACTGCAGAGATCTACAGCTGAGGTGGGAGACTCTGTCCATAGGACAACAATCAATCGAATACTGCACAAATCTGGCCTTTATGGAAGAGTGGCAAGAAGAAAGCCATTTCTTAAAGATGTCCATAAAAAGTGTCGTTTAAAGTTTGCCACAAGCCACCTGGGAGACACACCAAACATGTGGAAGAAGGTGCTCTGGTCAGATGAAACCAAAATCAAACTTTTTGGCAACAATGCAAAATGTCATGTTTGGCGTAAAAGCAACACAGCTCATCACCCTGAACACACCATCCCCACTGTGAAACATGGTGGTGGCAGCATCATGGTTTGGGCCTGCTTTTCTTCAGCAGGGACAGGGAAGATGGTTAAAATTGATGGGAAGATGGATGGAGCCAAATACAGGACCATTCTGAAGGAAAACCTGAAGGAGTCTGCAAAAGACCTGAGACTGGGACGGAGATTTGTCTTCCAACAAGACAATGATCCAAAACATAAAGCAAAATCTACAATGAAATGGTTCACAAATAAACATATCCAGGTGTTAGAATGGCCAAGTCAAAGTCCAGACCTGAATCCAATCGAGAATCTGTGGAAAGAACTGAAACTGCTGTTCACAAACGCTCTCCATCCAACCTCACTGAGCTCGAGCTGTTTTGCAAGGAGGAATGGGCAAAAATTTCAGTCTCTCGATGTGCAAAACTAATAGAGACATACCCCAAGCGACTTACAGCTGTAATCGCAGCAAAAAGTGGCGCTACAAAGTATTAACTTAAGGGGGCTGAATAATTTTGCACGCCCAATTTTTCAGTTTTTTATTTGTTAAAAAAATTTGAAATATCCAATAAATTTCATTCCACCTCATGATTGTGTCCCACTTGTTGTTGATTCTTCACAAAAAATTACAGTTTTATATCTTCATGTTTGAAGCCTGAAATGTGGCAAAAGGTCACAAAGTTCAAGGGGGGCGAATACTTTCGCAAGGCACTCTATCTATCTATCTATCTATCTATCTATCTATCTATCTATCTATCTATCTATCTATCTATCTATCTATTAATTAATTAATATTTTAAATAAATCTAGAAATTGTTGGTCTTCTGAAAAATCGAGTTGCTTGTCTGTCATCCTGATCCAATGGTTTTGAGTGTATGCAGTTTTGGATAACATAGGGGGAACGTTAAAACCTACTTTAGGATTTATTATTCTTGTCTGAGTATATATATATATATATATATATATATATATATATATATATATATATGTATATATATATATATATATATATATATATATATATATATATATATATACAGTACAGACCAAAAGTTTGGACACACCTTCTCATTCCAAGAGTTTTCTTTATTTTCATGACTATGAAAATTGTAGATTCACAATGAAGGCATCAAAACTATGAATTAACACATGTGGAATTATATACATAACAAAAAAGTGTGAAACAACTGAAAATATGTCATATTCTAGGTTCTTCATAGTAGCCACCTTTTGCTTTCATTACTGCTTTGCACACTCTTGGCATTCTCTTGATGAGCT
Source organism: Rana kukunoris (assembly GCA_029574335.1). Taxonomy (NCBI): domain Eukaryota; kingdom Metazoa; phylum Chordata; class Amphibia; order Anura; family Ranidae; genus Rana; species Rana kukunoris. Next base: position 181,089,069 of record CM056051.1, read on the forward strand.
TCAAGAGATAGTCACCTGAAATGGTCTTCCAACAGTCTTGAAGGAGTTCCTAGCGATGCTTAGCACTTGTTGGCCCTTTTGCCTTCACTCTGCGGTCCAGCTCACCCCAAACCGTCTCGATTGGGTTCAGGTCCGGTGACTGTGAAGGCCAGGTCATCTGGCGCAGCACCCCATCACTCTCCTTCTTGGTCATATAGCCCTTACACAGCCTGGAGGTGTGTTTGGGGTCATTGTCCTGTTGAAAAATAAATGATGGTCCAACTAAACGCAAACCGGCTGGAATAGCATGCCGCTGCAAGATGCTGTGGTAGCCATGCTTGTTCAGTATGCCTTCAATTCAAGTGTCACCAGCAAAGCACCCCCACACCATCACACCTCCTCCTTCATGCTTCACGGTGGGAACCAGGCATGTAGAGTCCATCCGTTCACCATTTCTGCATCGCACAAAGACACGGTGGGTGGATCTCAAATTTGGACTCATCAGACCAAAGCACAGATTTCCACTGGTCTAATATCCATTCCTTGTGTTCTTTAGCCCAAACAAGTCTCTTCTGCTTGTTGCCTTTCTTTAGCAGTGGTTTCCTAGCAGATATTCTACCATGAAGACCTGATTCACACAGTCTCCTCTTAACAGTTGTTCTAGAGATGTGTCTGCTGCAAAAGGTGGCTACTTTGAAGAACCTAGAATATGACATATATTTTCAGTTGCTTCACACTTTTTTGTTATGTATATAATACCACATGTGTTAATTCACAGTTTTGATGCCTTCAGTGTGACTCTACAATTATCATTGTCATGAAAATAAAGAAAACTCTTGGAATGAAAAGGTGTGTCCAAACTTTTCATCGGTACTGTATATATATATATATATATATATATATATATATATATATATATACTTCTGCTTTCTTACTTCTTTTTTCTTCTTTTCTCTTCTGCTTTCTGAAGAGAAAGCTACATAATAATTTTCTCAAGGGAAAACTACATTTGCATTGTGTTAGTAAATAATTCTCAGATAACCAGCTTATAGCTGTTGGTCCATAGGTTTAATTGTTTTACCATACTATTCATACATATACTATTTATATTAAAGAGAAGATTTAGAAAAGGCCTTAAAATTTACCTTACTTTTGTGAGCTTCAAAGATATTTTTTTTTTAAATAGGGCTACTATTTATTCATGAATAATAAATATAATAAAATGGCATTCCTGGATTTTAGCCTTCCATTAAAACAACAGCATTAATTGGAATCTTTTTCAGTGTACAACATGACATACAACAAAGCTCCATCACAATAGAGAGATTCTCATGTGCTCAATCCACCATATACAATGAAAAGGTGAAGGTCATTAGCCTCTTCACATGTGGAGAGCAAGAGGTAGCTTAGCTTGTAGTTATCATCGGAAGAGATAAGGATAATTGATTGACTCCCTGAAAACATATTTATTTTAATTTGACAACTATAAGTGTTTTGTTCACATTAGTTGGTTTTAGTCTGAATGATAGAAAAGAGGGCCTCTTTATTAGAGACCATAAATCTGCCACTTTCTTCCTAGTATACTTTTTACATCGGTTTACCCTGAGCAGTGCTGTCATCGCTCACACCATCTCCAGACACCAGAAAGGTCAAAGAACGATGTGCACATGCTGTAGTCAGACTTCTAATGAGACATTCAGTTCAAGAAAGCTTTAAAAATAATTTTAAATAATTTTCACAGGTTCTATGTGAAAAAAAAATCTTTATTTTTTAATCTTGAAATTTACCATAATTATCTTGGGTGTTGATCAAATGTCAGGAACAATAAATAAGCAAGTAAATAATAATATAAATGCTTAAAGTGGAGTTCCCACCTGAAAAAATATTTTCCACCAAAAATCAAAAAAATAAAATCAAAAAAATAAATGGAATTTTTTTTTTACTCACCCTAGATAGCTGTTGCTATGCGGAAGTGCCGAATCTGCCTCTTCATCCTTCGCGGTGGATTCTCTTCCTCCTCCTACACTCGGTCTCTTGTTGTGAATGGGGCGCGCTGCATTCTGGGAACTGTAGGTGTCCCAGAAAGCAGCCTGCCCATTCACAAAACGCCGCGCCGCTCACACATGCGAAGTAGGAAACAGGCAGTGAAGACGCACGGCTTAACTGCCTGTTTCCCTTACTGTGGATGGCGGCGCCTGGAGCTGCCATCCACAGTAGGATCGAGGATCAGCCACGGTGGGGGGGGCGACATCGCTGCGGCTAGGACAGGTAAGTGTCCTTATTAAAAGTCAGCAGCTACAGTGTTAGGAGCTGCTGACTTTTAATTTTTTTTTTTTTTTAATGAAACATCCGCTTTAAATGCATTGATTGTATATTTAGCAAAAGTTGGGTAGTATATGGTGAGCTAAAAGGTACCCTTCCGGGCTAAACTGAAAAACTGGGTGTTTCATACAAGGAACACAACCTACAGATCCATGTGCACCAGGTCAACCCTATTCCTTTTTATCAGTAATTTGGCAATGCGTGATATTGATGCAGGAATGTAGGAGCAGGCTGCCTGTAAAAATGGCCATACACTATACAATATACAGTGGGTAAAAAAAAAAAGAATCACCCCTTTTAAAATAATCACATATTGCTGCTTTGCAGCCTGAAATGAAGACAGACACAGTTTTTATTTTATCCAGCTGTGTTTACTAGTACAACTTATAACATACAAGTAAAAGATATAGCACCAACATGTCAGAAAAAAATAAAAACAATTCAAAAACAGAATTGTTGGAAAAAGGATCACCCCCTTATGTCAGTATTTTGTTGAAAAACCCTTTTGCTTTAATTACGGCTTTTAGTCTGTTGGGATTTGTCTCTACTAACTTTGCACATCTAGATTTTTCAATATTTGCCCACTCTTCTTTGCAGAACTGTTCAAGTTCAGTTACATTTGATAGTGCACTGCAGTCTTCAAGTCATTCCATAGATTCCTACAGTAAAGCATGGAGGTGATAATATCCTGTTATGGGGGTGTTTCTCTGCAGCATGAACTGGAGCATTTGTCAGGATAGAATGAAAATGGATGGGGAAAAATACCATCAAATTCTTAATGAAAATCTTCTGCCCTCTGCCAGAAAGTTGTCAATGGGAAAAAGGTTTACCTTCCAACACGACAATGACCCAAAGCACACAGCAAAAATGTTCACACAGTGGTGGAAGCAGAAAACAGGTGAATGTTCTTGCATGGCTTAGTCAGAGCCCAGACCTAAACCCCACTGGATATCAGTGGAATGACTTGAAGACTGCAGTCCACATACAGTCACCATCAATTTAAACTGAACTTGAACATTTCTGCAAAGGAGAGTTGGCAAATATTGCAAAATCTAGATGTGCAACGTTAGTAGAGACATATTCCAACAGACTAAAGGCTGTAATTAAAGCAAAATGTAGTTTAACAAAATACTGACATAAGGGGGTGATCCTTCTCCCAACTCAGTGATTCTGTTTTTTATTTATTTTTATTTTATACTAACATGTTAGTGTTATATCTTTCACTTGGATGTTATATATTGCACTAGCAAGTACAGCTGGATAACAAAAAATAAAATAAATAATACATTTCAGGCTGCAAAGCATCAGAATATTTTAAAGGGGGAGGGGAGTGATTATTTTCTATACCCACTGTAGTTGTACAACCTTCTTTAGATCTACCATCAACTAAGTAATACAAGGGCTTGCCTGATTTGAGTGAAAGGTTTTGATATGTCCTTATATTTAAAAGTTTTGTACAGATATCGTATAGTATATGGCCAGTACTGAGACCTTCTTCTACTCTTGTTGCCTCGAGCCTGTTTTTCAGATTCGGTGTTTACGAGACTAAAACTGTTTTTTTTTGCTAGAAAATTACTTAAAACCCCCAAACATTATATATATATATTTTCTAACACCCTAGAGAATAAAATGGCAGTCATTGCAATACTTTTTCTCACACTGTATTTGTGCAGCGGTCTTACAAGCGCACTTTTTTTGGAAAAAATTCACTTTCTTGAATTAAAAAATAAGACACCAATAAATCTGGCCCAATTCTTTTATATATTGTGAAAGATAATGTTACGCCGAGTAAAATGATACCCAACTTGTCACACTTAAAAATTGCGCCTGCTCGTGGCATGGCGTCAAACTTTTACCCTTAAAAAACTTGATAGGCGACGTTTAAAAAATTCTACATGTAGCATTTTTTGAGATACAGAGGAGGTCTAGGGCTAGAATTATTGCTCTCGCTCTAACAATCGCGGCAATACCTCACTTGTGTGGTTTGAACACAGTTTTCATATGCGGACGCTACTCGCGTATGCGTTCGCCTCTGTGCGCGAGCTCGTCGGGACGGGGCGTTTTAAATTTTTTTTTTGTTTTCTTATTTATTTTAATTTAGTTTTTAATTTTTTACACTGAAATAAATAAAAAAAAAATGATCACTTTTATTCCTATTACAAGGAATGTAAACATCCCTTGTAATAGAAAAAAGCATGATAGGTCCTCTTAAATATGAGATCTGGGGTCAAAAAGACCTCAGATCTCATATTTAGACTAAAATGTAAAAAAAAAAAAAAAAAATTAAACTGTCATTTTTCAAATGACAGGAAAAAAAAAATGTTTCTTTAAGACGCTGGGCGGGACTGACGTTTTGGGGACGGATGAGGGAAATTTTTCCCTCAGTCGCATCCCCGCTGAGGAGCCGAACGGACCCGATGTCTCCGCCGCTACCGACGGCTCCGGTAAGCGGCGGAGGGCGCGGGAGAGAGGCGGGAGGGGGGCACCCTCTCCCGATAATGGCGATCTCGCAGCGAATCCGCCGCGGAGACCGCCGTTATCGTGTACAGAACTGCCCCATGAAGAGATGGATATCTCGGTTGTGGCAGCAGCTGCTGCCGTTACCGAGATATCCATCTTTAAAAACGTGACGTCTTTTGACTATGGGGCGGATCTGAAGTGGTTAAAATTAGTTGGTGGTACAGGAAGCAGAAGAGGATATTCTAAAGCACATTCTGTGACATTCTGTGAAGTATGGGGAGCATGCTGGAGGTCCAGATGACATGACAGATGACATTCTGATTGTTCTCTTATATCAATACCATGATCTGGAATATTATGAGCTGGTACACACACACAGCATGCCTAGACTCATTTGCTCAAGATTGGTAATCACTGGGAGGTACTCCTTTTGATGGGTACTTACCTAGCTTTAGCACCTAGCTTCTTAAAGCGGAGTTCCACCCTAAAAATGAACTTTCTATTAACAGCTTGCCTTTAATGTAAAAAAAAAAAAAAAAAAAAAATTTTTACTCACTTTTATCTGGCTGTTACTAAGCAGATTTCATAATCTGCCTGGCTCTAGGTGGGTCAACTTCCTGTGTTAAGACCCCATTGCCTCCTGGGAAATGAGTGTCATCAATGGGAATTACTGTGCCTAAAAATCGCCCAGCATGCACCTCACATATGATGGATACGGCCACAACATGAGCTGGAGGATATAAGGCAAGTGTTTGCAATGATTTCTGGAATGATTGGGGAGCTATTAATATGTTTTAGGGACTATTTATTGTGATTAATTTTAGCTTTCAAAAACAAAAAATTATGCCCGGAGCCCCGCTTTAATAGAGCAGAGCACTTTTCATGTGACTAATATGCATAAAAGATCTACACATCCTCCCTGATTCAGCTGATAGCCTCCCATGGCTTCCACTACCATTTATAAGCCGATGACTCCCAAATCTATCTCTCTACCCCCCCAGCTCATCCCATCAATCTCCTCACACATCACTGGTTTACTAACAGGCATATCAGCCTGGATGTCACACCACTTCCTCAAACTGAATCTATCTAAAACCGAGTTCATAATATTTCCCTTCCCCATGTGCCCCTTCCCCTGAGTTCTCTGTCAAGATCAATGGCACAACAATCAGTCTGTCCCCATATGCCAGGGGGCATATGGGCCCCCATCCAATCCCTGTCCAAATCATACCGTCTTAGCCTCCGCAACATCTCTAGAATACGCCCCTTTTTAACCAATGACACCACCAAGCTTCTAATTCACTCCCTGGTTATCTCTCATCTTGACTACTGCAACTCACTCCTCATTGGTTTACTTTTACATACACTATCCCCCCGTTCAGTTCATAATGAATGCTGCTGCAGGACTCATCCACCTTACCAACCGTTCAGTGTCCTCCACCCCGCTCTGCTAATCCCTGTACTGGCTTCCGCTCACCCAACAAATGAAATTCAAAGTACTAACAATAATTTACAAAGCTGTCCACAACTCTGCCCCCAGCTACATAACTAACCTAATCTCAAAATACCAACTAAGCCGCTCTCTTCAGTCCTCCCAAGACCTCCTGCTGTCTAGCTCCCATGTTCACCTACAGGATTTCATGATTTTTCCAGAGCTTCTCCCATCCTTTGGAACTCCCTACCCCAATCTGTCCGACTGTCCCCGAATCTATCCATGTTTAGACGATCCCTGAAAACCCTTCTCTTTAAAGAAGCTTATGCTGCTTCTAACAATGTTTTACTTTCTCCATCAGCTCATCCCCACAGATAGTACCTTTTGAATCAATTGACCCTCCCTCCTAGATTGTAAGCTCTAACGAGCAGGGCCCTCTAAATTCCTTATGTACCAAATTTGTAATGTAACTGTAATGTCTGCCTTATTATTAACCACTTGAGAGCTGCACTATAGACAAAAGACGCAGCTCTCAACTGCCGGGTGGACGTCCCTGGATGTCTTCCTGTTTACATTCCACCCGCGTGCCGCAGGGGTGCACGGCGGGCAAAAACTGTGCCCGCCGTGTCACGTGGTGCCGATGCGCGTGACTGGCGACCACGATGTCTGCCAGGTACTCGCGATCAACAGTTACAGAGGCAGGACGTGGAGCTCTGTGTGTAAACACAGAGCTCCACGTCCTGTCAGGGAGAGAGGAGACCGATGCTGTGTCCCTTGTACATAGGGACACAGATCGTCACCTCCCCCAGTCAGTCCCCTCACCCCACAGTAAGAATCACTCCCAGGGAACACATGTAACCCCTTGATCTCCCCCTAGTGTTAACCCCTTCCCTGCCAGTCACATTTATACAGTAATCCATGCATATTTCTAGCACTGTTTGCTGTATAAATGTGAATGCTCCCAAAATAGTGTCAAAAGTGTCCGATATGTCTGCCGCAATATCGCAGGCCTGACAAAAATTGCAGTTTGCCGCCATTACTAGTAAAAAATAAATAAATATATCCCCTATTTTGTAGGCACTATGGGGCAGATTCACACAGAAATGGATTATCGTAGCGTATCAGAAATACACTATGCCGCCGTATTTTACCTGGCTCTACGTGGAATTCAGGTAGATTTTGTCCATTAAACGACGGCGGCGTAGTGTATTTCTCCCGTCGCAATCCATATAGACGAGTAGGGGGCGTGAATCATTTAAATTAGGCGCGTTCCCGCGGCGAACGATCTGCGCATGCTCCGTTCCCAAATTTCCCGCCGTGCATTGCGCGAAATCACGTCGTGACGTCATTCGTTGTTTAGGTAGCGTCGTTTACGGGCGATCCTAGTCCCGAACGAGTTACGTAAACAAAAAAATAATTAAATAAATTCGAAGCGGGAACGACGGCCATACTTAACATGGGCTACGTAACGTTAGAGCAGCAAAAAGCTGCTCTAACATTACGTACAAAAAAATAGACGAAAGTGATTGCGACGACCACTCGTATCTTCGGGAATCGCCGTAAAAAAACATTTGCATATCCCGACGCATCAAAACGACGCAAACTCCTCCCAGCGGCCGCAAATAGATGGCAGCGTAGATCCGAAGGCTTACGAAGACGTAAGCCTCTCGGATCGAAGCCCGAATCCGCCGTATTATGGTTTGAGGATTCAAACTAGTGATACGGCGCGCGAAATTTGAAATTACTCCTGTCTAACACCAGTTAGACAGGCGTAATTGCTTTCTGAATCTGGGCCAATAACTTTTGCGCAAACCAATCAATATACGCTTATTGCGATTTTTGTTACAAAAAATATGTAAAAGAATACTTATTGGCCTAAACTGAGAAAAAACATTTTTTTTTTTTTTTTTAAATTAAATATTATTATAGCATGTCTTTTTTTGTTTATAGCGCAAAAAATTAAAACGACAGAGGTGATCAAATACAACCAAAAGAAACTCTATTTGTGGGAAAAAAATTATAAAAATATCATTTGGGTACAGTGTTGTATGACCACACAATTGTCATTCAAAATGCGTCAGCGCTGAAAATTGGTCTGGGCAGGAAGGGGGTTTAAGTGCCCAGTAAGAAAGTAGTTAAAAGTAAAGGGGTTGCAATGAGCAACAAAGAAGAGGTGCTTAACCACTTAACCACCAGCTGCCGTCAAATAACGGCGGCAAGGTGGTTGCTTAACTCTGGGATCACGTTATATAAAGCGCCCCTGTTCCCGTGTGCTCGTATACAGAAGCGAACGTGCACGTAAGTCGCGCCCACATATGAAAACGGTGTTCAAACCACACATGTGAGGTATTGCTGCGAACGTTAGAGCAAGAGCAATAATTTTGGCCCTAGACCTCTTCTCCAACTAAAAACATGTAACCAGTAAAAACATTTATAGCGTCACCTATGGGGATTTTTAAGTAGCGAAGTTTGGAGCCATTCCACAAGCGTGTGCAATATTGAAGGGTGACATGTTAGGTATCTATTTACTCGGCGTAACTTCATCTTTCATATTATGCAAAAACATTGAGCTAACTTAAATTTTTTTTTTTAAAGCACAAAACTGTTTTTTTTTTCCAAAAAAAAATGCGTTCGAAAAACTGCTGTGCAAATACCATGCACGATAAAAAGTTGCAACGACCGCCATTGTATTCTCTAGGGTCTTTGCTAAAAAAGCATATATATAATGTTTTGGGGTTCTATGTAATTTTCTAGCAAATAAATGATGATTTTTCCATATAAGAGAGAAATGTCAGAATTGGCCTGGGTGCTCCAGAAAGCCTGATGGTGCTCCCTGCATGTTGGGCCTCTGTATGTGGCCACGCTGTGTAAAAGTCTCGCACATGTGGTATCGCCATACTCGGGAGGAATAGCAGAATGTGTTTTGGGGTGTAATTTGTGGTATGCATTTGCTGTGTGTGAGAAATAACCTGCTAATATGTAACTTTTGTGGAAAAAAAATAAAAATAAAAAAAAACTTGATTTTGCAAAGAATTGTGGGAAAAAATGACAACTTCAAAAAACTCACACTGCCTGTTTCTAAATACCTTGGAATGTCTTTTTTCTAAAAAGGGGTCATTTTGGGGGTATTTGTACTTTTCTGGCATGTTAGGGTCTCAAGAAATGAGAGAGGCTGTCAGTACATCAGGTATAATCAAATTGATACATTTTTAGTAATTGGTACCATAGCTTGTAGACCTTAAAACTTTCACCCAGACTAAATAATATCTATTTTTTTTTGTTTCCAAAGATATGTAGCAGTATACATTTTAGACCAAATTTATGAAGAAAAATTACTTTTTTTGCAAAATTGCATAATAGAAATGAAGAAAAAATCATTTTTTTTACAAAATTTTCGTTCTTTTTTCATTTATAGCGAAAAAAATAAAAACCGCAGAGGTGATCAAATACCACCAAAAGAAAGCTCTATTTGTGGGGAAAAAGGGACGAAAATTTCATTTGGTTACAGTGTTGTATGGCTGAGTTATTGTCATTCAAAATGTGAGAGCACCGAAAGCTGAAAATTGGTCTGGTTATTAAGGGTGTTTAAGTGCCCAGTGGTCAAGTGGTTAAAAACAAGAAAGAGGAAATCATTTTAAAAGGGGATTTGGTGCAACGGCAAAACAAATGTTGGCAAGTGCACTGGAACCTGAGGGAGGCAAGATTCTAAAGAATATTAGAAAGCCCAAAGCACTGGAATGAGAGCTATCTGTAATTGCTAGGTTATTCAGAGTTCAAATGTTTTAGCCAGTTTCACTAAAGATAGACTTTCTAGTAGCATCCAAATGATTTAATGTGTTCCTTAGTGTCGAACTGTAGTCATTGCAATAAAATATAAGTATATCACGGTGGGGACTGCCTCAAGAAATGACAAGGCAGATATTAAAGTGAAATGTTTACCTCCAAACTAAGCACATGCTTACAAAAAACTGATGTAGTACTTATATAGTGGGTTCTGTAATTATAAGTATACAGTACCTGATAAAAAGGAATAAAAATGTTAGAATTTAGCTAATGTTATCTACAGTGACAGACTAAAGGATTGAGTACGACCATTAAATCATTGGTTGATGTTAATAAACATGTAGGAAATGTTTCGGGTACAAAGTCTTGCTTTCCTTTATATAAATTCACATGTTAGACTATTGAATGTTTAATAAAGGAAACACCAGGGAATTCTTTAATTTAGACCAAAAAAGGAAAATATTAACTTACAACACAACTGTGCTACAGAAAACACAGAATTTAATAAAGACTTCTATTGGCTTAACCTTCACATCTGTCTTAACCAGTTATGCCTTAGGCTTCAACGTTTCTGTGTGGCTACTGTCAGTAAATGTTCAGAGTAACATGTGTGTACCATGAAAACCATCACCTGTCTGATAAACAACTTCTTATTCTGTAAAGAGACTTTACAAAAACATACAAAATAAAAAATAGTCATCAATAAAACAATCTATCTTAATTCAGACATTTTGATAACTTCTAATATCTCTTGATTGTTCAAGCTCAGTTTAGTATAAAATTGGATGGAACAACAGAAAAAATGCAACCAAAAAATAATTTCATTTACATTGGACTTAAAAAAAACGCCAGTTCCCTTGGTAGAAAAATGCTTATATAGAGCATTTTTGTATACCGTTTAGGCGAGTTTAGTAGAGTTAAGCATTTTTTTCTGACAGAAAGCTCCAATCAGAAACCCAAACCAGAAGCCTCCACGCACACTATCATGTTCTTTAAGCTATAAAAATGCTGGATGCTAATAATAGCTTTTTGTAGTAGCGTTTTAGTAGTGTTTAAAAGCGTTTAGAAGTGTTAGTAATTTATTTGCATTTTTGGAGTCCTTAAAAAAAAGAAAATGGAAAAAAAGTAAAAAAAAAACCCTATTGGTGGCATTTAGTAGTTTAGGAGCATTTAAGAGCGTTTCTGCTGGAAAGACGCTCAAAGAGACTCTGCAAAGCTCAAAAAACACTAATAGCCTAAAGTAGTGTGCATGGACATATAGGATAACATTATTTATTCTATGAAGACAAAAAAATACTAATAACAGCTTCTAGAATCTTAAGCACTCCCCGCCCGCCCAACGTAAAATAACGGAGGGATGGCGTGGCTCTTGTTCTGGGAGGATGTGATATGATGGTGCACCATAAACGCTGCTATCGGAAGTGCTGTGAAACGGCTCTCCTCATCTTACACTGACAGAGTGTGTGGCGAGGAGTGCTGATCAGTGGCATCTCCTCGAAGGGGAGACCTGGGAAGGTAATCAGTGCCCTGATTAAAGGAAAGCCCCATCAGTGCCCATCAGTGCCACCAATCAGTGCCTATCAGTGTCATAAATCAGTGGCACTGATCAGTGCCCATAAGTGCCACCAATCGGTGCCCACAAGTGATGCCAGTTAGTGCCTCCCATCAGGCCACGTACACACAATCAGTCCATCCGATGAGAACCAATGAAGCTGACTGATGGTCTGATGTGCCTACACACCATCGGTTAAAAAAACGATCGTGTTAGAACGCGGTGACGTTTACGTGTTTTAACACATCGACGTGCTGAAAAAAACGAAGTTCAATTCTTCCAAGCATGCGTCGACTTGATTATGAGCATGCGCGGCCTTTTAACCAATGCTTTTGCATACTAACGATCGGTTTTGACCCATCGGTCAGGCGTCCATCGGTCAAATTTTATAGTAGGTTCTCTTTTTTTTGACCGAAGGATAACTGACCGATGAAACGGTCCTTCAGTCCGTTTTCACCGGTTTTGACCGATCGTGTGTACGCGGCCTAAGAAGTTAGAAAAAAAGCTGCACCCAGTGGGTGACATCAATAATGGTCCCAGATCTTAAACACTGATGAATAAATAGAACACGTGAGTCTTCTAATTTTTCTAAAGCAAATATATTAGTGGGGCCATGAGATCCATTCCCAAGACTTACTGTTTTTATCTTTACAAACAAGGTTGGTCTTTATTGCGAACACATTCAGTACCTGCCGCCGATATTGTGTCAATCTTGCCTCTGCTAGCATCGAGATTGACACCTGTGAGCCCCATCGTGGAAGCCAGCGCGGAGCTATGTCGCTCCTCCTGCTCGACACCCGGAATCCATTCCTATGGATGCACAGCATCTCGTGGGGGCGGCGAGCGCGAGAAGCACAGCCTCGCATTGCCGGTTTCCAGCATGATTCCATTGCGCTGGAAACACAAAATCGGCGGCACCTATTGTAACATAGCGAGTGACAGACATCAAAATATCCACAAGTAATCAGTTAGTAGTTGACAAATGGGCAAAACTTGCACAAACAGAATTATACAATTTTTGTGGACAAACATCTAAACCTACACTGAATACACAATACTGTAGTTCAAAGGCACAGATTCAGAACTGGAAGGGGGGGATCCATCCAACCCCGCCCAGGGTCCCGGGAACAATGCAACACTGTAGGAAGATCATAATTGTGCAGTCCAATGTAACCATAGCCGATCATATTTCTGGGGGCAACCTATGTTAGTGTGTCAACGTATAAAGGGTTAACACAGCATTTAAGGTGGATTCGCAGGATTCTACCTTGGGGGGAGAGCAGGATGCCCATTTCATCAGAATTTCTTTCTTGGCATAGAACAATAAAAAGGAGATAAGCAGCTTAGTGTATCGGGGTCTCTGTTCATCATCCCGAATGCCTAACAGGGCTACTTCGGGCGACATCAGAAGTCACAGCTGTAGGTGGATATTGATACATTCCATAACTGTGGCCCAGTACACCGTTAATGGGGGGCAGGTCCAGAACATATGTATATATGCGCTATTGGCACCTTGGACAATTCTGCGACCTCTGTGGGTAAATCTTGTGAAGTCTGTGAGGCGTATAATAAATTTGATGTATGAATTTTGTTTGCAACAGCTTATCCCTGAAGGTGAAGGGCGGGGCATGAAATGTCCCCGCCCCCACCACCTATGGGACTGTGTCATACCAGAAAATAAAATTAAAGTTTAATTAATAATAAAAAAAAAAAAATAATACTTACCTATGATTGGTTGAGCTTTTGTTGACAGTTGCCCCAAACAACGGTCCTCTAACCCAATAAAAAAATAGAGGATGCGTCAGCAGTGGGCAGAAGATTGGAGAAGATTTGGAGAAGCACATCTGCACTTACCTGTCATGGAGCAGTTGCTTCGCCAGATGAGGGACCAGGCCGCAGCTGAGGATGGTGATGGCTCTCTCTTCCTGGCTCTTCTCCCCTGTTTTTTCCTTCTCCCTCTTCTGCTGGTCGTGGACCTGTTTTTTTCCGGTCCTGCGGTGCCATGTCCTTCTTCCTCCCTTTCTCTCCCTGTTATCCCCCCTGATATACTTTCTCCCCCTTGGACCTTTGGTGTCCTATAGTGGACTCTCCTCCGGTGCAGTGAGTGGCGGTTCCTCTGTCTCCTGCCGTCAGATGTTGTCATCTCCGCCTGTGTAATCGGCTTCAGGCCCTTCCTTCATCCGCGATGTCGTTCGGCCTTCTACTTCGGCTGGAATCGCTGGCGGGTGCACAGTACATCAAGGCAGATCAACACAGAGGCAGCTTAAGTGTCCTCTCAGGTTCGAATCTCCGCCTGGTCAGGTCTCTAGGGGAAAGAAGACAAGTTATTTAATTTAAATTTTATTGATAATTGTAATAATGATTTACTTAGGGTTTCTAATTGTTCTGCCTCTTTTTTTAACCCCTTCTAGTGCTGTTACTTCAGCTGGAATGCCTCAGATTAATTTTGTAGGTCCATCACAGCCAGCCAATCCTGTTGTCATGGCGACTGGTAGTAAACAGATTTCTGGGAGGAAGCGTCTTTGTAAATCTATAGGTATTGCAATACCTTCTAATGTTTTGATGCATGGGTTTTCTGATCATCAATTAAATGCTTCCAGTTTTATTGATACAGCTCCTTCTTTGTTGACGGTTCCCGTTACCATGGCGCCTGATCATGACCATGCATCTCCTGATTTTGTCGTTTCTCCAAATCCGCTGCCTGCGAATGCCTCGACTGAGTTGGTTTCAGCTCCTGCTGGTGAGTTTAATAATTCTTCTCCAGTCAGGGAATTACTTTATTTTTATTTTTTTTATTTTTTTTATTTATGTCCATGTTTGCTAATTCTTTTAATTCTGTTAATCAACCACAGTCAACTCCTGCTTCTGTGTGGCTGGATCCTTTGTCTGAGGCTCATATTAGCCCTGTCTCTACCTCAGTTGCCACTGCAATGGTTATTCCTGCTGCTCATGATGTTTTGATTCCTCCTTTGGTCCCAGAATCTTGCTTAAGGGAAGTTTTGATGTGCGATTTGTGTCCTCTGGGGTTTCATTTATCTAGTGCAGTGAAAGAAATTTTTTGGAAAAGAGACTAAGTTTAAATTCTGACTTTGCTTCCGTCCAACCACGAGCTTAAGGTGGTTAAGAAGGATGGTGATCGTAAAGATGATAAAAAACGAAAATTGCCGCCACGCTCTTTTAACAACTGGCTGTAGGCATTTTGCATTTATGCTAGCGTGCTGGGTGAACAGCGCCCTGATTTGTGTTCTGGCTTATTCCAACATATCAAAATTATTTTGGAAGCATACAATTTTTTTTTACGTTTTTCATGGTTTTATTATGACGAAGCATTTCGACAGAAGTTGTCTGTGCACAAATCTTTGAAGTGGGGTTCAAAAGATATAGGTCTGTGGCTCAATCTTTTATTAACTCAGAAGCCGTTGGTTAAAGTTAATGTTTCCAATGCCAGTAATATGTATAGGAGAGGTGTGTGTATTTTAATTTCAATGATGGCATGTGTAAGCGGCCTAACAGCTGTAAATACAAACATGAGTGTAGTCATTGTGCTGGTTCTCACCCTGCTTCTCGAAGGAGCTTTTTTCTAAACATGCTACCTTGGCTTCACATGTATCCAGAATGTCAGAGGGCAATCGTCCTGCGTGTTGGTTTCTTGTTTGGTTTTCGATAACCTTTTTCTGGAATCGGTTGTCGTGTCTTTCCTATTTGCATTCTGTTTCTTCTAATTTGTCTGTTGTTCGTGAGAAATTGAATAAAGAATTGCGAGCTGGTAGAATTGAAGGTCATTTTTCTACTCCTCCTTTTGTTAATTTTTGGGTTTCTCCGCTTGGTATTATTCCTAAGAAAGATCCAAACTATTTTAGATTGATACACCATCTCTTATTCCTGTTTAGATTTTCTTTGAACGATGATATTGACCCCTCGTTGTGTTCTGTTCAATATTCTTCTTTTTATGACACTTTGTTAAAAATTAGGAGTGTTGGTGCCTCTGCTTTACTTGCTAAAGCTGATATTCAATCCTCGTTTCGGTTACTTCCTATTCATCCATCCGCTTTTAACTCTTTGGGTTTCTGTTTTCAAAATTAATATTACTTTGATAAGGGTCTCCTGATGGGATGTTCGCTTTCTTGTTGTTATTTTGAACTCTTTTTAACGTTTATTGAATGGGTTGTTGGTTTTCGTGCTGGTTCTAATAACTCATTGCATTGCATCTGGATGATTTTCTGTTTTTGGTGAAGCTGGTACATCTGATTGTTTATATTTATTTACTGAATTTCGGATTGTCTGTCGGGAGTTTGGTGTTCCCTTGGCCGATAAAAAATCTGTTTACCCTACGTCTTGTTTTGACTTTCTGTGTGTTCAGATAGATACGGTTTCAATGGAATTCCATCTTCCTGATGAAAAGATTGTTAAAATTAGGATTTTATTGGACTTCGTTCTTTCCAAACATAAGGTTAGGTTGAAAGTGTTGCAATCTCTTCTTGGTTTATTGGCTTTTGTGTCCAGGGTTTTGCCAATGGGTCGTGTCTTCTCTAAGAGATTGTATTGGGTCAGTTCTGGAATTTCTTCTCCTTTCCATTCTGTGAGAATTACATCTTGAATTAAAGAAGACCTTAAAGTTTGGCGTACATTTTTGGCTACGTTTAATGGTAATTGTTTGTGGTATACTCCTTTTTGTTCGGCCTCTGCTCTTCATCTGCATACAGATGCTGCTGGATCGTGTGGATATGGTGCTTATTGGGATGGTCATTGGTCTGCTGAATCTTGAAAGGATGAGGGTTTGACTTCTAATATTGTTTTGTTGGATAGTTTTTCCTGTTTTAGTGGCCTTTGGAATTGTGGGGTGTTAATTTTAGGAATCGTCATATTTTACTTTATTCGGATAATAGAGGTGTAGTTTTTGCTCTTAATTGCTTATCGTCTACATGTCTTCCTGTTCTTGCTGTACTTAGATTGTTGGTGTTTAAATGTTTAGACCTTAATATTTGGCTTAAAGCAAAATACATTCCTGGAAAAGATAATCTTATTGCTGATGCATTGCCCCGCTCTCGGATTCAAGAATTTTGACGATTGGTGCCGGATGCGGATCCTATTGGCCTATTATGCCCTCCACACTTATGGGACCTTCGGTGAATCCTGTTTTTGCTGCCATTAGGTGTTCTTTGGCACCCTCCAAGTGGGCGTTGTATACAGCTTTGTGGAAATTGTGGTGTTCTTTCTTGCTTTATTTGGGATGTGATCAACCCCCGTTTTCGGAAGGTTTGGTTCTGTCCTTTCTAAATTTTCGAATGTCTCGTGGTTATTCACATTCTCATTGTTAAAACTTTTTCCGTGTTTCCTTCTTTATGCATCTGCAGGGTATCAGGTCCTGTATGTCCTTTTTCTCGGTCAAGCATGCCTTGCGGGGTTATAGAAGGAAACATTTGGTCGCTGATGATAGATTACCGATTTCTGTTGACCTTTTGGGTCGTCTTTGTGACGTTTCTAAGGATGTCTGTTTTTCTCCGTATGAATCCCTCTTACTTTCTTTGTCATTTTGTTTATGTTTTTTTGGAGCCTTTCGGAATTGTTGCCACGTAAGGTTTCTGATGACTCTGGTCTCTTCTTTCGGGAGGTTTTTGTTAGATCTGATTCTATTCAAATTCTGCTTCATAAGAGTTAGAATGATCGTATGGATCATGGTCGGTGGATTACTTTGCGGGCTAATCCTGGCACTCGCTATTGCGTTTTCTCTTTACTTAGACGTTTTTTGGGAGTGAGACCTGTTTTTCATAGGCAATTTTTGATTCATGTCACGGGTGCTCCGGTGACTATTTATCAGTTCCAGGCCATTCTACGTAGATGCCTCAAAGCATTACAGTTGCGACACCTGCGGTTTTCATCTCACTCTTTTCGTATCGGTGCAGCCACTACGGCAGCTATGTTTGGTCTTAATGAATCTGTGAAATTGGTGGTTGGCGATCGAATTGTTATAGATCGTATGTTAGACCTAATTTTCAATTTTGATTTTAGATGCCTGATATAACGTCTGGATAATAGGACACTCTTATATTTTCTGGGCTCAGAAGAGAGCTGAATGGAGAGTCTATGGCGATAACTTAGGTTTACCTCATCGGAATTTTACTTTTATTGGTATGGGCTATGCTGTATGCTTTGGAGCAATTTACGTTCTGTGCTATCTCATTTACATGTTTGTTGGCCCATACCACAGATCATCATTTCCACTTATATGGTAATGATCTTGGAATACGCAAGACGTTATAGTTGATTTCTCAAATTAAGCTTGATATGTTATGTTTACATGCTGTTTTCCTAATACTATTTTGGTATTTTCTGAAATTATTCCTCAACTAGATTGGTTGCTCTGCCCTGTGAGCGTAAGTATTTAGAAAGAATTCACAGGAGACTTAATAGGTCATTGGATAAATTCATGCCTTTGGTTCATGGTATGTCTTTTAGACATGTGAACTTAGAAGGTGGTTTGCCTGGTTTTTATAGACCAGACAATGTGCATTTATCTGACATTGCTCTTGACATCTTCAATTTAGATTTACAAACCTGTGTTGAATTGGCTGTCGCCTTGGTGGGGTGCCAGGCTCCTTAAAATTGGGCCTGGCGTGTGGATGGTATATTTCATGATTGTTTTAGCTTGAGCTTAAATGGCTAAGCTAATTTTATTATTATAAGATATATATATGGTTATATGTTAATAAAATTGATTTAATATACTTAAATTGATTATTTAATTTTGATTTAAGAATTGTTTGATATAATCAATTTATTTACACCTATAAATAAAGGCCACGGCCATTTCATACCACAGGTATATTTTGTAGTATTATTTATTTATTTATCTATTAAAATATTATATTAGTTCTTAAAAGGTTATGACTACAGTCCCATGAAGGTGAAGGGCGGGGCATGAAATGTCCCCGCCCCCACCACCTATGGGACTGTGTCATACCAGAAAATAAAATTAAAGTTTAATTAATAAAATAAATAAATAAATACTTACCTATGATTGGTTGAGCTTTTGTTGACAGTTGCCCCAAACAACGGTCCTCTAACCCAATAAAAAGATAGAGGATGCGTCAGCAGTGGGCAGAAGATTGGAGAAGATTTGGAGAAGCACATCCCACCCTCCCTCCCTGTCGTGGCCTTTTTTATGAGGTTTTAATCCCTTCTTGTAAGGGGATGGTATATTTCATGATTGTTTTAGCTTGAGCTTAAATGGCTAAGCTAATTTTATTATTATAAGATATATATATGGTTATATGTTAATAAAATTGATTTAATATACTTAAATTGATTATTTAATTTTGATTTAAGAATTGTTTGATATAATCAATTTATTTACACCTATAAATAAAGGCCACGACCATTTCATACCACAGGTATATTTTGTAGTATTATTTATTTATTTATCTATTAAAATATTATATTAGTTCTTAAAAGGTTATGACTACAGTCCCATGGAGGAGTGGAGGAGGATGCCAATCTGGAAACAGTCTCGAAGCATTCTTCCCAGGTCTCCCTGTCCAGGCTAGGGATGTCAGTCTGCCACTTTTCCCATAGTGCATCTATTTTGGGTGAGTCTACCCCAAGGAGAGCAAGGCATAGTGTAGAGAGGGTTTTTTTTTTTAGAGTCTCCTGCGCTAGGATTGCCTCAATAGCGTCCCTGGTCTCAGATACCTAACGCCTATAAAATCGAATTCTAGTTGGAACCTGCTACTGAAAATGCTAATCATGAAGACAGACCCTATATTTTTTTTTATTTTTTTGATACCCTGTGGGTTTTCCTAGCATTTTAAATTGCAGGACAGATCATATTTTAGTCTACGATACTATTCCCTTGCCATTTTACTTGTAATAAACTTTGCTTTTTGACACCAGCCTGAGAAATGCTTCACTGCTTGAGAATAGAGTACTTGTAGCTCATATTGTCAGAGAAGCACTGGGAACACCAATTTGGCTAAGGAAGGGTGGTATGCGCACTACTGGCATCCTGAGAATTTGTCCTGTTGAAAATGTATTAACTGCTGCAGTTATCTATTATAAAGGAAGCAACTGTCTTCACTGGGTATCAGACACTAGGTGAAGGCAGCCTTGTAAGTAAAAAGCTTATGCTTTGTGGAGCTTGACACAAGGCTCAAATTCCAAACAGAGAAGAATTTGAATTTGAAGTAAGTGTTAGATAGACTAGGATTTATTTTGTGGCTTATGATTTGTTTCTCCTGTGGAGACGCTACCTAAATTGTTTTGGAAGCTAAAAATACTGGCAAGATGAAATTAATGCTTGGTTAAATCCATGTTAAAACTTGAACTACTGTGTATACTTTCATTGCCTGAACAAACCCATTGGAGTCTGTCTAATTCAAGGGACAAAGAAAACAATGCTGCTATCTTACAATATATACAGTGGAGTAATGTGAGGTCAGCCTGTGCCATTTTATATTTGATATGGTTATCACCCTGTAAATGTACCTGTGGTGAGTGTATGACTTCATGTGTTTAGCAGCTGACATGTCTTGACTTGGTTTAGTGCATTTTGGACCACACAGAGCACATGTATTATATGACACTCCTGGTAATAATTATATGCAGTCAGCACTAAGTATAAGGAAAATCTTCAGTCAAGTATTTCCTAGGTCACTTTTTTTAACTTCAACCTTTTAATCTGTAACTTTTTTATGTCTGTGGCCACATGGTTTTCTAACAAGTCTATGGTACATATGATGGATTGTGGTGGTGCAATTGGTGCTATGGTTACTGGGGAGTGAGGTATGTGTTGGAGTGCAGATTTTACTGACAGAGTATATATGGGTCACAGGTGTGCGCAGCCTAAAGCATTAGGGCGTGCACCCTTAAGCTTAAATACACATTCATGTGTATGTATCTACATATATATGACCCTGGCACATTGATCTCCCTGCTGGCAGTGTGAAAGAGAAGAGCATAAACACTTCTCTTATGGCAGAACCGGTAAGAGGGAGCTCTTTCACATGTTCCTGTTGCTACACAGAGCAATAACACTAATGCGCATGGGGTGATTAAGGTGTGTCTGGGCACCCCCGACACACCCTGTGCTCACGCCTATGATATGGGTAATGAGGTGTGTTTTGTGAGTTTCTAGTTTTTTTTAGATACATAAAAAAATCACTGCCCTTCTGTTAGGCCTCGTACATACGACCGAGGAACTCGTCGTAAGTGAAACATCGTTTTCCTCGAATAGTTCCTTGTTAGGCTTGTCGAGAAACTTGACAAGCTTTCTTTGCATACACACAGTCAAGACCAAATCTCCTCGTTCTCAAACGCGGTGAAGTACAACACATACAACAGCAGGAGAAGTTCGATTCCACTGGCACAACCCTTGGGGCTGCTTTTGCTAATCTCATGTTACTGCGTGTTAAGTAAAAGTTTGGTAAGAGACGATTTGCACTTTTCAGTCTGTTGCAGCGTGACGAATGTGATATCTCCATTACGAACGCTACTTTTACCGAAGGTGCGCTCCTGTTTTATACTTTATTCTGAGCATACACATGAACGTGTTTCTCGCTGAAAACCAGCGAGGAACACGACGAGGAAATTGAGACTCCCGACGAGGAAAAAGAGATCTTGTTCTCTTTTTTTCTCATCGAGTTCCACGACAGTTTTCTCGATGGAAAACATACACACGACCGTTTTCCTCTGCAAAAAAACTCTGCCACCAAGTTTCTTGATAGATTCTGACGAGGAAAACGGTTGTGTGTACGAGGCCTTAAGCCCCATACACACTATCAGTTTTCCTGACGGTTTTCTCTTCAGGTTTACCAAAACCATCTAATATGCGGTCAAACCTCAAGAGTTTCAATTTGTATGCAATCAGGCAGGCCCTTCCACTACACGATTTTGGTAAACCCGAGGAGAAAACCGTCAGGAAAACTGATAGTGTGTATGGGGCTTCATAGTTGGTTCACAATTTCCTCTTTGAACAGGACTTCAGACATTCAAAGGAAATTGATATCTTTATATTGGTTTCTTGTGAAATTTTACTGTAGTGTAGTGAAGTGAAATCCTTCTTTCCTTTTTGTGCTGCCAGCCTTTTATTTAGAAAGCTTTTTAACCATTCTCAAATGGTTGTAGCCCTTTTCTGCTTCCTTTTTACATCAGTTTCTATACAATAACTGAAAATGCTGTATGGCACTGTAGCATCATACATACCATGGGTTCCAATATGTGAAAAGATCAAGGTATTGTTGCCTTTAATTAGCATAGTTTTGGTCCAGTGTTTGAGCAAAACTCCTTTAAAACAATGGCAATATTTAAAATATGTACCCCTCCTGGCCACTTATTGTTATTATACAGGAACTATATTTATATATCCTTATTTTACATGTAGCGCCCCCTTACTTTCAGTACAGGCACTACGCTATAGTTAGTGGGTGAATGGGGGGAGTTATTTTGCTTCCATTCATAATTTGTCAAATTGCAGGCTGCTGCTATTTCAGAACTATTCTACAGGTCAGTCTGCGATCCAGGGGTGCGATCCCACCCTGGACAACAGTTGGCGCTAGAGGGGTTCTGACGGAGCTGCTTTTCCCCAGCAGCCAATTAGAAGAGTTTTCCCTCGCTGGGCATGCTGGGGAGAGGTATATCTGTTGCAGATGCCACGTGTTCTGGGGTCTTTTTCTTCTCTCTCTGTGCGGGGTCCACGTTCCAGGTGCGGCACCCACCTTCAGGGTGCGCGCATCCATGGACCCCGTCTGCATGGCCCACCTGGCCGGAGCCGCCTGCTTCATGGAGATCCATCCAGATGTTGCTGAGAAGATCCCAGGCTGTGTGCCGTTTGGTGGGGGATCGGCTTGAGGAGAACCCGGAGGCAGGTTATCCAAAAGGGCTTGAACGAACCATCAGGGATCTGGTCACCGGGATTTGACAGGTACATGACAGCTGTCAACCAGTGATCCTTTTCATTGCATTTACTGGGAGGATTTGCTCAATCCGAATTGTTCTCTTGAGAACTGAAGTATTAGGCCTGTGGCAGAGGCCCGAGCCAGGCCTGTAACAGAGGCCTGTCCCTCCCAGCAATTTAAAAGTGACACTTCGCTGCCAGACTTATAACAAGGGTCTATCTGGAGGCACTTCACCCACTCTGGCTAGAGTGGCTACGAACTGTATCTACTACTATTGAGAGCAGGACTGCTCTACTTCTTATCCAGGCCTGATACCGCAAAGTTCTCTATTGCTTCATCAACCTTTCCCATCGCCTGTTGATGTTGGCCGTGTTGGGCCTTGGAATAAAGCATTTGAAAACCCATTTGGTGACTGGACATTCACTCACTGCTACTACTCACTGCTACATCCCCTAGACACACTACAAGGTAACTTAATATGCCGATCCCAAAAAACAACCAGCGGCTCCTTCGGGGGTAAGCGCTACATACAGAAAAGCACAAGTAGTCATTTGCAAACGCTTTTCTCTATATAACAATGATGTGTTTGGAAATGTTCCCACCAGATAAGATGAGTTGTAAAATGCAGAGTGTCTTGTGAAGTGCAGATTTCACTGGTGGCATGGATACTGGATAGTTAAGTGTGGGTTGTAGACTAGAGTGCAAATATCACTGGTGACATGGATACTGTGGAGTAAAGTGTGTATTGTTAGATACAGATCTTACTAGCGACATGGTTATTGAGAAGAAAAGTGTGTGTTGTTGAGCGCAGGTCCCACTGGTGCCACTCCATTGCTAGTGACATAAATACTGGGGATTGAAGTGTGTATAGTACCGTGCAGATTTCACTGGTGACATGGGTACTGGGGAGTAAGATGTGTGTTGTATTGTACAGATAAGACTGTGGCATTGCTCCCCCTAATCCAATGCACTGAATGCATGCATTCCAATGATTTATTTTTAAACATGTGATTAGAGCCTGAGGCTCTAATTTGCTTCAAAAAGGGTGGGTGCTCAGGGTGCAGGACATATGGGGAGATCTGACAGGGAAGATGGCTGACGTCATCGGAGCATCAGAGCGATTTCTCTGCTCTTCATCATCTTCCGACCATGTATGCTGGGGACACTCACTTAGTTGTGACATGGATTCTGGGGAGTGTGTTGTACAGACAGGGCTGGTGCTTGACTATTTTGTACCCTAGGCAAGACTGATAATCCCCCCCGCCCCGCAACTTTCAGCTAGGTGCTGATTGACAGAGCGGACTAACCAGGGCAGCAAAACTTCTCCTCCATCCTAAAACATGATGCCCACCTCCTTTACCTCCCCAGCTGTCCTACGACTCCAGGGAGCCAGCTCAGTGTCACCCTCCTCACAGCCTGAGTGCAGAGAGTCAGTCAGCACCCCAGTCCTGTGTAGGGTGGGTCTTCAGCCCCTCGTGTTCCCTAGTTCAGCTGGTAGGGAAGTCAGCGGCTGTGGCTGCAGCCCCCTGGACAACAGTGCACCCTAGGTGGCTGCCTGGTTCCCCTAGCGGCAGTGCTAACCCTGTGTACAGGTCTCACTCTAGCTCTTGGGTAGTGCAATTGTGATATGGTTTATTCTGATGGGGGCATTCGCTAAAATAAATTTTGCTGCCACAGCTTTTTTATCTCATAAAAATCTCGTAATATGTGCATGTGGCAGGTGCGTCTAACAAAGAAGCTGTGCCACATATTCTTTGTTCGCATTCTGTACCAGGGATTCTTGGATACTTTGGCAATTTTCCTATTTAAAAAATGCCAGTTAAGGACGGCCATATTTCTGGGTCGTGAGAAAATACACACCTAATAAAAATGAAACCCAAGGCTGCTAAAAATAAATACAAACTAATGATCTGCTGTGTTTTCTCTTCTCCATTCTAAGAAAACTGCATCTTTCTCCCAGTCTTCCATCTCCAGGAATTTTATGCCTTGGTGAGCAAAACTGACGTATATCATTACTCTAAAATGTTTTTAGAAATCAAATTTTCTGATTAACATTTCCTTCTTTCCAGCATAAATGTTTTCTGTTTCTGT
This sequence comes from Rana kukunoris, assembly GCA_029574335.1. Classification (NCBI taxonomy): domain Eukaryota; kingdom Metazoa; phylum Chordata; class Amphibia; order Anura; family Ranidae; genus Rana; species Rana kukunoris. The sequence goes on from CM056051.1 coordinate 181,113,577, forward strand.
AATTATTCATACCCACACATAATTGCATATGCTGATATACCGTGGAAGATACATTCCTTTTAAACTGTTGTTATTCCTAAATCCTCATGAGGAGAGATAAAAGTGAAGAGTAAATATTCCACACATATTTGTGGAATCCAGCAATGTCCTCTCACATAGTTATTCACGTACAGCACAACTGACTTCTGAATACATTATACATATGAATATCCATTCATTCATCTGACAAGATGCAATAAACTTTATTTCATTTTGACTTATTTGATTTGACATAGCTGGTCATGCTCCCAGGAGATTTATAACTATGAATGTGAACGAAGGCTGTCTGATGATGACTGTATACTGGCAGTTTCTATTTTACTGTTCAGTGGATCTGCTCAGGAAGATTCGCCATAGCGCCGTACCTAAGCAATGCAGTGAACAGAAGGGTGTAATTGAAGGGGGTAGAAAATCTGAAATGTATTTTAATTTTAGTCATTTTACTGAATTCTATGTGAGACTTATATTTACCAATATAGTGAAACAGAATAATGATGACCAAGGAATCTAGTCACTTAGGACTTATATACTGTATATATACACCGTAAACCGTGTATATATATATATATATATATATATATATACATATATATACACACGGTATACAGTATATATATAAGCCCATAGGCGTGCGCAGCCTATTACATTAGGGTGTGCACCTCAAACCTCCAACACATATGCGTTTGACATATTTACCGGCCTCTTCTCCGCTCTCCATCCTGAAACAATGAGGGGAAGGGGAGCGCAATGGAGCACATGGGGGGACGAAGGCAACAGAAGGAAATGGAACAGAGAAAGGAGGGGTGCCATATACTAGTACCAATCCCCTATATTTTCCTCTTGTGGCAGCTGAATGTTGACAAAAGGGAGAGGAGGAGAAGCCTACTTTCAGTTGCTGCAGGAGGAAAATACAGATCAGTTCCTCTAAATTTCACATCCACCACCTCTTCTGTCCAGGTTCTGAGGGTCGGCAAGGAAGGATTGTGGTTTACCTATCACCTGACCACCATTAAAAAGGTTGCCAACCCCAGGATTAGGGTGTGCCCAGGCACACTTGGCACACCCCTTGCGCATGCCTATGTATAAGCGCTAAGTAACTAGATTTCTTGGTCATCTTTATTCTGTTTCACTATATTGGTAAATATAAGTCTCACATAGAATTCTGTAAAATTAAACACAGACGGAAAAAAGTCTGATGGGGCCCACACACGATCGGAAATTCGTGGCATTACGTGGCATTACTGTCCAACCAATAATTAATTCAGGCATCCTGTCCACATACAGGAAAGCATTTGACATATTTTCCCACCCAGCATATGTATGTAAGAGCCTGCACCTCTATTTTATATCCTTGTGACAATTTCACTTCTGCTGTTTTAAATGAGTGGCTAGAGAGGCAGTGCATAAAAGGGAACCTGTATGGACAAAAATACATTGACTACATTACATTCTATTGCTTATCACTTTTAAAATACCAGGTGCCCCGCTGTCATTCAGTGACTTCAATGTCCTCAGAGTCCCAGCAGTTTAAACAAAAAAAAGAAGAAGCTCAGGTTTAAGCCACTATACTAACAATCCGATGTTAGTACAGTGATCTCCCCCACTAAGCTATTGTGTTTTGACAGGGGGACAGCCCCTCCAGCCAGAACACTCCGGTCAGCGCTCTCAGCTAATCGGAAGGCGGTCAGCTGGTCTCTGTCGGACCGGCTGTCATTCACACAGGCTGTGTGTACTAGACTTAACTGCATAATTTCTCCAGTGACTTAAGACATCTTAAAATTGGAGATAACTATGGTAAATAATTAAGGGTTCAGGATTTTTTTTAGCAGAAAGTAAAATGCTTAAAGGATACCTTCAATTTTATTTTAACCCTTGCCCTTTAGTGTTAGTATTAGCGTAAATATACCTACCTTAATTTCCCTTTTTGAGATCTGTAGCTTGTAGCCATGCCTGGTGCTGCACAGTCCTTGCAAGAGCAAAGTCCTCTCCTGGCCATATGTCTGCTGCATAGATGCACCGCGACACCATTCTTTCTGTTCTTTAGGTTGTAAGGGCCACCATGAGTGCATAGGAATGATCATTACCAGCAAGAGTAGGCTCAGGACTGGATTTTTCCTTGCAAGAGTTGGGCAGCACTGGACAGGACCACACATTAAAGATCTATAAAGTTGAGCATAAGGTAATTATATATGCTGTTCTGAGTATTACCCTGAGTAGGAGGTGGGGAAGCTTTAAAGACTTCCACTGACTTTGTAATAGGTCCATGTAAAGTAATTCTATACTCCTTGAGTTATTAAAATAAACCTGAAACAAACTGGGCAATCCAAATATATACTGTATATACTGTATGATGGTAAATGTAATGGTTAAACTAAAATGGCAACCATTAAATAATAATAACTATTCCACAACTTACATTTATAAAATTCTCCCTATATTTTGGGGAAAGACAGCTCAAGAAAGGAGAGATTGGATAAAGAAGAAAAAAATTGGCAAGGGAAAAAGAAGAAGAGGAAGGAGAGTCGAGAAAAATTCCAATAGGTGAAGGTATATAGAATATAAGTTGGGTGGAGTTGAAGGAGGAGGAAATGAAGGCATTAGACAAAGGTCCAATAATTTCTCCAATAAACAGTTTAACCCCTTTGCGCCTAAGAATAAAACAAATGTTAATGCCTAAGCACAATTTTGCAACGTTGTGTTAGTAAAACCATACATATAACCACTACCACTAATTTGTGCATCCAGGTAGATTATACGTTGTTTTTTTTTCAGTACAAATTGGGCTTTCATTTGATGGTAAATTGTAACGGATCTCTTGATTTATTTTTTATTATTAATGCACAACTCGCCCAAAATAGTACAAAAAAACAAACAAAACTTTTTTATTTTAAATGTAGCTGTATATTTTTTTTATTTTTAACTACTATAACCTACCTTCAAATTAAAAACCCCAAAATACATTCTCCTGATTGCAGTGATACCACATATGTGTACATTTCTTGTTGTTTGTACCTGTAGTATAGCTCACAAACAATAGTGAGCATTTTGCTTATTTTTTAATAGCTAAAACACACTGACACTAACTGACACTGATAGTAATTTACATTTTTTTTAAATCCTGCCAAAATATAATCACCATGACCTTTGACATTGACATTTGACCCTGGCATTGACCCCTACCTAATCCAAACACTAACCCTGACACTGACCAAGATCAAACCTTGATCTGGGTATTTTTTCTTTATTGTTTCTTTTTTTTTTTTTACACACTATTGTCTGTTTATCTCTCTCTGCAATAAAAGGCTGTATTTGACCTCTGAGGGCACACGGAGGATCACAGCGGTGAAGTGGATTTGTACGCTGTGGAGGAAGTCTATGTGGATATTTAATGGAGTGTATAGAGTCTGTCATTATTTGAAATTTTAATTTAATGAGTGTGTAATTTGGAGAACATTTTTTTTATGAACCTTGGGATTTGGAAATTTTAACACAAAGACTTTCACGTGTGGAGCATATACTGTACATATATTTTTGTCTTAACATATACTGTTTACTGTTTATGTCATGCTATTTATGTGTGACGATGATGTTTTCACGGTTTATTTCATGGTATTCTATGATAATGTAATATTTGTGAAGGAGCTCTGCGCTGTTATTTAGTTTGTTTATATAATAGCATTGGTGATAAAACAGAACAGGGGTTAGCAGCTCTGTATAAATAGATACACAAATGGGGGGGGGGGGGGGTGTTATAGTAGCTGGAGGATATTGTTTAGTGTAATCATTTATTTGAATTGACTGCCTAAGGCTCCAAAATACTAAAATCGATGCATGTATTTTGTGCACACCAATACACAGTGGTTACTGTGTGTTGTGGTGTGCTGTGGCAAGAAGTGCTGGAGTGCAGACCGGGCCCCTTAGTTCTTTCTGTGCCTGACAGCTAATATACAGGATGTCAAACTATGTTCCTAGATAAATATTAGAATGAAAGACTGGCTTGTGTTCAATGCGTAAGGAAAACATACACATGAGTAAACTGAAATTTGCAATCAATTTATTTGCACCACCTTTTTTATTGTGATCTCTGAGTAAGTTGTCTAGAAGGAAACAGAAGGGAAGCATGCCAATAGCTTCAGATCCTAACCAATACAAGAAAAACAAAATGACTTACTACTTCTTACTCATTTACCTAATAAACTGTAGCACCACACAGAAGCAAGATGCAGCTGAAATCTGCAAGCTATTGTAGTGGTTCTAAGTATTATTAGAAGTAATACACATCAGGATGCAGGTGCTTATTTGTTCAGCATAAACATATTTTTATTTCTTATAGTTTCTAAACTTTACCCAAAATAGGTCTGAAAATATTTTTGGTACAGTCAACATTTAAAAATGTAAAAAAAAAATACCATTTGTGCTCACTGTGCACATGCTAAGAGCCTTTTGGCTTTGGAGCCAATTTATATTACATGTGAGAAAGATGAGTATTGGAAATCCTCTGACTGTTAATGTGGAGCTGGACATAGCTTGCTTCTATTGAGCTGTAAGTAAATACACAATAAATACGTTTCAGGCCTCACTGACATGGGTGTACCTATCCGTAAACCCTGCCTGTATGGGATACGTTTTTGGAGTGCACAGGTGTTCTGTGCATTATGAGCATGTAGTCCCATTTATGTCTGATGAGATAAAATGGCTATATGGGCAGAGCTGTGGCAGGCGCAGCACTATGAAGTGCCTCATGCGCTGTGGCATTAGAAGAATTGTGATATCTCTGACTTTTCAGTCCAACAAGACTGTCTATTACTCTGAAATTCCTCTATTGCCGTTCTATGGAAGCAGTAGGTTTAAAGAGCACACCAAATGCTTAAAATAACTTCTTTATTAACTTCACTTTTCTTCATATAAGATACTGCTGCTTTGCAGCAGACAGTCCATGTACAAAAACACGTGATGAATAAAGTATAACAGAAAATGGTGGTTCAAATATTCAATCTTGTCATTTAACATAAGATGGTGGATATATTTATTTCTTCAGTATTTACTCTCTCTCTCTCTCTCTCTCTCTCTCTCTCTCTGTAAGTTATCAAAGCATCCTCTGATTTCTCTGAAGGGCATAACTGTGGTTTGCAACTTGGTTTGCAGGTTGCTTTTGCAGGGTTAGCTTAGTTGGGTTTGGTTTGTTTGAAGGTATGATATGATATGGTTCGGTTTGAAGGTATGATGAGTGGTGGAACTACAAGCGAACACACAGCTAGATCAGTATTCAGTTCTAATCACACTATTACAATAAGAAAACATATATAACTGTGTAATATACCTAATTTGCCCTGTTGCTTTCATAAAACTGCTGTATGTCTGCTCTGCTGTCTGCATGTGGAAAAGAATTTGCAGACCATGTGCTGGAAACTTCCTGACAGCATAGAATGCAAAGCTGGCTGTGATTGGTCAAAACTCTGCTCAATGTGAGATTGGCTGTGATTGGGCCAAGGCTTATGATGAGTCACAAATGCTTAACTCTATGCTTTCTGGCATGAATTTGACTGTGAATTGCCTACCTACTGCTGCCATACAAACAAATGACTCTTAAAGGCATATTTTTTCTTTTGCTTCTGTGAACACAACATACAACTGTTATATGACATCCAAGCATAAAATCACAGTGAATAACTCTGCCTTTGTCTCTCACATATAAACATGTGCACTACATTAGGTTCTTAGCAGGTTTAGTTGTATATACATGAAGGTTATATTAGCTACCTAGGACAGGTTCTAGCTGGCCAGCTACAACAGCTACTGGTCCCAATTTGACAGCTGTCAGACAGACTCAGACATTGTGTGTTTTGGGAACATACATTGATACATCTTTCAAAGACATAAGGCCACATACACACGATCGGTTCAAACCGATCAGAATGGACTGAAGTCCAGTTTCATCGGTCCAAACCGACCGTGTATACGGCCCAATCAGTCGGTCGTCCTTCGGACCAAAGTTTTAAAACTTGCTTTAAAATCGGACTGATGGATGCCTGACCATCGGTCCAAACCGATGGTTAGTACGCAAAAGCATCGGTTTAAAAACCTGCGCATGCTCAGAATCAAGTCGACGCATGCTTAGAAGCATTGAACTTCGTTTTTTCAGCACGTCGTTTTTTTAACTGATGGTGTGTACGCACATCAGACCATCAGGCCACTTTAGCGGTGACCCGATGAAAACGGTCCATCGGACCATTCTCATCGGATGGACCGATCGTGTGTACGCGGCCTGAAAGGGACTGCCTGTATGTGGATGCATGGAACAGATGGCTCTTTAAATAGGTGTAGGGATAGGCAGAGGTGTATTTAGGTTTTGTGCTGCCCTAGGCCTGACTAAACTCGTGCACCCCCTAATTTAAATATGACCCACCCCTTCCTGTTACGGCCACACCCTGTGTTGTTTAAGACCTGCCCTGAAATTTTTGAGTAAGGACACTAGTTCTGAGGGCATGGGGGGGGCAATGGATTCCCTTAATTTACTTAGATTTCCTCTTACTTCCTAGTTGCCCATAGAGCAGGAAGTGAAGGGAAATCTTCGCAGTGAGATAGGGATGGTACAAAATAAATTGACAGGGGGTTATAACCCTCCCTTACTCTACCCAAAGTTTAAGTAGATGGTGCAGCAGAAACATATAGCACAGTGAGGAAAGTTTGTGGTCCAGGATGACAAAACAGTCAAAATTGGAAGCGCACCCCCTCCCCCCATTTGCCGAATGCCGGCCGCCCGCATACCAGAAACAGCGCGGCCGCTTTAAGGGGGCGCTAGACTAATTTTCCTAACAGTGTAGCGCAAGCCGGCGGGGACTCATTTCGTGCTGCCCCCCTGCAAAGTGCTGCCCTAGGCCTGGGCCTTGTTGGCCTAGGCCAGGATACAGCTCTGGGGATAGGTACACCCAGTGGCTGCTGGTGCTACATTTTTGGCGGGGTGGCAAACAAAGCCCCTTATCCCATTAAAAATTATATACAAATGAGACACGAGACACTATATTTAATTAAAAGTTCCATGCATATGCATCATTAAAGGATTGGACCTAGTAGGCAAAAAGTTTATGTGTACAGTATTTTTTTTATTTAAGTAAAATGTGAAAACTCATTTTATTACTATACAGTGCCTTTAAAAAGCATTCATACCCCTTGAGATTTTCCACATTTTGTCATATTACAACCAAAAACGTAAATGTATTTTATTAGGATTTTATGTGATAGACCAACACAAAGTTGCACGTAATTGTGAAGTGGAAGGAAAATGATAAATGTTTTTTATTTTATTTTTTTACAAATAAATATGTGAAAAGTGTGGCATGCATTTGTATTCAGCCCCCTTTACTCTGATACCCCCAACTAAAATCTAGTGTAACCGATTGCCATCATAAGTCACTTAAATAGTAAATAAAGTCTACCTGTGTGTAATTTAATCTCAGTATAAATACAGCTGTTCTGTGAAGCCCTCAGAGGTTTGTTAGAGAACCTTAGTGAACAAACAGAATCATGAAGGCCAAGGAACACACCACACAGCTCAGGGATAAAGTTGTGGGGAAGTTTAAAACAGGGTTAGGTTATAAAAAAATATCCCAAGCTTTGATCAACTCAGGGAGAACTGTTCAATCCATCATCCGAAAATGGAAAGAGTAACTGAAAACCTACCAAGACTGCCCACCTAAACTGACAGGCCAGGCAAGGAGAACATTGATCAGAGAAGCAGCCAATAGACCCAAAGTAACTCTGGAGGTGCTGCAGAGATCCACAGCTCAGGTGGGAGAATCTGTCCACAGGACAAATTTTATTCGTCTGGCCTTTATGGAAGAGTGGCCAGAAGAAAACTATTGTTGAAAGAAAGTCATGTTTGCAGTTTGTGAGAAGCCATGTTGGGGGACACAGCAAACATGTGGAAGAAGGTGCTCTAGTCAGATGAGACCAAAATTGTACTTTTTGACCTAAAAACAAAACGCTGTTTGTGGCTGAAAATTAACACTGCACATCACCCTGGACACACCATCCCCAACGTGAAACATTGTGGTGGCAGCATCATGTTGTGTAGAAACTTTTCTTCAGCAGGGACAGGGAAGCTAATCAGAGTTAATGGAAAGATGGATGGAGCCAAATACAGTGCAATCTTAGAAGAAAACCTGTAAGGCCCCGTACACACGAGGAGATATATCTGATGAAAACGATCCGATGGACCGTTTTCATCGGACATGTCTCCTGGGAGATTTTGGTTTGATCTGTGTACACACGATCAAACCAAAATCCCTGCGGACAGACAGCGCGGTGACGTGGCGGTGACATTGACGCCGCCACGTCACCAAACCATTCGACGCATGCAGAATATTTTGGTCCGCTGGTTAGGCGTACTAACCAGTGGACATATCCAACAGACGGCTTTCCAGTAAACAAGTTTTAAAGCATGCTTTAAAACTTTTGTCTGCTGGAAACCTGTCTGCTAGACCGTACACACGATCGAATCTGTCCGCTGAAACTGGTCTGCGGACCAGTTTCAGCAGATATATTCGATCGTGTGTACGCGGCCTAAGAGTCTGCAAAAGACTTTAGGCTGGGGTGGATGTTCACCTTGCAGCAGGAGAACAACCCTAAACATACAGCCAGAATTGGAATTGTTTAGATCAAAGCATATTCATGTGTTATGCCACGTACACATGACCGTTTTTCATGACATGAAAAATGTAATTTGTTTAAATGGTCATTAAAAACGATCATGAATAGGCTCCAGAGCATTTTTCTTGACGTGAAAAATGGGCATTAAAAATTTAGAACATACTCTAATTTTTTGCGTTGTTTTTCATGTTGTCGTTTTTCATGTCATGAAAATCGATCGTGGGTAGGCTTTAACGATGTGAAAAAAATGTGCATGCTCAGAAGCAAGTTGAGATGGGAGCACTCGTTCTGGTAAAACTAGCGTTTGTAATGGAGATACACTGTAGCACATTCGTCGCCCTGTAATAGACTGAAAAGCACAAAGACTGAAAAGCACGAATCGTCTCTCACCAGACTTTTACTAACACGAAATCAGCAAAAGCAGCCCAAAGAGTGGCGCCATCCGAATGGAACTTCCCCTTTATAGTGCCGTTGTATGTCACTGTGTTTTGCTCAAGCATTTTTTTTTCACGATCGTGTGTATGCAAGGCAGGCTTAACAAGAATCACATCGAAAAAAAAAAGTTTTTTTCCTAGAACATTAAAAATGGTCGCGTGTACGCGGCTTTAGAATGGACCAGTCAAAGTCAAAACGTAAATCCAATAGAGAAGCTGCAGCAAGTTTTAAAAATTGCTGTTCACAAACACTCTCCAACCAATATAACAGAGCTTGAGCTATTTTGTAAAGAAGCATGGACAAAAATGTCACTCTCAAGATGTGCAAAGCTGGTAGAGGCATCCCCAAAAAGACTTGCAGCTGTAATTGCAGTGAAAGCTGGCTCTACAAAGTATTGACTCAGGGGGACTAAGTACGCCACACTTTTCAAATATTTATTTGTAATGAATGTTGAAAGCCATTTATCATTGTCCTTCCACTTCACAATTATGGACCACTTTGTTTTGGTCTATCACATAAAATCCCAATAAAATACATTTACATTTTTGGTTGTAACATGACAAAATGTAGAAAATTTCAAGGGGTAAGAATGCTTTTTCAAGGCACTGTATAGTAATAAATTGTGTTTTATAATATAATATATTAATATAATAATATATTCAATGAATCTATGCTGTTAAATCTCAGTTACTATTGAAAATGTATAAAAAGTCCCAGCAGCGCACCTTTTTATGTAATAGAAGCACTGGTGACTGTGCATTGATTAGCTTTTTACCAGCTTCTGCCAGAGACAAGTAAGAAGCTAAAGGTGAAAATCTTAAATAACACCCGAATTTAGCTTCTCCACAAAGTTTAAAGGCTTTGGCAATCATCTGCTAAAACCGCAAAAATAATTCTACAACTTCTTCACTGAATGAAAACTAATAATAATCAATAAATAGAGTAATCTTTATATTATAATTTTCACCTATGTCTGAAACAATAAGGAAAGCAATTTATAATGCATGCTATGCTGTACCAAGAGCCTAAGATGAGTCAGTGGGAACAAATTCACCTTTGGTTTTCTTTAGAAGATGCCAGAATGTGTCTGGGAAATGAGTAAAGATCTGTTAAAGAATATGACACCAAAAGGTAATAATTCATGTGGTAAATGCAGCATATGTAAACAGATGATAAAAGGTCAGAATGTACAAGTTGGTACTTGTGATTAGCAACAAAAATATCCAGCTACTTGCAGGTGTATATATATATATATATATATATATATATATATATATATAGGCAAGGGCATTCAATTATTAATGCTGAACTCCTGGCAAAATAAAAATTGACCCTTGCTATGCGGTTCCTCCCATGCTGCAAGACTTCTAGAGGGAAACTGAAAATCCAGTTATACCTACCTTATCCCTCTCTCCCATGGCAACTGACACACATCTCCTCTCTGATATTTTGTGTCTTGAGTAGGTCCTTGGTGTCCCTACTTTCAATGCAAGACTGCTGGTCCTGAAATGTATTTGATGACATGAAGTGCTAACAAAAAAAAAAGCTTTATTAGGGGACTGGTCATACAGCTGGCAGGAGGCCTGTGGGAACAAGGAATACGGTAAGTATAACCGTATTTTCTGTCCTCTCTGACAAAAAAGAGCATTTAACATTTGTAGTGTAGGGGAGCCCCAATGCATAGTTCAACTTTAAAGTGGAAGTCAAAACTTCCCATACATCAATACAGTACTGTTAATGCATTACATCAGGGGTCTCCAAAATATATCCCTCCAGTTGGTCAGGAACCACAATTCCCATCATGCCTAGTCATGTCTAGTCATGTGCACACTGAAATATTTTGTTTCGGAATTTCGTTTTCGTGCAAAAAATACATTTATTTAGTTACTTCCGAAATTTGTTTTTATTTATTTTGTTTCGTTATAAAATGCATTTGTCCGAAAATCCAAATTAATTAAGGTCGTATCTGTCAGTTGAAGGCTTATGGTGTCTATTGAATATTCTAAGAAGATTTCACGGAGCAGGTCAACTGTACGACGCCGCAATCACACATTTCCGGTCCAATGTTCCCCTACAAGCTATAGAAGAATTCTAATGTTGTATGACTAGTAATAATTATATTTATGAATTATTTTTACTAGTCAACTAACATTCAATTTCTTCTATGGCCTATGGGCAGAGCATTTGACCAGAAATGTACAATTGCAGCGTCATACAGTTTAGCTGCTTGGCGAATCTTCTTAGAACCTTCGAAAGACACCATAAGCCTTCAATGAGTCAACGTTTGTATGTTTTTCCCTGCTTTGTCGAATCTTCATCATTCTTGTCGAATGGTCAACCCCAACACTGTCTCTATAATGTCGAATCTTTTCTCTCTATGTCGAATCTTCTCTCTCTATGTAGAACAATCTTGGACTAATAGAGTTAAGGTAAGGCATATTTGACCACAGATTCGATAGACACAGATTGCTATTGTCAGCATCATGTCGAATGTTCTATCTGTATCTAACTGTTGTAGCAACGAAAACGAAAATAAAGCATTTGTTTATGACGAATCTTTCAGGTTTTAGATTCTGCGTGTTCGTTTTCGTTTGTTAAAACCATAATAAAAATACCCAAAATTCAGACAAAAACAAATACACATGTCTAATCATGTCTGTGAATGTCTGAGTTTTACAATGTCTCACGGGATGTGTAGTTCCGGAACAGATGGAAGGCCGTAGTTTGGAGATCCCTGCATTACATTATGCTCAAGGGGTGAGGCCATGACACTGTGATCTCAGAGTCTTTTCTCACTCCTCCGGGAAAGTCTTTACACAGTAAATATATATATAAGGGGGAGTTGTACTAGGAAGGGCTCCAAATCTTGTCCTATAGACAATCCACTAAGAAAAGAGGACTGGGAGAGGCATGGGATAATCAAAGGTTCTTTAATCCAAAAGTAACTTCATGTAACCCATTGTACTGAAACTATAGGAACACCCTTCCTCAAGTTAAAAATGTGTCTGAAGAGTTGACAAAAATACATATAAATAGAGAGGAGCAGGAAACACATCATTGCTACAAATTTAAACTAACCTATCACACCCATATGCAAACCAGTGCAATATTGACCCATTATATACAGATAGGTATACATATGCTGTACAATTTAACAACATATTTGCAAAGTAATGCATTCTCCAGCATATTTTTTGGATCTATCCGATTCTGTGGTCCTCTTTTTCTTCAGCATTTATATAACCCAGTGTATATATTTAGAATGAGCTGCGTACCCTTTATACAATGTGTTGTCTGCACAGTGGAGATAAATAGAGGAAATTAAAACGTATTACTGCCCCGTGCCTCACACATTATTAATTCATACTGCTGGATGCCAGAGTCAGTGCTTCTTCTGTATTCAGGCACTGCAGGCAAGCAAGAATAAAAGTAATACATCACTTTTACTTGAGGAGAATCTCAAACAATTCCCTTTTCTTCTCCCTTCAAGATAAATAACTTGTTTAGGAAATACATTTTCAGTGAATTATAAACTATTGTTACTTTGGAGATGTAATAAAATGCATAATATAACATAAATAATAAAAAGCAGATTATATTCAAAATAAATACATCCAAGAATGACTCAAGACAAGACACACAGTGCAATCATGAATATGTAAACTAAAATGCAATATACCTATTTCCTGTATGTCTTTAGATGGACTCTGCAATGAAAGGTAATTGTTCTGCAAAATGTTAGACCTGTAGCTGGAATTATAGCCTGTCTCAGACAATGCTTTTCAAGGCCCTAAATGGCCATCACACATAGTGCATCTCCATCCAGCCGTGAAGCTTGCCCTGCCCACATTATATATTTTGAATAAAATGTTATTCCAACTGTTGGGAACTGCAACCTACAATGAAGTTAAATCTCTAGCTCACAATAACAAAAAAACACTTTGGGCCAGATTCACAGAGCCATTACGCCGGCGTTACAGGAGATGCGCGGCGTAAGTCTAAATCTGCGCATGCGTATCGATGCGCCGCATCCCCAAAACGATGTACGCATGAAATCTACTTTTTTTGGACTGGCGTAATTTCAATAGACCGGACAGACACATCATTGATTTGCTATTCAAATATGCAAATGAGGGAGTTACGGGGATCCCCAAAAGTAATTTTGTGCAGCGCAGGCTACAACAGCTGCACGTCCTGTCTAAAATTAGTCCATAGAAAAGGTGGAATAAAATTAGACAATCCGTCTACATGTCAGCTAAAGCAACACTGTTAGTAAAGGAGCTGAGCAGTCACACTTGCTGCACAACAAACTGTATGCCAACATGCCAGAGGCATCCATGCTCATAGCTATACTACTGACTTTAAATGAGCAAAGAAGGAGGAGGGCACGGAGGAGGGCACGGGAGAGGATTTTTTTTTCCAAAAGCTTTTTATTTGCTTTTATAAACATTAAAACAAAAAATATACATACATATATACATCAATACATAACATACATACAAATTACAAACAAGGTCTTACTCTATTTCAATAGCCCTTTAAAACCTTGATGGATATAATAATCTAATCTAATAGAATATTCTTCTCTGATACAAGCCCCTCACTCTTCACTTGATATATCACACACGCATAGACATCTTTGGCATGAGTGATTCTGAGGTGTCTCGCATCTTCAGATTCACCCCATCATGCCATCCTGGAATTAACCACAACCCTGCAAGAGGACATCACCAGCCCAACACATGACACCACCCATGACAGCTACATATACAATCCTAGCCCCATCCCCACAGATTTCGAACAGAACATGTATGGGGACAGCTGGCTGGTTGGTGAGTGACATGGGTGGCAGGCATTACTGTCCCCCCCATGATGCTGAAATCACAAGGGGCACATGCACTACTAACATCCTCCTGTCTTATCCCTTCAGGGTGACTCTGCATATGCCCTGGGACCCCATCTCATGACTCCTATCTGGAACCCCCAATGGTACCCTGTTGTATTCCCCAAACTGTGTATGCCAGATCATCGGTGCATGTTGCATGCTGCACAACGTCACATTGAGAAAGGGCCTGGAGATTGACATAAGTGATGACCTGACCCCTGAACCAGACAATCCCCCCCTAACCGAGGCTACCCCGTCTTCTGAGGGAAGAGCAGCCAGGAGCCAGCTCACATTAGGCATGTTTGCACGTTAAACACACACATTAATCATGGCACAATGGGAATGCATGCATGCACACCACTGTGGTCCCTAGCACAGACATATCACATCCTCATCAAATTGGATTAGCACAAGCCCACCATGCAGGACTTGTGAGCAGCAATGCCACGGCTCCAATTAGGTCACTGTACATTCATACACCATTCACACGGACCTGGGGATCAGTTCTCCACCACAAATGAGGTTGACACCCCTTTTCCGGCAGGAATGTCACCCCCACATTCCAAAATCATTCACAAACAGAACCCAAAAAAAAAAAAATATTTAAAAAAAATAACCAGCAAAAAATAAAAAGGCCCAGCAAAAAAAAAAAAAAAACCACAACAAAGAAAACACAGAAAACACAAAAATCACTCTGCAAAACAGTCCCCAAATATCTCAAAGACACGTCACAAACAAACAAACGCAAACACACAACAGAACAAAAGCACCTTGCTGTATAGGAAGGGATACAAAGGGATGTACTTTTGCAAAGGAAGGGCGTTTGTCTCTGTCTATTTAAGCTCTCTGCGTAGCTCACTAAGTTGCCCGGGTCCACTTTCAATTTCACTGATTGCGCCGTTCCCGAGTTGTGAGCATGCGCACAGAGGTGCTGACCATGGTCTGCTTCATGTGCGCATGCGCGATCCGGCTGGCCCTTCATTTGCATGGGGTCACGGCTCATTTCAATGTAACACGCCCACGTCCTTCCCAATTTGAATTACTCTGCTTTACGCCTTGGGAATTACGTTGCACCGGCGCAAATTTCTGCGCAAATACTACGAGGATACGGTGATTGCGCCTCTATTTTGCACCTGTCTAACGTAAAGGAGGTGCGCTACGCCGGTCAAAATATGCGCCAATGTACGTGAATCTGGCCCCTTGACTTTATATAAGTGCTTACACCTTGACTTTATATAAGTGCTTACACCTTGACTTTATATATGTGCTTACACCTTGATTTTTATATATGTGACTTTATATATGTGCTTACACCTTGACTTTACATAAGTGCTTACACCTTGACTTTATACAAGGTTACTGAAAATGGAGTCCTTTTTGCCGCTCTTCTTTACTCATATTTTAACTTTTTTATAATACAATAACTTTTTTATTGCCTTCTTTAGATCCAGACATAAATATGTGACAGTCACATCTTAGAGCATTCAGGATTGTATATAAGCTTCAAAATTTCCTTCATCTAATCATTTTACCTTAGCAAGCTGTTAAAGATAGTCTATAAACCCCAGTTCACAATAGAACACTGTATGGGAAACCTGTGATCCGCGCACATTTCCTGCACTTTCTTCAAATCACACTGCCCTTGCGGTCTGCAGTAGGTGCCACTGCAATATCAATGACACCCCAAACACAGTGCGTTTACCTGCACCAGATGGCATGGTACAACCATGCCATCTGGTTGCAGTTCTTTTCTAAATCTGGTGCATGCACTACTTTGCTGCGATGAAATAGATGTGCTAAATTGGCACCACACTGAATCACATGTGAGTTACACAGGGTTGCAGTGTGATTGTTTAATCCTGGGCTAAGTAAAGCGAAACTAGTGTTGAACTAGTTGCAGAATTTGGGTGTGCTGCACATGCTCAAAAAAATGTCATATAACAGCCGCTTGCAGTAATCATATATTCAGCCCTCAAAATTTGTGGTCGCGTCCTCGCATTTGGAGAGGTAATTTATGTGCAGTGCGAGTATCCCATGTACGCCGCTCAGACACACACAGTGCGGCCAGTAAAAAATATGTATTCAGCTACAATACAGCTGCCGTGCCGTCCCACACAGGCTAGCAGCAGAATAGAGTGGACACCAGCGCCCCCCGGACCGCCCCTCTCCACCTCCCATAGGCCAGTAGTGTTGCCTAGAATTAGAACTGCCACCCGGGGACCACCCCTCTCCACCTCCCATAGGCCAGTAGTATTGTCTAGAACTGCCGACTGGGACCGCCCCTCTCCACCTCCCATAGGCCAGTAATATTGCCAAGAACTGCCGCCCGGGATCGCCCTCTCCACCTCTCACAGTACAGTAGAATTGCCCAGCACTGTACTATACTAGACGCACGGGACCGCCTCGGACCACCCCTCTCCACCTCTTACACTGACTTACAGTACAGTAGAGTCGCCCAGCACTGTACTATACCAGACGCCCGAGACCACCCCTCTCCACCTCGGACCGCCCCTCTCCACCTCCCACACATCCAAGGAGTGTCTGCAGTACAATGCTGGTATGTAATATTAAGACAGATGTGTGATATGTGATGTTCTGGAGGCACTGGGAGTTTGCTGGGAGTAAGGGGGATTGAAGGAACATATGTGCTGGATTGAGGGGGGGGGTTAATTGCAGATTTGGACTCTAAATCATCCCCCCAAATCCATTATACCTATGCCCTCTGCCGCCTCCCCCCAATCTATCATGCTTATGCCTCCAATTCCGTCCCCCCATTCTATCATACCTATGCCCCCAATTCTGCCCCCGTCCCCCAACCTATCATACCTATGCCTCCAATTCCGCCCCCCCCCATCTATTCTACCATAAGATAGATGGGGGAGGAATTGGAGGCATAGGTATTATAGAATGGGGGAAAAGGGGAAGAATTGGGGCATAGGTATGATAGAATGGGTGCAGGGGGATGGTATTGGAGGCATAGGTAGGATAGAATGGGGGCAGGGGGATGGAATTGGAGGCATAGGTAGGATAGAATGGGGGCAGGGGGACGGAATTGGAGGCATAGGTAGAATAGAATGGGGGCAGGGGGACAGAATTGGAGGCATAGGTAGGATAGAATGGGGGAGGGGGAGGGAATTGGAGGCATAGGTAGGATAGAATGGGGGGAGGGGGACAGAATTTGGGGCATAGGTATAATGGGGGAGGCGTTGCAGGTAGAGGTGTACTGGGGAAGGCGTTGCAGGTAGAGGTGTACTGCGGGAGGCGTTGCAGGTAGATTTGTACTGGGGGAGGCGTTGCAGGTAGAGGTGTACTGGGGGAGGCGTTGCAGGTAGAGGTGTACTGGGGGAGGCGTTGCAGGTAGAGGTATACTGTGGGAGGCGTTGCAGGTAGAGGTGTACTGCGGCAGGCGTTGCAGGTAGAGGTGTACTGCGGGAGGCGTTGCAGGTAGAGGTGTACCGGGGGAGGCGTTGCAGGTAGAGGTGTACCGGGGGAGGCGTTGCAGGTAGAGGTGTACGGGGGGAGGCGTTGCAGGTAGAGGTGTACGGGGGGTGGCGTTGCAGGTAGAGGTGTACCGGGGGAGGCGTTGCAGGTAGAGGTGTACGGGGGGTGGCGTTGCAGGTAGAGGTGCACCAGGGGAGGCGTTGCAGGTAGAGGTGTACTGGGGGAAGCGTTGGAGGTAGAAGTGTACCTTTGCTGCAATAGTACTATGTCCTGGGTGTCCAGTGTGCCCCTGTGCCATTAAGGAGAGGTGGACTCCCTCTAGGCACACTTGCCCTCTGCCTATCCATTATAATGCATTTGTTTCAATTGTAGAGTCTCTCAAAAGTTAGAGTTAGGACTACAGAAAATACTGGGGTACCTTGACGGGACTCTGTAGCTTACCTTGCGCATGTATAATATTGTTAAAGTTGTTGTTGTTATGTATTTTTGTAACTTAATACTGAATAAAACATTTAACAGTGTTATTTCATGAGATCATTAACAAGGGCGTGTTTAAGGGTCGGGTTTGGGTGGGGCAACATGTGGCGAGTAACTCTTAAGGCCTGGCTAGTAGCTCAGGACTTAAAATTTTGAGGCCTGATATATTCATATAGAAAGTAAGTGGCCCCAAGAGATCAGTAGCACTGAGATGTAACAAAAAAAATAAAAAAATGTAAAGAAGTATTATTTGTAATGAAAATTATTTATGATAAACATGGTTTTGGCAAACTAAATATTATTTCTTTAGATCTGCTTTAACTCAATAAAAACCCCTAAAAGGCACTATCATAGTGATCTTTAGGTTTTAGTTGTGCATGGGTTTGACCCAAATCCAGCCTGTTTACAGTTTGGCGTAGAGTCACCCTTAAAATTCACAAAAGACCCCTTAACAGGTATGCAACCAGGGGACCAGGCAAAGTGGGTGCAGCGAGTGTGTTCCTTCATCAGATAAACCATACCAGTCCACATGCTTTAAAACAAGCAAAAATGGGTTACTTAAAGAGGGGGTTCACCCTTAAAACCACTTTCTCCCATCCCATCCAGCAAACTGGCGTCAGCGCCAGTATGCTGTCTTTTTTTTTTTTTTATCGCTGTACTTACCTTTTAATAGATAATTTCATTTTCGTCCTACCGCGGGGTATGGCGCCGCTATATAGCGTCACGCCTTCCGAAAACAGCCGACTAGCACTCGGCTGTTCTCGGCGCTAAACGCGCCTGAGCACAGACCTAGGAGCTGACTGCGTATATAACCGCGTCACGCCCTCCGAAAAAAGCCGAAATAGGACTCGGCTGTATACGGCGCCTGCGCAGTCAGCTCCTGGGTCTGTGCGCAGGCGCCGAGAACAGCCGAGTGCTAGTCGGCTGTTTTCGGAAGGCGTGACGCGATATAGCGGCGCCATACCCCGCGGTAGGACGAAAATTAAATTATCTATTAAGAGGTAAGTACAGCGATAAAAAAAAAATAAGACAGCATACTGGCGCTGACGCCAGTATGTTGGATGGGATGGGAGAAAGTGGTTTTAAGGGTGAACCCCCTCTTTAAAGCAAAACAAAACCTTCCTATCCTTTTAAGCCAAGGCAGCTGACATCTTAGCCTCTGTTTGATGTGCAAGTGTCAAGATGCTGCAATTGACAAACAGCCATCTGATGGTTAAACAGTTTGGTTGAACCTAAGCAAATGTGAGCAGTTAGTATTCCCAGAATGCCAGAATTATAACTGTTTTTTTAACTGCTTAAGGACCGCCTACTGCACATTTATGTCGGCAGAATGGCACGGCTGGGCACATCAACGTATATATATACGTTGGTTCTAGTACCCAGCCGTGGGTCAAGGGTGCGTGCCCGCGGCACGCTCCCGTGACCCGGTCCGAAGCTCCGGGACCGGGACCGTGGGACTCGTGGACCCGATCGCCGCTGCAGTGCGGCGATTGGTCCCCGGAGCTGAATAACGGGGAGAGCCGTGTGTAAACACGGCTTCCACGTGCTTCACTGTGGCCGCAACATCGATCACATCATCCCTGTTATAGGGGGACGTGATCCATGACGTCACACCTACAGCCACACCCCCGTACAGTTGTAAACACACACAGGGAACACTCAAATCCTACAGCGCCCCCTTGTGGTTAACTCCCAAACTGCAACTGTCATTTTCACAGCAATTTAAATGCATTTTTGCTGTGAAAATTACAATTGTTCCAAAAATGTGTCAAAATTGTCCGAAGTGTCCGCCATAATGTCGCAGTCATGAAAAAAATCGCTGATCGCCGCTATTAGTAGTAAAAAAAAAAAATTAATAAAAATGCAATACAACTATCCCTTATTTTGTAAACGCTATAAATTTTGCGAAAACCAACCGATAAACGCTTATTGCGATTTTTTTTACCAAAAATAGGTAGAAGAATATGTATCAGCCTAAACTGAGGAAAAAAAATGATTTTTTATATATTTTTGGGGGATATTTATTATAGCAAAAAGTAAAAAATATTGCATTTTTTTCAAAATTGTCGCTCTATTTTTGTTTATAGCGCAAAAAATAAAAACCGCAGAGGTGATCAAATACCACCAAAAGAAAGCTCTATTTGTGGGGAAAAAAGGACGCCAATTTTGTTTGGGAGCCACGTCGCACAACCGCGCAATTGTCAGTTAAAACAACGCAGTGCCGAATTGCAAAAAGAGGCTAGGTCCTTTACCTGCATTTGGTCCGGGTCTTAAGTGGTTAAACTGTTAAATCGATGAGTTTAGTTCTGCTTTGAAGTGGTTGTAAACCGCAGACATGAAATTTAAACAAAGCATATCCTGGTATAGTGAATACTTGTCTCAATTAAGAGCACTATGTGTCTATTTTGTCTACTTTTTTATTCCTTTGCTATCAGCATGAATCACTTCTGATGAGTTTTCCTGACATCAAGAAAAAAAATGGTGACAGGGGAGAGATCTTCAACAGATTGACATCCTCAGCTCTGTTCCAGTGTGCTGTGTGAAGGAGGGTGTGTCTCTTCCCTCCAATCAACTCTCAGAGCTCTCCTCACTGAGATCTGCAGGGTGTACTTTCCTCTCTATGCCCCCATTTTCTGACAGCTCAGACAAGTTTTATCAGTTCAGCACTTTGAATGGATATAGAGAAGACTGTATATATGTAGGAGGATTTGTTTAATCTCTGTGTGTCACATGAGGATAGTCACTGGATATATGTAAGAGTTTACAACCACTTTAACCTCAAAAGTACAATAGCCAAATGCAAATAAATGAAGCAATAATTAAACACACCGCACACAAATGGATTGTATGTTAGCTCATATAGCACATGTTGTATATATTACAAACAATAATGAAAGCACAAAGGTAGACATTTTACTGAAATGAGCATGCTTCCTTGGGATATACTGTACTGTAAGGCCGCATACACACGACCAGTTTCCTTGGCAGAATTCAGCAAGAAACTTGATGGGAGACGTATTCTGCAGAGGAAACCGGTCGCGTGTACACTTTTCGGCGAGAAACCCATCGAGGAACTCGTCCAGCCAAAAAGCGAGCATGTTCTCTATTTCCTCGATGGGCAATGGGAAAATTTGGCTCGACGAGCTTTTTGACTGCCGAACAAGGAACTTGACAGGGAAAACAATGTGCTTAACACTGCAAAGTAATTAAAACATCCCCACTGGAAAGGTAACATCACCCCCAACATGAATGAATGGTTCCATATCATTGATTAGATTTCACAGCATGAAAAATTAGGACTAAAGCGTACTAAAGCTTCAAATAATAAAAAAAAAAATAACAAACATGTCATACTTACCTCCACTGTGCAGCTTGTTTTGCACAGAGTGGCCCCAAACCTCATCTTCTGGGGTCCCTCAGCGGTTTTCTCAGCTCCTTCCCGCTTCTGATAACCCCCTCTGGGAAGTGCTCTCCCAAGGGGGTTACCTTGCGGGCGCGCTCCCAAGTCCTGTATTACAGGACTCGGCCCTGCCCCCCGGCCCTCGCGCCATTGGAGTTGATTGACAGCAGTACAAGCCAATGACTGCGCTGCTATCAATCTATTTAACGAAGAGCAGAGAAGAGCCGAGAAGACCGAGAAAAGGAAGAGCAGGACTTTCCAGGGCTCAGGAAAGTAAAATGGGGGGGGGGGGGGGGTCTAGGGGGCCAGTGATTGTAAGATGTTTTTTCACCTTAAGGTGAAAAAACATGAACCTTTACAATCCTTTCAATGGACCCCTTTAATGGATCAAGACAAGATCATACATATAGAAACAATTGTTATGTGTGGATTGAGTTAGTGTACAACAGTTTAAAGAGGAACTTTGAAATATTCTAATGTTCTCCTTTTTAAACGATTATAGGATGTTTGACATCATGCATATACTTTTTAGGAAACAAAATAAATTGGTTACAGTGGGCTATGTGAGAATTATATAATCTTACATTTGTAATAATTTATATCTGCGTTTTTTAAATAATTCTATATATTAATAAAGGCATTTTGGAAGCTAATAAAAAAAACTCATGTATCCAGCTGTAATCAGTAATATCACTCCCTGTTTCGGGCTGACAGTGCTAAGCCATTGTCTATGAATTAGCAGCAGCGTTGTCATCCTGCCATGTGAATTAGTTCAGTTGTCTGTTGGGCTGCCTAACTTTCAACAAAGAGTGCTCTCGCTGCCATGATCTCTAGGTAAAAAACTTTACAACAGATTCACAACAAATGATTTACTTAAGAAAACTGATAATTTGCAAGTTTGATTTTAGCAAGGTTTAACCACAATTTCACTAACATTTAATGTTCAAAAACAATTGTAGGGACCTGCTGCCCTCTACTGTCTGAATTTGAAAATACCTGTAAAAAAATAAATAAATGTATGCACTTCCTGCCCCTGGTCGCTGACTTGGAAGCCCCAGAAGACAAAAGTGTCGAGAGAGAAAGTCTCAGCCACATTTCCCGTCCATGTTACAAAATCCTGGAGCGGAAGAGAGTATTATACACTACTAGGGAGGGACTAAAGGGCAGAGTGGATAAGCTGACTCTGAGCTACAGTACAGTGCCACACCACAGTTATGGCCCATACACACGATCCGAATATTGGACGAAAATGATTGTTCGAGGAAGAATCG
The DNA here is from genome assembly GCA_029574335.1 of Rana kukunoris. Lineage (NCBI taxonomy): Eukaryota > Metazoa > Chordata > Amphibia > Anura > Ranidae > Rana > Rana kukunoris. Next base: position 181,136,174 of record CM056051.1, read on the forward strand.
TACGATTATCGGATCGCGTGTAGGCTACTTTCAAGAGTCGATCACAACAGTTCATCCGATTATATTCGATCGGACAAGCACGACAATTTTCCTCGTACGATGCTAGATCATACAATTTTCATTTGGTCAGTACAGTTGTCGTCTTAAAATACAATACAAATACATTGCAACACATGACATCACCGATTTTATTTTCTGTCGTATGATATTCGGATTGTGTGTACGGGGCATTAAAGTCCCATTTCATAATACTCTCATGACCTCTAAACTTGTCTACAGGTCTGTGACACAAAGACAGAGACTTCATCATCCTCAGGGGCCCCTGCAACTGTGAACTTTGAGTTCACCCCTCACATTTTTGTAAGTATTTTATTATATTTTTTCATGTGGCAACACTAAAGAAATGACACTTTGCTGCAATGTAAAGTAGTGAGTGTACAGCTTGTATAACAGTGTAAATGTGCTGTCCCCTCAAAATGACTCAACACACAGCCATTAATGTCTAAACCGCTGGCAACAAAAGTGAGTACACCCCTAAGTGAAAATGTCCATATTGGGCCCAAAGTATCAATATTATGTGTGGCCACCATTATTTTCCAGCACTGCTTTAACCCTCTTGGACATGGAGTTCACCAGAGATTCACAGGTTGCCACTGGAGTCCTCTTCCACGCCTCCATGACAACATCACAGAGCCGGTTGATGTTAGAGATCTTGCGTTCCTCTACCTTCCATTTGAGGATGCCCCACTGATGCTCAATAGGGTTTAGGTCTGGGGACATGCTTGGTCAGTCCATCACCTTTACCCCCAGCTTCCTTAGCAAGACAGTGGTCATCTTGGAGGTGTTTTGGGGATTGCTATCATGTTGGAATACTGCCCTGGGACCCAGACTCCGAAGGGAGGGGATCATGCACTACTTCAGTATGTCACAGTATATTGTTGTGTACAGTACAGTATTGTGTATATTGATTGGTTTGCATGGGTTGACATCTAGGGGCAATCAACTGTGTGCCTAACAATGTGTACTGTGTGTTATACGGTATGTATTTCTTTTATTTTACTATCTGGTTACTATCTGTTACTATCTGTTTGTTTTTCCCCCCTGCTTTTCAGGGAGAAAACATGGCCAAGTAATTTCTCTGTGTACAGAGCTCTGTGTTATTAGTAAACACAGGGCTCTGTACTGTGATTAACTAAGCTAATCAGCATGTTACAGCCAAAAAACATTGGATGTGACCTGCTAACTGACTTGTGTTGTATTGAATGACTGCACGGTCAGGGCAGAAATACCCGGAAATACAGGATCACGTATGTGCCGTCCTGCCACCGTAAAAAGACCACAGACAATCCGTAAGTGGTTAATGCATTCTCTGCATTAAGATAAAAAACCTTCTGTCTGGAGTTACCCCCTCCCAGCCCCCCTCATACTTATCTGAACCAGATCTTGATCCACCAATGTGCATAACAGTAGAGGTTCTCTCTGCTCTCTCTATTCTCTTCGGATCATACACAGCAGCTGTCTTTGTCAATAGATGCAAGCCTTGGGAGCAAGCCTGCACGAGTGCCCCCATAGCAAGACGTGAGCAAGAGCTATGGGGGCCCTCAGTGGCGGAGGGGGACTAGGAACACTGGCAGGGGGGGGGGGGGGTAGGAGAACCATGGCTACTCTGTGCAAACCATGGCACAGAGCTGGTAAGTATGACATGTTTATTATTTTAAAGTAAGAAATGTTTAGAATCACTTTAATTCCGAACATTTCATAATTAATATACACTGAATATAGGTGGGATCTTCATACAATCTTTCCAAAATCACCCAGACAATAATGTTTTTTATCCATTCCAATAAAGGTTGCTCTTGTTTCCTGTAATGATCTTGTAATAATAAATACACTTGTAAGTAAAGAACAAACTGTTTTTTTTCAGCAGGATGACATTTTTTATTAGAGATGTTAACAATGAGAATAATAGAATGGAGATTTGGGTAGTGGAGACACTGTGACATCTGTTTAAAGAGACCCCGTCACCAACTGATAAGATTGAAAACGAAAAAAAAATTTAAGTGCTTACTTGCAGCATAAATCCATTCCATAACCAATTTTTCCTGACTTGAAATGTGCCTCTGAACTTGCTAGTAAATTGACACTTTAGAAAGTGTCGATTTCCTGGCACTACCCCTCCCTACTTAACACACCATAACACTATAGTCCTGTCCTGGAGTGTCTAATTACAGTAAAACCTTGGATTGCAAGCATAATTCGTTCCAGAAACATGCTTGTAATCCAAAGCAATTGTATATCAAAGCACATTTCCCCATAAGAAATAATGGAAAATTGAATGGTTTTGATCCACAACCATTTATTCATAAATCCTTCAGTTTATAGTCCATATACAAAGATTATAGCAATGTGATAAGTTGTGTAACCATGAAATGTCCATCCACAAATTGAAGCCTTCACAAGGGGATTAGAAGCAAAATCTAGCAGGAGCTACAGTGGATAAAAGAAGAGAGGTGCCTCCAAGTGTAGAAATATGTTGCTAAATGTGGTACCTCCATTAAATGTAACCATATTGTAACCATATTGCTACAATTATGCCACGTACACACGATCGTTGTCAGAAATGTTGTCAGAAATTCCAAACGTCAAGAACGCGGTGACGTACAACACTACGACGAGCCGAGAAAAGTTAAGTTTAATGATTCCAAGCATGCGTAGGATTTTTGTGCATCTGAATTGCATACAGACGATCGTAATTTCCGAAAATAACTTTTGCTGTCGGAAAAATTGAGAACCAGCTCTCAAATTTTTCTTGTCGCAAATTCCGATCGTCTGTATGCAATTCCGACGCACAACAATCCTACGCATGCTTGGAATCATTAAACCTAATTGTTCTCGGGTCGTCGTAGTGTTGTACGTCACCTCGTTCCTGATGTTCGGAATTCTGACAACATTTGTGTGACTGTGTGTATGCAAGACAAGTTTGAGCCAAAATTTCCGTCCGAAAAAAATCCACGGTTTTGTTGTCGGAATTTCCGATCGTGTGTACGTGGCATAATTGCAAGATGACCCGTGTAGGCTTCATTGGACATTTGTTGTCGTAATTTCCGACAAGAACTTGTGCTGTTGGAAAAATTGAGAACCAGCTCTCAAATTTTTCTTGTCGGAAATTTCGACAGCAAATGTCCGATAACCAGTCGGGATTTCCGACAAAAAGCTCACATTTGTTGTCATAATTCTCTTCTGTCTTCTCTTTTATACTAAGTTGTGACATGCAATGAGTGACAAGAAATCATGAAAGTATACACATATATAAATGTATAAGGCACAATGTGAACAAAGTGACAGTTAATAACAGTGACCGTATCATATATGGTGATATGTGGTGGACATAAAGAAACACATAATCAAACTCAGTCCTACGGACAAAGCTAAATATAAAAAGAAAGTCCAACTTAAACATGCAACTGAGTGCAGCAAGTGAGATCTGAAGCAAGGTCAGAAGGAGATGTTCCAGCAGCCAAATGGGTGAAGATGCAATGGAGGGTTCCAAATCGTGCAGCCCACACCTCTAGTGATCCTATCAGCTTACCTCATGGCTATCTGATATAGCCAGACAGGACATCAAACTCTTGGTGAATGGAAGCCTCAAAACCGATGGTACATAGGAGGGGAGAGTACAAAAAGAAACAACATAGAGTAGTCCTGTCACCACTGGGGGGATTTCTGCTTGAAATCAAAGATGTGCACTTACACAGAGTGGTGAAAGGGGGTGCCTATCTCCACGAGCAGCGAGCTCGTCAGGTGCCGCTCTGCTGCCACTGCTTATCTCAATGCTGCTCCACCAATGCTCGGATGATGGTATTGGAAAGAAGAAATAGGAGGGCACATCGCATAATACCGTACAAAAAGGTTTATTAAACAAAGCAAAAATGAAAACTCACATAAGACAAACTGAGGCGGTCATACATCCACGAGCAGCGAGCTCGTCTACCGTCCGTCAGGTGTTATGCCGAGGGTCCAGTGCTTCAATCCCGACACGTATTCGTCACACCACGTGACTTCATCAGGGGATCCCCTGATGAAGTCACGTGGTGTGACGAATACGCGTCGGGATTGAAGCACTGGACCCTCGGCATAACACCTGACGGACGGTAGACGAGCTCGCTGCTCGTGGATGTATGACCGCCTCAGTTTGTCTTATGTGAGTTTTCATTTTTGCTTTGTTTAATAAACCTTTTTGTACGGTATTATGCGATGTGCCCTTCTATTTCTTCTTTCCAATACCATCATCCGAGCATTGGTGGAGCAGCATTGAGATAAGCAGTGGCTGCAGAGCGGCACCTGACGAGCTCGCTGCTCGTGGAGATAGGCACCCCCTTTCACCACTCTGTGTAAGTGCACATCTTTGATTTCAAGCAGAAATCCCCCCAGTGGTGACAGGACTACTCTATGTTGTTTCTTTTTGTACTCTCCCCTCCTATGTACCATCGGTTTTGAGGCTTCCATTCACCAAGAGTTTGATGTCCTGTCTGGCTATATCAGATAGCCTTGAGGTAAGCTGATAGGATCACTAGAGGTGTGGGCTGCACGATTTGGAACCCTCCATTGCATCTTCACCCATTTGGCTGCTGGAACATCTCCTTCTGACCTTGCTTCAGATCTCACTTGCTGCACTCAGTTGCATGTTTAAGTTGGACTTTCTTTTTATATTTAGCTTTGTCCGTAGGACTGAGTTTGATTATGTGTTTCTTTATGTCCACCACATATCACCATATATGATACGGTCACTGTTATTAACTGTCACTTTGTTCACATTGTGCCTTATACATTTATATATGTGTATACTTTCATGATTTCTTGTCACTCATTGCATCCACTTAGTGCATTGCTTCACTCCCCCTTTCACCCATCCCCCATCACCTTTTAGGCATCGCTACCACAGCGCAAACAATATCACTTGTTGTATACTTTGTTTTTTGTCTATTTGGATAGACCTATCCTTTGTTTGCTGCAGTAGACTTCCCTTGCCCCTTTCCCATGGGCCAATCCCCTTTCACCCATTACAGCGCAGGAGTTTCACTTATCACTAAGTTGTGACATGACACTACAACCGAGAGTCTTGGCTGTCCAGGACTGAGAGAGCAGTGGGCACCATTGGCTCTTGCTGCTGTCAAAGTCAGTGAGCCAATGAGAGGGGAGAGAGAGGGCGGGGCTCTGTGTCTGAATTGATACACAGAGCAGCGGCCCAGCTTGGGTGCCACCATAGCAAGCTTGGCACTCGGCAGGATGGAGGGGCCAGGAGCGCAGGCAAGAGATCCAATTGGTTTTGCACAGAGCAGGTAAGTATAACATGTTTGTTATTTTTAAACAAAGAAAAAACAGACTTTAATATCACTTTAAGCTTTGAGTCTACTCGGGCTACTGGGTGTCAAGATGTTGGCACCCAGCAGTGGTATCAAAGCATTTGGATGTCCACACAAGGGTTGCTTTTACAGATAAATAACATGCATTAAATACATTAGGGCCTCATGCACACTGGGCAAAAAAAGACTGCTTATACAGGCATTTGACGGTTTTTATTTCACCCGTTAGTAGTAACTATTAGCCTACAGTATGTGCCCATGCTCATTTGGGGTTTACAGGCATATTTGTAAAGGAGTATTTGCAGGCTGAAAAATTCTTTACAAGTTTGTCTTTGAGAGGTGCATTTGGGCAGAATTCGTTTTTGACGTGTCTAAATGCGGCATTTAGGCTGGATTCACACCTATGCATTTTTAGTGCTCTTTGCATTTTGTAGATTTGTATTACAGAATGTGTTCCATAGGAAACCATGGGAAATGGACTGTAGTGCAAATCTGCAAAATGCATAGGTGTGAATCCATCCTTAGGTGCACCAAGTGCTTTTGAGTGTAAATGTTTCGAGTGTTTTGTGGAAAAATGCTTATTAACGCAAATGCACCTAAATGCCCCTAAACATGTGTACAATATACTCCATGTGACCTTTTTAGCTGTTTATTACTGCCAGCAGTTCTGGTAAATTTTTCTGCTGCCTAGTGTGCACAGACCCTAAATGCACATATAATCGTATTGGAAGATTTTTTTTTCAAAATTACCTGGTGATGAGGTCTCTTTGAATACTTTCACGTTTTAGGGTATCATTGTTAAAGTAGAAAACCCCTTGAGAGTTTTAGTTGTAGATAAACTTTCAGGCAAACCAATCTATTTACAATGTTTCCAAATCTCAGTTCCCCCAGGATTCCATATCTCCCCAACACAAGGTCATCTTGCAAACATGTTAGATAAGAAGGACTTTACCTTTCCAGCTACCACAATTTAAGTAGTGAGCTTTGTATTTTTCTTTGTAACCCCTTTCAATCTTTTTGGATTCCATTCACTAAAGTAATTTCTATCTTAGGACATTTGATAGCTACTCTTTTGTTCTGATGTCTAAGAAAAGTCCTCAGGGTGTCAGTCTACTATTTTCAGTAGATGGATCCATAAAAGGACCATTACAATTTGTACGTGGCTGTAGGTGCTGATTAGTGAAATGAAACTGAGAAATGCTTGTTCCTAATGACAGATTATGTTTAGGATCTTATGACTCTTCCTATTTCATAAAACGCATGTGTCAAGTTTTCATTTAGGTTCTCGATCTACTGCTGCATTTTATGCAATGCTTTTAAATAAATTGCTTTTACAGTGCAAATTAGTTTGCTTTTCATCTTTCCATGGATACAATAAAATGGCTGTATTATTCAATTCAATCTTCGGTATTGATACTCAAAAGCATTATGTTAATCTGCTTCTTGAGAAATAGCTTTTGCATAGTGCTGAAGTTTAAGACTACGGTGATGCCTCTTTCTTGTAATAAATGTGTGTTCTTCAAAAGAGTAAAATGAAATGTAAATATATAAACTGTATATAGTGTGTATGTATATATATATATATATATATATATATATATATATATATCTATCTATCTATATATATATATATATATATATATATATCTATATCTATATCTATCTATATATATATCTATATATATATATATATATATATATATACATACTGTATATACTGCTCAAAAAAAATTAAAGGAACAATTTGAAAACATATCAGATCTCAACAGGCAAAAATCTCATGCTGGATATCTATACTGATATGGACTGGGTAATTTGTTAGGAATGAAAGGATGGCACATCATTTGATGGAAATTAAAATTATCCACTTACAGAGGGCTGAATTCAAAGACACCCCGAAAATCAAATTGAAAAAATTATGCAGCAAGCTAGTCCATTTTGCTAAAATTTTATTGCAACAACTCAAAATGGTCCTCAGTAGATTGTATGGCCCCCAAGTGCTTGTATGCATGCCTGACAACATCAGGGCATGCTCCTAATGAGACGACGGATGGTGTCTTGGGGTATTTCCTCCCAGATCTGGACCACCGCTTTACTGAGCTCCTGAACAGACTGAGGTGCAACCTGGAGGCACCGTATGGACCAAAACATAATGTCCCAGAGGTGTTCTTTTGGGCTTAGATCAGGTGAGCGTGGAGGCCATTCAATGGTACCAATTTCTTCATCCTCCTGGAACTGGCTGCATGTTCTCGCCACATGAGGCCGGGTGTTGTCGTGCACCGAGAGGAACCCAGGACCCAGTGCACCAGCGTAGGCTCTGACAATGGGTCCAAGGATTTCATCCAGATACCTAATGGCAGTCAGGATGCCATTGTGTAGCCTGTAGAGGTCTGTGGGTCAAACCATGATGCTGCCACCACCATGTTTGACAATGGGGATGGTGTGTTCAGGGTGATGAGCTGTATTGCTTTTATGCCAAACAAAACGTTTTGAATTGTTGCCAAAAAGTTCGATTTTGGTTTCATCTGACCAGAGCACCTTCTTCCACATGTTTGATGTGTCTCCCAGGTGGCTTGTGGCAAACTTTAAACGACACTTTTTATGGATATCTTTAAGAAATGTCTTTCTTCTTGCCACTCTTCCATAAAGGCCAGATTTGTGCAGTATACGACTGATTGTTGTCCCATGGACAGAGTCTCCCACCTCAGCTGTAGATCTCTGCAGTTCATCCAGAGTGATCATGGGCCTCTTGGCTGCATCTCTGATCAGTCTTCTCCTTGTATGAGCTTAAAGTTTAGAGGGATGGCCAGGTCTTCGTAGATTTTCAGTTGTCTGATACTCCTTCTATTTCAATATTATCACTTGCACAGTGCTCCTTGGGATGTTTAAAGCACTGTGCTTTTTGTATCCAAATCCCGCTTTAAACTTCTCCACAACAGTATCTTGGACCTGCCTGGTGTGTTCCTTGTTCTTCATGATGCTCTCTGCGCTTTAAACAGACCTCTGAGACTATCACAGTGCAGGTGCATTTATACAGAGACTTGATTACACACAGGTGGATTCTATTTATCATCATTAGTCATTTAAGTCAACATTGGATCATTCAGAGATCCTCACTGAACTTCTGGAGAGAGTTTGCTGCACTGAAAGTAAAGGGGCTGAATAATTTTGCACACCCAATTTTTCAGTTTTTTATTTGTTAAAAAAGTTTGAAATATCCAATAAATTTCGTTCCACTTCATGATTGTGTCCCACTTGTTGTTGATTCTTCATAAAAAATTACAGTTTTATATCTTTATGTTTGAAGCCTAAAATGTGGCAAAAGGTCGCAACGTTCAAGGGGGCCGAATACTTTCGCAAGGCACTATATATATATATATATATATATATATATATATATATATATATATAAAACACATTTATAAAAAAAAATCTTTTATTTACAGTAAAGCATGACTAACTCATCAGTGTCATCAGCGTGACATCTCTAATGGTGGCCAGTGTAGAGGAGCTGGAAAATGCTATCCTGCTGTTTCTATATGGAAGAGGGAATTAATTTATGACAATAAAACATTAGACTATTCTTCTGCAGATGTCTCAGTTTATGAGACTATTCATCAAAGTTATGTTTGTGAATTTTCAGCTAAATTAATGATCTTAAAATACATTTTTCTTTAACCCTAGAAAGAGCTATTAATTGCCAGTCCAGTTTCAGAATTATGGTGGGTAATAACTTTATGACACTTTCTTTTTTTTAAAGGGAAATACCGATTTAAGAGTTAGAAATAATTTTCACGTATATAATGACTGTCCATAAAAGCTGCAATAAAGTTATGCAGCTGGGGAAATGTTTACTACACACCGCATAATCAGTGAGTTGTGGATGGGTCCTCTACGGGGAGATCAATATCCTTGTGAGAGGGTTTTTCTCTGATTGTTTACTTAACATATGCGTAGACATCGTTTTTTTTCCTTGAAAATTAGATTTTAATGATAAATTTAGACATTTCTGTTTTGTCAGTTGATTGCTGTTAAAAGACAGATTACCAGCTGGGAGCTGACATGTTTTTCTCCCATCTTTACACAATGACCATGGCCATTAGTAATATCCTGGGCAAGCTGGGTATACAGTACATCAACAAATAGACTTGTAAGCATTTACTGGAAATAACTGAATTTGGTGAATAATGTTTCTATCTTACCAACAAATTCTTGCTTGGCTTAAGTATAAATCAAGCAAACAAGCTAGTCAAAATAATTCTCTATAACTGATATGGGGGGCACTAAAATAGGATATACTGTTAGTTACATAAAAGTGGCCATTGCTTGTTTCTTTCTTGGCAATTTATGTGATTGTTGTAAAATTGTTTAAAGAGTTATAGTTGTGAAATTATAAAAACCAAGAACATGTCATTAAATAAAAATATGTTGGCCATCTGCCCTCTGGATCATAAAGTCAACAACTCAATATTACAGTACTAAATAAAAAATATTATCAGTTTGTACTAAACAGCAAATACTATAAATTCCACAGGTAAGGTGCTAAAATAAGAAGTGTCTCACTTTAAATAGAAAATATCCCTTATGTTGGGTTGCACTGGTAGGTTAAATTGATAACTGACCCTACTGAATTAACCACTTCAGCTCCAGAAGGTTGACCGCCCTGACACTGTACCCAAATAAAATGTATGTCCTTTTTTACCCACAAATAGAGCTTTATTTTGGTGGTATTTTCCGTTTTATTTGTTGTACTATAAACAACAACAAAAAAAAGACAATTTTGAAAAAACATATATTTTTTACTTTCTGCTATAAAACATATTCAATAAAAAAATAAAAAATAAAATGAGCGCAAGGTCTCTAACATCCACCAGCTCCATGATGTCGTCATGAAGGAGTGGAAGAGGACTCCAGTGACAACCTGTAAAGCTCTGATGATTTCCATGACCAAGAGGGTTAAGGCTGTGCTGGAAAATAATGATAGCCACACAAAATATTGACACTTTTGTCCCAATTTGGACATTTTCATTTAGACATTCGTGGCTGCGTGTTGAGTTATTTTGAGGGGACAGCAAATTTCCACTGTTATACAAGCTGTACAGTGTACACCCCCTACTTTACATTCTAGCATTGTACACTGTATAAACACACACAAACATACAAGCACACACACATAATACATACACATATATAAACACACACATGTGCACACACACATACATGCACTCATGCATGCACAGGCACATGCACACACACATGTGCGGGCACCCACACACATACGCACACATGCACACACACAAACATACACACCCACACATACATATGCACACACACACACATGCACACACACACATGCGCACACACACAATACATGCGCACAAATGCGCACACAGTAGGGTTTCCACCTCATATGACTCAGGGACATGCAGTCAGGGGAGGCAGGTGAGGCAGAGCCACCTGCCATGAACATAATAATTTGAGGGGCTTTGCTCGGCGAATCTGAGGTTACAAAGACCCTCAACCCTGAACCAGAAAAGCACACAGGCTTGGCAGCCAGCAAAGCCTGACAATTTACCTACACAAACACAAAATATCTTTACTCTAGCATTCAAGAAACTCTAGGGGTGCTACATATTGTTTATACTTAAGAACACAAACTTTTTTATGGTAAGCGCAGGAATCTCCCTCGTGTTTTGTTTTTTGATACCAGTCTTATACTTTTTTTTATTGCTTCTGGTTTAATTATTGACACATTAGATATTTTCTGTGGCTGAACAAATATTGCTACAATACTAGAGGAACGTTCTCAACAATTGTCCCTGATTAGCAGAGATGTCAATAGCTAAAGGAACGGGTTGGCAACTGTGCTTTTCTGGCTGGAAACCAGTGTTAATTTCGTCTGCAAAAATATTTTCGTCTACAAAAATTAGCACTGGTGTCGAGCCAGAAAAGATAAAGCACAGTTGCCAACCCATTCCTTTAGCTAGTGACATCTCTGCTAATTAGGGTCTATGAGCAATTCTAAAAATACGACTAAAACAAACACAATTCAGTACAAAGACTAAGACTAAAACTAAATTTAAATTTGATGTCAAAATGAACACTGGTTATACTGTATATCACAACGGCTTAATCTGTGTCTTTAGTGCATGTTCAAACCTTAATACCATAAATAATATGTTATTAGGTTTTTACTCCAGGAGTTTGGAAATTTTAGAGAAATAGAGCATTACAATTTAACTAAACCCATTAGATTTTAGTCGACTACATTTTTTTATTCAACTAAGATATACAGGAGATTTTAGTAGACTAAAATGTAGGAGAGGGGGCGTGGCTTGCGGCGCATGGAGTAAGACGGAGTGAAGGCTTGCTCCGCCTAGACTCCTAAAAAAGATCCTGACATCTCCTCTCTCCTGGGTTGCAACCGCTCCTTTTGACATACGCTGTCACCCACACCCCCTGGGCGTCTCTCCAGTGGTGATTCTCGAGTGCCATAATGTCAAAAAGAGGCAAAGATCAGTACCCGAGACCCAACCACATGGCTCAAGATGGCGGCCTTGTGCCCCGCTCAGGTAAGGTGGCCACACAGAAGCTATTTAACAAGCAATTACCCCTGGACACTCCAGCTAAAGTGACTCCACTGCCTGTGGATTCTGCCACTATCTTCCCTGTGGGTGAGAACAGTGGGCCAGTCTGGCCAGAAGACCCAGAGAATGCTGCCATGTGGAACACAGTGAGTAACACTTCCATGCCGGTATCAAACACTGACCCCACTGGCCCTAAATCGCAAGATCCTTAGCCCACACTAAGACACATTTTTGCAGCATTTACCATCTATAATACCACACTGGCAACCATGACTTCTGAATTTAAGGGGGTGGAAATTTAACTAGTGTTGGTCTGCCAAGACAAGCAGAAACATAGGGATCGTACAACAGAGCTGGAGGGCCGCTTTATCATAGTGGAGGATGAGGTAGCACCATTGCAACATGAACAGCGACAAGTGCAGTCTCTGTCCTCCAGTCATGCTGCTCAGCTGAAGAACATGGAAAACAGGCTTATACGATATAACGAGAAGGTGGAGGGGAAGAACCCCTTCGTATTTATTGAGCGGTGGCTGGTGGAGGCCTTTGGCAGGGAAGTCTTCTCCCCCATGTTTGCTGCGGAGCGTGCACATTGGGTTCCAGGCAGGCCCCCACACCCAGGAGAACCGCCAAGGCCTTTCCTATTCAAATTTCTGAACTTTAAAGACACTGCCCTATACCAAGCCTGCACCAGGGGAATTGCCATGAAGATGGATAATGTTCGTATATCCTTTTACTCTGACTTCTCGGCTGATCTGCAGTGCAAAAGAGCAACGTTTCTGAAGTAAAAAGGCACTTGAGGCATTTTGATGTCAACTATGCAATGCTTTACCCTGCCCGGCTGCAAGTGGCTGCCAAGGGAGAGACTCACTTCTTTGGAAATCCCACTGTGGCCTCGGAGTGGCTTGATCGTGTGGAACACTCCCTGAAAAAATCTGGGGCAACCTGAAGACTGGGATGTGGCTATCTTTCCTACTGTTCATTGCACAAATTCAGGTTGTGTGTTTCTTGAGAAGATTCTACCTACTACTTCAAGGCGAAGCCCTCGTGACCTTTTCCTACTTGTTTGAACTCCTACATGGAGATTTTTCTTTTCTTCAATTCAATCTTTTTCCTGCTGTGGAATCTGCAAGTCCCATTGTATCACTTGTTCATCTTGTGACGAAGGAGCCCCTCTTATTGCACTTGTCCTGTGTGGATACTTCCATTCTGTTTTCCCGCAGATTAACAAAAATGTGTGTTTTATTGCAGTTTTGTTTTCTTTGTTCTTTTTTACTCGTGGAATCACCACTGAACACCAAGTACACTGTACATATATGCCCTTTCCATTAACTGTGTAGTCTTTCCCTATCCAAACTTTCTGTTGGCCTTTAGCAACGCCTCCAAGAGGCATGTCACCTGTACTGATACTCTGGGAACCTCTCAGTTTTCCTCAAGTTTCTACAGTTTGTCTCGCTGAATGTAGGGATTGCATATGCATGTTTCTCTCCTCTGGAGCCCAAGCTGAGCTCCACATACATTTTTGCTTATAGGGCTATGTCAATAGCAACTGATTACACCTTTATCTCCTGGAGTGTTAAGGGGCTGAGTGATGGAGTGAAACGTACTGCACTATTCTCTGCAATGAAACCTTACAAATCTGCTTACAAGAAACATAAGTTCAAAGGGACACGATCCCATTACTAGGGTCCAGAGTTTATCAGACTCAGTTTCACTCCACACATACAGCCTACTCCAGGGGAGTCAGCATATTGATTTCCAATGACGTTCCCTTTCACCTATTGTATTCTCGAATAGATGAACAGGGAAGATATATCTTTTTTCTATAAAAATTGGCTGAGATGCTGTGTATTGTAGCGAATGTGTATGTCCAGCCACCCTTCTCTCCTGATAGATTAAAATGCCTAGCTAAATTTATAGGCCGTATTCTAATCTAACCTTTTGGGTCCTGGGGGATTTTAAAAACCTGCTCGACCGAACTCTAGACACCTTCATTCCATCTGGTGGCCGATCTACTGGCCCTGGTGGCCCTACTCCCTTTGCTAAATTGATCTTGAAGATTGACTTGAGGGATGTGTGGAGGGACAGATATCTGGACAAACTGACCTTTTCCTGTTATTCGACTGCTTATTGAGGTTTATCCAGTATTGATTTATGTTTATGTAACTCACAGATTGACTATGCTTCCCATAGTATCTCGGAGCACTCACTCTTGTGGGTACTGGTTTCAGTCCCTGGGGTGAGGGGTGTGAGATTGTGGAAAGTCAACCCCTTTTGGCTACAGATTTTTCCAGCAGATAACCCTATTCCCAAGGCTATAGTGTGCTTTATTAGGGACAACAGAAACACAGCCTTGAGAAGCATGGTCTGGGATGCTCTCAAGGCCCATCTTCGAGGCCTTATTATTAGGCAAATCTCTCACATTAAAACAACAACTACCAAATGGGAGACGTTTGTGTCTAGTGAGGTACAGAGGGAAGAGGACAGTTATATTGCAGATCCCACACCCTCGACTGTATGAAGCTGGGTTGCAGCGCAAGAAATGTACCATCAAGTTGTTATCACTGCTGCTGAGAACAAGAGTTTTTTCCTGCAGCAGCGATACTTTGAAGAGAGGGAAAGCACAGTCCATCTTCTGGCGGTTATTTCCCGCTCACAACAGGCACGATACTATATAGATACTATTCAGGGCCCTACTGGGAAACGCATGCAGGAACTGACACAAATGTTAGTGGTATTTACTGACTACATCGGTGAGGTCTATTCCTCTAAAGTGGACCTAAAGGAAGAGGCGCTGCTGCAATTCTTGAATTGTTGTCCTCTTCCATTGCTGACTGCTGAAGGTGGCAAACTTCTCAATGCCCCCTGACAATGGAGGATCTAGCCATGGCAGCGGTGAGTATGGCCAACAGAAAATCCCTTGGCAAGATGGGTGTCCAGTAGAAATCTGCAAGAGCTATAGTGAGCCTCTTTTGTCTGCCCTATTGGAGACCTTAAAACAGGCCACTTACCACCTTCCATGAACAAAGCTGTTATTGTAGTGATCCCCCAAACCCAGTAAGATCCAGTATTACCTGTCTCGTATCGACCTATATCTTTAATAAGTACAGACATTAATCTGCTAGCTAGGGTACTTGCTACCAGGTTGGCAAAATTGTTTCTGGCTTAATTCACTTGGATCAGTTGGGATTTTAGGCAGAAACCCTTATTAAACTGCTATACTCGGCTCCTGGGGCACGTATTAGGCCCTGTGTTTTTAAATCTGCATCCCATATTTTTAACGTAGCTCTTATAAAAAAAAAATGTTTTTTATATCCAGGTCTTAAGTGAGGTTTTATCCAAGGGAGCGCTTTGAGTTAAATGCCTATAATGTCTTCTTCTAGTTTAACCCATTGTCTATCTTCCCTATTTTGGTACCAGTCCACTGTCCTAGTCAGAGAGGCTGCTTGTAGGTTTTTTGAGAAATTAGGGTAGTGCCCACTAGCCCTTTTTCTTAGTTCTAATTAGAATTTCCCTTTTAATTCGTGGAGTTTTATGGGCCCAGATAAAGCTTCCTATTGCTCTCCTTAGTTCATTCATTAATTGTTTTGGAATAACCAATGGAACAGTTTGAAATATTTACAACAATTTTGGTAGTATATCCATTTTTATTATATTAATTCTTCCCATCTATGAGTGTGTTATTTTTTCATATTTTTGTAATAGTTTTATTATTTTTTCGGATTGTCGCGTTGTAATTCAATTCTTGTAATTTGTTTAAGTCACTCGGGATATCAATTCCCAGATATTTAATTGCTATTTGCTGCCATTTAAATGGAAAGTAATTTTGCAATAATATTAGTGTTTTTTCTGTTAGGCCTCGTACACACGAGCGGATATGTCCGCTGAAAACGGTCCGATGGACCGTTTCAGCAGACATCTCCGATCGTGTGTATGGGCTAGCGGACAGATTTGTCCACCCGACAGATTTCAAAGCATGCTTTGAAATCTATCGGGTGGGAATGTGTCCGCCCGACATGTCTGCTGGTTAGTACACTTACCAGCAGACATGTCGTCCCGCACCGCCGCCGCACCGCCGCCGAATGGATTCGGCGCATGCGCGGAAGTGTTTTACTTCCTGGTGCGGTGACGTGGCGGCGTCAACGTCACCGCCACGTCACCGCGCCGTCCGCCGGCGGGGAATTTGATCCGATGGTGTGTACACGCCATCGGACCAAACTCCAGATCGGACATATCCGATGGAAACGGTCCGTGGACCGTTTTCATCGGATATGTCCGATCGTGTGTATGGGGCCTTAGTGATATGTTTAGCATTTCAGATTTATCATAATTGACTTTAAAGTTACTCAGTTCCCCAAATTTTTTGAATTATTTTATTAAATAAGGTATTGTTATAATGGGGTTAATGACGTATATTAACAAGTCATCTGCATATATTGCTGTTTTGTATTCTTTGTCTTTAATACTGATTCCTTGTATATCTTTATTTTTCCTTATTGGTTGTATAAGATGTTCCATCACTAGAATATATTATAAGGGAGATACTGGACAACACTGCTGGGTTCCAGTTAAGATTTCTATATATTCACATAGCATTCCGTTTGTTCTTACTTTGGCCCGTGAATTAAAATACAACGCGACAATCCTACTAAGCATTTTTGGGCCCATTCCTATCGGAACTAATGTTTCCTCTAAGAACTGCCATCCCACTCTGTCAAATGCTTTTTCAGCTCCTGTGGCCAGGTGACAAATGCACCCTGTTGGAGACAGGGGTGCACCGCAAGGTAGTGAATCCAGTAGCAGACTACTTTGGATGGACAGGAAACGTGAGCCCAAGATTCCCCAGGGCGCGGAGTCTAAGGTCCAGCAGGTGTTCACCAGAGCCTCTAGTGGTGAGGATGGCCTTTGCTGTAACAGAACCCAGGTCGCAGCCCCTGGGGTCACCCAGGTCACGCTCCGTAGGGAGAGAGGGGAAGCAGCGACTGAGGTCACAGGGGATAGTGATGTGTAAGCCAAGGTCAGGGCAACAGACAGACGAGGGTATCCAAGGGACAGGCCAAAGGTCAGGGTAACAGGCAAACATGAGTAGTCAGAAATGAGTCAAAATCGGTACACAGAAAGGTTAACGTAGCACACGCCAGACAGGAAAACAAGCTAACAAACAAAGGTTGAACAGCAAAGCAGACCTGCAGTGCACTAGTTAATATAGGCTTCCTGGGAC
Organism: Rana kukunoris; assembly: GCA_029574335.1. NCBI lineage: Eukaryota > Metazoa > Chordata > Amphibia > Anura > Ranidae > Rana > Rana kukunoris. The sequence goes on from CM056051.1 coordinate 181,153,342, forward strand.
AATGAAGAGAAGGTAAGCTGCCAGACATTTTTGCATGTCCATGACAGGATGGCAGTTCTCTAGTAGGAATGTCTGCAGTCCCCGAGGTTTGCTCCCCCGCAGCTTGTCCTTAATAGATTATTAGTAACATAATGAAATTATTAATCAGAAAGGTGATACATTGGGTGAGACGTACATGTGAAGCATCTGCTCTGCTCATCTGGAAGAAGAGTGCACACCAGGTGTAGTGCTCTCTGGGTTGATAGTTGTTTGGTTTTTCTTTGTGCCAGTTCTCCTTTAGAGTACTGGAGTCATATTGGACGATATGATGCACAGGTTTGGGGGCATCTGTTCTCTACTGTAAACTATAATACTTTCGCATAGTCTATATTTGAGCTGCATGTAACCTAAATATCCGTATATGTGTTTATTTTCTTCTGACAACAATACAAATATTTTTTTCTGATTAAAACAAAAAAAAAAAGTAGGAGAATTTAGTTGACTATAATTTACTGGAGATTTTAGTAGACTAAAATACCACTAAAACTAAAACAATTCAGGCGACTATAACACGACTAAAACGGCTAAATGACTAAAACAAAATTGAAATTAGACATCCAAATTAACACTGCTCAAAACAAGTGAAAGAAGTGGGTTGTCAGGGACAGCTGTAAGCAGCTGGAAAAGACTAAGCAAGTCTGACTGTTCAAAGATTCTGGAAAAAGTTGGCCTGTAGGGACAGAAGCTAGCAAGACCACTTTTGTTCATCATGATTGCTAATTGAGCCGAAGGGTTTCCCACCTCATAAGCTAAAGATGGAAAATCCCTTAAAATCTGTCACAGTATAACAGGTGGAAAGGTTTCCAAAGCACAGTTAGTATATTTGCACACCTTACAGAACACTGTGTCTAATCCTCAGGGAAATTATACTTTGCTATTCACCCCTTGGAGCAAAACAGTTCAGCGAGGCTTAAACATAAAAAAAAAAAAAAACTTTTTTTCATATATTATTTATAGACTTTGGCACAGCTGCATTCTGTGAAAGAATATCAACGGTGAAAGCAGCCACGCACCTCATAGGCCTTGTTTTTATTAAAAAGTGTGACTCTGTCTGTGTACTCAGGGTTAACTTTTATAGCAGGCATTGTTATGTTTGAATAATGTAACAATGCAATATTTACCCTGGGCTTTGTGAAGTGCAGGTTGCAGTTATCCATCTGACAGCTTGCCTCTGGGACTTTTGTAGATGTTTCCTTCTCTCAGCACCACACAGAATCCAGTCATGCACAAATAATTACACAATATAACGCAGACCCCTAGGATGAAATAGATGATCTGTACAGCTTTCATCAATAGTATAGTATTCTACTACGCTGCATAAATGTCTTAATGGGCTTTAGCCTTAAATTCTCAAAATAATTTGGAAACATCAAGCTTGTGACATCAAAGTGGGGACTCGTGCTGTTATGTGTTTGTGATTCCTTCGTTTTACAGTAGGGAAAGCAGTCTTAATCTGTTTATAGAGACATCCTGAAATGTTACAAAGCTTTTCAACAGTTTATCAATCAATTGCCACTGAGGCATATGATAAAACAAGTGCCCCATCCTGGAAATGTCCTATGTTAATGAAGGTGCTTTCAGAAGGAAATTAGCTACGTGAATTTTTTATTTGAAATGGAAATTAATCATTAAGTCATTTCAAAACAATGCTCAGGGAATTGTTCCAACTTGTGCATAAATGAATAGTGAGGATTACTAAAAGAGAGCTAAACTCCATGACAATACACAAAATATCAGATTGTACAGTATGTCACAAAAGTGTGTACACCCCTCACATTTTTGTAAATATTTTAATATATATTTTCATGTGACAACACTGAGGAAATAACACTTTGCTGCAATGTAAAGTAGTGAGTGTACATCTTGTATAACAGTGTAAATTTGCTGTCCCCTCAAAATAACTCAACACACAGCCATTAATGTCTAAACTGCTGGTAACAAAATTTAGTACACCCCTAAGTGAAAATGTCCAAATTGGGCCCAATTAGTCATTTTCCCTCCCCTGTGTCACGTGACTCGTTAGTGTTACAAGGTCTCAGGTGAAAATGGGGAGCGTTAAATTTTGTGATATCGCTCTCACTCTCTTACTGGTCACTGGAAGTTTAACATGGCACCTCATGGCAAAGAACACAGCGGTGCATGGATTGCCAAATTTCAGAACAGACCTTGTGCCCTTGCATAGCTGCAGTGGGGTAAAGAGTGCTGGATCGCTCCTTCACTCCCGCACTTTCCGCTAAAAAACATCAACTAAACTTGTTTGTCGGGCAGAGTAATCTTCACCCAACAGGTGATTTCTAGTCCCGGCCCCTGAAGTGACATTATTCAGAGTCCGGGACAGAAAGAGAGAGAGGTGCAGCGAGGGAGCTTGTATGCTGCTTCGATTAGATGAGCAATAATTTAACAAAAGCAGCAAGTAGAGGAGATTAAACATTGCTTAACAGCATATTGTTGCAGTGGCCTAGCCATAAGGCTTTCCCTGTGCACTGGACGGGTTAACTCTTTAGGGAGTAGGGGGGTTTGTTATTGGGGTGTTAAGGGGTGAATTAACTAACGCTGATGCAGTGACCAGTGTCAGTTAAAGTGATTGTAAAGGCTTGCAGTTGGTTTCGCACAGAGCAGCCTGGACCCTCCTCTTCTCGGGTTATCTTCTGTGCTCCTGGCCCCTCCCGCCTATTGAGTGCCCCCACAGTCAGCAGCTTCCTATGGGGGCACCTGAGCTGAGTCACAGCTCCTTGTGTCCATTCAGGCACAGAGCCCTGCCCTGGCCCCACCCCCACTCTCCCCTGATTGGCTGACTGACTTTGACAGCCGTGGGAGCCAATGGCAATGTGGCTTTGTCTCAGCCAATCAGGTGGAGTGTCCCGGATGGCTTAGACATTCGTGGACATCGCTGGAGAGAGATGGGGCTCAGGTAAGTAATTAGGAGGTGTTGGGGAGGCTGCTACACACAAAAGGTTTTTTATCTTAAAGGAAAAGTCCAGCCCTCAGCTCGTTTGACTGGGCTTCTGCTATGGGTCACAGGAGTGCAATTAGTTTTGCACTACTGTGACCCATTTTCAGCAAAGAGCGATGTGAAGTCCCCTCTCTGGTGACATCACACAGATCAGTCCAGGCACCATGTCATCCTGACTCTGGGAGTCTGGATCCACCAGGTGCCTAGATTGATGCCATCTCAGCCTCTTAGAGAGCCACTGAGACGCTGAGATAACCGCTTCTGCCCCTCCACAGCTCAGCGCTCCAGGGAGCGTGGAGGAGCAGAACAGGAGAGCTACTGATTGACAGGCAGTAGCTGTGAGAACCGAGCCATCGGCGATGTTCAATTGTTCGGTTCTCAATATTTTTTTCACATACTTCTCTTTTAATGCATAGAAGATAAAAAACCTTCTGCCTTTAAAACACCTTTAATTAACCCTTTAATACAAAAGTACAAAAGGGTTAATTGGCACTGACCACTAATACAGCAGAAATGGGTTAATTAACACGGCCACAGGCCACTGCTGCATTAGTGATCATTGGCAGTGTTAATTAACCACTTTGTGCATTAATGGCCAGTGTCTTTGTTAATTAACGCCTTCATGCCACAGGGATTTAAATAGCATAACAGACCACCTATACCGGGGGTTATTTTTTCAGCTACTGCACCAATGCTGGGGATTATTATTGCGAAAACTAAGGCCAACTCTGGGGATTATTATTGCTGATACTGACACCAGCGCTGGGGGTCGTTATTTCGTAAAATGGCACCGATGCTGGGATTTTTTATTGTAGAAACTAGCACAGATGTGGTGGGGGGTTATTATTGTGAAAATTTACCCCAGGGCTGGGCTTTAGTATCACACAAACTAACACCAATGGTGGGGGTTACTATTTCAGAAACTGGCACTGATGCTGGGGGGTTATTATTGCTGCTACTGACACCTATTCTGGAGGTTATTATTACTTAAACTGGCACAGATGCATGGGGTAGAATTACAGCCTTTTATGCTGGGGGTAATTATTGCATAAACTGGCACCATTGCTTGGGGTTAGTATTGCTGAAACTGGCACTGATGCCTGGGATTATTATTGCTGCTACTGAAACCAATGCAGAGGGTTGTTATTGCATAAAAAGGCACTGATGCTGGGGTGGGGGCTATTCTTTCATAGGAAATTGGGGGGCGGGTGCAGCTTGCAATTTACACCCTGGGCACCAGGTAAGCTTGTCCCAGCACTGGGGTAGACTTATTGATTTATTTCTTGAATGTATGCAATTTTTATTGCACAACAGTAATTTTCTAGCTTTGTAAGTTTCGGCTTGCCATTTAATGTTATTACTAGGCCTGTGTTCCACAAGCCAGGGGTGTATTTAGGTTTTGTGCTGCCCTAGGCCTGACTAAACTCGTGCATCCTCTAATTTAAATATGAAACACCCTTTGTGTCAATGCCACACCTCTTTCTGTTTAAGACCCACCCTGAAATTTTCAAGTGGGGACACTAGTTCTTAGGGCTTGGGAGGGGGGGGGGGGGCAATGGATTCCCTTAATTTGCATAGCTTTCCTCTCACTTCCTGTTTGGCTATGGGGCAGGAAGTGAAGGGAAATCTCTCCAATGAGTTAGGGAGGGTAAAAAATAAACTGACAGGGGCTATAACCCTCCCTTACTCTATCCAAAATGTAAAAAAAAAGTATTGCCTATAGTTCTACTTTAAGCACAAATTTCTGGTAATTTTATGGAGAGGACTAAGAAGATATAACCATGCCAATGGTACAGCAGAAAACATATAACACAGTGAGGAAGGTCTGTGGTCCACGCTGATAGGACAGTCAAAATTAGAAGCAGCTTGCATTACACTAACAGTGTAGCACAAGCCGGAGGTGCTGCCCCCCTGCAAAGTGCTGCCCTAGGCCTGGACCTTGTTGGCCTAGGCCAGGATACAGCATTGCCACAAGCACCCTTAGATCCTTTTCCATCATTTTTCAGGGGAGTCCCTCCTACTGTATTTTTCAATAGGTACAGTGAATATCTCCTGAACGTGCACTGTTTACGAGAGATTTACTTTTGAAGCAGCTGGTGACATCACTATGCCACTATCATGACTCCTGTGTGCATGTGGGGGATTGAAATCATTGTGGGCTAGCCATTCAAATGGCTGAAGCACGTGAATTTGGAAGCAAGACCTGGTGAGTCAGCCTAGTTCTCCAGGAACCCAAAATCCTATTTCCTGAACCAATTCCTCAGCCACTTGTAAAGTTCTCTGAGCTCCTGATGCCATTCTGGTGTGCCTTGCGGTACAGGCAGTATCTTTGAGAATACCACCTTAGAGTCCTACTCTTCAAAATAACTCCTGAGTCCCTGAAATAATATTTAGGACTTTCCAGCTTCCTCTTACTGTGTCTTTAGTACCAATATGTACCATGACAGCTGGGTCCTCCCCAGCCCCACCCAACAATTTGTCCATTTGATCTGCGGTATGCTTAACCCCGGCACCTGGTTAACAACATACAGTTTGGCGATAACAGTCTTTGTGACAGATTGCCCTATCTATCCTTCTAATAATTGAGTGCCCTACCACCAGTATCTGCCTAACCCTGACTGTATCCTTGCCCCTCACCTTACTGCAGCAGTCATTCCCCTGGTAGCTAGAAGAGGCAGGCTGCTCCAGCAATGCCACCCCTGAACTTATATCCCCCAACACGCTGCAACTTGGCATATTTATTGGGATGCACCAACTCAGACTAGCCTCTCTAAGGCTCTTCTCTCTACCCCTTGTTCTAACTGTCATGCAGCTACCTACCTCTGGCTCTTGTACCTCCATATTCCCACCCCCTCTAGAATGGTCCCTGCCAGCACCTGCTGAGTAATGTCCAAACTCATTTCCAGGTTGTTGATGTTTTGCAGTGTTGCCAACTGATTCTCTAGATCCAAGATCTGGGCTTCCAGAGAAACAACTCGCTCAAATCTCGCACAGCAGTATTCGCTCTTGAATGGCTTTTCAAGGAATGTATACATGGAGCAAGATGTACACTGGGTCGCATCACCACTCCTGTTTCACATTTTACCTGCTACTCTATTGGGAGGTGGTTCACCTTCACTTAGTTCCCTAGCTCAACACTATTTGCTTTGCTGCTCTCAGTATCTCCATATTGTCTGTGTTTAATTTTGCAACCCGGTTTTCTTTTGAAGCTTCAGATTTTCCTCCACGGTTTCTCCTGTGGATCCTGTCCAATCTGGGATAATTTTGTCTGAACTTTTCAACACTAGAGAAAGGATTCCAAGCCTTCCACAAAAATCCTTCCAATACTGCTGAGCAGCCCTGATTTCTTGCTATCAAATGTGCTGAGAACCCCCATCTGTATTGTATATTTCTGTTTTTTTTAGATTGGGCTATTAGTGGCTTTAAGGCTCTATGTCTATGGCACGCCCATAAATTGAGCTTCTGCCTTGGGATGGGGGGGGGGGGAGGGGGGGTAGCCAGCACAAACAGATTAATGGATGTGCTTATGGGACAACGGGGCCATAAATCAGACCAGGATTAAGTACTACATGCACTTGGTTCCTTGGGGAATTCAACAACAATTTTGTAGTTTTTGTGATACTCCTAATTATGATGTTTGTTCATATGATTACAAAGTTATTTAAAATATAAGATAATAATTTATAAATTAGTAAATAAAATGAAAACAAACTAAAAACAATTACATTTGCCTTTAACATAAAATATTATGAGGTCTTTTATGTCTTAACTATATGCCCTATTAAACCATTTTTATTACATACTTAAGTATTCGTTGCTGTGCAGATGTAAAGTTGTAATATCTCTCCCCACAATAAACCTATATCTAAACAGAGAATACGTATTAATAAGCGTGTGTATACATAGGTATCATTGTTTATAGGCCCATTAACAACCCATTTAAAGGCATAGTTTGCTCCTAACATCACAGAATGGATAAAAAAACATTCCCAGCATGAGCAGAAGATTTTTAAGTGATTCTACTAGCTTGAATTTATGTAAATCTGACATGAAATATGGCAAAAAAGCAAATATGTGCGTATGCAAGAACTACCGACACAAATATTCAGGTAGCCCAAACAGTGCTCAATGTAATAAAAAAAAGGTTGCAAAGTCTATAACTTGGAGTTGAATGGACATCAATTGGATAATTGGTGCAGAGGATAGGTGAACTGCTATCCGACTATAGCAGGGATCTTCAAACTACGGCCCTCTAGTTGTTCAGGAACTACAATTCCCATCATGCCTAGTCATGTCTGCGAATGTCAGATTTTTATAATGCCTCATGGGAAATGTAGTTCCACCACAGCTGGAGGGCCGTAGTTTGAGGATCCCTGGACTATAGGGATACAACAGGTAATCAAGTTGTCTGTAGAGATCTATGGAGATCACAGTCACATCAGAAGTAAGTATAAACACGCTTACCAGATGAGTTGGACTCTAATACTGTACAGCAGAGAGTCAACCTGACATTGTGGTCTATAGGAACCGGGACCACTGCAACCGGGGTGGGATCATAGTTGAAACTGGAACTCCAACTTGCATGGACAACCAGAAGCAGCAATGCTTGGATGGCGTACTGCGTCAACACCGCAAGCTCCAGGTATAATCCTTGTAAAGTTTGAATTTTTTAGCTCTACATTTTTTTGTTTACTATCGTACTGGCTTTGTTTGTTTGTATGTAGCAGCTTATTCTTTTGAGTTAGCACCGTTTTTCCTTTATTTTACTCTTTGTTCCAAAACCATTAAACACCTGGGATAATTGGGGTATAAAACCACTAGACACCAGTGGGAATTTAAGCACAAAAATCACACAATACTAAGGAGAATATAGGGGCAGAAACTACTAAATGTCATGGAATTTCCTGCATGACAGCTAATGAGTTTGGGAGGTATTCTGGCTAGCCAAGGAAATACATTAAACATCTCTTACATGAACTAGACACAAAATAACGTATGCAAGAATACCAGTATTTAATCTTAACCAATTATATTTCTGTAGGCTTTCTTATGTAAAATATGCATTTTCCCTTTATTTATGCCTGCCTAAGGTTATCTCTAAATGCCAGATGTTAGAGGCCACCTTAGGTTTATAGTTGTTGTCCTGACAACTGTCTGGCCCCTTGTTAATTACTCAGAGTTATCAATATGAAATCAACCCATTAAAAGGACAGCAACATTGGTACAATATGTTGGGGCAAGCTCTTTGTTAGGGGGCAAAGACATCTTTTTGTATTGAGTTTATTTCAAAACTATCCATGAATAACATATTCTTGTGCTGTTTTAAGTAGTATGTTATAGATTGTACACAAACTATGGTGTTTTTTATATTGAATGCTAAAATGTACATTAGGTCAGAACCTGTCTCATCTTTTGCTTTGAAAATTTATGGGAGCTATTAGAATAGGTCAGATTGTTATGGTTGCCAGTTGTCCCAACTGTAGGTTTGCATAGGGGAACCTAGGGCCGTAGATAAGCGAATACAACAAGTCCTTCTGTATGGGGCCCAGGCAGCAGGGTGAATTGGATGTGGGCAGAGAGGGTGATGGGGGGGGGCAATTACTGGAACCAATTTTAACCCTGTATGGCTTTCCCTGCAGCAGCTGAATGCTGGCTTCTTCTCCTCTTCCTCTTATTGGCTTTCAGTTGCTACAGAGAGAGCCATACAAAGGAGCAGTTCCAGTAATTTCCCCCCCCGCCACACCAATCACCCTCCCTGTGCACCATACATTTCCTCCTGCTGCCCATATCCCCCTTTGCACCTACCCTACCCTTGCAGTGCTTCTGGCTTCCCTCCTCTCCTTCCCACCGGCAGCTGCAAGCCCTTAAGGCCGCGTACACATGATCAGTCCATCCAATGAGAACGTCCGATGAAGCCGACTGATGGTCTGATGTGCCTACACTGATCGTGTCAGAACGCGGTGACCTGTCGGTTAGGCGTCCATCGGTTACATTTTAAATCAAGTTCTCTTTTTTTTTATCAAAGGATAACTAACTGACGGGGCCCACACACGATCGGTTTGTACCGATGAAACGGTCCTTCAGTCAGTTTTTTATCGGTTTTGACCAATCGTGTATATGGCCTTATATGCTCCTTTACGATTGAGAGTTGATGTCATATTTACCAGCCCCCTTCCTTTCCAGAATAAACACAGTAAGTGATCGGTACCGACCACTCACTGTGTTCATTCATATCTGAAGAATTGGCTGTATGGGGCCCCGTGTCAGGTTGTCTGTATGGGGCCCTGTGGTTTCTAACTGCAGCCCTGGGGGAACCTATGTTCAGTAGTGGTTCATGACACCAAACATGTAAACTAAAACCCTTAGTAAAACTAGCAAGAATATCACATTCTTCCTATTGTTCAGCATTGTTTTGGGTATTTTATTTGGTGTTATGGTTTGTTGGAAATATGACAAAATTGTGATTTAATATGGGTGTCATGCCTAATATTTTCCAAATTTCGCTTGCTTACCAAGTTAGCATGTCGTTTTGCTCTCTTTAACAACTTCCAGACCAGCAAGGTACCCGTATGTTGCTGGACTTTGGGTGGTTATACTGAGATGTTGTTAAAGAAAAAAATGGTGCTGTTTTATCTACTACACAAGAGATGCAACTCAAAAGTGAAATACACACAAACTGTGGTGGTGGATTCATGGTTTCCTTTAAATATTGAAGATCCTATCATAGGGTGTTCCAACCTTTATCCCTCCTCTGAATGTTTCTGAAAGAGACTATATATTTCTTTGGCATATATATATATATATATATATATATATATATATATTGTGACGGTATGCGAGGTGAGATACTTGACCATAGATATATTTCACCGCGCATACGTTCTATTTTGAGAAGCTGAACCGGAATCCGGGCCGGGTTTTACGGCCTCTGGTGTTCCGGTCCGAATATTTGGGTCCACTGGAGTTCAATGTCAGGTGGACCTTAAAAACAACCAGGAAGAGATCAGAAGGGAGCTCTCTGGTTTTGGGACACTCAGGGAGGGAACCTGAGTGTGAGGAGCTCTCTAAAGACATTGCGAGGAAAAGGTTTGCGTTTGTTGTTTATTTTGTGGGTGGTGGGGACCAGCCCCACACTGTATAGATAGGAGACCCTGATGTTTAGTTTAGCGCCGGACGGCAAGGATTTAAGTTTACTGTTTTGTTTATTTTAACCTGCAAACCTTTTGTGAAATAAACCTGGCAGCTGCCAGACTTAAAAAGAAAGTGCCTGTTTACAGACTGTGTTTCAGAAAAGTGATCCCCACGAGCTAATCTCCCACACGTGGTGGATTCAGTGGGCAACTTTTCTGAAGATGGAGGAAATGTTAAAAGCCCTGCTACAGGCCAATGCAGCCCAGCGGGAAACCAACCGCCAAGTCGCAGAAGCTGCTGCAGCGCAACAGGCTGCCCTGCTACAGGCCAATGCAGTCCAGCAGGAAACCAACCGCCAAATCGCAGAGGCTGCTGCAGCACAACAGGAGATACACCGCCAAGTCGCAGAGGCCGCTGCAGCACAGCAGGCTGCGCAACAGGAGATGAACCGACAGTTTGCCGAAGCTCTGGTGGAACTGAAAAAGGGGTCCGCACCTCCTGTGGCAGCAGAACCAAAGATACTACGGGCCTCCTACCACCTGCAAAAGATGACACCAGCGGATGATGTTGAGGCATACATGGCGACTTTCGAGAGAGTCGCTGTCCGCGAAGGATGGCCAAAAGAGCAATGGGCGGGACTATTGGCCCCATTCCTAACTGGAGAACCCCAAAAGGCCTATTTTGACCTAGAATCAGATAAGGCACAGGACTATGAGACTCTCAAATCAGAGATACTCGCACGCTTGGGTGTCACCATGGCAGTTCGGGCCCAGCGCGTGCATCAGTGGTCCTACTCCAGCAACAAGCCACCCCGATCACAAATGTTTGACCTGGTCCACCTCACCAGGAAGTGGTTGCAGCCAGAGACCCTGACCAGCCCGCAGATTGTGGAGCGTGTGGTAATGGACCGGTACCTACGTGCGCTTCCTGCTGCCCTGAGGATGTGGGTCGGACAGGGAGACCCCAACACTGCAGCCCAAATGGTGGACCTAGTGGAGAAGTACAGTGCTACCGAGGACTTGGTAAACCCACCTACGCCCCACTTCGGTGTGTCTAGAGGTGCAAGATCTCCCAGCGGTTCGGGTAAGACTGTTCCGGGGTTCAAGAGCTTGGGGAGAGTGGATAAGACTGTTGTTACAGCAGATGAGACTGTGGGTCCTAGACCTGAAGACTGGCCACAGAAGCCAGGAAGGTCTTTGGGACCGTTAAGAGGACTGGGGGTGGGGCAAATACGGTGTTTTCGTTGCCATGCATTGGGCCATATTGCTGCAAACTGCCCTCTAAATGATGAACCTATGCAATGTGATTATGCTGATAGGAAAAGACACATTTCTCTGTTTGCACAGGTCGCATGTGTTGCGCTAGATCAGAGTCACCTTGAAAAACAGATGTGCGTTATTTTAGTGGATGGCAAGCCTCTCACAGCACTACTAGACTCTGGTAGCGTGGTGACCCTAGTTAGGAGTGCTTGTGTAGACCCCGAAAAACTACACCCCAGTAGTATTGGGGTAATTTGCATCCATGGGGACACTCGGGACTACCAGACAGCAGTAGTTGAGGTTGATACCCCCTGGGGCAGGGTAACACATTCAGTGGGGGTGGTACCCTCACTGCTCCATGAAGCTTTAGTAGGGAGAGACTTTCCCCATTTTTGGAAGTTATGGGAGAATAAAGGGAGGCTCGTAGATAGAGTTCCCCCTGCTGGGGAAACACGGGAACTCTCACCAGACCCGTTTTTCAAAAGGGAAAGGCAGGCTATTGGTGGGATCGAGGAAGCCGGAGATCCTCTTCCTTTCCCTGCCATGGTCGGGGAACCGGAAGACTTGGAAGCTAGCACCCAGCCTGAGGGTAACGAACAGGAAATCCCGCCTGACCCTGACATCGAGAGTAGCCAAAATGTGGTACCCGACTTGGAGGTCAGGAGGGAGGATTTCTGTACCGAGCAGCTGCGAGAGCCCACCCTCATGAGTGCCAGGGAAAATGTTAAGGTGTTGGATGGGGAACCGGTGGATCCTAATTGGGTGGTGTCCTTCCCCTACATGGCGATTAAAAACAATTTATTATATTGAGTGATAAAACACGGAGAGGAAGAAGTAGAACAGCTGCTGGTTCCCAAACCCTTTCGCAGGGTGGTGCTAGACCTGGCTCATGGTCATGTAATGGGGGGACATCTCGGGGTCGAAAAAACCAAGGAGAGAATCACCCAAAGATTTTTCTGGCCCGGGTTGCATGCAGAGGTCAAGGAGTATTGCGAATCGTGCCCCGAGTGCCAAATGTCAGCACCGTCGCCCCATTTTCACAGCCCCCTTGTCCCTCTACCAATAATTGAGGTTCCCTTTGAGAGGGTTGGCATGGACCTGGTCGGGCCGGTGGTGAAATCTGCCCGAGGTCACCAGCATATTCTGGTGATCCTGGACTATGCGACTCGCTATCCTGAGGCCATACCCTTGCGTAACACTTCCGCTAAGGCTATTGCCAAGGAATTGGTCCAGGTGTTTAGTCGAGTCGGGATCCCGAAAGAGATCTTGACCGATCAGGGCACCCCTTTCATGTCTAGGGTTACCAAGGAATTGTGTAGATTGTACAAAATCTCCCATCTCCGTACTTCTGTCTACCACCCCCAGACAGATGGTCTGGTCGAAAGGTTTAATAAAACATTGAAGAGTATGTTGAAAAAGGTGGTCGACAAGGATGGGAGAAACTGGGATTATTTGCTACCATATCTCATGTTTGCCATACGAGAGGTTCCACAGGCCTCCACAGGCTATTCCCCCTTTGAGCTCTTGTATGGTAGGCATCCCAGGGGCCTGCTAGATATTGCTAAAGAAACGTGGGAAGGAGAGGTCAGCCCATATAAGAGCATCATAGAACATGTCTCCTTGATGCAGGACCGAATCGCAGCCGTCCTGCCCCTAGTACGGGAACATATAGAGCGAGCCCAGGAGGCCCAAAGGAGGGTCTATAACCGGGGTGCCAAGGTCTGTACTTTCAGCCCGGGGGACAGAGTGCTGGTACTGGTTCCCACAGTAGAAAGTAAATTATTAGCTAAGTGGCAGGGTCCCTTTGAGGTTGTCGAAAGGGTGGGGGAGGTAAATTACAAAGTCTACCAGCCAGGCAAAAGGAAACCCCACCAAATTTACCATGTAAATCTCTTAAAGCCCTGGAAGGACCGAGAGACTTTACTGGCCACGTCCTCACCTCCAACAGATCGGATACCCGTGATACCTGACGTTCCCATCACGGATTCCCTGTCCGTAGCACAACAAAATTACGTTAGGGCATTTGTGCAGAAAAATAGAGACTTTTTCTCCCCCTTACCTGGACTGACCAACACGATCCAACATGACATAGTGACGGAACCAGGGGTTCGGGTAAATGTAAAACCCTATAGAATTCCAGAGGCCCGGCGAGAGGCGGTTGCGGAGGAAATAAAACAAATGTTAAAGTTGGATGTGATCGAAGAGTCCCACAGTGAGTGGTCAAGTCCCATAGTGCTGGTCCCAAAACCTGATGGCAGTATCAGGTTTTGTAATGACTTTAGAAAACTTAACAGTGTGTCCAAGTTTGACGCCTACCCGATGCCCCGGGTCGACGAACTTGTGGACAGGTTGGGACAGGCTCGCTACATAACGACCCTGGATTTAACGAAAGGTTATTGGCAAATACCGCTTACTGAATCAGCCAAGGAGAAGACTGCCTTTTCCACTCCTGAGGGCTCGTTTAAGTATAAGCGGATGCCGTTTGGTCTGCATGGAGCCCCTGCATCATTCCAGCGAATGATGGACAAAACTTTGAGACCACATCGCTCGTATGCAGCGGCGTACTTGGACGATGTGGTCATCCACAGCCCAGATTGGGAATCACACCTGCACCGCGTACAAGCGGTGGTAGATTCCCTTAGGGAAGCACGTCTCACGGCCAATCCAAAAAAATGTGCCATAGGCCTGGAGGAGGCCAGATACCTTGGGTACATTATTGGCCGGGGAGTGGTCAAGCCACAGACCAATAAGATTGAGGCAATTCAAAAATGGCCCCAACCAGTCAATAAAAAACAAGTGAGGGCCTTCCTGGGCATTACGGGGTATTACAGACGTTTCATACCCAATTTTGCCACCGTTGCTGCCCCCTTGACCGATTTGACGAAGGGTAGGGGGTCGGTCATGTTCAAGTGGAACCCCGAAGCCGAGGAGGCATTTCAGAAGTTGAAACAGGCTCTTTGTACTAGTAACCCCGGACTTTAGCCAGGAGTTTGTTGTATAGACGGACGCCTCTGAGGTGGGCCTAGGGGCCATACTCTCACAGAACAGGGATGGTGAGGAGCACCCAGTGGTATACCTGAGCCGGAAGCTGAACAAGCACGAGAAAAATTATGCCATCGTAGAAAAGGAGTGTCTCGCCATTAAGTGGGCTTTAGACTCCCTGAGGTATTACCTACTGGGGAGGTCATTTAAGCTGGTCACAGACCATGCTCCCTTGAAGTGGATGTGTGATAACAGGTAGAAAAATGCTCGGGTGACAAGGTGGTTCCTGGCTTTACAGCCTTTTAAATTTACGGTGGAGCATAGGCCAGGAAAACTCCAAAATAATGCAGATGCTCTCTCCCGGGTACACTGTATGGTTGGGGCAAGTGCTCAGCCGCAGGGGCTTGAGCAGAGGGGGAGGATATGTGACGGTATGCGAGGTGAGATACTTGACCATAGATATATTTCACCGCGCATACGTTCTATTTTGAGAAGCTGAACCGGAATCCGGGCCGGGTTTTACGGCCTCTGGTGTTCCGGTCCGGATATTTGGGTCCACTGGAGTTCAATGTCAGGTGGACCTTAAAAACAACCAGGAAGAGATCAGAAGGGAGCTCTCTGGTTTTGGGACACTCAGGGAGGGAACCTGAGTGTGAGGAGCTCTCTAAAGACATTGCGAGGAAAAGGTTTGCGTTTGTTGTTTATTTTGTGGGTGGTGGGGACCAGCCCCACACTGTATAGATAGGAGACCCTGATGTTTAGTTTAGCGCCGGACGGCAAGGATTTAAGTTTACTGTTTTGTTTATTTTAACCTGCAAACCTTTTGTGAAATAAACCTGGCAGCTGCCAGACTTAAAAAGAAAGTGCCTGTTTACAGACTGTGTTTCAGAAAAGTGATCCCCACGAGCTAATCTCCCACAATATATATATATTGTGAATATTATTATTAATTATATTTCATGATTCTTACTTATTTACTGAGTTGGTTGTTCAATTTAACTCTACTGGATTCACTTGCTTATTGCACCCAATTGAATTTGTTTATTTGATCATTTGTTATTAGTGCAACTTCTTATGTTTTTATTTTTATACTGAGATGATGCCTGCAAGCATCACTCCGAAACCATTTTTTAGAGACAGCGGTCAGCTCTCTTGTAAAAGCGATCGACAAACTTGCTTTTACAAGAAGCAAGAGGAGACAAACCCCCTCCTGTCACCTTCCGTGGTTTGCTCTGGTTTTCCCATCCCACCGGGAGACCCGAGCGATCAGCCAACATGTCCACCAGCTGGTCGGACAGCCAAACAAAGCCGGGATAAACTTTGTCAACCACACCATATGAAAAAAATCTAAAGCATTTGAAAACACTGATCTTGGTGTTTTGAATGCTTTTGAGGGCAGAGGAGGGATTTTGGGTCTTATAGAACCCAGACCTCTCCATAAGGAATACCTGTCACATGTTTATATTCCTTGTGACAGCAATAAAAGTGATTAAAAAAATTATAAATAAGTGCTCCCTCTCCCCATGGTAAACAAAAGGGCAAAAGCATGCATCAGAAATAAAAAACTGATAATTGGCATGTGTGTATGTATTCGCCCCCTTTGTTATGAAGCCCAAAAAAGGAATAGTGCAGTCAATTACCTTCAGAAGTCACATAATTAGTGAAATGATGTCCACCTGTGTGCAATCTAAGTGTCACATGATCTGTCATTTCATATACACACCTTTTTGAAAGACCTTGAGGCTGTAACACCTAAGCAAGAGGCACCACTAACCAAACACTACCATGAAGACCAAAGAACTCTCCAAACAAGTAAGGGACAATGTTGTTGAGAAGTCAAAGTCAGGGTTAGGTTATACAAAATATCCACATGTTTGATGATCCCTAAGAGCACTATCAAATCTATCATAACCAAATGGAAAGAACATGGCACAACAGCAAACTTGCCAAGAGACGGCCACACACTTAAACTCAAGGACCAGGCAAGGAGGACATTAATCAGAGAGGCAGCACAGAGACCTAAGGTAACCCTGGAGGAGCTGCAGAGTTCCGAAGCAGAGACTGGAATATCTATACATAGGATGACAATAAACCGTACGCTCAATCGAGTTACGCTTTATGGCAGAGCGGCCAGAAGAAAGCCATTACTTTCAGCAAGAAACAAAATGGCATGTTTTGAGTTTGTGAAAAGGCACGTGGGAGACTCCCAAAATGTATGGAGGAAGGTGCTCTGGTCTGATGAGACTAAAATTTTACTTTTTGGCCATCAAAGAAAATGCTATGTCTGGCGCAAACCCAACACATCACCCAAAGAACACCATCCCCACAGTGAAACATGGTGGTGGCAGCATCATGCTGTGAGGATTTTTTTCAGCAGTCAGGACTGGGAAACTGGTCAGAGTTGAGGGAATGATGGATGATGCTAAATACAGGGATATTCTTGAGCAAAACCTGTACCACTCTGTGTATCATTTGAGGCTAGGATGGAGGTTCACCTTCCAGCAGGACAATGACCCCAAACACACTGCTAAAGCAATACTTGAGTGGTTTAAGGGGAAACATTTAAATGTGTTGGGATGGCCTAGTCAAAGCGCAGACCTCAATCTAATAGAAAATCTGTGGTCAGACTAGCGCAAACCATCCAACTTGAAGGAGCTGGCACAGTTTGGCAAGGAGGAATGGGCAAAAATCCCAGTAGTAAGATGTGGCAAACTCATAGAGACTTATCCAAAGCAACAAGGTGGTTCTACAAAGTATTGACTTTAGGGGGGTAAAAAGTTATTTTGTCCTATTTGTTGTTTGATTCACAATAAAAAAAAACATCTTCAGGGTTGTGTAAATTAAATGATGCAAATCCTCAAATAATCCATGTTAATTCCAAGTTGTGAGGCAACAAAACACAAAAAATGCCAAGGGGGTGAATACTTTTGCAAGGCACTGTATGTTACCTCTAAGGTGAGCATGGAGCTAGACCTTTAGATTGCATACACAGCATCAGCTGCATTGTATGTAGGTCCTAGTCGAAGAATATGGTAATTTCTACTGTGTGAACATAGGTGTGCGCAGCCTTTGACATTAGGGTGTGCACCAAAAGGTTAAACACACTCTACCGATCACTTACAATGTTCATTCAGAAAGGGAAGGGGCTGATAAATGGCATATTTACTGGCCCCTTCCCCACTCATCCTAAAACATCCACAGCAACAACCGGTGGCAGAGGAGGGAATCCAGTAGGGGAAAGAGGGGGAGCCAGGTCAGTAGGGGGAATCTGTTCTGCACAGGGTGATTAGGGTGTGCCTGGGCACACCTGGCACACCCTGTGCGCACGCCTATGTGTGTGAACTATCTTTGTATTTTTCTAGGTTTTGAATGATACTGTGAGCTTGGGCTCCTCACCTGGTATGAGCACATATGTGTGCCACATGACGAGGGGTGAACGGTGCGAATACATGGCATGGAGAGAGGGAAAGAACCTGGGATAAGTAGAAAATAAGTGTAGGGATCTGCTGCCCTCTACTGACTATATTTGTATGTTTCTGTGCTGCTTTGCTTCTTGCCGACCGCGCTATAACCAAATGACAGCTACAGCAAGGTTTCACATTTCCATGAGGGTGTCTATTGAAATCCTCCTAGAACCCTACCTCACTGCGCATGCCTGGGGGTGTGCATTAGGCACGCTCTATGATAGTTGTGACCTTTGGACACAACTGATCACAGATCGAGGTAAAGGGCCAATCACAGCAGTTATTTACCATATGATCAGCTGTGTCCAATCACTGCTAATCACGTGTAAACAAATGCTGGTTATCAACATTTTCTTTCCTCATCGCTGTCACTGTCTGAGGAAAGGAATGCCACTAACTGGATTTCCTGTGATAAGGCACATTTACACTGATCATCAGTGCCCTGAACCAAAGAGCCAAGAAGGGGAAGTTTGGGCCAAGTTGGACTGTTGCGGTACTAATATGCAGATAAAACATAAGAATAAAGGATTAAAAATGTGATAATTTTATTACAGTACACAGACACGACAAAATACAAAATTAAAATTATGGCAATCACAAACGCAGCATCAGGACAGAAGTCCCCGCAACGGGAAAAACAGTGCGATTTGTTGAAGATTGTCACAAGCTCTCTACTAGTTTCGCGGTAGTAACCGCTTCATCAGGAGAAGATCTAGACAGTCCCGCCTCAAAATGACAGCAGGCGGAGACAGACAATATCCCAACGGTGGCCAGGGTGGGCACATGTCGGAAGGGACCTACTTGTCTGAGTGACAAGAGAGATGAAGTGCATTCTTGCCAGGGCCATTACACAATATGGCCGTTTTCTGCACGGCCCCGAGAGTGCCAACACCACCCCGGCCAGGAAGGCACAGATATTGCAGGAAATTACCGACCAGGTCAACACGTTGGGGGGGGAGACCCGGACACGCCAGGGGATCGCCAAGAAGATTAATGACCTCTGGCGTGTGGTCCGTGGGAAGCTGGCCAAGATTGCCGCCCATGCCAGGGGCACTGGAGGGGGGCCACCATGCCCTGTTCGGCTGAGAGTGGAGGAGCGTGCGGTGGCCCAGACCTTCAACAGGCAGCAAGTGGAGGGGCTGCCTGGCTTTGAATCCAGTCAGGAGGCCGTGAGGACAGGTACGTTTTTTTTGGGGGGTTGTGAATAATTTCTGATTGTGGGGGTGACATTCCTGCCGGAAAAGGGGTGTCACCCTCATTTGTGGTGGAGAAGGGTTCCCCAGGACCAGGGAGAAGTGATCCCCAGGTCCGTGTGAATGGTGTATGAATGTACAGTGACCTAATTGGAGCCGTGGCGTGGCGTTGCTGCTCACAAGTCCTGCATGGTGGGCTTGTGCCAATCCAATTTGATGAGGATGTGATGTGTCTGTGCTAGGGACCACAGTGGTGTGCATGCATGCATTCTCATTGTGCCATGATTAATTTTTTTAATGTTTTGTGTCATCCACAGATGTGCAGGAGGGTGCTGGGCCATCTGGCCTGACCACGCCATCCCCAGGACAGCAGCAAATGAGGCCCCCCCGACAAGGCCGGAGTCCGCGGAGGAGGTTGAAGAGGAGGAGGAGGTTGAAGAGGAGGAGGTTGAGGAGGAGGTGGAGTCCATGTCAGGCACTGGCCTATTGTTGTTGGAGGACCGTTCCCCTCTGGCTGGCAGCAGCCAGCCCTCCCTAAGGGGGAGCCCCCCCTCCTCCCCCAACATGGCTCCCCTCCCAAGGGCCTCCCCTTCTTCCCGGCCACAAGCATCAGCTGGAGGCAGGAAGGCAACCCAGAAGACCAGGGGGGTGGCCGATCTCCTGCCCGCCACTCTGAGAAGGGACCAGTTCCTCCAGACCCGCCATCTGGGACAGGTCAGCCAGACATTGGTGCGGATGGAGGAGAGCCTGTCCTCCATCAAGGATACGCTTGGGAACCTGGACTGCCACTCCCGGGCTTTCACAAACTGCCCTAACGACCTGCAGACTACATCAGCAGGCGTTGGGCAGGATGTGAGGGCCCTTACCCAGGCTATCCAGGCCAACACGGCAACACTTGGTGCTGCCCTGGACAGAACAGCCGTGACCTTGGAGGGCAGGCCGCCAGGTGGGCAGAGACCAGGGGCTGCTCCTCCTTCCCCGGTTTAACCCCTCCCCCATGAGTCTCCCCAGAGGAGGCGGGGCCGTGGCCGGGGGTGCCCCAGGCGTGGCTCACGTCAAGGGCACTAATTTGTTTTTTCCCCTTTTTTTGGGGCTTTTTTTTTTTTTGCTGGAAAATTTTTGATTTTGCTGGTGATTTTTTTTTTTTTTTTTTTTGGGTTGTGAATGCTGTTTGAATGTGGGGGTGACATTCCTGCCGGAAAAGGGGTGTCACCCTCAATTTTGGTGAAGAAGTGTTCCCCAGGACCAGGGAGAAGTGATCCCCAGGTTCGTGTGAATGGTGTATGAATGTACAGTGACATAATTGGAGCCTTGGCGTGGCGTTGCTGCTCACAAGTCCTGCATGGTGGACTAGTGCCAATCCAATTTGATGAGGATGTGGGGTGTGTGTGTGCTAGGGACCATAGTGGTGTGCATGCATGCATTCTCATTGTGCCATGGTTAATGTGTGTGTTTAACGTGCAAAGATGCCCAATGTGAGCTGTCTCCTGGCTGCTCTTCCCTCAGAAGACGGGGTAACCTCGGTTAGGGGGGGATTGTCTGGTTGGGGGGTCAGGTCATCACGTAGGTCAATCTGCAGGCCCTTTCTCACTGCGAAGTTGTGCAGCAGGCAACAGGCACCGATGATATGGCACACAAAGTTTGGGGAATACAAGAGGGTACCCCCAGACTTATCCAGGCATCGGAAACGTGACTTCAGGAGGCCAAAGGTGCGCTCCACCACTGCACGTGTTTGGGCGTGGGCTTGATTGTATCTTTCTTCCCCTGGGGTTTGGGGGTTCCGGAAAGGAGTCATGAGATAGGGTCCCAGTGGATATGCAGAGTCACCTGTAAGGGAAAAGACAGGAGGATGTTAGTCATGCATGTGCCCCTTGTGATGTGTGCATCATGGGGGGGTACAGTCATGCCTGCCACCCATGTCACTCACCAACCAGCCATACACATTCTGTTCGAATTCCATTCGGATGGGGCTCTGATTGTATATGTAGCTGTCATGGCTGGACCCTGGGTGTTTGGCACGGACGTGCCATATGAGGCCTTGGGCATCGACTATCACCTGTACGTTGATGGAATGCCAATGCTTCCGATTGCGGTATATGTGCTCTGTCTCCTGGGGGGCTGGAGTGCCACATGTGTGCAATCAATGGCCCCCACGGTGCGTGGGAATCTGGCAATTCTGTAGAAATCTGTCATTGCCTTCAGCCGCAGGTGGTGGGTTTGATGATTTGGTTGGCCATGCGTCTGAGGATTGCAGGGACAACCTGGTGCACACATCTGCTCATGGAGGATTGTGACACCCGAGCCACCACTCCACTTGTACGGTGAAAAGAGCCACTGGCAAGGAAATGGAGTGTTGCCATGACCTTGACCAGTGGCTGCACTGCATGTGAGCGGTGTGTTGGGCTGGTGATGTCCTCCTGCAAGGTTGTTGTCAATTCCAGGATGGCATGAGGGGTGAATCTGAAGACGCGATACACCTCAGAATCACTCATGCCAAAGAGGTCTATGCGTGTGCGGTATATCCTCTCCCGTGCCATCCTCCGTGCCCTCCTCCTTCTTTGCTCATCTAAAGACAGTAGTATAGCTATGCGCGACGATGCCCCTGGCATGTTGGCATACAGATTGTTGTGCAACACGTGTGACTGCTGAGCTCCTCACTAACAGTGTTGCTTTATCTAACATGTAGACGTTTTTTCTCTTTTTAGACCAGCTTTTATATGGTCTAATTTTAGACAGGACATTTTGCTGTTGCGCACACTGCGTAGCCTGCGCTGCCCCAACG
Source organism: Rana kukunoris (assembly GCA_029574335.1). Taxonomy (NCBI): domain Eukaryota; kingdom Metazoa; phylum Chordata; class Amphibia; order Anura; family Ranidae; genus Rana; species Rana kukunoris. The sequence continues at coordinate 181,175,145 of CM056051.1, forward strand.
TTCTTTTGTGGATCCCCGTAAGTCCCTCATTAGCATATTTGACTAGCAAATCAATGGTCTGTCTAGCGCAGTTTTGCGCGGACGGATGCGCCTGTCTAACGAAATTACGCTGGACAAAAAAAGTAGATTTCTTGCGTATCTCGTTTTGGGGATGCCGTGCATCGAAACGCACGTGCACATTTAGACTTACGCCGCGCATCTCCTGTTACGCAGGCGTAATTGCTCTGTGAATCTGGGCTGGGCCTATATATATATATATATATATATATATATATATATATATATATATACCTCACATCTGTGGTCTGACCGTTTTCATATGTGGGCGGGACTTGCGTATGTGTTCGCTTCTGCGTGCGAGCACACAGGGACAAGGGCACCTTAAATTATTTTTAATGTTTTTATTTATTTTTGTTAATTTTACTTTAAACTTTTTACTTTGATATACCTCTCAGGCTACTTTTATCCAGTTTGCATTGCTTCTCTTGCCAGTGTCTGCTTGACTTGGGCAGGGACAGCCTTACATGAAAAAAATATATATCAATAAAAAGTACTGGAAAAATTGAATATGTTACTTAGAGTTCATACAGGCCAGGAATTTAATGAAGGGGCTATTTTCACCAGTTCTTCATCACATATGATTCAGAGCATTATTCTCTTTGCTTACCCCATCATATGCCATGGAGCACACTAAAAGGGCTACATTCCAATGCAAACTCCCATAATAAAAACACAAATGTAATCTGTGACCTGTTGACCTGGGCAGGGACAGCCTTACAAGGAAAATTAAACAATAAAAAATGGTAAATATGTAAATAAAAAAATATTTATGAAGTGAGAATATTTTTTTTTTTTTTTTAACAGAAAAGTTTTTATTTGTCTCCAAAAGGAGAAGTACAAAAACATACATCAAATAACAGTCACAGAAACAAAACTGATATCAACAATAAAAGAAAAGAGAAAAGAAAACAAAACACCCATTGCAGCTATAGCTTATAGAATAGACACATTTTCATACATAGACCAAATCTCGTACATTTGGGATGCGAAGCCCGGCTGACTACATAGTATACTAGCACCCACAGAATATATATATTAAACGGAGATGCATCATGGCAGTCCAGGCCCCAAGCCCCAGGGTGGACGATAAGGGGGAGAAGAGGAAGGGATATAGGGAGGGGGGACAGGAGACCAAGCGGTGGGACATCGTTGCCAAGAAAAACTTGTGAGAGGGAGGGGGGGGGGGCGGTAGAGGGAGGCCCAATTCCAGAGGCAGCATCAGCGCCCCAGCGGCAGCACCTGGGACCTCTAGTTCACTGTTTGGACCAAGCACCCCAGATTTTTTCAAATTTCTTAGGACATTTACGATTCATATACGTAAGCTTGTATAAGGGCAGTGTAGCATTCACGATAGATCTCCACTGGGAGACTGTTGGAGGATCTGGCTGTTTCCACTTAAGCAGGATAGCCTTTCTAGCATAAAAGGAGGCAAAAAATACAAACAGCCGTTTGTACGTGTTAGGTATGACATTGTCACAGACTCCCAGAAGCAGTACGATTGGATTCAGGTCAATATGTACATTACTCACTGAGTTGAAGTGAGAATATTTTAATGTGGGAACAAACATGGCAGCAACTTTGTGCTAAATATGGGAGAGGGGCACTGAATGTTGTTGTGAGTGATCACATCTATTTGGCCAGTCAGTGTGTGCTCTAGGAGAAACACAAGAAAGATTGTGTCACTAATCCCTGTCTTATCACAGCTCACCATTTCAGTTGCCTCTTCAAAAGTGGCCAAAAGGCTTTAAGCCCTGTACACATGGCCGGGATTCTCGTCAGGAAAAAAACATTGTATTTCCTGATGAGATTCCTGGCAAGATTTCATTGCCAGCCGAGTGTACACACGTAGGATTCTTTTAAATGGCACGAACGCGTGCACTCGTCACTTCACCCCACCTATGCCTGCGGAACGATGAGTTTAGCCTGACGAAGTTTCTCGGTCGTGTGTACGCGGCCTCATACACGTACAGTTTGCTTAGCAAGAAAGCTCAGCCAGCAGTTTTCTTGCTGTTTCTGGCCGAGAAAACCGTACGTGTGTACGAGGCTTCAGGCATTTAAATGATGAGCCACTGGTGAGGTGAAAAAACTAACCAGCTCCCTAGAGCTTCTTTTTGTGCCATAATCCCATAGAAGAAGGTGGAGGTGGAGCAGGAAGAGATAAATGAGGGAGAGAAAGAGTATAAAAAGTAGGCAGTGGAGGGGCAGGAGAAAATGCTCAGGTTCTTTTACTGCTGCCTGTCCCTCCCCCAGTGTTTTGGAAGGGCGGGCAACTTATTACAACTATGCCTCCACTGTCATGACTATAAAAACAACAACAAAAAACACTTAAAAAATACACAATTGTGTTTATTTCAAGATAAAACTTGGTCTATCTCCCCCTCTTATATACTGTTCAGCCACTGAACAATATTTGTAGCTATTGTCTCTAAAATTATACATTCCAACTTCTATTTCATAATGAAACCATCCCCTTCTTTCCCTCTTAGATTTTAGCCTAACCAAGCTGCTAACATACTGTTCAGTCATTGACCAATTTGTGGCTATTCTCTCTTGGATAATATACTCTTATTTTTATTGCAAGATAAATGCTTCCCTGTCTCTTTCTGTTTCCTGCTCACATTCTGTCCTGGTGCTAGTCAATTTCCAACAGACACATACCTGAAGAATTGATTTTGAATATTTTGGGACTAATGGGGGATGTGGACAATGCAACATGGTACTGCGAAAAAAAAAGGTTTAAAGACTATACTATTAAATTGTTTTGTCACTGGCCAAATTATATGAAGCTGAGGACTTTGGTTTTGTTTTTTTAAGAGCATGTTGAAGCTTCCAGATCTACTGCGGCTTGTATTTCTACCAGTTAATTCAGGCTTATTTTAGCTTGATAAAAAAAAAATGTGTTTGTAAGTTAAAACTACCTAGAAAAAGCTTTTGTTTTCAAGTTAAAATTAGTCAGAATCAAATCAATTACACATCTAAAATGTATTGAGTCGGAATACACTTACAAAGTCACTAATGCTATCCTTTGTTAACAATAGCTTGCCTAATAACCTTGAAAATGACAAGAAGTTAGAATCAAGATTAGCACCCCTCCCCAATGGCTTCAATGGGATTTGAAGTCAAGCTTGGATTTCACAAATTTCAAACTTCCATGAACCCTCCACAAATTGAACTCAAGCAGATTTGCCCATCCAAATGCAATATAATATAAATTTAAGTGTAAAATAATAGTAACAAAATAATTGGTAAATGTTATGTACTATGTATTTTGTCTTAACTGAGGTTATTTTAATTTTTAAATATTTTACCTCTATAGAAATATTTATATTGCATCAACAACAAAAAAAGTCCCAATCTTACTTAACATTTAGTATTATGCGACACCAATTTCACAATATCCATGTATACATAAAATGACCTAAAGAGGAGAAAGAAAATGTAAGATGCATCCATTAACCTTTGCAGATGTTTATGGTAGTTTAGTAATGGCATGTTCCTGTGTACGAGTTGATTAGATTTAGAAAATTGAATTAGGATCTTCAGGTTAACTCTCTTGGGCATCATTTATAAAATCAAGCCTTTGGCCTAAATATAATTGTGTCGCCTATTGTTTTCACAGATGAAAGACATTGTAGAAATTTGTTGAACATTCATTTGGTTCAGGAAATCATTGCAGTGAATCTGCAAATAATAATTTGTTGGGTAAGCTAAGGGACTCAGCATGACCTGCTCTGCTCAAATTTATTCTCACTGCAGAGTAAGCAGGTGATCCTTGAGGAAATGTGCTTGATTTTTCTGCACATAAAGAACTAAGAATGTTTTTCTGGAGAAATCTGGAGAATCCAGGATCATCTGTCATGCAGGATTCATTCGATTTTACTAGACATTCATCTGTAATAATCCACACATCTTTAATGCAAGAAATTGGTGTTGCTGAACATGCGGTGAATGTTTTATGTGCAATTGTAGCATTTCAGAATCAAAGAAGTCAGTGCACAAAAGATTATCTGTCCTTTTGAATTTTTTTTTACATTTTATATCTGGTTATAATAACAGAATAATGTACATTTTTATCTATTTTCTATACATTTTAACCACTACCCTACAGCCATACGACTTTGTACGTCCGAAGGGATGTCCTGAATCTCTGACTGGCCGTGTTTTTATGACCTGAGCTTCGCCAGGCCACTGGGGGGCGCGCGTGCCCGCCGCATCGCTGACATGCCGATGCGCGTGCCTGGCAGCCGTGATGTCCGCCAGGCACTCGGGAACGATGGCTACAGTGACAAGACGTGGATCTCTGTGTGTAAAACACAGAGATCCATGTCCTGTCAGGGGAGAGAGGAGACCGATCTGTGTCCCTTGTACATAGGGACACAGCATCGGTCACCTCCCCCAGTCTCCCCCTCCCCCCACAGTTAGAACACAATTTAGGGTACACATTAACCCCTTCCTCACCCCCTAGTGTTAACCCCTTCAATGCCAGTCACATTTATACAGTAATTAGTGCATATTTATAGCACTGATCGCTGTATAAATGTGAATGGCGCCAAAAATTAGTCAAAAGTGTCTGATGTCTCCGCCATAATGTCGCAGTCATGAAAAAAATGCTGATCGCCGCCATTAGTAGTAAAAAAAAAAAATAATAAAAAATAATTCTGTCCCCTATTTTGTAAGCGCAATAACTTTTGCGCAAACCAGACGCTTATTGCGATTTTTCTTTTTTTTTTTTACCAAAAATATGCAGAAGAATACGTATCGCCTAGACTGAGACAAAAAAAGTTTTTTTTTTTTAAATTGGGCTATTTATTACAGCAACAAGTAAAAAATATAGGGCCAGATTCACAGAGCGATTACGCCTGCACAACAGGAGATGCGCGTGCGTAAGTCTAAATGTGCGCGTGCGTTTCGATGCACGGCATCCCCAAAACGAGATACGCAAGAAATCTACTTTTTTTTGTCAAGCGTAATTTCGTTAGACAGGCGCATCCGTCCGCGCAAACTGCGCTAGACAGACCATTGATTTGCTAGTGAAATATGCTAATGAGGGAGTTACGGGGATCCACAAAAGAATGTTGGGGCAGCGCAGGCTACGCAGTGTGCGCAACAGCAAAATGTCCTGTCTAAAATTAGACCATATAAAAGCTGGTCTAAAAAGAGAAAAATCGTCTACATGTCAGATAAAGCAACACTGTTAGTGAGGAGCTCAGCAGTCACATGTTTTGCCCAACAAACTGTATGCCAACATGCCAGTGGCATCCATGCTCATAGCTATACTACTGACTTTAGATGAGCAAAGAAGGAGGAGGGCACTGAGGAGGGCACTGAGGAGGGCACTAAGGAGGGCACGGGAGATGTTTTTTTTTTTTTTTTTTTAACTTTTTATTTGCTTATATAAACTTTACAATTTAATCTAATATAATACAATATTCTTATCTGATACAAGCCCCTCACTCTTCACTCTTCACGGGAGAGGATATATCACACACGCATAGACATAGATGGCATGAGTGATTCTGAGGTGTCTCGCATCTTCAGATTCACCCCTCATGCCATCATGGAATTAACCACAACCTTGCAGGAGGACATCAGCAGCCCAACACATGGCACTACCCATGACACCCATGACAGCTACATATACAATCATAGCCCCATCCCCACAGATTTCGAACAGAACATGTATGGGGACAGCTGGCTGGTTAGTGAGTGACATTGGTGGCAGGCATGACTGCCCCCCCCATGATGCACACATCACAAGGGGCACATGCACTACTAACATCCTCCTGTCTTTTCCCTTCAAGGTGACTCTGCATATGCACTGGGACCCCATCTCATGACCCCATCTCATGCCAGCTCACATATGCATCTTTGCACGTTAAACACACACATTAATCAAGGCACAATGAGAATGCATGCATGCACACCACTGTGGTCCCTAGCACACACACCCCACATCCTCATCACATTGGATTGACACCAGTCCACCATGCAGGACTTGTGAGCAGCAACGCCATGCCACGGCTCCAATTATGTCACTGTACATTCATACACCATTCACACAGACCTGGGGATCACTTCTCCTTGGTCCTGGGGAACCCTTCTCCACCAAAATTGAGGGTGACACCCCTTTTCCGGCAGGAATGTCACCCCCACATTCCTAAATCATACAAAAACAGAACCGAAAAAAAAAAAAAAAAGCCCAGCAAAAATATAATTTAAAAAAAAAACAACAAAGAAAACACATAAAAGACAAAAATCACTCTGCAAAACAGTCCCCAAATATCTCAACGACACGTCACAAACAAACAAATAAACGCTAACAAACAACAGAACAATAGCACCTTGCTGTATAGGGAGGGATACAAAGGGATGTACTTTTGCAATGGAAGTGCATTTGTGTCTGGCTATTTATGCTGTCTGCGTAGTTCAGCAAAGTTGCCCAGGTCTTCTTCCAATTTCACGGATTGCGCTGTTCCCGAGTTGTGAGCATGCGCACAGAGGTGCTGACCATGGTCTCCTTCAAGCGCGCATGCGCGAGCCGACCGGCCCTTCATTTGCATGGGGTCACGGCTCATTTCAATGTAACACGCCCACGTCCTTCCCAATTTGTATTACTCCGCCTTACGCCTCTGAAATAACGTTACGCATGCGCAATTTTCTGCGTAAAAGCGACGAGAATAGGGTGATTGTGCGGCTACATTGCGCAAGTCTAACGTAAAGGCGGTGTGCTACGCCGGTCCAATAATGCGCAGATGTACCTGAATCTGGCCCATCGTTTTTTTTCAAAATTGTCGCTCTATTTTTGTTTCTAGCGCAAAAAATAAAAACCGCAGTGGCGATCAAATACCACCAAAAGAAAGCTCTATTTGTGGGGAAAAAAGGACGCCAATTTTGTTTGGGAGCCACATTGCACGACCGCGCAATTGTCAGTTGCAGTGCCACAAACTGAAATTTCACCTGGTCAGGAAGGTGTATATGTGCCCAGTAAGGAAGTGGTTAATCAAATAATCTTGCTTAAAACCACATATTTATTTATATCAAGCAGCAATTTTCAGCACTTTTTCCCACTTATATTCTTTTAACTCACCTATTTTGTATACAATCTACTTTCTAGATGTTTACAAGATACTGATTTAAAGGGGTTGTAAAGGTTTTTTTTTTTTTCTAAATAGGTTCCTTTAAGCTAGTGCATTGTTGGTTCACTTACCTTTTCCTTCGATTTCCCTTCTAAAGGTTTTTTGTCTTTGAATTTCTGACTTCCTGTTCCTCCTCAGTAAGCCAGAATGGCTCGGAAGATGGGGGCAAGCTTATTGAGGAGATACAGGAAGTGAGGAATTCAGACAAAGAAAACAAACATTTCGAAGGGAAATTTAAGGAAAAGGTAAGTGAACAAACAATGCACTAGCTTAAAGGAACCTATTTAGGAAATAAAAAACAAACCTTTACAACCCCTTTAAATATGAATAAAGTAATTGATTCCTAATACTTATGATAAAGAACGGATTAATATATGAGTGAGATTTGCTTAACACATCAATAGCCTACCCCCCCCCCCCATATGTAATACTGATGGCAAACTATTATTGTTTTCCTTTAACCCTTTATCTGCCACTGACACCACTGCCATTGGCACCAGCGCCGGCATACATATAAACTGACTCCTGGCCACTATAGTAGTCAGGAGTTTGACTTAAATTTGACTTAAGAATTTCACTCCTGGTGCGGGCTGTAGTAGAAGTGATTATAATTTACAGCTGTCTGATCACTCCTACATGCAGAGTAATTTTCTGCCTTCACCCTACCTGACTACCCTCTGCCATATGATCAGGGCTGGACTGCAACAAAAATTCAGCCCTGGAGTTAATCCAGATCAGCCCACTTTAATTTTGCAAGCACGCACAATAACAAGTGAAGCGGGAGGGCTAACTACATGCAAAAACATTGCTTCAGCCTCATTGGTTGGAATTTCAGAAACCTGAATTGCTGCACAGCGATTGGCTGTCTTTCAGCAATGCAGCGGCGCTGAAGATGACCTGGGTTGCGCACTATGAAGTGAGGTGATGTGCAGTGCAGATGACAGGTCTCTCCTATACCGTCCGGCCAGCCAACCTCAATGGCCACCCCCCCCCCCATTCACTGGCCATTTGCAGTTCTACTTTATAGGTAAATTAATGGGTCGCACAGCCATTTCTTTGACAGGTTGTCACCAAAACTGGCCCGCTGAGCCCTGTAGACCCAATGGCTAGTATATGCCTACATATGATCCAACCTGAGCTCCCAGGACCTCCATGGCATGTGTCAGGATGCAAAGCTGCATCTCCTGTGAAGAATGAACCCATAAATGCTCAGTTCTGAGCACTTCTAAGTATCAGAGCTGCCAATCTATAACATCTCTGGCCAGGGAAGAGATAACTATCGTACATTCTGTGCTCTGTCAGCTTCAGTAGAGTGCAGAGATGACATCAGGGGCCTAACACTCCCCTCGTGTCTTCTTAAGAAGAACCTGCCACATTTTAACAATCATGAATTTCTACCACACAGAATTCCCAAGTTAGTTGATTCAGACAGTGGGGAGAATCTTCCATAGGCATATATTGTCCCTTGTTTTTTTTTAAAGAGTATCCTGAAGAAGTGGATTTCTGGTGGAACACAACACGTGGATTTGATGTTGGATTTATATGAGGACTTGTTTAAGTTGTTGATCATTTTCACGTTTTCTGCAAAATTTAAGTTTGTTCACATATATATATGTATATATATATATATATATATCTATCATATGCATTAAGGTGAAAAAAATTCTGGCAGTCACTGGCCCCCAGCCCCCCATTTTACTTACCTGAGCCATGGAATTCACTCTGTGGTGACACGCTGTCCCTCTCTATATGGGGTCCCGGCTCTTGATTGGATAGATTGATAGCAGCGCAGCCATTGGCTCCTGCTGCTGTCAATCAAATCCAATGATATGGGCGTCGGGGGATACATTTGGCAGCTATGGACGCCAAATGAATGACTAGGGAGTGCGCCTGCAAGGTAACCCCTTGGAGAGCGCTTCTCCTAGGGGGTTGTCTGATGTGTTGAGGAGCTGCAAGAGCCGCTGAGGGCCCCCAAAAGTCTGTGTTCGGGGCCACTCTGTGCAAAACGAGATGCACAGTGGAGGTAAGTATGACATGTTTGTTATTTAAAAACAAAAAAAAATAAGACTTTACAATCACTTTCACCTTTCTCATGAATGTATTTAAAAAAAAAAAAAAATGGTAGATCATTTCCTGATGGATGAGCAAAGAATTGTACCACATTATATATATATCTCTTTTGGCTTAGCTCCGGTGTAAAAAGGATTAGCCCATTTTCCCTCTGCTCACTTTAACTTACAAATGATCTTGTCTTAGCAGAAGCTTAGCCCACGGAGTAATTACATAGCAGGCAGTCTCCAGGCTTCACTATCTTACTAATGTTAGCACTTTAAATATGTATGCCTGATGTGGGTCCTGACACTACTGTATTTCCTCTTTATTTATCATACTCTGTTTTTCTGACGGCAAACTGACAGTCTGGATGAAGTGACACTGACCCTGTTTCCCTGTTATCACCAGGAAATGTTAGTTCTGCAGGTTCGGGGTCTTCTGTACTAAACATTGTGCCTTATAAGCTTGTGCATGCTATACAGAATTTAAAGGGGAACTTAAGTCTTCAAACACTTACTTTCACTGAAGCAAGGTCCCTCTCTGGCTTCGGCATCTGCTCCCCGGCTTCTTCCAGGTACAGGATCTTTAGCTGTCTTGACTGACCAGTGGGGATAAAATGTATTCGATCCCCAAGGTGTGCCAAGAATGTACAGTACCCAGCTCAAAATAAAGGCAATGGACAGGGATTTCAACAGACACTGCTGCTTTAAATATTTCAGAGTAGTTAAGAACAATTATTAAAACAAGTGGCTTGAAACAATACAAAGTTAGATGATGTTATAAAGTAAAGCCTGATACACACTTCCCGCGGGTTGCAGGAAAAAAAACTGACAGTGCCGATTGGGAGCCGCTGTACTAACCTTGCAAGGTTGGTCCAACAATCTCCCCCGCTGAACTGTTGTGTTCAGACAGGTTCTCTGCCATCGTACGACCAGCTTCTTTCGGACAGACGGACATATACACGGGCAGAATGTCGGCTGGTAGTTTTTGTACCGGCAAATGTCTCCTGACATTCTGCACCATGTGTACGGGGCTTAAGCAGAGTTAATACAGATAACATTGAATAGGCAGATTAAAACAGATAATAATGAACCACTAAGATTAAAGTAATGCTTTATAAAGCCTAGGAGCCTCCTCAGGAGGAGCTGCTGTACTAACTGTGTGATGTTCATTCAGAGATCTCCCCTGCAGTGCAATTGTTATCTAACAGGGGACACTCCCTCCCCCACCAGAACACTCTTGGCTGAGAGCGCTGATCGGGAGCCAGTCAGCAGACCCTTTTCAGTCATGCACCTTTGACTGCAGTACACATGGGCCGAATGTCGGTCATTTTTTTATTGAACTGGTCGATGCCTCCCGACATTCGGCCCATGTGTACTAGACTTAATGGTGCAGTATGGGCTGTAGAAGGGAGGATTGCCACCATAGGTGCTGGTCACTGAGTCAGTTCTTCATACAATGAGGGCAAGGTAGCAAGATCCTCTTAAATGTAATGGGGGGTTAAAGGTATAGCAGTATCCATTTATGATACAGAACACATTAACGGCTGAACAAACTGCACTTTCGCCAATCCCAATTGAAGATAGGACTCCAGTGCAAGAAAACGGGATGAGCAGGCTTTGGATCATATAAGAGTGGCAAAAGCACAGCGGGCTACCAATCCTAACATTGCTGGGAAGCCATGGATGGTGATAAGTGCAGTTGCCTCTATGAATCCAGCCGCTAGAAACCACTGTGTAGCTGGATGTCTGGCTTTGGGATATGCAGTGTCACTGACCCTCTCTCTGGTCCTCGTTCAGATCAATATGTTAACTACTGCTTGTGTCAGGCTGGATTGCTGTATCTCAGTGCAGCTGCAAGCAGGGCAGTTTCTCCTGACTGACCTCTCAGATGTCTCTGGGCCAAGAGAGGGAGCCCACCAGTCACAGTCAAATTAGTATCCCAGAATCCCTTGTTGTTTCAGATTGCTGGGATTTGTAGGTTCAAAGTGGTTTTAGGATTCAGTAAATGTTAGCAGCAGGACCACAAGTCCCCAAATCCTCTGCTTTAAGACAGGAAAAACAATCTCCCTCTAGATACAGGAGATGATGCAATGACCTTGTCCATTAACATAAGGGGGAAATAAACAGTTTTTGGTTCTTTTATGGTAATTACCCCTCTTCTCTATTTCTTAGAAGCCCATACCTGGCTACACATAGGAACAATTAATGTTCGCTGTCTAGAGTAATTGTTGGTAAAGGAGCAAAGTTTACTTTAAATACAGCCAAATTATAGTAAAAATCCTGCTCTTTCATTGTACCTAACACATGATTGGGTATTAAAAGTAAAGATACAATAGGTTTGCCTGATGTACTAGCATTCAATTTCCAAAGTAAACATTCACTCTGCTAGGTGAACACCCTCTATTCCTTTAGTAAATCAGCCTCATGGCATTTTTGTGCTTCTATCACACTGCAAGGCGGTCAGTCTGCTGGGATAAACTGAAAGCAATACATTAGGTGGTGTTGGAAGGCAACATTTTTTTTGTTTTAATATCAGATGCTTCTGGATGGATGAAACCTGATTACACCTGGCCTGGAATGCCAGCAGAGTAAGTTCACCCAGCAGGGTGTTGATAACGAAGAGTCATAAATGGGAATTCATCTCTGACAGGATATTGTCACAGGCCTCCTGATGTGAGGTATGGAGGGTAGAGAAGCACCAGATAAGACCTCCTGGAGGGGTGTGAATTCAAATGTCCTGTTACAGAACATCAAAAGCCAGCTGTTACTGAAAGATGACCCGGGTCAGAATCAGTGATTCATGAACTATTTGCTGCCCCTAGTGGGCACTACAGCATGCTTACTGGAGGATGAGTAGAAAAAGAATATATTAGGAAGGGCGACCTCTTAAAGATTATTATTGGATACAGATTGCTAGATAGGCTGGCAGTAGGTGTTGTGTGGATGGTATCTGAGTGGGCTTTAAAAGTACTGGCTGGCTAGAATTACGTTTTCTCTTGCCATTGAGCCCAGCTAAAATTGTCTGATGTGTGTGGGGGTATAATAAAACTTCATGGAGTTGAAAGGATGTAGTCCAAGAGCTGATGAAAAAAATATTCGTACCTGGAAGCAACAAATATATACAAACATCAATACACAAAAGTCCAGCGCTCATAGAAAACACATTGCAGACTGTCTCTGGGTGGTTTTGAAAATAAATAAATAATTTATTCAACCATGCTATGGATAAAAAATTCAGTCCTGAACAGATTACAAATAAGTATAACACATTTAAAATACCACCTATGATGATCCCTTGAGCATAGGGATGGGGCTGACAGTTCCCAATATAAGTCAATGAAGATGATATAACCTGAATAGTATGACGGGCTGTCACCAGTACCTTTAATTGGGTGTCACTTAGGGGACATGCAATCCAGCATGTAGGGGGCCCTCCAACATGCGGGCGCGAGTTCCAAAGCCGTGTCAGCGGGAGAAGGAAACCAGGACACTCCATATCGTCCTGGGAGATGAGGTCATTCCCGCTGAGACATCAACCCAGGTCCTGGGAAAGCAGCAGAGAGGTGAAGGAAATGGATCACCGTTGCTTTGTGCTGCTCTCTTTTGGGTATAGCTGGAAAAACCACCAACTGATGTAACTCCCAAATGCACGGTTCAGACAGAACCCAGCCAAGGACACTATAATAAAGCCAAAACTGCTACTGTGCTCCCATGCACTGATGGATCACTGTGGGAGGTCAAGTGTGTATTAGGGGGTAGCCTTGACAATGCGTTTCACGCTCCATGTGCTTTTTCATAGTTTATATGTTTTTATATGAAAAAGCACATGGAGCACGGTACGCGTTGTCAAGGCTACCCAGCTTTATCTATGTCTATTAAACTATATATATTTATATGCGTCGCTTTACACGTGGCTCCCATATTCCTTTTTTCCCCACTATGGTGGTATTTGATTGCAATGCAAGAGCGACAATAGTCATTTTTTTACTTGCTATAATAAATATCCCAATTAAAAAAAAAAACACATTTTTTTTCTCAGTGTCACTCATTTTTTGGTAAAAAAATAAAAAAAAATCACAGGTTTGCGCAGCCTTATAGGGGAGAGAATTTTATTTTTTATTATTTTTTTTACTAAACTGCATTTTTATTGGTACAGCTGTTGACACATTTTTGATTCACATTTATTCTGAAGGATTTTAAGGAGGTGGAGTGAGGAAGGGGTTAAATGTGTATGCAGTACAGGAGGGGGGGGGGGTGACTGGGGGGTGATCATGTAAAGGAACTTCTTGCAGACAGCTCTGTGTGAAGAGAGATGATCTATGAGAGATCCATGGGATACAAACGGCCGCTATTGGCCGTTTGCCGCGAGTCCTTAAAAACAACACAGGGCTGCAGCGCGCTAAGGCGCGCTGGGAAAGCCAGAAAGACATAAACAGAGGAGGCCTGCGCTGTTGCCGTCAAGCTGTAAACTATATATATTTATATGCACATATTCACTATGGGGTGCCCAACCTTTTTAAGAGGGAGGGTTTTAGGGAGGTGGAGTCACTTACTTCTTGCAGCGACTTGGTAACCTTAAAAATGTAAATAAACAGGTCGCCCAACCTTATTAAGGGCCACAATGAGCGGAGCGGGTGGATGGCAGCCCACTCTACTCTCTAGAGCCCACTCTACTATTTTTTTTTTTTTTTTAGCGGATTGGATTGGAGGTAGGACACAAGTCCATTTACATCTGCCACTCCTTAGAGGTGGATAAAGGGTCCATTTGGGTCGGACTAACCGTGTGAAAGACTTATGCCATAGACTTCTATTATATCCTGCAG